>JAMPIV010001221.1:937500-1586540 GCA_024509875.1 Oreohelix idahoensis | reverse complement strand
GCCTGATAGATTTATTTAACAGTGCGCTTTTACACCTCGTTTTACACACAAACTGGACCCGAGGTTAAAACCGAATGACACACAGGCAGTTGTGAGCATAAGATTCGACCATGTCGCTAAAAATATTGCTATCTCGGGGTGAGTTGACATTTGTCATATCATATATGCTTAATTATTAGTGTACATATAACTTACAGCAGTGACTTGTGGGGTCTTTTTCTGTGACAACTCCTCAGTAATTTATTCATTGCCAGTGTAGCGCAGTCAACAACCTAAGCTAACAGATGCTTAATCTGTTTAGAGCCTCATAGTTTTGTTAGTGTTTACAATGGGTTAAATAGTAAGCTTAAGCTGACATTACTTTTGGGGAACTATAGTTGTGTAAATTATTCATATAAATCTGACTAGTGACGTGTGTTCGCTATAACAACTAAATTTATGAGAGGCAGTTATTTTTTTGTTGTTGTTGGGAGGAACATCTCACGGCAGGGTATGGAACCATAGAATGTCTGTTGGGTAGTTTATATATAACTTACCAGGCAGCCTAGAAATTGGCCACCTGCCAGTGAAATAATTCTGTCTTATGTAAAGTCACAATGCATAAACATTCCACGTGTATGTATTCCATTTTGAGAGGTTATTACTCTTCCCTTTTGTGTATCGACCCCACGGGGCGTATACAGTTTAATTGTGTAATGTATCTAGTGCTTATATTTTCTATAAATTCATGTAATGATGTAAACTAAATAGTACATCCTCTCAACGGTGACTACATGGGTGAACAATCCATATGTTGAGTTGGAAGAGGATATTGAGTCGATTTTTTTTCTGTCAGAGCAAATGCTCGGATGTACATGTATGTACAAAATATATTAGCCTATGCGGGATGCATGTTGACAATTGATATTGTGGAAGTAACAGGAGGACAACTCATGGTGAAAGAGACAGCCCAGAGACTTGCCTAGCAATAATAAAACAAATACTGTACTATAACATTAAAGTTATGATTTTATTTTGCGTGAGGTATTGGGTGTATGTTTGATCTTAGTTCCAGGTACTCCCCGCTGCTAAAAACAGCTGACTACAAACACAAGCTGATTGAACGCACAAATCCTCCCTCCTATCTAACCTTTTTTTCAGCAAGACGAGTGTCAAATTACTTGGCAACTATACCCACTTCGCATAGCCCTGTTAAACGGGTGGAAAACTACTTGAATATCGATTTCATCGCATTGTAGAACCAGCGAGCGCAGCCTGACGTCACGTATTGTGCAGTAGTGGTTTCATACTCGCCTATTTAGTAAAAAGTCAGAGCATAGTGGCATCCAGCATATCCATTAACACATCATCGCAGCTAAATTGAAATTATCTTACTGTGGTCTTAAACGGAGTAAGCAGTTCCAACAAAAAGTCTCAAATCAGACCCAACCGAATTACGCATCGAGTACCATATACGAGTCACGCCTGTTACAATTCGCCGCACCGGATAAGAGCGCCAAAACAGAAGGTTGCCCTGAGCTGACCTCGACTCGTTTGCCTACTGGTCGGTACGGCCCCTGTGTGTAGTCGTGGTCAGAATATAGACAGAGTTAATCTACAGCCTATCTTGTTTTTTTTTTCGTGTGAACCCGGCGTGTTCCAGTGGATTTATAAATTTTCCTAACAGTCATGGGCAGAGACATAAAAACACTGACTTAAGCTATTTTATAATTTTCACAAGAAGCGGAAGGATTGATATGTCTTTGTTTATTGTCCATATCGTGGGCCTGCTGGTTGGTTTTGTTTCCCTTGATGTATGCATTGATGTAATTGTTAACTTTGTTATTTGATCAGTTATTGTTTGCTGAGATTTTTATTATTATTTTCTTCTATACGAGCTAAAGAGAACTTTAATAAATTGTAACCTTTTGTTAATGCGCTGTTCAAGAATAATTATTCAGAGAAGCTAACATTGATGGGTGGTCAGCGAGACAATGCGCCTGTTAATCTTCAGCACACAAATGCACTTAGCAGAGGCATTTGTTCTTTTATTTTTCCTAAAGTTCGTGGTTCGAAGCTACAAGGCGGTTTTTAGTACCAGACCAGTCTGAAGTAAGAATCTTCGCCACTATCTTGTGATTCAAGAAGCTGGGCTCGACTCCAACTACCTACAGTGGACACGTTGTGAAGACACTCACAAGACCTGACAACGACCCATTGCAGTACTCAGCCAGTTAAGTTGTTTTGTAACAGGCACAAGCAACGGACAATAACAATCATCAGTCCCCAATTAAGTCTCGATGAAGACAATTTCTAAAAACCTCTAATGTCACTTTTATCCTTATTTATTTAAATTTGTTAAAGACTAATTGATTATTAAATTTGTTATATGTTATTTTACAAATTCATAGTTGATTCAGTTCTTGTAGATAAGAGAGCACATGTATGATCTAAAATCTTTAAGACATATACATATAGTTACAGCATTAGAGCCAAAAATACTTATAACAGGAATTTCTCTGGACTACACCAGCTGGGGGCTCGAACAAGCCACACCATTGCTTAAAACTTCACAAAAGGTGCTGGATCAGATATAAGTTAATAGTGCTCTGCCCTATGCAGCATTGCTCTTGAATTCTGAATTATCTTGTGAATACTCCCTTGAGATAGAAGCATCATTATCCTTCTATCTACATCTCTGCCAAGAGGTATCTTGTGCGAAGGTAGACACATTTGAAGACCCATTTTAGATACTCTTGAGTTTTGGCCACTGGTAGACCACTACTGCAGAGCATAGGGGAGGCAAATCCCGTGACACCTTTTTTAACATTCTTCTTCTTTGATCCTTAGCCGCCAACCGTCAAAACAGCCAGTGGCCATCACGCCTGGTGGCGTCTTGTAGGGCAACAACAAATTGATTCCACTTTGCTCGGTCGGTGGCCATCCTTCGTACAAAGCCCCAACTCTGGTTCATTCTTTGCATCTCAGCCTTAACTGCCCTCCGCCAAGTTGTTTTTCGTCGGCCTCTCTTTCGTTTTCCTTCAGGGGTCCATAGCATAGCTGTTCTTGTGATGGCATCGGAGTCTCTTCTGAGGACATGGCCAACCCAGCTCCAGCGTCTGCCAGCTATGATGGTGTGCATGTCCTCTTGCTTGCTCCGAGTAAGCAGATCTTGGTTGATGATGGTATTCGGCCAAAAGATTCGGTGAATTTTTCTTATGCATGTTGTGTGAAAAGATGACAATTTCGACATTTCCTTCTCTGTAACTCTCCAGCATTCCGCACCATAGAGAAGCACAGAAAGCACACAGCTCTGATATAATCTTAATTTTGTCCTTGTGCTGTACTGAGAGGACATCCAGATGTTGTTTAGACTAAAAAAGGCTGTTCTTGCTTTGTTCATTCTGATGTTGATGTCTTTGCCTGCCCCGCCGTCTGGTGTTACTATGCATCCTAGGTATGTGAAGGTGTCTGTCTGTTCCAGTTGCTGATTCCTTACTGATATGGGCTCAGGGTTGTTCACATTGAGCGTCATGACCTCTGACTTCTTTAGATTGATGTTCAAGCCCACCTGCTGGCTATACTTATTAAGTCTATCCGTTTTTTCTTGGATGTGTTGATGTGAATGTGCTAGTAGTGCAATGTCATCTGCATATTCCAGATCTTCTAATGTAGAAGAACTACTTTTAACGTATAATCATGTATAAACTTTTTTCTTGCCAGAAATATATGGATAACCCCGAGTTGTTTCTGGCGGTGTATGATGGGATAAATAAAGAATAGGACGACTGTACCATCAGGCATGTCGCACAAGGCGACTAATACGAGATTTTGCATGGGGCTGTCAATCTCACCATGTAAAATAGGTTGCTACAGAAACCACTCCTGCAATATAACGCGAATGTTTGATGCTGGATTCCTGCAAGGAGCATAGCTGCAGTGGTGGCTCCGTGCTACATATGGAGCGAACAATTGATGTGTATGGCTCTTTCCAAAATTTCTTCCAGTCTTGTGGCCCCCAAAGGTAGCCTAGTTGGCCACCCCTCCTATATACAGAGCCTACGTTCTGTAAATGAAACGCTACCTTGCTGTCTTGTAGGTAATTCTTCACGTTGTATTCACCGTTTAACTAACTATTTTTTTCTAATTACAACATCAGCCATCTTACAAATAGTGACCAGAGCACCATTTTTCGGCTCCGGACACAACATATACCACTCAACAGTCAATTGAACAGAATCCAAACACAACATAATCCAGAGTACCAGCTGTGTATCTACCCCTATGAAAATGTTGACCACCATCTCTATGAGTGCCCAGCACTCGACGATGTAAGAAAAATGTCCCTTCCTCCGAGGCCAGATAAGTGGAACACGTTACATGGAACAACAAAATATGCCAACACATGCAGATACCACCACATGGCAATGGGTCGAAGTGCGAGAGCTCATGCGTAGTTGGACCAACAACAACAGCGAACTAATTACCAATGGGAGACAACAAATACAGACACGGTTTTGACTTGCCTTTGACGCAGCTCCTCCATCGTTCGTACTTGAGACAGCACTCAGGTGCACTTAAAATCTCTCTAGCACCTGCGAGAACGCAGCTTTCCTAGGCCCCAAGTTCCCCCTTGTGCCGCCAACAGATGGTATGTTACATTATGCACACATCTTGACCAATATGCTTGATTTTCTCTAATCTAGTCTAGGCCTAGATGTGGATAAGAATGAAGGAAAGTGATTAGTTATTTTTGCACCGCTTTTAGAACAGACCACGCAGACTAATAAATAATTGAACGCACACTCAGTGCGCATACAATCAGGTGCGGTTATTACTATTATTTTGTTAATGTACATTCATTCTCTCATTTTCACTGCTCACATTATATCTTTAGGCCTACTACAACGTAGGGTAATTAGGACAAGGAAAGATACACAAAAAAGATCGTGGTCATACAATACTCTCTTATAGGACAAACAATCTATGGAGTGATACCCACGCAGACCATGGTTTAAGCAGTATTCGCATATAGGGTAATTAATTAATCCTAGGAAAGATAGACGCCGTGATCTAATTAATACTAACATGCAGGGTAATTAATCCAAGGTAAATTCACACACAAGGATCGTGGTCTAGCAATACTCGCCCACATGTAGGGTAATTAATCTTTAGTAAAGATACACATACGGATCGTGGTCTAGCAATATTCGCCCACATGTAGGATAATTAATCCCTGGTGAAGATACACACAATGATCGTGGTCTAGCAATACTCACCCACATGTAGGGTCATTAATCCCTGGTAAAGATACACACAAGAATCGTGGTCTAGCAATACTCGCCCACATGTAATGTAATCAATCCCTGGTAAAGATACACAAAAGGATCGTGCTCTAACAATACTCTCCCACATGTAAGGTAATCAATCCCTGGTAAAGATACACACAAGGATCGTGGTCTAGCAATGCTCGCTCACATGTACGCTAATTAATCCCTGGTAAAGATACACACAAGAATCGTGGTCTAGCAAAACTCGCCCACATGTAGGGTCATTAATCTCTGGTAAAGATACGCACAAGAATCGTGGTCTAGCAATACTCGCCCACACGTTGGGCAATTAATCCCTGGTAAAGATACAGACAAGAATCGCGGTCTAGCAATACTCGCCCACTTACTTAGTCGTTCCCCTTCTACCGTGAGGTGTAGAGGTTTGGAAGAGAGAGCGCCAGACCATTCTATCAGCTGTCTTCTTCCTGGCCTGGTTCCATTCTAGTCCTCGGTCCTTCAAAGATAGTCTAATGTTGTCCTCCCAGCGGACTCTGGGTCGTCCTGGAGGTCTGGATCCCTGGCTCTTTGTTTCCCATGCTTGTCGTGGTAGCCGATCTTCTCCCATTCTGCAGACATGGCCAAACCATCTTAGTTGGCAATACTCGCCCACATGTAGGGTAATTAATTCCTGGTTTTTTTTTTTTTTCGTACGTCCGCTAATACTCGAGGCGAAATCTCAGGTTATTATTAATGTCTAACCTGACATTGATTTTACGTGAGTATCCCTTTTTTTCTTGTACAGAGACAGGTGTCCCTCGCCATTCAGGCAGATACTCGCCGATTTCGGAGGTACCCATTAGAGCTGGGTCGGCTCAGAAGCCGCCAATCCCTGGTCGACGACACGCCTTCAAATGTCCTCGCCATGTCTCGAGTTAATCCAGTCCAAATCCCGGTCGACGAAAAATCCTCAAATGCCGTCGCCCGGGTTTGATCCTGCATCACCCGGTCGCCAGAGCGGTGTGGTAACCACTACGCTAGCGCGGCTCCGTAAATTCCTGGTAAAGATACACACAAGAATCATGGTCTAGCAATACTTGCCCACTTGTAGGGTAATTAATTCCTGGTAAAGATACACACAAAGATCGTGGTCTAGCAATACTCGCCCACATTTAGAGTATTTAATCCCTGGCAAAAATACACAAGGATCGTGGTCTAGCAATACTCGCCCGCACTTAGGGTAATTAATCAAAGGTAGAGATATACACAGGGATCGTGATCTAACAATACTCACTCGCACTTAGGGTAATTAATCAAAGGTAAAGATACACACAGGATCGTGATCTAACAATATTCACCCGCGCTTAGGGTAATTAATCAAAGGTAAAGATACATACAGGGATCATGATCTAACAATACTCACCCACACTTAGGGTAATTAATCAAAGGTAAAGATACACGCCCCCTGTCTATGTAAAAAAAAAACTGAAGTTACGGAAACAACAACGAATAAACAAACTTTGCTGCGGGACGGACATCCGGAGTCTGAGGCTCGTATGACTGTCAGTGGTGAAAGCCGAAAGGAAGCCACTGACATGAGAACGGACGTCCTGACCGCAAAACATGATACAAAAATAGGATTTTGGAATGTCAGTCAATGAGATACCAACGGGCTGATCACCCGTTTGCCAGTCACTTTGATTACGGAAACAACAGCGAGCGGATTGATTTGTCGTTGCCCTAAAGACGCCATTAGGCGTGATGGGAACAACGGCAAGGAAAATCTATTCGCTGTTGCCCTTAAGACGCCACTAGGCGTAATGGCCACTGACTGCTTTGCCGGTCGTTGGCTAAGGACGGAAGAAGAAAGAAGAAGAAGTCAATGAGATGGGTAAACTAAAACAGGTCACGGCAGAAATGAGAAACTATAGGTTACACATTCTAGGGATAAGCGAGAGCAGATGGACAGGGGCAGGAAAAGTTAAAACAGCAACAGGAGAAACAGTACTTTACTCTGGAAGAGAGGATGGACAGCACAATGAAGGTGTGGCCATTATTCTACAGAAAGGAATAGAAAGGACATTACTGGAATGGAAACCCATCTACAACAGACTGATAAGATTAAGATTGAGAGGTAGATTCACCAATACTACAATAATACAATGCTACGCACCAACGAATGACAGCGATGAAGAGGTCAAGGATGAATTCTATCAACAACTGCAGAAAGAAATGGAAGACACACCTAGATATGATCTTATTATAGTAATGGGAGACCTCAATGCGAAAGCTGGTACACACAATACATATAATGAAAGAGTAATGGAGAAATGCGGTAGCGGAACAGCAAACGAAAATGGGGATAAATTAATAAGTTTCTGTAGTATTAACAACCTGGTCATTGGAGGAACACTTTTCCCACATAAAGAAATTCACAAATTAACATGGGAATCACCAAATGGTCGGGACAGAAACCAGATAGACCACATCATGATTAACGGTAGATGGAGACATGCATTACAAGATGTGAAGGTAAGAAGAGGTGCAGATGTGGGAAGTGATCACCATTTAGTAGTAGCAAAACTGAAAGTGAAACTAAGAAAAGGTTTGACATCAGCAAATTGAAGGACCCCCTTACCAGAAAAGCTTTTGCGGCTGACATAAAGAAACGCTATCAATTTGCCAAAAGTCAGGAAAAGACACTGACTGATGATATAGACCAGCAATTCAACACGATTTCAACAATATATAAGGAAAGCAGCAAATCATGCTTGGGATTCCAGGAAAGGAAGAAGCAAGACTGGATAACACTAGAAACATTAAACACCATAACGATGAGAAAGGAAATGAAAAGAAAGAAAGCAGAAGCGAAGTCCCCCAGGTTAAAGCAACTATATAGCGAACAGTACAGTCAGCTGGACAAGGAAGTCAAATGCCAATCCCGAGCCAACAAAAGGAATTTCTTAGACGATCTTGCAAGACAGACAGAAGAGGCAGCACTGAGAAATGAACAAAGCACAGTATACAAAATAACTAAATTCATCAGCGGAAAACGAGGTGCAAACAATATTACATTAGTAAGAGATAAGCAAGGAAATCTCATCACGATAGCAGAGGGACAGGAAAGTCTGGAAAACAGGGACAACACCAACATAGTGGAACAAAGGAATAATTGTCAAATTGTCCAAGAAGGGAGATCTTGCAGACTGCAATAATTGGAGAGGAATCACTCTTCTCTCAGTTCCCAGCAAAATACTAGGCAGGATAATTATACAGAGAATTTCAAAAGCAGTAGACCACAAACTGAGGAAAGAACAAGCAGGATTTAGAAAGAACAGAAGATGTGTAGATCATATATTTACCCTCAGGAACATTATAGAGCAGTGCTCAGAATGGCAAAGACAGCTGTACATTAATTTCGTTAATTTTGAAAAGGCTTTTGACAGTATAAATTGGGACAGTTTATGGAAAATACTGAGGGCTTATGGAATTCCAAGCTGCATAGTGTCAATCATAAAAAGCCTCTAATCCAACTTTACGTGTAGTGTTGGGCAGAGCAACCTAACCTTTGAGGTGAAGACAGGAGTACGACAGGGATGCCCCTTATCAACCACTCTATTTTTAACAGTCATAGACTGGGCGATGCGCCAGACAACAGAGGGCAGTCCAAGAGGAATAAGATGGACTACATTTTCTGCATTGGAAGATCTGGAATATGCAGATGACATTGCACTACTAGCACATTCACATCAACACATCCAGGAAAAAACGGATAGACTTAATAAGTATAGCCAGCAGGTGGGCTTGAACATCAATTTAAAGAAGTCAGAGGTCATGACGCTCAATGTGAGCAACCCTGAGCCCATATCAGTAAGGAATCAGCAACTGGTACAGACAGACACCTTCACATACCTAGGATGCATAGTAACACCAGACGGCGGGGCAAGCAAAGACATCAACAACAGAATGAACAAAGCAAGAACAACCTTTTTTAGCCTAAACAACATCTGGAAGTCCTCTCAATACAGCACAAGCACAAAATTAAGATTATATCAGAGCTGTGTGCTTTCTGTGCTTCTCTATGGTGCGGAAAGCTGGAGAGTTACAGAAAAGGAAACGTCGAAATTGTCCTCTTTTCACACAACATGCCTAAGAAAAATTCACAGAATCTTTTGGCCGAATACCATCACCAACAAAGATCTGCTTACTCTGAGCAAGCAAGAGGACATGCACACCATCATAGCTGGCAGACGCTGGAGCTGGGTTGGCCATGTCCTCAGAAGAGACCCCGATGCCATCACAAGAACAGCTATGCTTTGGACCCCTGAAGGAAAACGAAAGAGAGGCTGACCAAAAACAACTTGGCGGAGGACTGTGGAGGCTGAGATGCAAAGAATGAACCAGAGTTGGGGCACTGTACGAAGGATGGCCACTGACCGAGCAAAGTGGAATCAATTTGTTGTTGCCCTACAAGACGCCACTAGGCGTGATGGCCACTGACTGCTTTGACGGTCGGCGGCTAAGGATCAAAGAAGATGTATGACATGCCTGGGGGAATAGCATTCCTATTAAAAGTATTAACAGAGATCTCAAATAAAAGAGAACACAAAAGTCAAGTAGGCTATTCTGATGGGAAATACCTGAATGTTTACAAATTCGTGTTACAGTTTTTGTTGTCATTCACTTTTCAGACCCAACTGTTGAGACTTGACTGAAAATTCTCATTTCTGATTCATCATCATCATCTCAGCCCGTAACCCGTCATGGGTCGTAGGGGTGCCATGGTGGAAGCATCAGCAGACAGGGTCCTCCACTGCTCTCTATCCTCAGCAATGCGTACAAGTGTGGAAAAACCGTGTCCTGCCCATTCTTTGATGTTATCAGCCCAGGATTTTCTCTGCCTTCCTCTTCTCCGTTTACCTTCGACTGTTCCCTGAAGGATCGTTTTCGAAAGGGAGTCATGACGAGTTACATGCCCAAACCAGGCAAGCTTTCGACGTTTCACTGTTGACAAAAGTGGTTCTTGGTGGCCTGCATAGGTGTTTATCTTCTCTCTAACATAGACATTTGTTTTGTGCTCTTTATAGCAAATGCGCAAAATTCTTCTATAACATTTATGCTCGAAAGCCTGAATCCTTCGCTCCGTATCTGCAGTGAGTGTCCAGCTCTCACACCCATACAAGAGAATAGATAATACAAGTGATTTGTATAATTTGATCTTCACAGGAAAACTGATGTTACTTTTCCAGATCACATTCAACCTTGTCATGGCAGCTGAGGCCATCTCAAGTCTTGTCTTGATTTCTTTAATTGATCTTCCATCACTGCATATAGTGGACCCGAGATATTTAAAGGTGTTAACTTCTTCTAACGTTTGCCCATTTAACGTAATGTTGGTCGCAACATGTTTCTTATGGCTATTCACCAATATCTTGCTTTTTTCTATATTAATTTCCATCCCATACGTTCTTGTTACTTTCTCCAGTCTAGAGGTAAGGTCTTGAAGTTCTGATTCTGATCCAGCTATCAGATCAATATCATCAGCAAAACGTAGGTTGCACAGAGGTCGGCCTCCAATCGATATGGTTGATTTATAATCGTAGAGAGCCTCTTGCATAATATGTTCTAGATAAATATTAAAGAGCACTGGGGACAGGATACATCCCTGCCGAACTCCTACAGTTGTTTTGAAAAATTCTCCAATGTCGTTGCTTGCAAAAACAGCACTGCTTGCGTCCTTGTATAGTGCTTCAATGATATCTATGATGTTGGTATCAAAATTGAATTTTCTCATTACTTGCCATAAGCCTTCATGCCAGACTCGATCGAAGGCTTTTGTGAAATCGATGAAGTTATGGTATAAATCGTGTTGATGTTGGAGATGTTTTTCGATAAGTAATCTAATATTGAAGATTTGTTCTGAGGTACTTCTTTTTGGTCTAAAGCCAGCCTGTTCCTCTGACAAGATTTCTTCTGATTTCTGTTTTATTCTGTTCAAAAGTATCCTTAACATCACCTTACTTGGATGACTAATAAGGCTAATGGTTCTGTAGTTCTTGCACATTTTTAGATTTCCTTTCTTTGGAAGCGGTATTACTAATGACTGCGTCCATTCTTTTGGCCATTTTTTTGTACTCCATATCTTCTGGCAAATTGTTGTCATGATTTTTACTATATCTGGTCCTCCATATTTCAAGAGCTCTGCTGGGATATTATCCACACCCGGTGACTTCCCTCCTTTCATCGAACATATAGCCTCTTCCACTTCTTCCCGTAATATTGCTGCATTTCCGAGTTCCCTGTTTTCGCACTTAATGTTGTTTAATATGCCTAAGTTAGTGTCAAGTTTACAGTTATATAATTCTTTACAATATTCTGTCCATCTTCTCATTACAGCTGTTTTTTCATTGAGCAGAGCCCCATTGCTATCTTCTATGACAGTTACCCTGGGCTGTTGGGGTTTTGATAGTTTTCTTAATGTGTCAAAAGCTGCCTTGCTGTTACCTTTTATTAGCCCCGTATTAATGGACTCACATTGATCAGCTACCCATTTTTCTTAGGCCTGTTTCATTTTCTTCCTAATATTTTTATTCACCATACTGTATTGCCATGCTGCTTCAGGAACCTCTTTCTTAACCTTTTTCATTTCTCGCCGTGTATCACATAACTTCAGAATGTCATCTGTAACCCATGGTTTGTTTATTTTCTTTCTTTTACCAAGTATTTCTGTTGCTGATTCAATGAGCACGTCTTTCATGTTCTCTGATTAGTACTTGCAAACTCCAATAATTTTTTAATGTGATGAAAAGTCCTTCATGCCCTCTGTATCCCTGGTTTGATATTCTTGACTGTTTATGTTGTTGCTATCACACAGATGAGCTCAAAATCTGAAGGGGTGTTTTCTTCAAATGCAACTTTGCTATCATTTACACAATATGATCTTTGTCCATTCTTTGTGAATTTCCAAGCCAAGTTATGATTTTCCTCTCCATTATTGCTGTTTTATCTTGCATCTTGTTTCGGCTATAGGGAAGAAGGGCAAGACTATCTGTAGGATCCAGATCATTTCACCGTTTTTTATCTACTTAATTCCTTTTCTAGTCACTGATAATGTTTACAGAATATGATCTAAAACCTCTAAGATGAAAAAATGGTGACAGAAGCATCCCAGTCACATTCTAGTTACTATCTGAAAGATTAATCGTGAACTGTTATTCATGAGAAACTCTGCACTTCTGCGCCCATTCTGTTTCAAGAGTAATTTTTTTGGTGTAAACTGTCAAAGTGATTTTCATAGTTCATAAATCTAAAATACAGTGGCCACCTCCATTCAGTACTGATACAACAGGTTTATCTGTTCTGCAATGAATCTGTTTTAACACTTTCTCTGGTGCCAATAACAAACATTGTTCCCAGGTAATTTGTGCACCCCTTTCTTCAGCAAACCTTACAAAACATCTTTCCCTACAGTGTGCTGGTTATTTCCTGTTCTAGACCTAACCATGCAGTTTATGTATTCTTTCAGATGCACCTATGACATGTTTCTTTCCAGCTGCTACAGCTGTGCTGCCTGGATAGCCCTGTGTGGCTACCAGGGGTCACTAAGACAACAACAAAAGAACAGGACAGCCGCTTCCTCAGGCATGTTGTAAAAGGGACAAATATGAGGTTTTGCATGGGACTGGCAGCCTCATCATGTAATACATGGTGTTTCAGAAACTGCCACTGCAAGAGTACATGCACTCTTTGGCGCAGGCTTCTTGCAAGATGGCTCCATGCTCCTTAAGAAGTAAAAAGAGAAATAATAATGATGCTGTCTAGACAGACAACATTCCCACATTTTACTTCAGTGTAACTCTTCTGTTTGGCTCATTATTCAGTAGTTCCTCAGAGTGTCCTAACCACCTGTTATCCAGCATTATTTTTCCAGATCACAAGGTCTTTTATATTTTGATATGCACACTAATATAACCAAAGAGCTTCTGGTATCTAGGCTGAATGGGGTGTGTGCCTTGCCAAAATGAGGCAAAACTTCTTGAATTAAAAAAAAAAAATTGTGATATTTCATGGTGCTAATAAATATTTAATCTTGTCCATGATAAGTCTATCTGTTGCTGTATAGATTATTTGGCTGCAGTTTGCTCTGCGTTTCTTACCAACTTGTCAATATACATAATTTTGCCCTCCTGGTATTTTTTTTTAATGCCTCCGTTTGCCCCTGTGTAGGTCTCAATGACAGAAGAATTGTGTGACAGGTGTCCGTTTTATTTTTTCTAATATATTTACTGTTTCTTATACGCAGGAGTGAGTCATGGATATCAACAGAGAAAGTAAATCCCTGAAAGCCACAGAGATGTGATTTTACTGAAGAATGTTAAAAATACTACAGACAGCATAAAAAGAGTAATACGGATGTCCTGACAGGAGCCAGTGCATAAAAGGAAGCTATTACTCATATCAGAAGAGGCAATTTACTTTCTCAGAGTATATTATGAGAATATATTATGAAAACAGAAAAGACTGAAGGAAAAAGAGATGGGCAATGATAAAGGAACAAGATAATGGAAAGTTTAACATCATGGCATAGAACGAAGTCAACAACCGAACTGATAAACAGCACTGGGGACAGAAAGTTGTGGAGAGAAAGGTCACACATGCCAGCTAGCATGGTGCTTGATGAAGAAGATTTAATGTTTACCAAGACTCATAATTACAGATTGACCTCGACTTACGACCACTCGTACTTACGATGGCCGTCCCATTTTTTTTTTTTCATACGCCCGCTAATACTCGAGGCGAAATCTCACGTTATTATTATTGTCTAACCTGACATTGATTTTACGTGAGTATCCCTTTTTTTCTTGTACAGAGACAGGTGTCCCTCGCCATTCAGGCAGATACTCGCCGATTTCGGAGGTACCCATTAGAGCTGGGTCGGCTCAGGAGCCGCCAATCCCTGGTCGACGACACTCCTTCAAATTTTCTCGCCAAGTCTCGAGTTAATCCTGTCCAAATCCCGGTCGACGAAAAATCCTCAAATGCCGTCGCCCGGGTTTGATCCTAGATCACCCGGTCACTAGAGCGGTGTGGTAACCACTACGCTAGCGCGGCTCCTGGCCGTCCCATTAATTCTGTTATAATATTTTTGACTTTTAAAATTTTATTTACTCATCATTTATTACAATAAAGTAACGGTAGTCCCATAGCAAATACTGCCGTATGGGGAGTGAAGTGTTAGAGACTTCACTATACTAGATCCAGCATCAAGAGGTGGGGTGCTCAGTTCCCTTCCTCACTGCCTTTTCCGTTCCTAACTAAAGAGCAAAGTCGGGTACCCATTTAAAGCTGTGTAGACTGAAGCGTGTCGATACCAAAAATCGAACCCAGCACCTTTGCTGCGAGAGACCAACGCTCTACAGTACAGCACAGTAATTTTATGGTATAATTTGTACATTGTATTATTTCACTATAAACAAAAAAGAGTAATATTAGATTGAAATATTTAACAAAACAGACCTTCACATTTTAGTATTCAGGCATGTTACTTCTTTTTCTTCTCTGATCCTTAGCCACTGACTGTCAAAGCAGTCAGTGGCCATCACGCCTGGTGGCATCTTGTAGGGCAGCAATAAACTTCTTCCACTTTGCTCGGTCGGTGGCCATCCTTCGTGCCGTGCCCCAGCTCTGGTTCATTCTTTGCATCTCGGCCTCCATAGTTCTCTGCAAAGTTATTTTTGGCCGGCCTCTCTTTCGATTTCCTTCAGGGGTCCATAGCATAGCTGTTCTTGTGATGGCATCAGGGTCTCTTCTGAGGACGTGGCCAACCCAACTCCAGCGTCTGACAGCTATTATGGTGTGCATGTCCTCTTAGTTGCTTGGAGTAAGCAGTTCTTGGTCAGTGATGGTATTCGGCCAAAAGATTCAGAGAATTTTCCTTAGGCAGATTGCGTGGAAAGAGGACAATTTTTGTTATGCGCTCAGGATTGCCCACACTGACGTTACTTATTAACATATTATGGTTCAAATAGCATACAGTGGTTTCCGACTTAACGACCATATTGACCTATGACAGGGTGGTTGGAACGTAACCCTGCTGTAAGTCGAAGACAATCCAATCTGCCTGTAATTAAGCAGTGATTTATATTTGTTTCACAACACTCACGAGATCCATGCCTGCCATCATTTAAGCTGAAGTTGGACGCAAATGGAAAAGCACCAACGCCAAAAGAAAAGCGAACTCTTCCATCACCAAATCCAAAGTTTTGAAACAGCTGAAATAGAAAACGCAAATGCAAAGTATTAATTACACCAGTTAAACAAACAATGGCAACAAACATAACATAAATAAAACAGTAATAACATTCGATGCAAATGCAAATAATGTTTATTGAAAAATATTAGCTTAACTCTCTTCAGACCTGATATTTTGTATCATTTTCTCATACTCTGACATATCTGACTTCTAATGTTCCTTGATACATTATAATTTGAAGTCTACCCAAGAGTGTTATACATCAAATTGTTTGTAATTGAAGAGACTACCATATTTAGATGTAAAATTAATATTTTAAAAATTTATATTGATGCGAGTTTTAAAAAATTGAAGGAAAGTCAACAGGAAAAATACACAAAAATTATAAACATGATATTTCACAAAGAAGAAAAAAATAAAGTATTATCAGAACAATTAACAACAGTCATATTTTATTGTAGTCTAACCATTTCTGCATTCCATGTTACATTTCCAAAACAATTCAACATTAAATAATAAAATTATGCAAATTTTTGAAATGTTACATAACTAGGCTTTTCCAAAAAAAATATTTTTTTTTTTAAATCTTCCACTGAATACATTAGAGTTATTTAAGGTAGCTGCAACATCTTAGCTAAAATAATGAAATATGACTTCAGTAGACATATTTCTAGTGTAACACTGTATGATCACTAACACATAAGTAAAATCAGTTATGAGGGTGACATAATAAAGACTCAACACATCTTTATATATTTCCTACTAAGGCTTGTGGTATTCTGACAGACAATTCCTACCTGCATGAACACATTTTAAGAAAATATTACAAACTTCACATTTAAATTTTTATTTCAATCTTTACAATTTGATATCAAAGCTTACAACTTCTTTTTGTCTCTGTAAACTTGGGATCCATGGTGTGCTGAGAAAAAACTGGTGGCTTTGAAGCGAGTAGTGCATCATACAAACTTTTGTTCCCCAATTCCGGATTAGTTCTTCTGTAAAATCTAGCTGACCATATCTAGCTGGTCTTCTACATTTGGGTGTTTTTTCTGCTAGTCTTGAAATAAAATGTAAGCATCTACCATAGCAATATCCAGAAAATGAAAAAAAGAGTTTTCCAATATTTATTGGTCTTTCTCAAAACATTGTACTTGTTAATTGGCTGGTCACTCTTGTCCACTACTTTCATAACTAACTACAGTATAAAGTTAGTTGCTTATCCTTTACAGGACGTGGCAATCAACCCCAGCTTTTATTGGCTGTTTGTGATTTTTTCTAGGCAATTTTTTTCATTCAGTAGTTTGCCATTGCTTTCTGAACGGTACGGCGCTTATACCATTGTTAAAAATCCACACAAAGCGATTTGCTACCAAACCGCCTGCAGCAGGTTTCGAACCTGGTATATCTGGATTATGAAACTGCGTTCATATCCATTAGGCCACAGACGCCGACAACTACAGTATAAGCTAAACCAAATGGTCCATTTGCAGTGATCCTACCTAAATAAACATCAAAGTATATCCACTAACAGCATCAGCAAGAACCCATAATTTCATCCCCCATTTTGTTGGCTTCTCTCTAATATACTGTCAAACAGGAAACACCCTTTTCTTATATATATTTTCTATTATTCTTTCATAAAATTACAGTTTGAAGAAGTCAATGGGTCTCAAAAACTGCTTTGTATTTTCTCTGGTGCTTAGCTCTGAAAGTTGCAGACTGGAACCCTCTCAGGCGAAAAAGGTGGAGGGTTGGAAGGTGGGACTTCATCAAGTCCATCATAACCAAAACATCTGCAAGAAGAACAATTTAAAATTAATTTTTACAGATCAACAATAGAATTCAAAGTTACAGTTTAGTGTACACACGAAAATTGACACACATTACATTTTCCGTACAAAGGAATACTGTCAATCATAAAGTCATACTGACTACAATAGCCCACTAAAACGACTGTTTTACTACTTTTCAAAATCAGCTGTCATTTCGTTAACATTACCTTTACATGTACGGCTGGTGATCTGAGTTGTTCTGAGCTGTATTTTCGCCATCCAACTCATCAGACGTTTCCAAGTCCTCTGAATAATCATCAAAACAGGAATCTACATCACTAGATGCATTGTAGTCATTTTCAGACTGCATTTTGTTTACGACCTGTTAAGTCGAGTTGATCGGAAAAAATCCAAAATGGCGGACGGACAAATTCAGTGTTTACGTTTTTCTGCGTGTAATTTCAAAGTCAAAATAAGTGAAAGCTGTATATTTTTTAGCACAAATATAATTTGTAACATGTATTCTTATATAAAACATAGATTTGAAGTCAAAATTTAAAAATAAATGTCCTTTTTTTACTTCACAAGTCATCGTTCCGTTTGGAACGATTTTTTATATATCCGGTCTGAAGAGTGTTAAGATGTTACTTTTTAAAAATTCCAATAAGACAGCAGCAATGGATACGACGCAAACTTTGGGAAAGTTAGAAGGCGGTCTTTGTTCTGGAATCACTAATGCAAAGAAAAAAAAAACCAAGGAGATCTTTTGAGTTACAGAGAAAAATTAGAGACATATAACAAGGGCACAGAAGATTTGGACAGAAGTTCAACAGGTGTCATCAACTGATTAAAGCCATGAGGGGCTGGGGAGTTAATCAATAGGTTAAAAAATAGGTAAAGGTAAAGGATCCCGTTACATGCCTATTGAGAATACGGTGTTAGGCCCGTATTTTCTTCGGACCATCGGCACACTAGGGGTGATGTGGTCAGCATCACGTTGGCTACCTTAACCTTCCCAGAGTTGTTCTGGTATCCAATTCGTGAGGCTGGGTCGACCCCGGAGCCGTTTGCGGCTTAAAAAATCTCACCCCAAACTGACAATGGAGCTAATTTATTTGTGTTAGCAGGACATCAATTCATATGCTTTCATCACATTTAGCTATCAGTTTACATAAAGGTAACGCTGAACTCCCTCACAATGTACATTCAGTTTCTCACATTTATAAATGTGAAACAGTAATAACTACATTGCTTATCTTATAGGGAGAAGGTGGCCCATAACACATTGTATAAATTAGGACAAAAACAAAATGGCATTTACTGAGAATATGAAACTTCTAGAACATAAAGTACTATTGATCCGGATAAAAACTTACATTTGAAGGCTCTGGCTCAGACCTTTGACCTGGTGGCCTGGGAGGCAGCTTTTCTCTGTAGTCAAAACATGAAATAATATGTTAAAAGATTAAGTAAACAGCAGGGAATAAAATGTCAAGTCTTAAGGCACTATAATTTTAAAAAAAAATTTTTCCCAAAGAAGATACTGCCATAGGGGAGTGAAGAGTTAGAGATTTAACTATACTAGGTCCAGCTTTGAGAGTTGGGGCGACCAGTTCCATTCCGTAACTCAAGAGCAGAGTCAGGCACCCATTTACAGCTAGGTAGAATGGAGCATGTCACCACAGTGCTTTTAACCTGGCACCTTTGCCGCGAGTGACCAGTGTTAAGGCACCAGCCGGATTCAACATGTTGGTCATTTATACTTTTCATGAAGGGTACATTGATGATTGTAACAACTCAACTTCAATCACCTGCCTTAACGGGAGGTGTGAAGTGCTTTTTCTCATAAATACTCATCGTTTTCCTAAGCGCTCCTTATGGAGCATGGAGCCAGCAATTTAGACCGACATCTTGCAGGAATCCTGCACCAAGCCTTCCCATGCTCCCTAAGTAGTGCTTTCTGTGGCAATCTATTTTATATGATGAGGTTGCCAGCCTCATGCACAACTTCATATTAGTCACCTTGTACGACAAGCCTGAGATGCAGCAGTCCAATTTTTTTTTCTTTGCCTCTATAGAGACCCTTCAATTCCCTGTGAGGCGTAGATCTTCAAGTTCATATCAAGCCTTTATATTTTGTGCCATCTATTCAAGGTCTTCTTTGTTCCTGTTATGGCTGTCTCAATTTCCCTTCTTCATGTCTTTTTTTTTTAAATTATTCTTTTATTTCTCTTGCCCTGAGGATTTCAGGAAAAAATAATTCTATCAGCTGGTTTATTCAATGTATTTCTATCCAACGAACTTTCCCCGTCTCTCGTTCAATTGATATTTGTCTGGTTTGTAGCACACAGGCAATTTAGCCACATCATTTTAATCATGTATTCTGCACAAGCACAAGCTGGAGCTGGGTTGGTCATGTCCTCAGAAGAGACCCCGATGCCATCACAAGAACAGCTATGCTTTGGACCCCTGAAGGAAAACAAAAGAGAGGCCGACCAAAAACAACCTGGCGGAGGACTGTGGAATCTGAGATGCAAAGAATGAACCAGAGTTGGGGCACTGTACGAAGGATGGCCACCGACCGAGCAAAGTGGAATCAATTTGTTGTTGCCCTACAAGACGCCACTAGGCGTGATGGCCACTGACTGCTTTGACAGTCAGCGGCTAAGGATCAAAGAAGAAGAGACTCATTTATAAAAGTATTAATTAGTTGTCATTATTGTTCCTGTTTCAAAGCCTTACAAGAGGACTGCTTAGACATCTCAGTTGAACATTTTTAATTCTGTATTGCACTTTTAATTCTGTATTGCACTTGACTTCTTCGACGTCCATGTATTTCCCAATGCAATGAAAGCTCCTCTTCCCTTTTGTGTTCTTATTCTGACATCATAATCTGTTCCCCTTTGTCCATGTTCTTTCTTTTTCACCTTCCAACTCCCAAAGGAGCATAGGCCTTCAATAAACCTATGCCAAGTCTTTATGTCCCGTGCCATCAGCTCAAGGTCTTTCTGTGTTTTCCTCATCCACTTCATGTTTTGTCTCCGGTTCTCTTTTCCGTGTGTTCTTTGGTCTTCTATTGTCTATGTTGCTGGCATGATTTATGTACAATTACACATCTTATAGGGATCTTTCTACACATACAATCTTTCTATCACTAGCCATATTCATTCTCATAGTCTTTGACTTTCTCTATGTAATTTCATGCCCAGTCGCCGCAGCTTCATCAAGTATTCTCATTTCAACTTAAATTTCCTTAGAGTCATGAGACAGAAGAGTCAAGCCAATGTGAAAATCTGAATGGTCAAGCTGTTTTGTACACCGAATTCCTTTTCTGTTGATTGTTGTTATTTTCATTATCCAATCTATAGTCAGTTGGTTGAGAAATGGTGACAAGAAGCACATTGCACCACATCAGTTATCTCCATGGGTTCTGTAAACTGTAATTCATGAAGAATTTTGTATTTAATTACTGGATAATTATAAATAATCAGAATAATTTATAATGCCTGATATTAGGCAATAAGCCTTATATAGACAGTAGTCATGTCATATTGTAAGACTAAATGCATACAAAATTCACAGCAAAACACATCAAAACCACCAGTCTCACAACATAAATCAAATACATGCCTACACATTTAAATCATCCACCTCCAAGTGGTGGTCCTGGAAACAGGCTGCATCACTGCAGTCTGGCTGAGAGAGTAGTGATCGAAGAGGGAAGGCTAACCCGGTCCCAAAAATGCCATGCTGAAACCGGATGTGTCGGGCCGAAAGGCGCAAATGTCGCAGCTTTGCTGTAAACGGTGACACAACATAACAAACGTCCTTTTCACGACGAATGCAGAAGAAGAAGAAAATCATAACGGGCAAGTACACCTTATGGCTCACCTTGGGTCTTGAGGATTTGGGTTCCCACGCCCATAAATGGGTATCACTTTGTCCTTGTTGATTCCTGCCTTACACACAGGACAAGTCTGTCCATTTGACCTTGTCTCCAGCCACTGATGCAGGCATGGCCAACTGAAAGATAGAAAATAAACTTGTCATTAAAAAAAAAGTATTAATACAGTGCCCAACTTGTAAATTACACAGTATCATGTAAAACCCCACCTATCAAGATGCCTCAATCAATCAATAAATATCCTTTAGCTCCCCAATGAGCATAGGCCTTCAACAAACACATGCGACGTCCTGTCACAAGCCATCAGCTCAAGTGGCATTGCACTGGAAACAGCTGAATACCATATGAAGACTGTATTTGATGCCTTTCCCTCAAAGGCTCAAAACATCGTCATTTTCACTGACTCAACGTCTGCCCTTCAAGCTTTGGAAGGCAGTGGACATTGCAGAACTGAATTAGCCAAACTAATCCTGGATGTTGACCAACTTATCACTTCCTATGGCATTAGAATAGTTATGCAGTGGAGCCCTGGTCACTCAAATACACCAGGTAAATGACAGAGCAAAAAGATTAGCAAAGAAGGGAACAAGACAAGAACAACACCTCACAGCAACAACTCTCCAAACAGCCAAATCACGTGTACGAAGAACAAATAAAGAAACTTGGCTGAACAGATGGGCCATGGGAAACACCGAGAGAGAGGTTTACAGACATGGCTGGTCCTGATCCTGATGACAACATCAACCATCTTACAAGGATGGATCAGAGCAGCATTTTTCGGCTGAGATACATTTACCACTCAACAGTCACTTGAATAGAATCCAACCACAACACTCTCCAGAGTGCCAGCTATGTAACTACATCATCGTTCTCCTTTTACACTCATAAAAAAAGTATGGGACCACAAATGCTGTTGACCACAATGCAGAAAGCTTGCATATAAAAAAACTAGCACTGGTGGTTTCTGTAGCATGTTGTTTGACATGAATACGGTGCTAGTCCTGTGTCCGTGCACAATCTCATTTTCATTAGTCATCTCTTAACTCTTTAAGTCCCGATCAAAATTATATCATTTTTCCGGTTCAACCTGTTTAACCCGATCAACGTTATATCGTATCTTTTGCTCCTTTCTAGAGCTGTTTTCCAATTTTAACAACCCAAAACGTCATTTCCGACAGGAAGACCTTTCTAATAAATACCTCGTTTGCTTAAGAGAGAACGTGTTTTTGTGGTTTGATATTAATTTAAGATATTTTTAGGCGCATATTTTATAACATCAAATGGTGTGATGAATTCACCATGATACAACGTTAAAATATCTCCAAATTTAACGATAAAACGTAGGGTTAAAAATAATGCGTAAGATACTAGGAGACATGCTCGCCCATGCCCGTTTTCCCACCGCCATTTAAAACTAACGAGTTAGACGTGCAGACGAAACGGTTTACCCTTTGTAGACGGGAGAGAAACGGAGAACACAAAAGGAAAAATATGACTGAACACGTGTTTGAAGATAGCAAGGCTAAAAGACGCAATTGGTAGTAAAAGAAAAAAAATTCACGTCACTAGTTGACACAAGGTAAGGAAATGGACAAAAAACGACTTTAGCTCTTGTCAGAAACAGTCATTTCTTGGACTTTTACGATACTTGGTTGTTATTTGAATTCAGCGGCAAACGCCGTGGAGAAGGTTCTCGAACAAATTTCAAAAAAACAACTAACCTTGAAAAAGTAACTTTTTCTTAATAATAATGTTATGAATATAAAACCTAGCTAGTTTGATAGCCCGTCTTGAGCAGAGAACTAATATACTTTAAATTATACAGACGGATAGATAATAAGGAAGATATTGACAAAAGACTGTGTTGTTCATATCAGACGAGCGACTGCACTGTTAAAAAATGTCACTAAAGTTTCAAAATTTTCGGCCTTGAGACACGCAAGTGCCAAAATCGAGCTGTAATTAAAGAGAGGGGAAAGGGGGAGAATTGTGGCTAAAAATAACTTCGGAGGCAGAAGTGTGTAGGGTATTGCATGGAGTTGGTCCAAGAACCAAGCGTGTTTTTTATGAAAAAACAAGTAGAGACAGACGGACCAACAGACAGTAATACATACTTGACTGAGAGCTGACTGAAATTTGACTTTTGGTTGTAGATTTGAAAGTTAGGGGGGGAGTCGGTGATTGGATGAATGAAATCATATTGGCAGGACAGAGATGCGCATTTTTGCCATTCGTTACAAGACTGTCCAGAGACACAGTGGTATTGCCTGTGGTGTTGTTTCCAGAAGATAATACATAATTTTAGTGGGACGCCATCATATAGCCAGCAGCTCAGCTGAGTTTTGCTAGCATTTAACTGTGTTCTCAATTCTGAATCCTGGTAAGAATGAAAGCAATTCTTTTGTATATTTTAATATTTCGAGTGATTGATACTGCCATATCATATAAAATGATTACGACAAGTAAGTGCTCGCTCTAGGTCCCCAGCCCAAGTTCAGGGTCTAGAGACAAACAAAATATATGGACGCCTACTAAAACTATGGAAGGCGGATCTATTGTTGAGATCAGTGGAACATATCACCTATCTTATTGAATAGAAGGAAACTATTGAACATATCTCACATGCAATGTAGTCTTGGGGAACTAGTACTATATGAAAACAACTGGGTAAGATGTGCTGTGTGGTCAGAGAGATCTGACCCAGTCTGTGTGGTGTTGTTGTGTAGTGTTGTGTGCAGAAGTGGCTCAGTAGGTAGAGTTCTGACACATGCCACAAAACTTTTATTTCAGAATTGTGAGTTTCTGTTTGGCACCGAAGAGGTGCCAAATGCTGTTGTAAAATACACAAGCGTGGACCAGTGCAGTCTAACACTGTGTCAGAGCAGCCGAATATTGTACTCCAGCACGGAGAGGAGGGGCCACCAGACTCCTGTACAAGATCGACGCAGTCGAGATACGTGAGAATCGGGCCTGCTGGAAATTCACCAACTAATTCACCATCTAATAAAGACATACCATTGTGGGAAAATAAACCATGTATTCATCCCATAAGTCAATGGACAATGTTTGGTAGTCACAGATTGGGCGTGATGATACCACCCCAACAGTACATTCAGTAATAGTTCTCCTGAGACAATCTAATATAATTAATATTAACCAGACTTATAACATACCTTTGTAATCACATTCCATTTTATTATGTCATATAATTATGCATTCCATTTATAACTCCATAATATTTCATATGTTCTGACCAACAAACATTTGGTTCAGAACAAATAAATTTAACAAAAGATTTAATATTTAAAACTAAAACAGCCTGAGTTAGTTCAGTGTGTTATAAATTTTATTATTATTATTAGACTTATTAAATATCTGTGTGTGTGTGGGTAATCTACTACAACACATTACATTTCAGTACCCTAGACTTTTAACGTAGCTACATTCATATTAGTAGAGAAAAAAAGATATGTTTGAGGTCGTAAGTGGTAGTAAGAAGGGCCTTCTGTAATTCGCATCAACATTTATCTCAGGAGCCTTCACAGCTGACCTCATTCATTACACTAGGTAACATCTCAACCATACAATACCATCAAAAACCACTACAAATATTGGGGTCTTGTCCAGGGATATTTAGTTAATCAAAGATATTAGAATCTCCTGGTGGGAGAAGTAAACTAGTGGGGACAAATTGTAAAAATTTAAAAGGGTCCCTTAAAATAAAAATGGAAAATAAAAGTTGGTGAATCTTCACAGCCAGTTAGTTAATTAATTAATTAATTAGAATTACCTTGGTCTATTTATTAATTAGAATTACCTGTCATTAGATAATTAGAATTACCTTAGTTATTAATTAGTTAGATTTACCCTGGTCAGTGTTATATTGTATGGTGGCTGACCTGGCAAAGTTCAGATCAGCGCTGTGCTAACGGCGAAGGAAATGGGAATGGAAGGTCAGGTTTTAATTCAGTATGTAACTGCTGAATGTGACAAGTATATTGAAAGGGAAGATAGGAGGTTAGCTGAAGAGAAGAGGTTACAAATTGAGGCTGATAGAGAACTTAAGAGGCTGCAGATTGAGGCTGACAAGGAGGCAAAAGCATTGGAGGCAGAAGAAAAACGACAGCAAAGGGAGGCAGAAGATAGAAGGTTACAAAGGGAGCACGAATTACGACTAAGGGAGCTGGAATTACAAGGCCATGCTCCTGAAAATGGTGCCAGCCCTTTTGCCTCAGATGCTACGCCCAGTCAGGGAGTCTCAAACTCGGCTATGGGGTTTCATTTAGACCATTTTGTTGAGAAAGACGATGACATCGAGGGGTACCTCAGTCGTTTTGAATTATTAGCTACTACATATGGGTTAGAGAGAGAGAGGTGGAGTTTAAAGTTATCACAGGGATTGAGAGGTACTTCCTATGAAGTCTTCGCAAAAATGAATAGAGAAGACCAAGACAATTATGACATGTTAAAGCAGGCTTTGCTATTAAGATACGAAAAAAATGGTGAATTTTACCGTAAGAAATTTAGAAATGCCAAACTGTTGTCTGGGGAGACATACCACCAATTCTCTGCCAGACTGGAAACCTATTTGGAGAAATGGACTGCTCTGGGGAAGACCCAAGATCTTAAAGAAATGATCATGATAGAGCAATTAAGAGAGTCCATGGCTCCAGACTTGAGAAAATTTCTCATGGAACAAGGTGCAGAGAGGTTGGGGGAGGTTTTAAATGTCGCTGAGAGGTATCAGGCAGCTCAGGCAGAGGTAAGTGGCACTAAAAAGAAGCACATAGAAAATGTTAAAGCTCCACAGCAATTTAATAAATTTGATAACCGAGAACAGGGTAATAAAGGCAGGACAAACTTTGATAGGCCAAGAAATGACTATCGTGACAGAAACTCACAGTTCAATGACCAAAAATATAATGAAAGAAAACCGTTAAACCAAGGAAAAAGATGGTGCAAATGGTGTAAGAAAGACAACCATAACACCGAATTTTGTAGAAGGAAACCTTCAAACATTGCTGCAATGAAGTCGGGGACTCAAAGATTAAAGGTTAATCCTAATGGACAGCAGGAACCTTATCACCCCCCAGTTTGTGAGGATGTTATTTGTAATGGGGTCACCATAAGGTGCCTTTATGATACAGGTTTGGATTATGATTCAGTTGTGAAGTCTAGCCTAGTGGACCCAAGTCAGTATACCACAGAAACAGTGAAAATACAAGGGGCGACTAAGGACATACCACTCATGACACTTCCCATCGCAAGGATAACGGTGAAAACTCGCTATGTGGAAGGAGAAATCAGAGCAGCAGTGACAGATGAACCAATCTACTCTCTGATATTGGGGTGTAGGTACGTCTTCTTGGGGAATCCCGAGAGACCTGTGATCATGGCGACAGTGCAGACCAGGTCACAGAAAAAGGAGGAAGAAGGTGAACCTATAAATGCTCATCCAGAGGAGATGAGGAAGGCGCAGGCTGAGGATAGGACACTCAAGCCATGTTTTAAAAAATTGCCCAAATGCCACAAACCTCCAAGCAAAGGAGAATACTTTATGAAGAACAAATTATTATATAGGAAGGCCGGAACTGGAACAAATGGTCACAACCAGCTGGTTCTTCCCACTTCATATAGGGATAAAGTGATGGAACTCGGGCATGCGATTCCCTTCAGTGGTCACATGGGGATCAGCGCCACAGGACAGCGTATAGCTTGTCATTACTTCTGGCCAGGGATAACGGAGGATATAAAAAGATATGTCAAATCCTGTCCAGAATGTCAAAGGGTAGCTCCAAAGCACTGGACTGCTCCTGCAACTCTAGGGGAAATGCCCATAGTGGGAACACCTTTTGAGAGGGTTGCAGTGGATATTGTGGGACCTCTCACTCGGACCAAGAGGAGGAACAGTTACATCCTTACTCTGGTGGACACTTGTTCTATGTGGGGAGAGGCGGTAGCCCTGCCATCAATTGATTCAAAACATGTAGCAGAGGCACTACTTACAATATTCACAAGATTAGGATTCCCGCATCAAATCTTGACTGATAATGGCTCACAGTTCAAGGGGAAACTAACGGAAGAAGTTTTTAAGCTATTTCAAGCCAGACACTTTCATTGTAGTCCGTACCACCCACAAGGGAACGGCCAGGTAGAGAGGTTCAATGGGACTCTCATTTCTATCCTGAGGAAGCTGGCACACGAAAAACCGGATCTGTGGGATCAATTCCTGCCCGCCGCGTTGTTTGCGTATCGGGAGGTACCACATAGTTCAACCGGGATGGCTCCCGCAACTCTGCTATTTGGGAGGCCAATAAAAGGTCCATTGGAAGCACTATTAAGGACCTGGACAGATGAGAAGGCAGAAGAGACTGTTACCTCATCGTATCAATATGTGAACGAACTGACCACTCGTCTGAAAGCTGGATGGAAACTGGCAAATTATAATTTGAGACAAGCCAGGAAGAAACATGCAGCATATTTTAATAGGAAGGCAAAGGACAGAGAATTAGCTGTGGGAGAGAAGGTGCTTCTTCTACTACCCGGCAGCCAGAATAAATTACAAATTGGATGGCAAGGTCCATATACGGTTCTAGAGAAGGTGTCTAGAACAAACTATAAAATTGACAAAAAGGGGAAGGAGAAAGTTTATCATGTAAACCTGTTAAAGAAGTATCTGGACAGACCACTCCAGGAAAGCACCCCCTTACTGACCTTGGCTATCGCAACTCAAATGCAAAAGGAACCACTCACCTCACATGAATACCCATTACATCCTTGTGAAACAGCGGCACAAGTAAAAGTCAGTAAGCACCTGACTAAAAATCAGAGGGAGAGAGTTCAACAGGTTCTAGAGGAACATACAGATGTATTAACCGATAAACCAGGACATACAAATTTGCTACAGTATGACATGAAACTGGTAGACTCAAACCCAATCTGTATGAGAGCCTATTCTATTCCGTTTGCGAAGGAGAAGGCATTGAAAGAAGAAATAGATTATTTGTTGAAGGAGGGGATTATTTCACACAGTGAATCATCTTTTAGCTCCAGTGTAGTTTTGTTGAGGAAACCGTCTGGGGAACACAGACTGTGCATAGATTACAGGAAACTGAATGCTGTCACAGAAGGACAAGTGGATCCATTACCAGACACAAAACAGTTATTTTGCCAGATTAAACAAGGCAAAATACTTTTCAAAGGTGGATCTTAGTAAAGGCTATTACCAGATTCCAGTGAAGCCTGAAGTGAGACCTTATTTAGCTTTTAGCACCTCGGAAGGACATTATGAATTCAACATGCTACCATTCGGATTGAAAAATGCTCCGAATGTATTTTCAAGGATGATGCGCAAATTGTTGGACCCCTTGAATAACCCATGTATCCCGAATTTCATGGATGATATTCTCGTCGCCACAGAGACATTTGAAGAACACATTAGCTCTCTAAAAATGTTATTTGACAGGCTTAGGGAGGCGAACTTAACTGCTAGGCCAACAAAATGTTGTATTGGATGCAAAGAGTTGGAATTCTTGGGACACACTGTATATCAGGGTAACATGACCGCTGACCCCAAGAACTTGGAAAAACTGCAGAGAGCACCTAGACCACAAACAAAAAAGGACGTGCGATCATTCGTGTCGTTATGTGGATTTTACCAAAAATATATCAAAAATTTTAACTCTATTTGTGTTCCTCTGACTGATCTGACTCGCAAGGGACATCCAGATAAAATTGTTTGGACTGCGCAATGTGAATTAGCTTTTCAAGAGTTAAAGCCTATTCTCAAATTGCCTGATTTGACACAGGACTTCGTGGTGAGAACAGATGCAAGTAATGTAGGCCTCGGGGCGGCTTTGTTGCAAAGGTCATCTTCACCCGATGGGGAACTGAACCCAGTCGCTTATGCAAGCCGCAAATTGAATAAAGCGGAGCAAGGATATTCCACAAGCGAAAAAGAATGTTTAGCGTTAATCTGGGCGATAAAAAAGTTTCAAATCTATCTGTATGGTAGGACTTGTGTGGTCCAGACGGATCATCAGCCCCTGGTATTCTTATCTCAGGCTAAGCATGAAAACGCAAGATTGTTGAGATGGTCTTTATTATTGCAACCTTATCAGTTTATTATCGAATACATCCCAGGGTCATTGAATGTCGGTGCAGATTTCCTCAGTCGGCATCCCTGTGATCAAAATTAGAGTAGTGGCAGGCATGAGGAGTAATTTTATCTATGTGTACCACTGGTTTTGGAACTTGCCGTAGTGCATGTTCTCAGGTGGGGAGATGTGTGATGAATTCACCATGATACAACGTTAAAATATCTCCAAATTTAACGATAAAACGTAGGGTTAAAAATAATGCATAAGATACTAGGAGACATGCTCGCCCATGCCCGTTTTCCCACCGCCATTTAAAACTAACGAGTTAGACGTGCAGACGAAACGGTTTACCCTTTGTAGACGGGAGAGAAACGGAGAACACAAAAGGAAAAATATGACTGAACACGTGTTTGAAGATAGCAAGGCTAAAAGACGCAATTGGTAGTAAAAGAAAAAAAATTCACGTCACTAGTTGACACAAGGTAAGGAAATGGACAAAAAACGACTTTAGC
The DNA here is from genome assembly GCA_024509875.1 of Oreohelix idahoensis. NCBI lineage: Eukaryota > Metazoa > Mollusca > Gastropoda > Stylommatophora > Oreohelicidae > Oreohelix > Oreohelix idahoensis. The sequence continues at coordinate 1,556,752 of JAMPIV010001221.1, read as the reverse complement.
TCTTGTCAGAAACAGTCATTTCTTGGACTTTTACGATACTTGGTTGTTATTTGAATTCAGCGGCAAACGCAGACTTCGGAGGCAGAAGTGTGTAGGGTATTGCATGGAGTTGGTCCAAGAACCAAGCGTGTTTTTTATGAAAAAACAAGTAGAAACAGACGGACCAACAGACAGTAATACATACTTGACTGAGAGCTGACTGAAATTTGACTTTTGGTTGTAGATTTGAAAGTTAGGGGGGGAGTCGGTGATTGGATGAATGAAATCATATTGGCAGGACAGAGATGCGCATTTTTGCCATTCGTTACAAGACTGTCCAGAGACACAGTGGTATTGCCTGTGGTGTTGTTTCCAGAAGATAATACATAATTTTAGTGGGACGCCATCATATAGCCAGCAGCTCAGCTGAGTTTTGCTAGCATTTAACTGTGTTCTCAATTCTGAATCCTGGTAAGAATGAAAGCAATTCTTTTGTATATTTTAATATTTCGAGTGATTGATACTGCCATATCATATAAAATGATTACGACAAGTAAGTGCTCGCTCTAGGTCCCCAGCCCAAGTTCAGGGTCTAGAGACAAACAAAATATATGGACGCCTACTAAAACTATGGAAGGCGGATCTATTGTTGAGATCAGTGGAACATATCACCTATCTTATTGAATAGAAGGAAACTGTTGAACATATCTCAGATGCAATGTAGTCTTGGGGAACTAGTACTATATGAAAACAACTGGGTAAGATGTGCTGTGTGGTCAGAGAGATCTGACCCAGTCTGTGTGGTGTTGTTGTGTAGTGTTGTGTGCAGAAGTGGCTCAGTAGGTAGAGTTCTGACACATGCCACAAAACTTTTATTTCAGAATTGTGAGTTTCTGTTTGGCAACGAAGAGGTGCCAAATGCTGTTGTGAAATACACAAGCGTGGACCAGTGCAGTCTAACATTGTGTCAGAGCAGCCGAATATTGTACTCCAGCACGGAGAGGAGGGGCCACCAGACTCCTGTACAAGATCGACGCAGTCGAGATACGTGAGAATCTGGCCTGCTGGAAATTCACCAACTAATTTACCAACTAATTCACCATCTAATAAAGACATACCATTGTGGGAAAATAAACCATGTATTCATCCCATAAGTCAATGGACAATGTTTGGTAGTCACAGATTGGGCGTGATGATACCACCCCAACAGTACATTCAGTAATAGTTCTCCTGGGACAATCTAATATAATTAATATTAACCAGACTTATAACATACCTTTGTAATCACATTCCATTTTATTATGTCATATAATTATGCATTCCATTTATAACTCCATAATATTTCATATGTTCTGACCAACAAACATTTGGTTCAGAACAAATAAATTTAACAAAAGATTTAACATTTAAAACTAGAAACAGCCTGAGTTAGTTCAGTGTGTTATAAATTTTATTATTATTATTAGACTTATTAAATATCTGTGTGTGTGTGGGTAATCTACTACAACACATTACATTTCACAGGGTTCATAGCAAATTTCTTCAAGCAAATTCCAGGCTTTTTCCAGGTTTTTCCAGGTCCAGCACGTGATTTTCAAGGATGGGAAACTAATATTTTTCTCATCTAATTTTCTCCGATATAATTATCACTTTGCTGACCAGCGATCCGGAGCATTACCGTCTCCCATTACCAAGGGTGTTTGCAGATTTCTTTAAAAAGAACTTTTTTTTTTTAAATTCATAAAAGATTGAAAAACAGACATCTTTTCCAAGTTTTTAGTGAATTTGTTCAACATCAGCGCAATAAAATGTTAGTGACATGGATGGTAATGAATAAAATAAGCTTGATTGACGTATTGATTTAACGATTAACCACGTATATCAACATAAAAGGCTAATAAAATTGGAATAAAATGTTTTTAAAAAACTATTTTTCGTGTTTGTATTTTTTGAATGTATTCTGCGTCTGTGGCATCTGACAATGAGCGTTTGTAAATGTTTGAGTAGTTAAGTTCCTCTAGTTGGAGTCTGAGCTGCTTTTTTTATTAACTGGGGTTGAAGTTGTAGCTGTAGGCCTCTGCAAGAGTCTTTGTCAACGATCCACGTTGATAATCCTTGACTGTGTGGTATAACTTGAAGCAGGGTATCAGGCATAGAGGTACATTGCAATCTGGGCAGTACATGCAAGTCTGGCTTCTGTTCCCTGCAGCCTTACACACTTTACAGTCTGGTTTGTACTTTGCCCTTTCATATTTATCAATGAAGTGGTGCTCAGTAAGTCGTGTTGTTGTGACCTGTGGTTTTCAAGGTGTCACATTGCGTCGAAGAATAGCAGGTTCAATAAGAGTCATACTGACATCCTGATCTTCGCTTTGATCTTTTTTTGTAGAGTTGGCAGTGTTGTAGGTTATGTGCCCATTGACCAGGGCAGTTTCAACTAAGAAATAATATAAAAATAGGATCTGTGTGGGTAGGGGTAGCTTGCACCTAGTTGGCTGAAGTTTCCACACCTCCCATACTTTTGCTGTATTTTTCTGCAAGCACTGGCTTCTGAATTGTTCTGCCCTAAAGAATTTGTCTTTCTAACTGTCTTGTTTATATTATCATTGGAGTGAACAGTGGATATAAGGTTAAATCTTTTCGTATCATGCCAGGTGACTGTCGGCATGCCTTATCTTCTGTCGCACAAAACACAGGATGATTTGTTTTCAATTTGAGTTGTTTTTTTTCTTCAGTGCTACAGGAAAATGCTTCCTATTTTCCGCTACTGTTCCAAATGCACCAATCTGAATTTCAGGTCTTGAAATAAAGCTGAAGGCTGAATCAAAACTACCACAGAAGAGAATATGTCCCTTGTTGCGTATGAAATTTGAATTAAAACTATGGTGACTTTTCACTTAAGATCAACGGCTCGCAAAGCGAAACAGCAAAGTGTGTGGCGCACTAGAGGCATGTCGGACATAGAAAAAGACAATGGCTAGCCACCGTGGAAGAGATTGGGGCCTTACCACGTACTTCCTACAGAAAGTAATGGAATCACAACAACAAGATAAGAACCGATATGTAGAGAACTCTCTGTCCCCTGGGGAAGAATCTACTGTACAAATTAACAGGGAAGAGGCAACTCCTCTAATGAGTAAGGAAGTACATAATGACGAGTGTTCCTTAAATTCTGTTGAAAGGGAGCATTCTGAGAAAGACCACCTAAAAACTAGTAGAAGCCTAAAAATAGGAACATGGAATGTTAGAACTTTAAACGGAGAAGGAAAGCTGGACAATCTTATATTAGAGGCAACCGACATGAAACTCGATATACTGGGAGTTGCAGAGGCAAGACTTTTGGATACAGGCTACATAACAAGAGACCAGTACACGCTTATACACTCAGGAGGAGAAAAACACGAAAGAGGGGTAGGAATGTTGATAAAGAAGGAGTTAGAAAAATACGTATGTGGATACTGGACACACAATGACAGAATGATGTTACTAAAGATGAGAGCAAAGCCATTCGACATATCAATCTTACAAACTTATGCACCAACTAAAGATTACAGCGAGGAAGAAATAGAAGAATACTATGAAGAGCTACAACACACACTTAAACCAGTCAAATCTACAGATGTGTTGATAGTAATGGGTGATATGAATGCAAAAGTAGGAAAAGGAAAATACAAGAAAATAGTAGGACAGTATGGATTAGGGACAAGAAATGATAGAGGAGACAGACTTATCCAGTTCTGTGAAGAAAACCAGCTGGTCATATGTAACACCTTTTTTGAACATCACCCAAGGAAATTATACACATGGAAAAGCCCAGGAGATGTAACACGAAATCAAATCGACTATATCATGATAAAACATAGATTTAAGAAACAGTGTCACAAGTGCAAAGACACATCCTGGCGCCGACATAAATTCAGATCACAATCCAGTTGTCATCAAAGTAAATATAAAGCTGAAAAGAGCAGGAAACAGAAGACAGGAGGAACCCCAGATAGAAATATCAGCGCTGAAACAACCAGATATAAAACAGAAATATTTAATCGAAGTCAAAAATAAATACCGACAGTTATTGACAGAAAGCATGGAGCAGTATAGAAGAGAAAACCCAGAAGAAAAAGCAACCGCAAAATGGGAATGCTTAAAAACAAGCATACAATCAGCAAATGCAAATTTACCTAAAAAGGAGTCTAAGAAAAATCAAATTTGGATGACAGATGACATCTTGAATAAAATGGCAGAAAGAAAGAAAGCAAAAAATACTCCAGAATATAAAACAATAGACAATGACATACGTACTATGTGTAGAGAAGCAAAAGAACGGTGGATAGAAACAAAATGTAAGGAAATAGAAGACTTGGAAGCGAAGCACATGACAAGAGATATGCATGAAGAAATAAAGAAATTATCAAATCGGTCGCGGTTTGCACAAGGAGGAAGCTGTATCAAGAACAAAAATGGTGTAATATTACTTGATGAGAAAGACATATCAAACAGATGGGCAGAATACGTAAAAGAACTATTCGAGGACAACAGAGGTAAAAAAACCATCACCAGATTCTAATGAAGGCCCACACATTCTCAGATCAGAAGTAGAGAATGCCATTCATATGATACAAAAAGGAAGATCAGCAGGCATGGATAACATAAACATTGAAATGATAGAAGCTCTGGAGAGCTTTGGTATAGATACAATCACAGAAATATGCAATGATATATACAATACAGGATATTTACCACACGACATGAAGACATCAGTTTTTATAACATTGCCCAAAAAACCAAATGCAACAGAATGTTCAGACTTCAGAACAATCAGCCTGATGAGTCATGCAATTAAGATACTGCTCAAAATCATACAGGAAAGAATAAAAAGTAAAGTAGACAGCGAAATCCAAGAAGAACAGTTTGGTTTTAGACGGAACAGTGGAACAAGAGAGGCAATATTTTGCCTAAGAAGATTAGCAGAAAAATATACAGAGGTCCAAAAAAGTATGTATATGTGCTTCATTGACTATAAGAAGGCTTTTGACAGAATCCATCATGAGAAAATAATTGAATGCCTCAAAGACATAGGTATTGATGGAAAAGATATAAGAATACTCAGTAACCTTTATTGGGAGCAAACTGCCACAGTAAGATCGGGAAGGAATTATTCACCATACATAGACATAAAAAGAGGTGTCAGACAAGGTTGTGTGCTGTCCCCCTGCCTATTTAATTTATACACCGAAAAAATTTTCAAACAGATACAGGAAATACCAGGACTGAACATCAGTGGAAGATCAATAAACAACCTTAGATATGCAGATGATACCGTGTTGTTAGCTGAAAGCGAACAGGAGTTACAAGAACTAGTGAAGCAAGTGAACCATATAAGTCATGAATATGGACTCGACATTAATATTGAGAAAACTAAAACTATGATAATTAGCAAAACAGACGATAAACCCACATTAAAGATAAGCGTAAATGGGAAAATCCTGGAACAAGTCAAGAGCTACGTATATCTTGGTCATATAATAACAGAAGATGGCAGATGTGAAACAGAAATCAAGAAGAGAATAGGAATGGCCAAAGCTACATTCAACAACATGAAACATATACTGACATCCAAACAGTTATCTCATAAATTAAAACTGAGAATCATAAAGTGTTATATATATTCTGCATTTCTGTATGGTGCAGAAACATGGACGATGAATAAGCATTTGGAAGAAAGAATTGAGGCTCTTGAAATGTGGATATATAGAAGAATGGGGCGTATCTCATGGAAAGAGATGAAAACAAATAAGGAGGTCCTAGAAAATCTAGGTATGAAAAGAGAACTAATGAGAGAGGTCAAAGTTCGGCAGCTAAAATACTTTGGCCACATAAAAAGGCATAACACCTTGCAGAAGACCATAACAGAAGGGAGAGTTGAAGGTAAACGTGCAAGGGGAAGACAGCGCTATAAGTGGGAAGATAACATCAAGAGATGGACGGGAAAGAGTCTATCAGAGTGTACCACCAAGACAAGAGACAGAAGACGTTGGAGATCCATTACAGCAAACCTCCGTTGTGGAGATGGCAACTGATGATGATGATGATGACTTTTCACTGAAAAAAAAAAAGAGTCCAAATAATCTCAGCTCTCAAGAGTTTTTTTCCTTGGTCACAAATGATGTCACATCTGTAGGTCTCCTAGTAGTGTTAGTTTTAATTTTTTAAAAAAAGGGAACACAAATAACTTATGAGTAGGCCTAAGCTATATATATTTACCAATTCAAAATTCTAAACGCATACATAATACAGTCAAATAATATTTAACTAGAACAAAAGGTAATATATATAGTAATTGGGAGGGTAATACTTATGATAAGTGAAAATCTATTAAATATCTAACTGGAGACCTTTACACGCCGCCCCCGCCCCCCCCCATCTTTACTATTTTTGTTGGGTTTTTTGTTTGTTTAGATTTTTTTTTTTATTTAATTTAATTTTCTTAAAAAATTTTAAATAACATAGGCCTACCCACAAAATTGCTGATTTTCATTTATCCTAATTACAGTGATTTGACAGATGTGATGCCACTTTCGTGTATCGGAGGTTATTCATGTTATCTGAAATTGAAAACATGTAGGCCTAGGCCTATCCTAATTAGCCTATAACCCTTCAGAGGTAGAACGGGATAAGTCTTTTCATCATAAATATAATAAAAAAGCATTCAAAATATATTTATTTCCAAAAACTGTGGTGAAATACAGACGCAAGTACAGTAGGTCTATCTATAAACTGGACTTATTTAAATAGGTTTTATAAATGAGATAAATGAATTTATTACTTACGACGAGTGCTAAAAATAAATCTGAGTTTACGTCGTTAACGCAAAGCGCCGAAAACTTCTGGAAATGGATTTAATGCGCAAAGGGAAGTAAAAATTGTACGGTAACTTTGCGCTAAGGGAAGTAAAAATTGTACGGTAACTTTACAATTTTTACTTCCCTTTGCACACTTCCATTTCCAAAAGTTTTCGGCGGGTTCGTTTTCGGCGTAAACGCAGATTTATTTTTAGACTCGTCGCGTCTGTTGTTGCGAAAAATACCATCAATAACAAAAAAATGGACACAAAGTAACGAACTTTCAATTTCGTATTATTTTTCAAGGTCCGATGCGGAAAATTCAAGGCTTTTAGCCATTTTTCCAGGCTTTTCACACTCAGAAGAACAATAATAAGAGAAGGAAGAACGTTGGGCCTAAATAATGTGCAAGAGCTAAGAGGAGTGGCGTCACAACGAACAACCTGGAGAGCACTGGTTTCTGCCTTATGCGCCGTGTTTGGCGCTTAAAGAATTTATTATTATTATTATTATTTCAAGGCCTGGAATTTTTTTTTTCGTTTTCCAGGTTTTTCAAGGTTTTTCAAGGTCGCTACGAACCCTGATTTCAGTACCCTAGACTTTTAACGTAGCTACATTCATATTAGTAGAAAAAAAAAAGATATGTTTGAGGTCGTAAGTGGTAGTAAGAAGGGCCTTCTGTAATTCGCATCAACATTTATCTCAGGAGCCTCCACAGCTGACCTCATTCATTACACTAGGTAACATCTCAACCATACAATACCATCAAAAACCACTACAAATGGCCATGCCCATTGCTTCTGGCCGACCTCTGAATTAACTTCAGAGCAAGCTAGAAAGTTATTTGAAGAAATTCTAGATAGTGATAATAATTCAGATTGTAGTATTTATTCACAGGATAGTGAAGCAGGAGCCTGATATTGAGTCCTCAGAAACCGAGGATGATAATGGAAGGTCTGATGTTGATAATAAAGTTATGGATACAGGAGCATGTAATCAGACTGTAATAAGTTCATATAATATATCATGATAAAGTGATGTTTATACACAGGCCTAGTGTAAATATATCGTGAGTGACCTTGTGATTTCCTATGGATTACTCATCATCTTGAGAAGAGGAGCAGCTCAGCTCAGCAAGGTAAGAATATATAATTTCCTCTTTTTTTTTTTACAACCATGTGACCAGTTGTAATCTGTGAAATTAACAATTTCCTGTTTACTGACTAAACACTGATTGTACTTTGTTAGAATACTTCTGTTTGTGACATTTTGAAACTTTACCCTTGGATATTCTCCTGGGGAACAATCTTAGAAGAATTTGATTGAATACTTTTGCTCTAATTTTTCACCTGCTTATTCTTTCAGCCTCCATTTTACCTTGGATAACTAAATAATTTTTCAATGAATGCTTTTATACTTGTAGCACTAGAGTAAAGTACATCCATTTACTTTCAGTTTCATATAAAACAACAAAGTTATTTATGCATGTGAACATTTTTAAAAATTATGGCCGAAGGGAAGCATAGTGAACTGGAGGCTGCCATATTGGTCTATTTTTGGTAAGTGGCTATTATTACGAACAATGTATGTAATTACTGCGTTTACACGGTTAGGCCTATGTACGACATGATATATATAAATCATGACCATTTGATGCACAAACGACCTCGACCGGCGATGGGCACCTATTCTGGTGCAGTCAGCTCGGAATTATGTGCTTGATCGGCATATCCAATAAAGTTAAAACGCTCCGGCATGGAACATCCAGCTAATGCGCGAAACACTGGGGGGTTGGTTAAGGTTAGGTCTCTGTGTGCATTTTCACGTTTAACAGGAGTTTTTTTTTTTTTTTTTTTGGGGGGGGGGGGGTGGGGTGGGGTGGGGGGGGGGGGGGGGGGGGGGGGGGGGGGGTGGGGCCCCTTAGGTCTATGTCTACATTTTCGTTTTTAAAACGGTATTGGGGGAGGTGTCGGTCTATGTCTGCATTTTTGTTTTATAACACGTCTGCTATCGTTTTGACACATAATTTTGCTACAGTTCGCGAGCTAACATTGACCCAAAAAACCGACGCTTTATTAAGCTTGCGCTGTTGGGGGAAAAAAAAAAACCTCTAAGCCGAGGAGTGTTCGCGCACGGTCAAGCAAAAATAGGGTGTTGGGTGTTCGGGGCGGATTTTGGTTAGTTAATAGTGAGAATTTTACAGTGCGTCGAAGAGATACTGATACGTGTGTGGTATCGATAGCGTTCGGGCAAAATGGCTGACCTTGTTCCACTATTCTTCCCCTTTACCAAAATTATTTCCAAACAACAATAAAAACACACTGAGGTGGCCATTTTTGTTTGGGTCATGCCCACTTTTTTTGCTTGGGACTGAAAGAGTTAAGATACGCTTCAGGAAGCTGTGGTTTTATTCTTTCTTCATCTTCTCAGCTGTCACTCATCCCAAACCATAATGTGATAACAAACTAATGACTCTTCCTTATGTGTGTATTAGTTTCCTTACTTGGACTGACAATTCACAAATAATAGAGAACGTCCTGCATTCAGCATTAGCCTAACTTGTTTACTCTTCATGGCATCAAGCATTTGACGTGAGCAAATATAATCACATAGAATTTGCTGTCTCAAACTGATGACTGAAACAGTGTAGGCCTATTCACTTCGTATCACCTTGACGCTGTGGGGGGGGGAGAGAACTGATGTTCGGTACAGTAGGGCCTAGATACCGCCATAAATAAGGAGTTTTGAGTTGGGAGTTTTTTTTCTAATTTTTAATAGGCTATGGATTCAATGTCTTTAGGACGTTATTATTTTTGACAAAAGCTTGAAATAGGATTGGTATTTAGGCTAGTTAAGACTAGCTGGTGGGCAAAGCTCGACACACTGGTTGGGGTCGGTTTAGGTATGATGTAGCTCTGCTTACATATGGATAGCCACTCGCGCAACATGTCGGACGCTGTCCACTGTGCCCTGCTTCTGCCTCCCGCTCCCCCATTTTCAGTTAAATAAGAACTTACCAATAAAGGTGGCCGCACAAACTAACCACTGGGTCGCTTGCCGTGTCTAGACAAATATTACATTCATATGTTCCATGTTGATCGCCTTCGCTTGGAGTTTTGCGGTCGTCCTTTGAAGGAGACGAAGTTGAAGACGCTTCCAAGCTCATATTTGAAATGGCACCGAGCTACAGTGATCTACAATCTTTCTACACGTGGCACACAGACAAAGAAAGAAATATTGATTCCCGCACTACACAACTACGTAGCCTTAACTAAGAATAAATTCTTCGCATTTACTTCCAGAGTCTTCTGATTAACGTAACAATACGCATGCGCCTTGCGTCAGGAGCGAACAATTTTACTTCCTGCGGATCTTAATGCTCATGTTTTTTTTTTTTTTTGTTGCTTCCCGTGCGTAATGGAAGAATCGAATGAATAGCTGGTCTTAGTTGTCGTTGAACTGGTTTCCGTCTATTTCAGTCGAAGAATTGTTTCCGGTAGTTTTTAATGACGCAAGCGGCCACACTTTTTTGTTTATCTGGCGGAAAAAGCGTGTGTTGGGGGGCAGGGTTTGTGTCGTGCAAATTCTTTCTTTCAGATATGCTGTTAACGTTTTCACTGTTTAATATCCAAGGGAGAGGATGGCAAATTGGGGATAGCAATATATATTCCAATATGGAAAATGGCAAAAGAATATATCATCACGGAAAATACATCAATTTTCACTGCAGAGATGGTGGCAATACTAAAAAGCACTAGAACTATTCTCTAATAACCCTCCCAAAAAAACTAACAGTTTTAACTGACTCTCTTTCAACAATTAAAGCACTTAGAAACTTACGAGAATGTAGTAGACCTGATATAGCAGAGGAGATTTTTCTGGCTACTACATACCGGTACTTATATTCCAGAGGATGTTCAGTCTTAATTGCTTGGATACCTTCACATGTTGGCATAGAAGGAAATGGAAAAGCAGATAAAGAAGCCAAGAAAGATAGATCTGATAAAAATCTAATAAATGTAGGGATGAGTAAGTAAATCAGACATTAAGAGCTTAATTAAAGAATTAATAACAGCTGAATGGTAAGCAGAGTGGGATAAAAGTCTGAAAGGAAGACATGCATATAAGATATTCAAGGCTCAATCAAGAAAATGTCAGATATCTAGGGAATTGAAATTTCCCAGTACCGGTAATAAGATACTTCTCAGACTACAGCTGGTAAAAGGCTATTTCAGAATAGAAGAACCTTACTGTGCAGGGTGTCTTCAAGACAATAGTATAGAGCATTTCTTGTTAAAATGTAAGAGGTATGAACAAATGAGAATACCAATATTAGATTATTTGCAAGCATCCAACTTACCTATAAATATAGAAGAAGTGTTTAGAATAGACATACCTAGGGAACTGCATAATACAGTCAAACAATATTTTACATTGACAGATGTTAATATATAGTGGCTTGGAATGTGAAGGTCTGATGCTGTTCTTACAATGCATATGACTTTTAACAGATGAAAGTCAATTAAATATCTGTTAAAGTCAGTTATATAACTGGAACCACCAGGCCTTTACACCCCTCCACTTTAATATTATTTTTGTTCAGAGTTTCTTATTATGTTCGTTTTTTTTATTCAGCGTATAAGCATAATTGTGATTGTCCCTATTGTCACGAAATGGATTTAGGACTAGAGACTGTCTACCTATAGTGACAAGACAATAGTAAGAAGAAAGACTGAAATGATAGATTCAGATAGAAATATAGTGCAAAATGTGAAAGTTGAGACCATTGGCTCCGAGGTTGAGAACCGAGGTTGATTCTTTCCTCGCCACTTCGGACGTTTAAATTGCTATGGCCTCGAACCACCTCTAACTACCCTATGGGGATAAGGTTCAATTAAGATTCACAAACACCAAGGTACAGACAACATATAGCTACTGTACTAAAGGAAATGACTGATGCCAGCTACAATTTATACAAGTTTATTATACACCTATAAACAACAAACATATGCATGTCCCATACATCAAGTGCGAGGATGCACTCCTGAAAACAAAATCAAGCACAGTTTAAAAAAATGCATCCACCCCAACCCTTCTCCCACAATTGCAACCTGTATGGAGAAAGAAGGTAAGGTTAACTGAAATGAACTACACTGCACTTGATGTCGCCTACACTCCAAACTAGCTGTTCTAAATTCTAACTCTAACTCTAAGTCCACTGATAGCTGGAACGACGGCGAAGTGACTACACAATCTCTGCACAGACTTCGGTTCTACACAGCCTATCCTGGAATCTCCTGAACACAACTAACTGCACCTCTAAACTTCAGCAGCTGTCCTCTGCTATGATTCACCAAAACTAACAGTTCTGCCTATCTGTGCTGACTTCAGTAGAGAGAATGTTTACCCTATCTCTCTCCACTAACTCTGGACTTGATGACTGAGGGTTAACAAAACCCCACTGGATTCTGGACTGGAACTGTAGCGGACTTCTACCACTCGGAAATTACCTGCCCGAGTACCTATAACTGGGCTGTCGGCTTTATTATGGCCGTGAAGAAACGAACACAAAATTACCACACCGCTGGCAGCCTGCCAAATCTGCGTGTGTAACGAGCGTCAGAGCTCAGGATTTATCCACAAAAATCCTATTCGCTGGAAAATGTCTTCCCCTGGTTGGGAAAACGTATTTTCTTCCTCTCCGTCCACTACTGGCAACTAACGTAAAACCCTTGCGGTTCTGCGAATGCCCCAACTTTGCCGTGGGAGAAATTTTGTGGTCTCAAAATTCCGCTCTCATTCCCACAAAAAAGCCGGCACCTGCAAATCTCGAATGTCCAACTGAAGGCAATCGACTTGACTGGCAACCCGGCTTTGGCAATTTTTTTTTCATTAAAAGAGAAAGAAACTATGAAATATAGGCCTTTTATAATCAAGACCCCCACGCGCCGACTTCGTGACGTCATATGCGCGGCGTGGTTGTAAAGCCAATGAGAGCTCTGCATTTCAACTGCAGTTATCTCTCAGCCAATCAGAACCTAGATCGTTCTGATGTAACGTGCATGGGTTTTAGACAAAGAAACGAGATTAAGCCTAGCCCTATACTGCGGAAATGAAGCAAAAATGGCCGCAAATAATTTAACTCCCGAAAAATGCGTATATGGCCACGCAATATCTTTAAAAAAAGACAATCTGGTGCCAATCCTGATCTAGCATCTATAATCTTTCTTCTAGAAAAATACTGTCTAATTCCCTACACCCCCCATTCTAAACACATAAAGAAGAACCATAAAGCAGATGAGATCAAACTCCCTCGTGATCTCATCTTGAAAAAAAACGTAAATAATAGAAGGAGAAGAAACATGGAGAAGGATTTTTCTGTAATCCCTCCAAAAAATAGTGAACAAAATGCAAGGAGAAAAAGACATGGGCCATTTGAAAGACAGGATCTCAGTACTTTCGTCACATCACTCCCACCTTCGAAGATTGAGCATCGATCTCATTACTGAAATCTCTGTGTTTCACACTGGCCCTTAACTCTGTCTACAAGGCTGTCTGTCCTTACCCATCCTATTCAGTGTTCTTCGACCTTCCTCTTTTGCGTTTCCTCCTTCCTCCTCTCCTAGAATGAGCTCCTATGCTCCGTTGGGAGAGTTGATCTCTCTTCAGACCTGTGCCGTCTAATGGCGGGTCTGAACTTTCCCTTGCTATGACCGTCAAAAGGCTGTTCTGGTCAGCTGATGTGACCGGCGGGCGCTGTGGCGACCTGGCGATGGCGACTTCCTCGCTGCGCGTCAGCAGAGTTGTGACTGCTGGTACCGTGCGAAACTGATGCAACGTCTCGGGTTCCTCTGGTGTAGAGCCTCCGATTTCTTGCTGGGTGTCTATTGGATCACGATCGACCTCAATAGCTTCTACCTGTGAAGAAAGGTAGGTAAGATCTGCCCCTGGCAGTGGTTCTGGACTCGCTCTTCCCCTACCAATCTGAAGCGGGACAGAGCTCTCCAAAATAGCTCCTTGCAAATGCGTAAGGTCGCTTTTCTCACTCTTTTCTGGCCTGAAAAGTTGGTGAGATGAAACTGTAGACCACGGGAGCTCTCCGTCTAACACCCTGGTTCTACCTTCAACCTTGCCCTCCCCTGTGAGAGTTACTGGCGTCAGTTGGAATGTGTCCTGCAGTGACACTTGACGGTTTAAGATCCCGTTTGATCGCGGAGAATCTGAGATAAAGCTCTCAGTGACTTGTTCCAACGTTCCTTGAATACAGTTCTTGTCAGTATGTCCCTCTCCTGAAGGAGCTAATACCATCGGGGGCCTAATTCCCGACGACAAAGAATGTACTTCCACAATCACCACTGTTTTGCCATTAGGCTGCACAGGGATGTCAGGCGAATGCGCCTCTGCCTGTCGTTTTTCGCTGTCCCACTGGGGAGCTGGCGAAACATGCCTTATTAGGGATTCGAACCCTGACCTCGACTTTCCGTGTCGAGTATGTTGTGCTCTCTCACGAGCATGGGAGAATCGGTAGCCATCCGAATTATAATGCTTGCTTGCATTATTCCCCCTGTTATGCAGTTTCCACGCCTGGGATTGCTTCGTAATCTTCCCAGCGTTGTAAGGGCTGCTTTCCTTAGCTGAATCCTTTCCTTGTTTGGGCTTCGGGTCCATTTCCAACGGAAAGTCCTTTTCCTGGAGTTGGGGTGCAGTTTGAGCCGACAAGTTATCCTTTACTGGCACAAGATTTTCAGAGGGGTTGTCCCTTTCTAGTCGCTCCTTTTCCCATTGTTGTCTTTCTATTTCCCGTTCTTGTTTTCTTCTTTCCGATTTCTGGACCATTTCTATTCCTTGTTCTATGAACTCTCGGATGAATGCTTCGCTGTCCCCAGCTTTTGCACAGGTCCATGCCAACGCTAGACGATTGCCAAATAAGTTGTCTACCTCATATTGCCCCTGCAGGCTTTCTGCATATTCCAGAAGGGGTGGAATTTCGCTGTCACCATACTCCATGAGCCCAATGGGCTGATCACCCGTTGGCTTGTCACACCGATGTAACTTTATGGATCTATTTGTTGTTGCCCTGCAGGCTGTATTTCTGCCGGGAAACTACAACAGAGAAAATAGAAGACGCCACAAGGCGTGATGGCCTCTGACTGCTTGGTCGGTCTTTGGCTAAGGACGGAAGAAGAAGAAGATACTCCATGAACTTAGCTACCTCAAGTGCAATCTTATGTACTTTATCGAGATCAGCCATGTTACCTGAAAAATTCAGCCATAAGCTCACAAATAAAGACGTGAAGGAACATAAAAAAATTCCCTGTTACCTACTAGGAAAAATGCTGTCGCAAAAACCCACACTCAGACTAGCACCAAGTCTGACTAATAACTACCTGAAAAAAATTCAAGTTATCCAGCTACCCAAAACCCGAATTTACTTTCCTGTTAAGAAAAAAAATCGATTAGCCATCAATTACTTCTAAGTCATAAACAACCTTACTACAACTAACATTTAAACTGACTACAACCTGTGGAAAAAAACTTATAGCTGGATCAGTCTTAATATAGCTCAAGTCTAGGGGATTTTTTTTGAAATCTATTTCCAGAACTTTCTACAGAGACAATCTATGAATCTAGAATTGATCCCAACAAAGATGATCCCAAGGACGACGCCACCACTTTGTCACGAAATGGATTTAGGACTAGAGACTGTCTACCTATAGTGACAAGACAATAGTAAGAAGAAAGACTGAAATGATAGATTCAGATAGAAATATAGTGCAAAATGTGAAAGTTGAGACCATTGGCTCCGAGGTTGAGAACCGAGGTTGATTCTTTCCTCGCCACTTCGGACGTTTAAATTGCTATGGCCTCGAACCACCTCTAACTACCCTATGGGGATAAGGTTCAATTAAGATTCACAAACACCAAGGTACAGACAACATATAGCTACTGTACTAAAGGAAATGACTGATGCCAGCTACAATTTATACAAGTTTATTATACACCTATAAACAACAAACATATGCATGTCCCATACATCAAGTGCGAGGATGCACTCCTGAAAACAAAATCAAGCACAGTTTAAAAAAATGCATCCACCCCAACCCTTCTCCCACAATTGCAACCTGTATGGAGAAAGAAGGTAAGGTTAACTGAAATGAACTACACTGCACTTGATGTCGCCTACACTCCAAACTAGCTGTTCTAAATTCTAACTCTAACTCTAAGTCCACTGATAGCTGGAACGACGGCGAAGTGACTACACAATCTCTGCACAGACTTCGGTTCTACACAGCCTATCCTGGAATCTCCTGAACACAACTAACTGCACCTCTAAACTTCAGCAGCTGTCCTCTGCTATGATTCACCAAAACTAACAGTTCTGCCTATCTGTGCTGACTTCAGTAGAGAGAATGTTTACCCTATCTCTCTCCACTAACTCTGGACTTGATGACTGAGGGTTAACAAAACCCCACTGGATTCTGGACTGGAACTGTAGCGGACTTCTACCACTCGGAAATTACCTGCCCGAGTACCTATAACTGGGCTGTCGGCTTTATTATGGCCGTGAAGAAACGAACACAAAATTACCACACCGCTGGCAGCCTGCCAAATCTGCGTGTGTAACGAGCGTCAGAGCTCAGGATTTATCCACAAAAATCCTATTCGCTGGAAAATGTCTTCCCCTGGTTGGGAAAACGTATTTTCTTCCTCTCCGTCCACTACTGGCAACTAACGTAAAACCCTTGCGATTCTGCGAATGCCCCAACTTTGCCGTGGGAGAAATTTTGTGGTCTCAAAATTCCGCTCTCATTCCCACAAAAAAGCCGGCACCTGCAAATCTCGAATGTCCAACTGAAGGCAATCGACAATTTGCTTCTGGCACCCGGCTTTGGCAATTTTTTTCATTAAAAGAGAAAGAAACTATGAAATATAGGCCTTTTATAATCAAGACCCCCACGCGCCGACTTCGTGACGTCATATGCGCGGCGTGGTTGTAAAGCCAATGAGAGCTCTGCATTTCAACTGCAGTTATCTCTCAGC
The DNA here is from genome assembly GCA_024509875.1 of Oreohelix idahoensis. Taxonomy (NCBI): domain Eukaryota; kingdom Metazoa; phylum Mollusca; class Gastropoda; order Stylommatophora; family Oreohelicidae; genus Oreohelix; species Oreohelix idahoensis. The sequence continues at coordinate 1,539,893 of JAMPIV010001221.1, read as the reverse complement.
CAATCAGAACCTAGATCGTTCTGATGTAACGTGCATGGGTTTTAGACAAAGAAACGAGATTAAGCCTAGCCCTATACTGCGGAAATGAAGCAAAAATGGCCGCAAATAATTTAACTCCCGAAAAATGCGTATATGGCCACGCAATATCTTTAAAAAAAGACAATCTGGTGCCAATCCTGATCTAGCATCTATAATCTTTCTTCTAGAAAAATACTGTCTAATTCCCTACACCCCCATTCTAAACACATAAAGAAGAACCATAAAGCAGATGAGATCAAACTCCCTCGTGATCTCATCTTGAAAAAACGTAAATAATAGAAGGAGAAGAAACATGGAGAAGGATTTTTCTGTAATCCCTCCAAAAATAGTGAACTAAATGCAAGGAGAAAAAGACATGGGCCATTTGAAAGACAGGATCTCAGTACTTTCGTCACACCTATTTACAATGATTTGACAAATGTGATGCCCCTTTCTCATATCGGCAGTGGTTCTTGTGTCTTTGTTCACCCATTCTGAAATTCAATGACCACACCGGCTTCCGTACATTTGCCTGCGCAGGGTTAGTCTATTTTGCAATTCGCAGGTAGGGGTGGCATGAAGAGCTCGGGGTTAGTCTATTATGCATTTTGCAGGTAGGGGTGGCAGCATGGCACATGAATGTATTAAGCATAAAGAAAATATTATGTATGTCCTGTGAAAAGAATCCTGTTACACTCCCATTGAGGCACATTGGGAATATGGTGTTATGGAGAGGTCAACTGCAGACAGAAGTGAAAGAGATGTGAAAGAAATGTAAAGAGCGGTACAGGTGGACTTTGCATGCGTATTTGAAGGTCTATGCTCCTTTGCGATCTGTAGGGCAGTGATGATAAAGATATACGACCTCTTTTCATGTCTCATTTTGAATACTTTCAACGATTTAACATGTAGTGCTCGAAATTGTCTTGTTAAGATGATTGTCCATTAATTTTTTTTTTTTATTTTTTTTTTTGGGGGGGGGGGGGGGGGGGGGGGGGGGGGGGAGACAACAAGACTATTCATCATCATCAGACATATCAATATCTTAGATCGGCTGCAATTGATTTCCGGCGTCTTCTGCCTTTTCTCTTGATATTGTGATGGACTCTTTCTTGTCCATCTCTTGATGTTACATTTCCACTAATAGCGCTGTCTTCCCCTTGCACGTTTGCCTTTAACTCCGCCTTCTATTATGGTCTTTAGTAAGGTGCTGTGTCTTTTTACAAGGCCAACATATTTTTTACTGTCTAATGTTAACCTCCGTCATTAATTATCTTTTCATTCCTAGGTTGTCTGTGACCTCTTTATTTGTTTTCCTCTCTATCCATGAGACGCACCCCACTCTTCTATATATCCCCATCTCAAATGCCTCAATTCTTTCCTCTAACTGCTTGTTCATTGTCCATGTTTCTAAACTACACAATGATGAAGAATATATGTAGCACTTGATGATTCTCGAGGGTATTACCAGGCTACAACGTCTTGTATACTTTGACATGCATCCTAATATTAGCGGGTCTGAATGCACACAAGGAAACTTTTGTCAAAGTTTAATGGTGAGCGCCTTTTCAAAGCTAGGCAAACTTTACTTAACATGGATAATTAAAAAATTAGTAAAATGGAGAAAGAATGAAACTAATAAAAAACAAACTCAAAGAAAAGTAAAAGGAGACAGGAGAGATAGAGTCAACACATTAAAAAAAAAAGCGATGTATGACAAATTTCAAAATGTTGAACGGGTGACTAGAGCCGTGGTTCCCAAACCGTGGTCAGCGGACAACTTGTGGTCCGCGGCAAATTTTCAGGTGGTTCGCAGCTGCGTTATCGATTTGGTATTAAGTGCTTTGATTTTGCTCTGATCCTCCCTACGTTTTTAGTGCTATAAAAACAAAAGACAGAAACCGTTTGCAAGCAGGGCCGGATTAAGCTAGTACGGGGCCTGTAGCATATGTCAAGAAAGGGGCCCTATATTAAAAAAAAAACAATAAAACAACACAAATATATTTGAACACATACATTTTTAATTTGCATAGTAATTATCATTATCAAAAGTAACAACAGTCAGCATTATTGTTTTAATGTTTCTACATTTAGCATGAGCAAATTTGTTGATGATATAGGATGTATCAATTTCACGCAGAAGTTTATGTTCAATGCTCATTAGTGTGAGATTGTTCAATCTCTTTTGACCCATGGTGCTCCTTAGTTCATTTTTAATAAGTTTCAGTTTTGAAAATGATCGTTCTCCACTGCAGTTGGTTACCATTCGTGACAAATAGATGCGCAAGGCGATTTCTACATTTGGAAAACAAGACTCCAAAGAATTGTCAATTATCAAACGGTAAAACTGTAACTCTACAAGGTCTAGAGTAGTGCCAATATGAGAAGCAAGATCAGTTTTCAACAGTTCTGTAAACTGCACAAGTTCTTCACAAAGACTTTCTTCCAGATCTTCCGGATATGATTTAATAAGATTCGATGATCTCGTTACCACCTCTTCAGGTGTAAACGACTGTAACTGACGAAGGAATCCAAATACATCATTCAACTATTGATAAGCTTTCTGGCGTTTTGACAAGGTAGAGAGCAAGCTATCAATAAGGACAAGAAATGTTCGGCTTTTAAACTGCTGAGAAGGCGTTTGAGATTCATCAAGTGTGCTTGAACCACTGAAATCATCATACTCTCGATTTCGTTTGTGTTTTCTTCGAGTTTGTTCTTGATAATGTTCACACTCAGTCAGATCCTTGGCCTTTTGCTCTATGTCTGCAAAAGTAGACCGCATAGCTTGAATATACCCCCGCAGGGATTCATAGAGTGCACAAGCTGTATTCAAATCTTGGTCAGAAGATTGCAAAGAAGCACTGGTCATTTGAAAACGCTGTAATACTTGATCCCACAGTATGATCATTATTCCTGTTTCTAACTTCATCATGGTTGAAAGTAGACCACGAGCCTGTTGACGACACTCTGCCTTCTGATCATTGTTATCTGAAATATCATCCAAGACTTGTTTTATTGCAGAAAAGCTGTGTAAAAGTGCTTTTGTTGCATCTGCCCGAGCGGACCACCTGGTATCTGACAGTCTTTTCACAAAGGGCAAATGGGACTTATTATGAGTACCGCCAGCACATAATGCAGTAGAAAGGAGACCCCACCGGTAGGTAGAAGCAGAAAAGAAGGTGTACAGGCTTTCAACAAATCCAAAGAAAATGACTGCTTCCGTCCGCAAACAGTTAAGATAAAAATAATGAAGAGTCACACTAAGTCACCCTCTTATGCTCTTTATCTCACAATTTCGTGACACCAAATGAAAAGGCGCTAAAGATGGCATAAATCACAAGATCATTGGTTTAACGCTCGTATTAGAAGATGACCAAAAAATTATGTACATATTTATTGGCGCGGGGCCCCTAAAAGCGCGGGGCTCGTAGCATATGCTACTTTTGCTACTACGTTAATCCGGCTCTGATTGTGTCAATATTTGACAAGGATCAGTGCGTAGCGAGGGGACCCCCTCCCCACCCAGCCCTCTCCACCCAGCCCTCCCTACCCAGTGGCGAAAGCAAATAAAGGATCAGTGCATAGCGATTTCTTGCCAGGGTAAAGTTTTGTGGGCCCTAAACAGGACCGTGGTGTAGTTTTGAGGGCCATAAAAAGGACCGTGGTGCAGTTTTCTGGGCCCTAAAAAGGACAGTGGTGCAGTTTTGTGGGCCCTAAAAAGGACCGTGGTGGGTGCAGTTTTGTGGGTTTTCTAGGCCCTAAAAAGGACCGTGAGGGGAACAGATCACCAAGGATCGCTGAAGCTATGCACATATCAGGACATACACATGTTCGTTCGTAGCAGCACAATTTAAAGAGGAGGCCAAAATTCTGTAATGTCATGCAGGATACTGTCAAACGGGTCTGACTGAAGAACTTTATTCCGATATGTCGCCACAAAAAGTCACACATGTAGTCAAGTCTCTAACACTTCACTCCCCTGCATCATAAAGCTGGTCTTACTGTAGTGAAGTCTCTAACACTTCACTCCAATGCATCATAAAGCTGGTCTTACTGTAGTGAAGTCTCTAACACTTCACTCCCCTGTATCATAAAGCTGGTCTTACTGTAGTGAAGTCTCTAACACTTCACTTCCCTGTATTATACAGCTGGTCTTACTGTAGTGAAGTCTCTAACACTTCACTCCCCTGTATCATAAAGCTGGTCTTACTGTAGTGAAGTCTCTAACACTTCACTCCCCTGTATCATAAAGCTGGTCTTACTGTAGTGAAGTCTCTAACACTTCACTCCCCTGTATCATAAAGCTGGTCTTACTGTAGTGAAGTCTCTAACACTTCACTCCCCTGTATCATAAAGCTGGTCTTACTGTAGTGAAGTCTCTAACACTTCACTCCAATGCATCATAAAGCTGGTCTTACTGTAGTGAAGTCTCTAACACTTCACTCCCCTGCATCATAAAGCTGGTTTTACTGTAGTGAAGTCTCTAACACTTCACTCCCCTGCATAATAAAGCTGGTCTTACTGTAGTGAAGTCTCTAACACTTCACTCCAATACATCATAAAGCTGGTCTTACTGTAGTGAAGTCTGTAACAATTCACTCCCCTGACAACTCCAAGAGATTCATCTTCCATGGCCTTGACACGGCGATTGAATGACACGGTGTTAGATTTGCCACGCGAATTTAAGAAAAAGTATGGTGTTTCGTTTGGCTACTAAATTTCAACAATTAAAATCTGTGGGTGAATAAAGACACAAGTACCTCGGCAGTTGTTCATATTATTTGGAATTGAAAACAATATATATCCTAATTATAATCCATCAGAAGTTGAGCGGGATATTTTTCTTCATTAATTTAAAAAAAAAAAAACTTTAATATTGTTACGTGTGGTTATCTTCTTGTAGTTAGGTTTGGGTGAGAATATAGTCACAAACGTCCATGCATCATACTGATATACACGAATGGAGACGGGTATGGTCGTTACAGGACATCACTAGCCGAAGAACACAAGTCGTCGGTTAGAGGGTCCACAAATCATCTTCACCATTTATTTTACTTCAGGAACAACATCATCATGGTCAAGGCATATATATAAGGCATACATCGTAGTTAATCTTTCATCTGTCTCGTCTCAATCATTCAGTTCTGGCCGCTGTACTAGAGGTGCATACGAACGATGACCACCCAAGTAATGTGGACCAGACTACGTGAATGTAAAAACACTTGAATTATACCTTCATCAATAGGTGGAACTTCTTGATAAGTTCTGAATCATCTTATATAACATAGTGGCGGCCTTCGAAGTCAATATGCCACTTGTGAGAAGTTCTTCTTCTTTCTTTGATCCATAACCGCCAACCGTCAAAGCAGTCAGCGGCCATCACGCCTGGTGGCGTCTTGTAGGGCAGCAACAAATTGATTCCACTTTGCTCGGTCGGCGGCCATCCTTCGTACAGTGCCCCAACTGTGGTTCATTCTTTGCATCTCAGCTTCCACAGTTCTCCGCCAAGTTGTTTTTGGTCGGCCTCTCTTTCGCTTTCCCTCGGGGGTCCATAGCATAGCTGTTCTTGCGATGGTATCAGGGTCCCTTCTGAGGACGTGGCCAACCCAACTCCAGCGTCTGCCAGCTATGATGGTGTGCATGTCCTCCTGGTTACTCCGAATAAGTAGTTCTTGGTTGCTGATGGTGTTTGGCCAAAAGATTCGGATAATTTTCCTTAGGCAGATTGTGTGGAAGGAGGACAGTTTCGACATTTCCTTCTCTGTTACTCTCCAACATTCCGCACCATAGAGAAGCACAGAAAGTACGCAGCTCTCATACAGTCTTAATTTGGTGTTTGTGCTGTACTGGGAAGACTTCCAAATGTTGTTGAGAATAGCAAAGGCTGTTCTCGCTTTATTCATTCTGTTGTTAATGTCCTTGCTTGTTCCGCCGTCAGGTGTTACTATGCTTCCTAGGTAAGTAAATGTGTCTGTCTGTTCTAACTTCTGGTTCCTTACTGTTATTGGCTCAGGATTGCCCACATTTAGTGTCATGACCTCTGTCTTCTTCAGATTGATGTTCAGGCCAACCTGCTGGCCATACTTATTCAGTCTATCAGTTTTGTCTTGAATGTGTTGGTGTGAATGCGCGAGCAGTGCAATGTCATCTGCATATTCCAAATCTTCCAGTGTAGAAAACGTTGTCCATCTAATTCCCCTTGGACTGCCCTCTGTTGTCTGGCGCATCACCCAATCTATGACTGTCAAAAATAATGTTGTTGATAAGGGGCATCCCTGTCGTACTCCTGTTTTCACTTCGAAAGTTACATTACTCGATCCAACACTGCACGTAAAGTTAGAATAGAGGCTTTTTATAATGGAAACAATGCGGCTGGGAATTCCATAAGCCCTCAGAATTTTCCATAGGCTGTCCCTGTGTATGCTGTCGAAAGCCTTTTCAAAATCAACAAAGTTAATGTACAGCTGTCTCTGCCATTCTGAGCACTGCTCTATAATGTTCCTGAGGGCAAATATATGATCTGCACATCTTCTGTTCTTTCTGAAGCCCGCTTGTTCTTTCCTCAGTTTATGGTCAACTGCTTTTGAAATTCTCTGGATGATTATCCTGCCTAGTATTTTGCTGGGAACTGAGAGGAGGGTAATTCCTCTCCAGTTGTTGCAGTCTGCAAGGTCGCCCTTCTTGGGCAATTTGACAATTGTTCCTTTACTCCACTCTGTTGGTGTTGTCTCAGTTTCCCAGACTTGTGCAAATAGTGGTTCTAATAGTTCTGCTGCTAGTTCAGGGTCTGTCTTGAATAGCTCAGCATTCAGATTGTCGTGACCAGGCGCTTTTCCATTTTTTAGCCCTTTGATAGCTGTGATAATTTCTTCTTTTCGTGGAATGTCTGTATTTACGTCTAAGTCACTTTCAGCCTCAGGAACATTCAGCTGAGTCTCTGGTGGTTCCTTATTCAGTGTTTCTCTGAAGTGCTCTGCCCACCTTGTTTCCTGCCCCTGTGCTGTGGTGATGAGATTTCCTTGCTTGTCTCTTACTAACGTTATGTTGTTTGCACCTCGTTTTCCACTGATAGCTTTAGTTATTTTATAAACTGTGCTTTGTTCATTTCTCAGTGCTGCCTCTTCTGCCTGTCTTGCAAGGTCATCCAGAAATGTCCTTTAGTTAGCACGGGTTTGACGTTTTACTTCCTTGTCCAGCTGACTGTACTGTTCACTATATATTGCCTTTAACCTGGGAGACTTAGCTTCTGTTTTCTTCCTTTTCATTTCCTTTCTCTTCGCTATGGTGTTTAGCGTTTCTGGTGTTATCCAGTCTTGGCTCTTTCTTTCCTGGAATCCCAAGCATGACTTGCTGCTTTCTTTATATATTGTTGAGATGGTGTTGAATTTCTGGTCCACATCGTCGGTCTCTGTTCTTTCCTGGCTTTTGGTAATCAGATATCGTCTCTTTACGTCGACCACAAACGCTTTTCTGGTGAGGGGGTCCTTAAGTTTCGTGATGTTGTATCTTTTCTGTTTGACTGCAACTGGTCCAGCAGCTCTGAGTTTCACCTTCAGTCTTGCTACTACTAGGTGATGATCACTTCCCACATCTGCGCCTCTTCTTACTTTCACGTCTTGTAGTGCATGTCTCCATCTGCCATTGATCATTATGTGATCTATCTGGTTTTTGTCTCGTCCGTTTGGTGATTCCCATGTTAACTTGTGCACTTCTTTGTGTTGAAAAAGTGTTCCTCCGATGACCAGGTTGTTAATACTGCAGAAGCTTATTAATTTGTCCCCATTCTCATTTACTGTTCCACTGCCGCATTTCCCCATTACTCTGTCGTTATAATTATTGTGTGTTCCAACTTTCGCATTTAGGTCTCCCATTACTATAATAAGATCGTACCTGGGTACAGTTTCCATTTCCTTTTGTACCTGTTGATAGAACTCGTCCTTGATCTCTTCGTCGCTGTCATTTGTTGGTGCATAACATTGTATAATTGTGGTGTTGGTGAATCTCCCTCTCAGTCTTGCTCTTATTAGTCTGTTGTTAATGGGTTTCCATTCCAGTAGAGACCTTTCCATTCCTTTCTTAAGGATAATGGCTACACCTTCGTTGTGCTGACCGTCCTCTCTACCAGAATAAAGTACTGTTTGTTTCGAAGTCACCTAAGTACTATAACTGCCTAGCAAAAATTTATATCTATCTAATCATGTCTATCGCCCACATCTCTCCTTGTTATACAGCTCCTGTCTTTTTCCCGCCTTTTCCCACACGTTACAATTTTCTACACACGTCTCTCTGTTTTCGACATTTTGCACACGTCTTTGTTTTTTCGACTTTTGTCACACCTCTCTTTTCCCACCATTTTATAGTAGAAAAAACCCAAAATAACAACTCTCACTTCACAAAATCCCACGCAAAAACACGCATTCAATATTATTTTCTGGGACTGCACTGACTTACCCTCTCAGAGCCCTGACTGCTAACTGAACTTTTAATCATACTGCGTTTTGTGCGAAAACGCCGTATCTGCTTTTAACGTCTGTCATTCTTATTCCATGTAGTATTATAGCACGTATAAATGCTAGTGTAGGCCAGCCGGTCACAATAGAATTGCGTTCATTTTATTTTAGTTGACAGTTGAGCGCGTAGTATTTTAGGCTGGGTAGATTTTGTCAGCTAGGAAATCCGAAAACCCGCACCTACCCGGTAAATCGAGGGGTGGGGGTATTGAACCTCGACCCAGGTAACGTAGAGCGAATCAAAGTTGATTCTGCTCACGCGACCGGTAGTAATCTTATCTAACATGACGTAATTCGTTGCACATGCGTAACATAAACATGAGTCATGAATTATTTTAGGATTTGATTGGCCAGGGTCAGTTATTAACTAATTCCGGCAAAATTATTGGTTCACGGAGGGTCCAGAGGGACGCGACACGATGAGTATGGCGTGGGTCTTAGCGTGAGTATTCCAATTATAAATAACAGAGTAAATCTAGTAGCGGTCTCTTTGTCTCCAGAAATATCAGCCGTGAATCAACGTCATTATCGCTTGCTCAAACGAGAGATATTCAGTAACTGGATATGTCTGTAACTTAATTAGAGTCGTAGATAGATCGGTTTTATGATAGAATCTTTGCACGATTAAGTAAAGTTTTCTTCTGGGAATTTATTTAGAAGTGCCATCAGTTGCTATCTTAAAGAAATAATGTAACTGTAAGTTGTGCATAATAAGTTCTGTGAATACGTAGCAGTATCTAGGATTTGTGTAATGGGTTTTTTTTAGATAATAACTATGTGAGTATAAGTGCTTAGTTTAACGGGTGTTTTGCAATATGTAATTATAACGGCCGTATAACCGCATTTTGATTATGATAATGTGCAGGGTATATACGTGAGCGTATTTGTGTAATTGTATTTAATTACGTATTAATTGGTGTGTAGTCACTAGACCCACGCCCCCCCCTCAGGGCTATTTGTAAATATTGGTTACTATTGTCACTATGCCTAGACTGATCAGAGTAAGTGTGTACTGATACATTCGTCCCTCACAGTGACACACATAGGATTCATGGATCGTTGAACGCTGGGTAACGTTTAAATAATAGTTTATTTACGTTACACACCGACGACGACACAGACGAAATACAGCATAGTACATGATATTGAATAAAGGTATTCATGAAAATCCCACACTCCACCGAGCTCCATCACAGCATAATGGTGCACACCTCATATAAATGCACCTCCACTAAGTTCCTTAAAGAACTGCGTTCACCGCAGTTATCAATATGGCCTCATAACTTATAGCATAATGGTGCACTTCTCTGCTCCCCGGCAGTTGAATAATCATCGTCAGCTATCTATTCTTAAGGCCTAATCATAAATAGTGGTGCACTTCCTCTAGAAGATGCACATCACCATATTCCTCAAAGGAAAGACTGCGCACCTATACATCCTTCACCAAAAATGTCTATGGCCTACAAAGTAATCTCTCTACCTCTCGGATATAGCCCTTAGACTTCTTCACCGAAAATGTCACTGCTGCATCCACCGCAGAAAATATTAATACACCCACTAACACATGGAAAAACACCAGGGTTGACTTCACTCTGTCAAACCCAGAACCCGACTGCCCAGCGGTCACAAAAACTCCCGCCTAAACAGTCACGGGACTTCGCAGTTCACCACCGCTCAGTCCCTTCACGGACTTGCCGTGAGAACTATTTACAGTTCTACAATTCAGAACAGCGCTCAAGACGCTATCCGACTTCTGACTTCTATATTATATTTGTTAACCCAATTTACCGTTAATCAAGTCTACAAGCGATGCCACCCTTAATTTACTGTGTCCAACCCGTATACAAAATCACGTCCCTATTTAACCTTAACAGATAAGTATATGTTGAATTGTTGTACATTAGTTGTTATTTCTTTGTTTACATAATTTTTCACGGCACACAGGGAGGGGTGCAAATTTGCCTTACAGCTTGCCAAGATATTCGGCCTTCTCAGGAGTAGAAGGGTCGAGGCATCGCCAGAGGTGAAAGAAAAATTGGTGATGCGGTAGTTACCGGCGCCAAGTACGTCTGCACCAGAGGAAGATAGCAGTTCTCTTGCAGTGAAGCCCCATGCTTACGCGGGAACGAGTTTATCTATAAAATCCAGAGCTCTGAGCTCATCATACCCCTCCAAAGAGGCGCGTGGCCTGGAGGGTGGTTCTATTCGTACACAGCCATAATAATGCTGTTTGTCCTTAAACCCAAAGAGGGGTAACGGGGCAAGCGAATCAAGTTTCGTCAGCAGTGAAGCAGCTACATTCCGAGTCAAGTACCTAAGTCTAAAAGCCCAAGTCATCAGCTATAATATTCGTGGAGGGAGATAGGGTCAACATTCCTTCCGAATGCTCTAAAGAGGAGAGACAGAAATTATAGAGTCAGACACTGGACAGAAGCACAGGAGTGACAGAAGTTATAAAGTTAGATAGTCAGAGCAGAGGACAGCCTATGAGGTTGCACTGAAGAAGTACGTTAGGGATCAGTGCTTGTGATTAGCGGTGTAGGACTTTAGAAAGTTCATTCAGATTTGTGTAGGCAGGTAGTTACGTTTGCAGTCGGACAGTGGTGTTATATGTTAATAAGCTATAATAGGAGAGTTAGGAGTGGTGGCTCTAAAGTTAGAGACCCCATCGAGTAAATTCTTTTGTTTAATCCTTTACTTTCTTCCCTGCAGGTTGAAGGGGAGGGTGACATTGTGGGTTTACATTTTGCATGTCATTTTAATTGTTTTGGTTCTGTTTCTGGTTTGTGCGATGTCGCACGTTATTTATTTTTACTGTGTTATCTGATTTTGTTGTGTAAATAAACTATAAACTGTATACTGGATCAGTCTCTATAACTATACTGTACGTATATGTGGTCTGTATAGTTGTGTCTGTGGACTTTTATTTAAACCTTATCTCCTGTATGGTAGTCAGAGGTGGTGAGTCTTTAGCTCTTAACAAAGTCGCGAGTGGCGAGGGAGAGTCAATCTAGGTTCTCACCCTCGAAGCTGTATTCTCATCAAAATTTATCTTCTCAGACTTTCTCATACTAGTGTCTTGTCTATACACTCAGACAAACTTTAAAACTTAAATCCACTTCGTGACACCACTTAAATAGATCTCTTTCTCTGCAATACTTGGAGCTTGAATAAAACACGTTTTACTTATGAAGACTAGAAGTAACGAAAGGCCACGAATATTAGCCGTTAGCAATAAATTAGTGCACAACGCGTTACGTCATTAACAACTGGTGACGTATTAAATATGCGGCGTTCAATACAAGTTAAAACCTGTGCAAAAACATGAGTTACCACAGAGAAACATTACCGGGAAAATAAATAACCATTGCGCTACCGCGGCTCTTTAACATTAATAGCAAGTGTTGAAACGAACGTAGTAGGAGCCGCGCTAGCGTAGTGGTTACCACACCGCTCTGGCGACCGGGTGATCCAGGATCAAACCCGGGTGACGGCATTTGAGGATTTTTCGTCGACCGGGATTTGGACTGGATTAACTCGAGACCTGGCGAGAACATTTGAAGGAGTGTCGTCGACCAGGGATTGGCGGCTCCTGAGCCGACCCAGCTGTAATGGGTACCTCCGAAATCGGAGAGTATTTGCCTGAATGGCGAGGGACACCTGTCTCTGTACAAGAAAAAAGGGATACTCGCGTAAAATCAATGTCAGGTTAGACATAAATAATAACCTGAGATTTCGCCTCGAGTATTAGCGGGCGTACGAAAAAAACAAAAAACAAACGAACGTAGTGCAAGTAGTTGCTATTACGAGTTATTTGCCCATCATACAGAGTCTTTCGAAGTCCCTTTGCTCAGAGCGGCTAATAACGACTTGTTCTTGGCATCTTTCTGTTATCGTTGTCTGACGCCCTATTTCCGTTCATAAGCACTTACAGCCGTACTTCGTTGCGGTAATGACAGCTGATGATAATGATAAAAACTGAAATCTGCAACCCGATCATCATATGTGAATCGCCATTTTGCCAAAACAATGATTAAAAAAAAAAAAACTACACGCGGCCACAGATAATTATAATTTTAGCTTGGTTGTCTCAAGAGGCGCGAAGACAAAGCTTCTGCTTAAGCGAGTCCTAATTTGAATTGGCACTGAACAATTACCTCGATTTATCCGAAAATTTGGGTTACCAGAGGTCGAGTTAACCGGTGTTTTTTTTCTTCTGTTTAAACAAAGTATACGAAGACTTTTGGCTGCGACCTGCAAAATTGCTTCGGCGTAACCGCAAATCGGCTTAAACGAGTTCCGTTTAAGAGGACTGATATATATATATATATATATATATATATATATATATATATATATATATATATATATATATATATATATATATATATATATATATATATATATATATATATATATATATATATATATATATATATATATATATATATATATATATATATATATATATATATCACGAGAAGAAAGAAAACATCAGATTAAGTTGGGAGAACAGGTCCTGGAGCAGGTCGACCACTTTAAATATCTCGGAGCTATTATAGACCGAAAGGGGGGCATCAAAGAAGAGTTGGCCACTCGAAAAGCAGCGGCTGGGAGACTTTATCAGGCCATAAATCGAGGATTCCTCAGCAAGAAAGAGGGTGGTAAGAAAACGAAGATGGCTGTATACCGCTCCACCTATGTCCCAGTCTTGACATATGGATGCGAGTCATGGGCAATGACTACAACCCACAAAAGCCAGATCCAAACCTCAGAAATGAGGTATCTGAGGAAGGTGGTTGAAGTAACAAGAAGAGACATGGTCCGCAACCAGACGATACGTCAAGGCCTACAATCCCAATCGCTGCAGACCCAAATAGAACAGTCCCAACTAAGATGGTTTGGCCATGTCTGCAGAATGAGAGAAGATCGGCTACCACGACAAGCATGGGAAACAAAGAGCCAGGGATCCAGACCTCCAGGACGACCCAGAGTCCTCTGGGAGGACAACATTAGACAATCTTTGAAGGACCGAGGACTAGAGTGGAACCAGGCCAGGAAGAAGACAGCTGATAGAATAGTCTGGCGCTCTCTCTTCCAAACCTCTACACCTCACGGTAGAAGGGGAACGACTAAGTAAGTAAGTGTGTATATATATATATATATATATATATATATATATATATATATATATATATATATATATATATATATATATATATATATATATATATATATATATATATATATATATATATAAAGATGCACATTGTGCATTCGTTTAATATTTAATCGCAAGATTATAAGCAAACTCCCTCAACTTTCGCCAAGCCTCCAAAGAAATGATGCCTTTGTTCTCAGCCCTAGATTGGGGAAGTAGGACAAATAAGAGGCATAATTCTTAAAAAAACAAACAACTGGTAGCCAGCTATTTGTTGAAGCTGATGGACAAATTTCCACACCACCATATAAGATAGATAGATATAAGCAGGGCTTTGGATTGGAGCTCTGAGCTGAGACAGTAGAGCAGAAGGTTTCTTTCCCGCAGCCGGAGAAAAGAATTTTTGACTCTTTCGCTGCTCCCGTTTCTATTGCTCATTTTCAAACCAACATGAATAATATACCAAATGTATAAAAAGGAAATAAATTATTTAATGGTGTTTTATTCGAAACCCGAGTTGTTATTTTGTTTTTTTTAAATTTTTACCATACATTTTATGGGTCAATTTAACTTCGAAAAATAAATATCATACATTTAAATGGAAAAAAGAAATACACCTGTATGATGACAGATCCGCTTGGACTTTCCTCAAAATATCTACACCTTTGTACGAGTATTACTTAAATGTTGGAGACATTGGAATTTTAAAAAAAATTAGAAATGTCAATGACAAATTTATTTTGAAAACAAATCAGCTCCTTTCCATTAAGTTTCATCATCAACATCATTATAATCATCAACATCATCATCATTACGGGGCATGGAACCTCCATTGGAGCTGATCTCCTTGCAGGAAGCCATATTCTTTCCTTTTCTCTTTAGACAACCCCAGAACTACACCGGGCAAGTATCAAGTTTACATATGTTATGTATAATCAACTAATAATACGTAATTAATCTGTCTCAGGGCTTAAGGGGTAAATCTTAAGAAGAAACAATAATATATAACAAGCAAGCATATTATGAAAAAAAATGTGAAATTTAAAAAATTTAGGCTATTTGGGAAAAGAAAAGAAGAAATCTGCGACGTGCAAGGTGGAAAAGGAGGCGAATGAATAGCTCAAACAATGATCTTTAAAGATGAGTAAGTCACGTGACGTGAACAGTCGAGCTCATGCTGTATAATGAGCAAAACATGAATAATAATGAGGAATTCTTCAGAAAAATGGAATTACGTAACAGAAAAGACAGCAGCGGGTTTCTGCGATTAATAATTGTGATGAAGAATTATCCGGGAGAAACATTTCGAGACATTGTCCTGCAATGGAATGTATTATTAGGCTTAAAGTTAAGTCTGTTTTGTTGTTGTTGTTTTTTTTTTTTGGGGTGGGGGGGGGGGGGGGCATTCACAGCTGCCACACCACGTTCAGGCCGCTTGTAGAGTCGCGTTGAGCATGTACTCAAGCTAGCTGTGGCGACTGTTTTCGGCTTCATGGTTACTTGTTTTCAGCGATCTACGATAGGATATTATAAACGCTTTTATTGCAGTAATAATATTTTACAGAGTGAATTATGAATAGAAGAATCTTCTTCTTCTTCCTCGTTCGTCCTGAAAAGGACGTTGGTTGCGTTGTGTCCGTGTCACGAAGTGGATTTAAGACTAGAGGTTGCCTACCTAAATAGACTAGACCCTAGTGGAAAGAAAGACTAAGAAGATAGATTTCAGAAGAAAATAACAGTGACTGTGGGAGATGAGGCTATTGGCGTCAAGGGTCGAGAACCGAAATTGACTCTCCCTTGCCACTAAGTGACGTAATGTTTTGCGATAACCTCACTACCTCTAGCTACCAAGACTGGGATAAGGTTTAATACTTAACACCACAGACACCACTTACAGACAACATATAGGTTGAAGTAAGTGACTGATCCAGCCGGAAATTTACAATGGATTTTATTTACACCACACAAAAAAATTCATATAACATACTACAAAAATAGAATAAACATGCGTGTTCATACACCTGGAAAGAACATAACAATTAATTTCAAGTGATTAGGCAAGGTAACCCCACAGTCGCCCTCCCCTCAACCTGTAAGGAAGAAAGGTAAGTAATACAACAACATGTGAAGGAGGATCTCTAACACCAGATCCGTCTTTCTCCTAATCAACCTGATATCGGGTAAACACACCCTAACTCCTACTGTCCGTCTGTCTGCAGACGTGTTTCTACACAAATGACGTGCCTCCGCCGCTGCTCCACTCTAGGCTAAATATTCTCTGACTATCACCAAGTCCACGACCAGAACCCTTTTATCACCTCCGACACAACTTACAGATGACTTGCTGAGTTCTAGTGTTATTTTCAGTGTCTGTCTGACACTCCTAGTTCCTACAGAAAAGCGACTCCTCCACTACTCTCCCTCTCTCCCTCTATTGCAGCTCAGAGGTATTTTTACCCTCTTTCCTCTGACTGCCGTTATAGCTGCTAACTTGAATTGGCATTCTGGTTTCTCGACTTGGACTCTTCTGCACTACCAAATGACGATTCTGGAAAAATCACAGGCCCCGTTACCCATCTCTTGGGTCTGGGCCGTCGGTGTTATTATGACCGACCAATCACGGCACCTCTAGGCCCTGCGCCTAGGTTCAGTGTGTGCTTTATCTGAGCATGAATAGCTCCGAATTTTATTAAGAACCTCTTGTTCTTGCTGAAGAAGTCTGTGCTTCCAGCTCCTTGCTCTCTTGGGTACAAAACTGACTTCTGCACCAGTGACCCGTGTCACCACTCCACTTCTTTTCTGGCTCTGCCGACTCTTCTTCTCCTGAGAAGACCGGCGAACTTCTAGCCGCTCAAGGACTACTGTAGCCCTAGCTGCCACGCCTGGAAAATATCTGCTGTGGACAAAACAATAACAAATATATATCGCACAACAAATTTCCCATATCCTTAACACTTAACTCCCTTAACTTTCACTCTTCAACACTTAAATCCCAACTCTTCAACCACTTAAGTCTCAAATCTCTAACACTTAAGTTTTTCAAATCTCGAACACTTAAGTTTTTCAAATCTTCCATACAGCTCCCATGCTCTAGTATCGCTTCAGCGATTAGTAAACATGCCAACCCCCACTTTCCCTCAAATACCGTCCTATCGACACTCTAATCTCCAGACTCAGCTGGCTTAATCTCTTACATGCTGGCGGCTTAGGTTAGCCGTCACAACATTCTGACCACTGTATGAAACTGTTGCCGGTAAATTCCTGGCCCTACTATTTAACAATGATCGATATGTTTACCTGGCTACCAAAATACAATGGACTTCACCCGACAATAATCTCCCGTCTCCATGAATTCATCAGTATAAACATATGTCTATTAAATAAGGGACTAATTAAAAATCCCAACTAGACCCGTAACTGCTGACTTCAAAATGTAGGTTTTACCCACACAGAGAACAATACACACTTTCCCATGCTCTAACATTTAAAGCCACTCGTTCTATTACCACAGCGTGACACAAATTAGTCCGCTGGTAATTTACACACACTTGAACAATTAAATACACACCAAAACCCTAGCGTATTATTCGCTAATATTATAACTCAGATATTGAGAAATCTTCACCCACGTGTCTGGAATATTATTTACACCCGATTCTGATAACAATGGACATTAAAATCTCTAAAGGAACTGAAATCCTATTCTACAATGCATGCCTCGTTATCTCCCTTCTTCCGTTTTTCAGATTCATCCCTCTAAGAAAATAGACACAGCACGTGCTCCGGTACCCCTCTCTCCAAATCCTCGAAAATCACAATGAAATTACGTGCATCGTGTCTCAAAATTATAGTATTTAACATCTACCATCTTTAAGCTTTCATTATCTCATAAAAAGAATGAATGCACTCTGATAATAATTTAGATAAGAGGGTAACTCATGGCATGTCCGTTACGAACTAAAATTAATTTAATTCCGCGAGCGTGTTTTACGCTGCACCATTTAAAATCACAAATCCAGGAAAAATTAGATCCCCTGTCTTCTGACAAATAACAGTAATATTCCAAAACAAACAGCTACTCTGAGGAAACTATCAAAATTCCCTACTACCTTTTCACAAAATACCTAATTGCGCTGTCAGTTATAGTCAATTAAAATTATAGCATTGATGGCTCTACTTCTATGAATTAACTTTACCTCCTAGAAACAACTCTGCAAAAATCTTATAAACTATTAAAGCTTAATTAACTTCATATTTACCAGCACGAATTTCTCTCGAAAGAGCAGACGGCTCTGTATATAAATACAGACAGTTCTTTTCCAAGGCGTAGAAGTTCAAAAAAATCTCCCCTTCTGCCAGGGAACCCCGCTTATTTATTACCCCAGACCACGCTACGCGTGAGTCATAGCTAGGCTTTGTTCTTAAGCGGGTCGATCTATGAACCAACCAACGTGCCAGGAATCGCCCACGGTCATTTCTAAATTTAGAACTTACGGTCAAGCGGAAAATTTCCGTTGCTGACCTGTTTCCACGCGCTTAAAACTCCCCCTCTACCCCCATCTGATTTCACCCTTACTAAAAATTATAGCGCGCTCACTGAGAAGAACCGAAAATGCTCTGCCATTATGTTACACTGGAAAATCTTCCATGAACGAATTATCTAAATGAAAAAAAACCGCGCTGGTGCCAGTCTAAAAGTTAAAACTACCATCTCTCCTAGCAACCGTAATTCTTAATCTACACAAAAAATCCAAACTCGATTATTAAACAAAGAGAAATAAAAAAAAACGAATAAGATAAAAATCCCACCGTAATCCTTCCCTGAAAAAACGTAAATAAATGCAAAATTTAAAGACTAGGGGCCTGTTGTAAATGCAATCACATTAACTTCTCACAGTCCGTTTACAGCAAAGCTGTGGTATTCGCGCCTTTCAGCCGACACATCCGACTTCCGCAAGGCATTTTTTGGGACCGGGTTTGCCTTCCCACTTCGATCCCTACTCCTCAGCCTGACTGCAGTCTTCTTCTTCTTCTTCTTGCGATCGCATCTTTGATGATTACACCGTCAGACGAGTTCTCATGATGAATTCGACTGTTGTTTGAAGTTCCTCTTTAACTCCATATAGCTTTGAGTTTAGTGTTGAGTCATTGGGCCAGTATATCTTTCTTAACTGGTCATACAGAGGGCAGTCCTGTAGAACATGCTCAGCAGTTTGTTCGTTTAATCCACATGCGCACAGTGGTGAAGCAGACAATCGTAGCTTGTGCATGTGTTTGTTCAGTTTGTTATGCCCTGTCCTGAGTCGAAAAATAGTTATCTGTCCCTGCCGGTCGAGAGTGTGATAGTCGTCTTTGGGTTGGTTCTGTTCTCTTCTGATAGTCTGGATAGCTCTCTTTTTCTCAATGTGACTTCATTATCTTCTTGTTCACATTCTCCTCCCTTTTTTGCAAGTTTATCTGCCTTTTCATTTCCGGGTACACCACAATGAGATGGTACCCACTGAAGTATGGTTCTCTTTTTGGCAGCTACCTTGTTTAGTTCATTTCTCAGATGCGGGAGTTTACCACCCTTGAGAGCTTGCAGGACAGACAGTGCATCTGTGAGGATGACTACCGGTGGCAGTCAGAGTTGGTGTTATAAATCATATTTGCAGCTTGCTCTAGAGCTTGAACCTCAGCTGTATAGTTGGAACAGAATTTACCAGTGGGAATGTGCCTAGTCTCATAGTGGTTGTCAGGATATGAGATAAAGATACCGGCACCTCCGTTCCTAACAGCATTAGTTGCTGATCCATCTGTATAGGCATGTATCCATGATTGATCGGGATAGCTTTCTTGGATCATACTCAATGTAGCAGTTCGTTTTTGCAGATCATTATACTCACATCCACTTGTGAGACCACTGACTGATGTATTAATTTGGAGGGCACTGCTGGCCTGCTCCCATGGTACAGGGTATAGGGTGGGCTTTAGTGGTGTTGTCTTCATGGATAGGTCTTCTTGATGCTGTCTTATAAGTCTTTTCCCCCGATGCACAAAGCTGCTACGCTTTAGACGTCCCAATGCCAGATCATCTAGTCTTGCCTTCATTGGGTGCGTTGGCATACTGTTGTACTTTTCCATCTGGATCATGGTTTTTGTGTCTCTTCTATGGGACAATGTCTGTAATCCAGCAACCTTCTGCATCTCTGATATTGGTGTAGTTTTCATGGCTCCTGTAATGAGCCTGAGAGCTTGATTTTGCACCTTGTCCAAAGACTGCAGATGTGAGTTAGCAGCTGATGACCATGCTGCTGAGCTAAACTCTAAGTGTGGTCTTATTACTCCATTATAAATCTTCTTTAGATTTCGTTCATTTGCTCCCCAGTTGGTACCTGCTAATTTCTGAGTATGCCTAGTCGTCTTCGGGCCTTTCCTTCTGCATTTTCAATATGCTTATTCCATGTAAGCCTTTGGTCAAATGTCACCCCAAGATAGGTGGGGTAGCTTTCTTCCTTGATCACGGTTGTCCCTAGGTGTATGTTAGCTGGTTTGTCCTTGGGGGCGAGGGAGAACAGTGTTGTGGAGGTTTTGTCTGTGTTTATTGTGATAAGCCATTTCTCTGCCCATGACACTAGCATGTCTGCTGCCCGCTGCATTCTATAATTTGCTGTGGTGACATTTTCATCAGCGCACCAGAGTACTAGGTCATCTGCATATAAGGCAGCTTTAACTCCTGCCGGGAGATCTTTCACCAGGTCATTGATGTAAACAAGGAAGAGTGTTGGGGAAATTACTCCTCCTTGAGGTACCCCCTGATGGAGCAACACTTTTCTGCTCTGCAGACCGTCAAGAGTGACTCTAGTTCTCCTGTTATGCAAGTATGACTGGATCCATTTCATCATGTTGCCTTGGATTCCACTTCTCCTAAGTTTTGCAATGAGGCCATCTTTCCACACCTTGTCAAAGGCCTGCTTGAAGTCGACCCAGATCGTTAGGACCTTTTTCTTCTCCTGGAAGGCATCTTCTATTGCTTGAGACAAGTAAGTAACTTGGTCTTCTATACTGTAGCATTCTCTAAATCCAGCTTGTTCCGGCACCAGGATCTGCTCAGACTCTAAATACCATTTCAATCTGTGGTTGACTATTCGCTCCATAGTCTTCCCAACACAGCTTGTGAGACTGATTGGCCGGTAACTTGCAGCCTCGGTCTTACATTTCCCTTTCTTTAGTATGGGTATTGTGATGGCTTCTCTCCATACTTGGGGTACCGTTCCTTTCAACCAGCTGTGGTTGAATATCTCAAGCAGTTTTGTCTTTGCTGCTGAGCTCAGATTTTACTAGCATTTCGTTGCTGATTTTGTCTGGGCCGGGTGACTTTTGAAACTTAAGCTTGGAAATAGCCTTCTGTAGTTCTCCTAGTGTGATGGGTTCCCTCATTGGGGCAGGAGTATCTGTCTGTCCCATGGTTGCCAGTATTTCTTTTCTTATCTCTCTCTGATGATCTATGTTAATGGGTAAGTTGCTTTCTGAACTGTATCTTCTAGCAAACAAGTCTGCAGCTTGTTTTCCTCTGAAAAGTTTGCCACCTTCATCCAATGTGATAGTCTGCCTAGGTGAGGAACGCTCTTCATTTAGAGACTTGACTAATCTCCAAAGTTTCCTGCCGTCTTTCTCAAGGTTCAGCGATGCCGTTTTAGTTCTCCAGCTTTTCCGTTTTTCTTCTAGCTTTGTTCTCTGAAACTCTGCTACAGCCTTTTTCCATTTGTTGTGAGTTTCAAGTGAAGGCTGAGACTCTGCGTCCTTTCTAGCCCTGTCCATAGCTTCCTGACGTTCTTGGAGTGTGCTGGACCAGTATGGTATGTAGTTACGCCGGCATCCTTTGGGAATGGTTTCTTTTGCAGCTTGTAGTATGCATCTGTTGAAGTCTTTTACCACTTCATTAATGTCTCTGTTCTGTACCTTGAGGGTAGACAGCAGCGTGTTCACCTGATGCCTGAATAAACCCCAGTTGGCTTTTTTGTAGTTCCATCTTGTAATGGTTGGGCCTGTACTGAGAGTTGCACTCTGGACAGTAAGAAAGATTGGGCGATGGTCGCTTCCCCCTAGTTGGTCTCCTACTTCTCTACTAATAGATCCAGCTATATCTGGTGTGGAGAAGGCAAGATCTGGTGTTGAAGTTGTGTGCCATCCTCTGGAGTAGAAGGTAGGAGTATCTGTGGCATTATTGACTAGGATTAGGGAGTGATCATCTTGCCAAGTTTCAACCTCTTCACCTCTGTGATCCAGATGGTTATAGCCCCAGCTCTGGGAGTGGCTATTAAAGTCTCCTACTGCTATAAAGTTGGTGGCTGGTACCTGTATAGAGCTGAGACTCAGGGGTTTGTTGTTCGGACAGTAATAGTTCAGGAGTTCTATTTCCATCTTGTCTACCTTTATCTGCAACAGCTGATATTCTGCTCCATCCATGAAGGTTTTCCTTTCGTGTGCAGGAATGTTATTCCTTACAAGAGTAAGTACTCCTCCTTTTCGTCTATCTTTTCTGTCGGATCTGAAGCATTGATATCCCCTTATTTTAAAGGTTTGATCTGCTTTCAAGTGAGTCTCTTGGATACAGCAAACACTGACTTGCTTCTCATACAAGATGTTTTCCAGCTCTGTGTTTTTGCTGTATCCAGCCTGCTTGCTGTTCACTCCCTCTGCATTCCAGTGCATCATGACAAGTGGCACTCTGGGTTTCTCTTTTCCTGTTTTGTTTTGGTCAGTAGTTCTCCTCCGCCGTCTGCTGACTCCACAAGACGGTCTAGAGGGTCCTCCAGTAGCTGAGGGTGGGCTCTGTCGAGGCTCAGAGCCCGGCACTGCACCTGCCTGGTGGAGCTCCACAGGGCGAGCACCATTACGAGATTTATTTGACGGTGTACTCTCCGTAGGAAAAAAAAAAGCGAGTTGCGTGATACTGTGGTTTCCGGTGCGCCTTCTGGCCCAGTATCTATGACTTTAGCACCTGTTCAACGGGAGAGTGGGCTCATCCCTAATCTGTTTATGTTCCCAGTAGTAGACTATTCGCAAGCAGCCTGGGGGTGTCACTGCTCTGGGCGGACCTTGTTTACCGAGGCGGCGTCCGAGCTCGTATGGTGAAAATATGGTTGCGTTATCTTCAAAATAGCCCTGTCTTTCCCATGGCTTTTCTGCCATCCTGCAACTTTGAGTTAGGGAGTTCTGAGCTCCAGTCTCTTTCCCAGGCATTTTATCCTGGCCTGGCACGCATACAGAGGACCCCACTTCTGGTTCTAAGTTAGCAGTTGGGGATAGGTGGGGTAGCACACTGTGCATTCCCCGTCATCCAGGGGGCTCTCCAACTATGCAGAGCTTGCACAATGCTGTGCTCTGGTTCTGGGCTCTCCCAAGGAATCCTCACGTCCTGCACAGAGCCACTTCCAGATACCCACCACCTGCCAACCCTCCATTGTAGAAATCTCCTGCATGCGGCCATCCAGTCAAGAGCCAGTATTAAGTCTGGTGCCCAAGTGATCCCCCCAAGCTCAGTGTGCAATGCTGGGTTCTCATCATGCTGCAACACAGGGGGGATTGTGATGCTCAGCCATCTTTCTCAACTCTGCACCGATAAGTGACATCGGGGACTTAACTGTGCCTCAGTACTGGGAGGCCCCGTTTCCGGGTACACCACACACAGCCAATTGAGGCAACGGTTGCCGTGGGCGCTGACTGCAGTGATGCAGCCTGTTTCCAGGACCACTACGTGGAAGTAGAGTAGGGTCTTGGTCAGCTCTGGTTCGCTGACCCTGACGCAGGTAGTCAAGATATGGGTCGCTGACTGCATTCTTCACTTTTGATGCGTCTTGGGTCCCGAATAGAGGAATGATTGAAACGATTTTAGATTGAATGACATTTGAACTGTTTGAGAATTCTTGAATAAATAATGTTTTCTTTTTCAGAGTAGCATTGTGTATATATTTTAAGATCTTAACATTTAAAAAAATCTTCCTTTTCAAGTATCATGCCTAGTGGCGTAGGAGATCATGTCTCTCCACAACTTCCTGTCTCCAGTACAATTTATCAATTCTGCTGTTTACTTCTTTCCATGCCACGATGTCAAACTGTCCAGTATTTGCTCTCCTTGTCTTCCACTATATCTTTTTCCTTCAATCATACCTGTTGTTGCGATATATTCCAGCTTTCCTCTTCTCATAACATGCCCACAAAAAAGTGGATTGCTTCTTTCTAACTTGTGAAATACGTTTCCTTTGTGCATTGGCCTCTTTCAGGACATCCTCATTACTCTTTTTGGCTGTCCATGGTATTTTTAACATTCTTCTGTAAAACCACATCTCTGTGGCCTCCAGTGCCTTCCCTACTTGTTTACTAATTGTCCATGACTCACTCCCATATGTCAGGATTGGTTCTATATAACACTGAAGAACTCTCTTTCTTACTTCCAATAACAAAGAATTGTTGCATAAAATACTCTTCATTCTATAGAATGCCTTTTTTGCCTGAGCTATTCTGCTCTTCACATCTGAGATGCATCTTCCATCCGCTGTGCCCAGGTATTTGAATTTACTGACTTGTTTTAAAACGGTTCCATTTACTTTGATAGTGCATTCTGAGGGTGCCCTTTTCTTTGAAGCGACTATTACTTCTGTCTTTTTTGCAAAAAAATTATTACAATAATTTGAAGCGGAGCGGAGTCGAGGTTGAGCTGGAGCAGTCACTATCAATGCCGGAGCGGAGTCGAGGTTGAGCTGGAGCAGTCACTATCAATGCCGGAGCGGAGTCGAGGTTGAGCTGGAGCAGTCACTATCAATGCCGGAGCGGAGTCGAGGTTGAGCTAGAGCAGTCACTATCAATGCCGGAGCGGAGTCGAGGTTGAGCTGGAGCGGTCACTATCAATGCCGGAGCGGAGCAATTAAAAACTTTGGTTGCCCCAAGACCCTGGATATAAGTATGCCCTGTTCCGAAAGAGACAGCAATAGTGATAAGTGCAGAATCACCTAAACAGGTGAAATGAAGGTTCGTTCGATAACTCGCGCTTCCCCGCGTAGCACAGGTCACCAACGTATGCACCTTCCTGTTCGTGCTTTCTGTCCAAGGTCTTTCCATGCCCTCTATCTCCCCTTCAAGTCTGCATGTGTGTGTTGTGTGAGGGGGTCTCCCTCTGTTTATTTTACTCAGGGGATTCCCAGGTCATCTCATGTGTTTTTCTTTTAAAAAAAAAAATATATATATATATATATATAAGCATAATTAACCAATTGTGTTGAACTCGCCAAATAGTAATGAGAAAATAATTCAAGGTTCATAACCAGGTAATAGAGTGAAAAATGATGTCTAAAGGTGCTATGATGAAGCAGTGGCGGGCCCATCTTGTTTGGTGCGGTGTTTTCTAACGTATGTAGCGTTTATGATGTATCCTTTCATGTTTTTAAGTATATCTTCCTAAATCCTGTTGCATTTTGATGAGTTTGTAATTTGGTTTACTGTATTTGTCATTCTTATGTATTGCAACTGAAATTATCTCAAGTATTTCTGCTGGACATGTGCTGATTTTTTATGTTTGGTAATTTATCTAATTCCTCGTATTGAATATGTGTGGTGAATATTATGTTCATGTGTGTTTGTTTATCATTAATCATTCTCATTTGCCCTGGTAGTTATATATTTTAATGATTGAAATGGTAATATAAAATTTTCTTATGTTGTGTAGCTCCCTTGATAGGTCAACTTTTAATAAATTCTCTAGTGATGGTGATTGTATTCTAATATCCCTTTAAGTCATTACTGATTATATGAACGTTCCCTCAAGAATATGTCTCAGCCCACGCGAGGTTGGGCGTTTGGGTAAAGAGGTCAAGCTGTTGCCGATGCATTCAGCATGCCCCACGAAGCTGGTGAGTCCAGAGGAATGGCATAGCGGATACAGTCTGGCACCAAAACACATATATATGCTATACCTCTGTTACGTACATTTATTACCTAAGGGGGTAGTCTTCGGTCCTGCCAAATGTACGCACCAGTCTTTATATATTTTATTATTTGTGCGTTCGATTGATTCACGCACTGACGTGCACAATGCAGTGTGAGTTGCTTTGGACGCACGGGTAACCTAGTTTGGGAGAGAGTGACGTCATGTGAGTTCGGGGCAGTACGGACTGTGTTTATGTCCGAGGTATATTTCTTGGAATATTTTATTGGCAAGTTTGGAAGAAGCCATTACTTTTGTATGATCTCTACTGGTTCATGATGCAGCCAAGAGTAGAAGTATTATGTAAGTGTCGCCCCATGTCATTGAATGTTTATTGAGTAAATTAATGTATAAGGCCGCTCATAGTTCTGATCTAGCGGGAAGTCATCACAGTATGTCCTTCCTAGAATGGACAGATGGAGTCGTTAGCCCTTTTGAATTACCGTAGAGGGGAGGATTCCTACGAAGAAACAAAGTTAATTGATTTGCATACTTCTTATGTTTATATGCCGTATTTTCGTAAATGCCAAAGTCGTGGCATGGATACAGAGAGGTTGGTCAATACAGAACTCTAACCTGGTCGTATTGTTGTGGATGACTTTGTTTGGATTGTTATATATCTATGCTACCTAAATATTGTATGAAGGAAGTCTGGAATTAGTGCGAGTATGACAAGAAATATTACTCAGTGAGAATTAATCCGTTGGTCATAGGATACGTCCTTGAGAGAAGGTCAACGGACGTTACTACAATACATATGCTATGGCAAAGGAAGTGATCGATCTTTAGTCACTTGAATGAGAGGACTTAATTGTAGAGGATCTTCATAAACTTGAAAAGTCCATGATCAACATTTTGATGTAATGACCTTTTTGCAACTGTAAATATGACCGTCTTGTTCAACGTCGTATATGTCACGTTCAATAAAATATATGTACAATCATCACAGCCTTGTGTGCTGCCAGTCAATAACCAGTTCATCACTACTTGTTGGTGTTCGTGTTGAAGAACATTTATGACATTTTCGTTCTATCAAAACCATTCGCGTAAATAACACTCTTGAACGTTAGAAACGAACCCAACAACCTCATGTCTCTCGTCCGGTCTGTATTCGTACTGAAAATCAAAATCAAGTGACCTTTTGCCCTTTTGCTCTATTCCAGAGTCACTAGTTGGTGATAGTAAGTTATGTGCTTTCAAGTATTCTTTGAGTGGTTTTTTTTGCTGTTCATATGTCTTGCATTTTAGCACATAATGTGCTACGGTATTTTTTTCAAGACATGATCTACAGCAGGGGTCGGCAAACGTTTAGTAGTGTCGTGCCGAAGTAATGTTGCAAAGTCACTCAGCGTGCCAACCTAAGTCCATCATATTTTTATATACAACAATTATTGAAACAATTTAAAAATGATCTTGTATTAACATGTTTCCGATAAATTAAATAACTATTCTATTCTTTGTAGATTATTCAATATTTTAATATAAATAGGAACAAATATCAATACAAATATTATGTTTTGCAAAATTTAAGTTCTGAACACATTAGTTTGAAATTTTATAATAAAATTGCCATATGTATATTTTGTTAAGACAGAAAGTCCAATAGTTTAAAGAACAAAACAATTAAATAAACCAAACATAAAACACGTTATTAAAATTTTAATATGAGTAATCATTGATTATTATTGATCTGAGTCATTAATCAATTAATGGGACCCGTGTCCTTGCTTCTCCTTGGTTAATTGTTCAATATCAGGTGTGTGTTTTGTCAATTTCAGCTTCACACAGGCTTCTGAATGCACAAGTGTTAGGCGACTTCTCTGTGGACTTAAAACAGCTTTCATGTGTGAGAAAATTTGTTCTCATGTATAAGTTGACCCAAAAGCCGAAAGTAGAGCAAATGCAACTTTCTTCAAACAGGTGAACGCTTGAGGCAGGGATGTCCAGTAGTTGAGGATGGCAGCTGACTTTTCCAAGCAGCTTCCTTCAAGAGTTTTTCGCAATTCTACAAATTTTATCGTCCATAACTCTGATGCTTTGAATTCGATGTACTTGTATGTGTTAGTGGTAATATCTCTGCAAAATATGTCTAATTTTGACGCAAATCCTTTCCAGTGCTCAAAAAGATCAAGTATTGTTTGACCCTGCCCTTGTAAACGCAAGTTTAATTCATTCAGATTTGTAGTTATGTCAGCCAGAAACATCAGCTTGCACAGCCAGTCCTCGTCATTCAATTCCGGGAAATGTTGTTCCTTTTCATCAAGAAACACCTTGATTGAATCTAGACATGGTACAAATCTGTTCAAAACATTACCTCGACTAAGCCAACGAACATTGCTGTACAGCGGGAGGTCCGCATTTGGTAAATCACTAAACAAAATTTCAGCACTGCTCAAAAAAGTTTCCTTGATGTATTCTCCATCTGTGACAGGTTTGCCCTTCGAAGCCACACACTGTGCAATATTGTAACTACATTCGGTATCTTTATTTTTGGTTCCAATTACTTTATTAAAAATACTACTTTGTTTTTTTTTGTAGCCAGAAACAGCCATTTTTATGGCTTCACTTTTCTCCTCAGAGTTTTTAAACATGGACTGATGTTTGGTTTGATAGTGTCTTTGTACACTTGACGTACGGCACAAGACAATGTCATAACATAAAGCACAAACTGCACGATCCTTTTGTTGTATGAATCCATATTCGTTTGTCCAAAAGTCTTGAAACTAGCATGTATCAAGTTTTTGTCTTTTTTAAAATTCATTTTAACGGCACCGTATTACTTAATAATAACACCAACTTTTGTACTGCGGTCAACGGACTGTACGGGCATGAGTATGCGACAGCCGAGAGAACTGTAGAGGTGGTGGTGGTCGGGAGAGGGGGGCAGGATAGGACGGAAATATAACTTCGTCGAGGTCAGTCATTGTTGCTCCAAACTCACACTGGGAGTCAAAAACTGCGAGCGAAACGAAATAATTACGCTCGTCCAGGCGCTAGCAAGACACTATTACGTATATATGATATTACGTCTCCGCTTGCCCGTCAAAATTTGCTTGGGATTCTTTTCAAGAATCTCATCCTGCAAACTACGGTAGCAGGTAGACGCCAGACTAGCGGGCGCCGCAAAGTATAACCACTCCCCATGAAATTCGTTGAAGAATGTTTGTTCTCGGAAACGGTCCGTAAAAACTAAGACTTACGTGCAGTATAGTATGATCAGGCCTTTAGTTTTCATCAGATCGCACATTCTTACATCCAATGTCTAAAAACTTTCGTTTTGAAGGGTTGTAAAAACAGGTATTGCTTTAAAAGAATTATATGCTTCTATTTAATTAAAAATTCAATTTTCTTTAAAAATGAGATCATATACTGTACAGTATTTTAATTCACTCAGCGTGCCATTGAAAATCGTTCCACGTGCCACGCTCGGGACGCGTGCATGCAACAAATACAGGCTAGATCAAATGAATGTCAACGGTGTTTTGTATGCTGCCAAACATACTGAGTTGTTCATAGGGCTGGCAACCTCATCATATAAATCAGGTTTCTACCGAAACCACTGCTGCAAAAGCATGTGAATGCTTGGTGCAGGCTTCCTGCAAGGGGATAAACTGTAGTGATAATGTTGAGTGCACATCATGGGGCGAAGCAACCTTAATTACCACACAACTAAAATATGAAATTAAACAGAGTCCGAAATAACCAACAGAGGAATTACGCTTAACAGGTAACACCATAAGGGGTGAACAGGAAAATGAATCGCACATGCTGAGGAAATTATGTAAGAAACCCCTATGGAGAGAAGTCTAGATTTTCTGTAAACTGTTTTACTTCTCACTTCTGTCCCATAATCGTAAGCAGATTCAAGACGATATTAAAATACTTGACGAGAAATCACATCACGTGGGTCTGAAAGTAGGCCTACACAAGGAGAAAACTAAAATAATGAGAATAAATGCAGGAAACGATAAACAAGATTGTACTGGAAGAAACACCAGTACAAGATGTAGAATCATACACAAATCTTAGCAGCAATATAGACAGTTGGAGGAACAGACAATGATATCAAAATGGGAGCCGCGCTGATGTAATGGTTACCACACTGCGCTGGCGATCGGGTGATCCAGGTTCAAGCCCGGGCGAGAACATTTGAAGAAGTTTCGTCGACCTGGACTTGGACTGGATTAATTCGAGCCCTGGGCGAAAACATTTGAAGAAGTGTCGTCGACCAGGGACTGGCGGCTCCTGAGCCGACACCCCGCTCTAATGGGTACCCTCCGAAGACGGCGAGTATCTGCCTGAATGGCGAGTGGACATCTGTCACTGTACAGGGAAAAAAGGGATACTCATGTAAAAATCAGTGTCAGGTTAGATATACTAACAGGAGATTCTCGCCTCGAGTAATAGCGGGCGTACGTAACAAACAAAAAAAAAAATTTCAAAATAATAATACAAAAGGCTGGAGGAGCTTTCATTTATTGGGAATACATTGAAATCAAAAGAAATCAAGTCCATCACAAACATCTGAATTTTCAATTCAAATGTCAAGTCAATCCTTTTGTATGCTTCTGAAAGATGGAGAACAACAAAAAACAACAATCAAAAAGCTTTCATAAATGGATGCTTGCATAGAATAGAATGATTGAAGTGGTATGACAAGATCACAAATGTGGAACTAATGACAAGAACTAGACAAGCACCAGTGGAACAAGAGATGAGAAGAAGACCGTGGAGATGGATAAGACACACATTGAGAAAACCTGTTAAAGGCATTACCAGTCAGTCCTTGTTCTGAAATCCCCAGGGTAAGAGAGGTAGAGGACGACCAAAGAACACGTAGAGAAGAGAACTGAAGACAGACATGAAGGGGGTGAAGAAGACATGGAAAGTCCTTGAGCGGATGGCACGTGACAGGAAGACTTGGCATAAGTTTTTTTGAATGTGTATGCTATTTTGGGAGTTGAAAGGTGAAAACAAAAAGTGTTACTCTTCTCATACGACAGAACTAATGATGCCCGTATAGTTTTCAAACTGGTTAGTTACATTCAATTCTATTGGGTGAATAAGTACTAATATATAAATTTTAAAATATTGAATGGTATGAAATCAGTTTTACAATTTAACGGTACCGGTACACAGGAAACACGAGACCTTTCGGGTTTTACCCTTCGTCAGCCACAGTTACAAACAGGTGACGAGGACAAGAATTACATATAGATACTACAAAAATATACGATGATACACCAAATGAGTGATACACCAAATGAGTGATACACCAAATGAGTGATACACCAAATGAGTGATACAAGCAGATGGAAAAAGTAAACAACAACAACGATGAGCGAAAAAAGAACAATACTAATGCAAGAGAATCGTAAAACCTGAAAGAAATATCTAAACAAGAAAGTCAATAATCAACGAAACGTAAAAAGATAATGAACAAAACTATTAACACAAGAAAAAAGTCACTTAACTATATTCTTAGAATAATACACTAGTATGGCTTGTCCGATAGCGTCTAGGAAGTGTTTCTGATAAGGCATGTTGGACAAACCCAAAGATTTGGAAGTGTACAATATAAAATAATCACGAAACGAAAACAGTAGAATAAGTAGTAGATTAGAACACTTTTTTAGGAAGCTTAGCATCCTGCTCAACAGCGTTCTAGTTCGACTGAGCAATTAAAAAACACCTGTCTCGATTGTGTGGTTAACTCCATTGAGAAGAGGGATATGAAATTTCAACACTGTCAATGAAGACAGAGGAAGAGAGAGAAAGAGAGAGAGAGAACTTGGCTGTATCGTCCACAGCGGATCACAACAATAAGACTACTACAAATGACAAAGAAAAAATATGTGGAAAAGGTTTTCTTTAGACTAGTAAATTATGCAGTCACTGAAAATATTTTCTTAGTAACCTACCTTAGTGCTAACATTACAAGGGAATGTACTCTATAATTTACTAATGTAAAGAGAACCTTTACCAAAAAAAAAAAAAAAATAACTATTTAAATTAAACAATTATTTGCTTATAGACACTGATCGTCTACCTAAATGTTCGTTAAAAAAACAACACCAAAAAAAAAAAAAAACGGCGCATTGAACCCCCTTTGTAGTTCAACACGAATAAAGATAACATTTTTCTTAAAAATTACCTTAAAATGTAAGTTTTTAAAATTGTTTCTTCAAGACAAAATTTTAATTTAAAGTATTGCAGACTTATTATTATGGATCAAAATGATATGATGGCTAAAAGGAAGAGACGATCGCGTCATTCACAGCGAGCAAGCGAGACTATAGAAGAAGCAGCAATGTAATACGTGTAACAGAAACAACACACTATAATTAAAAACCTGCCAATTTTGGCGGGTTGTTGCTAGTATTAAACATAACCTTTTCTCGCGCAAGCCACCTAGTAGATGGCGGGTTTTCAAATGGGAGAAGAGCTGCTGGAGCAGGTTCGGATTCTGTGCCTAGATGTTTATATGACCGTAGATAATGGGTTGCAATTTATATTAGCTACAATCGTTATGTTTAGTATTTCTTTGATATAATTAAACACATGCATACTGCTTTCAGTGCAAGTTATTTTAGTTTGTTTAAAAAAAAGTAAAAAAAAAAAATAAAAAAAAAAAAAAGAAAACTAACCAATTTTTTTGACGCCATTCAATTTAAAAAAAAAAAAAAAGCCACAAAACAATGTTAACGGTCACATGAATTTTTCGACGTCAACTAATGTTTAAAATTAGGCAAAAAAACAAACAAAAAACGGTAGTTTAACGATTTTTTGACGCCAACACATTTCTGGAATTTGGCGTCAAAAAAGCCAAATTGGCAATCCTGGCGTCAAGTGGAGAGAATTCAATTCTGCTGTCTTAGATAATACTACCATCTCAAAGAAATTTGTTATCTCGAAGTAAAGTAACATTCACAAAATATTTCGCCTTAATTTTCAGAACTATCGTCTGCTAACCTGAGCAGTTTCGCCATTATGGTACCGTTTCTCCCGCGCTGGCAGCTGGTTCACAAAACAACACATACACTTTGAGTATATGTTTAGGTGATTCCGTCCATGGGGATATGCTCTCTGGACAGAGCTTTGAGCTATCAAGCTCAGAGATGAAAAGTTCTTTTCAACAGGGTCTTCAAGCCTACATTTGCATGTTACCTCTGCGCTGGCTCGTGACAGAAATTCTAGCATCGTCTCGCCGTATGAAAACAAGAAAGAGTGGCTAATTGGCCGTTTAGTTCTAAATGAAAAATTATAACCATTTGTATGTAACAAATGCCGCTACACATTTGATTTTTTTTTTTTTTTTTTTTAAATATACAATAGGCGTGGGAATAGAGAGGTCGCAGGAGGCTAAATGAATGTCAGAGGTCGCTTCACGAAAAATACAAAAGGCAAGATGAGCTTTTATTGCACTAGAAGATGTCTGGAAATCAAAAGAAATTGTTACATAAAAATCATAATCTCCGGCTCAGATGCTAACGCAGCCATTTTGTATGCTCTGAAACATGGAGGACAACGAAAACGATAGCCAATAAGTTACAGACTTTCATAAATGGGTGTTCGCGTAGTAGCTCCCCTCCAGTCATAACTAATTATATTGGAATGCGCCCCTGAGGTGATATCACCGAGCTGTTTTTTTTCCCCTGGTGTTCCTGTTGGCGTGTTCTTTTCTCTTCTGCTTGTTGTGAGAGCTTCTTTTCGCACAATCTGAGGTGACGCCGTATGGATCATCGCCACTTGGTGCGATCGGCTGCTTCATCCTGCCAGGTTGCTGGATTTTTTTGTCCAGTGCTTCCAAGTCTCTTTTGCATACATCTTTGAAACCCCCCTCCCCCAGCTGCTGTCGCCCTACTGGACTTTTGCCATCTGCCAGTTGTCCATAGAAAATATCTTTGGGGATGCGACCATCTTCTATGCGGCGGACGTGGCCAATCCAGCCTAGTCTGCGCTGTAAGCAGTGTAAATAAATGGGTGTTTGCGTAATATACAAGAACTGAAATGGAATGACAAGACCACCCATATGGAAATGATGGCAAGATCAAGACAAATGTTAATGGAACAAGAGGTAAAAAAAAAGACGCTTTATGTGGATAGGATACACACTGAAGGGGGTGTTGGGAAGTCAGGTATTGGTAGTACCTCTGGTGAAGGAGCTGTCATGCCCTTTTCAGGGCAGCTCAGCCACCTTTGGTCCAAACCTGGCATCCAGCTCTCACCTGTGACTCCTCGTAGCTGTCAGCATGCGACAGCGGCCACCCCCGGACAACGGCTTTGACAGGCCGGCTAAACTAGGTGAGGGTAGCCGAATGGTTATAAACCTTCGGTGAGTTAGGGTCTGCCTACCCATGCATGCGAAGACTGGATTCGATAGACTGCGGAGCAGCAGTGGGATTCGGCAGCCCCCTGAGTGTCTGAGCAGCCCTCTTTAGGAAAGCACTGCTCACCTCCATGGCATGAGGAAGGGGCTAGAAAAGGTGCCCTAAACATTGCCTGCTTCACCATTACCTAACCAGCGGTTCCCGCGGTTGGTGGGTACCCTACTTCAGCGGTCGACATATGTCGCAAAATTGGTTTCAAGTCATTGCAAATGGGTTCAGTTAGATTTATAAACCCATCTACGATCGAGTGACCGCTTTCAAAATGGCGGCGTATCAGCGAAATGTGTATCGGACAGAGGAAATCGCCAACGATAAATAACAACAGAAGGGAATCCGTATGAAAAGGATTTTACATTTCAGTACAGGGAAGGATGGTGTATAACTGCATATAAGATGGAACGGTAGGAAGTTCTCATTTACGGATATATATGCGTATTTCGGCTGCCCACAGTTACGCTAAAAGCATGTAAACCCACTTCTGTTCTAAATATTAAAAGCAACAAATAACAGTTTGGGAATTTACATGGATAGGAAGATAGAGTTTTATCAGCTGTATAAAACTAGATAAGATGGAACAATATGGATATTATATATGCCGAGAATGATAAAGGCAAAATTTCAGTCGACGCACAGATCGGCCGAAATCACTGTTCGGGAAGGATTTTTCAGGTTAGGTTTAGGCTGTGACGTCGGTACTCTCCGATACGTCCGCGCTTTGCGTATAAGTAGCGGATCGGTAAACTGAGAGAGATACACAACGAAAGAGGTTTGAGCCAGACTGGAGGGAGTTTCGCCACTATCCATGAATTGTGAGCGGATCGCCAGAAACATTTTTAAGTCCAGTATCTGAAGTCTGAGGGTTCCATGAAATAACTCAAACCAGACTGTCCAGTATCAGAAGCCGGTGCAGTTCATCCGAGGCAATCTCACAAAAGTGCAGGACCCCAAAGAGTGAACTTCAACTGGTCATTGGCATCCCTACTGTTGGGCCTACCAAGTCTGATATCAGCAAAGGACAGTTTCAGCAGTACCAAGTTGGAAAGATAAGTGTCCTGTTTGACACTGACCACCTATACATGTGAAACAGCCAATAGTTCAAAACAATAATTAACCATACAGAAACTCAGTCAACTGATGACAGTTATCCTTAAATTCAAAGGACTAATAACAGTGATTTCAGTAACTTTATTATTTAAGATCTTGAAGTCTAAACAGACAATAATAGTAATTGTGTGAATATTTTTATATATATGTGTATACTTTTTTCCAACTAGTAGAAATAGAATATTAGTGTAAATATTAAAATATTTTTAACTGTACCTGAGGAATTATTCACTTCTTCCATTTGTGGTTTCAGTGAATGTTCATTTTATTATCCCCTAGAATATAAGTAATCATAAGATAGTCATAGGGAGGAGACACCTTAAATCCTGGTACTACTTCTTACCAACTGGACCAGGGTTTTTACAGTCTGACTATTTTTATGATAACAATACACCAGTGCTTATTTCTAAGACTGGGGTATTACTTGTAAGGTCAGAACTCTTTACTGGCATACTCTTACATAATATATACTTTTAAATAACCTCCCGCTACAGTGGGGGCTCGTCTGCGGGATATATCTTTGATATTCCTGAGCCAACTTTCTATTTCTGCTGTGTAGAAATTTTTTTTTTTTTCTTGTTTGAAAATTTTTTTTTGAAAAGTAACATAGTAGGAAATAATTATATTTTTAGGAGTACCATTGAGTACAGATAAAGAAAGCTGTTTCATATATGGTGAAGTCAGTTTAATTAACTTTAATTTTAACTAAGTTAATTATATTGTAGTAAATTAGTTTGAGTAAGATCACTTGCCCTACTAGACTACAGATACATCATGGCTGACTTGGTCAAATTTAGGTCTGCTACACTGCAGGTGGGAAAAGAGCTTGGCATGGATGGTGATGTTCTGATCCGGTATGTCACGACGGAATGTGAAAAGTACACCGAGAGAGAAGCAAAGCAATTGGAAGCAGAAAGAGAAGCCAAGAAATTGGAAGCAGAAAGAGAAGCCAAGAAATTGGAAGCAGAAAGAGAAGCCAAGAAATTGGAAGCAGAAAGAGAAGCCAAGAAATTGGAAGCAGAAAGAGAAGCCAAGAAATTGGATGCAGAAAGAGAAGCCAAGAAATTAGAATTAGAAGCAGAGAGAGAGAAGCCAAGAAATTAGAAGCTGAGAGAGAAGAAAGGAGGTTACAAGCAGAGAGAGACCATGAGCTGAAAATGAGACAGCTTGATCTTGAACTTCAGGCTGGGACTAGCACCCATGGTAATAGCTCACCTCATTCTGCGAATAGCTCTTTTCAGAACACAGCAAATGGGGCCATGAACTTCCACCTAGATCCATTTGTTGAAAAGGAGGACGCAATTGAGTCGTACCTGGATAGGTATGAAAGGCTAGCCTCTACATATGGACTGGAAAAGGAAAAATGGAGTCTAAAGTTATCCCAGGGATTGAGAGGTATTGCATATGATGTGTTTCTGAAACTCCCCAAAGAAGATCAGGAAAATTATGAAATACTAAAGCAAGCCTTACTGATCCGGTATGAAAAGAACTCTGAGGCATACAGGAAGAAATTTAGAACTTCTAAACCTCTACCTGGAGAAACATATAACCAGTTCTCAGCTAGGCTAGAAACGTATTTGTTGAAATGGAGTAGTTTAGGTAAGTATCAGAAAACATACGAGGATCTGAAAGAAATGGTTATGTTAGAGCAAGTGAAAGATTCCATGTCTCAAGAAATGAGGAAATTCCTTATGGAACAAGGAGCAGAGAGGCTGGAAGACATTTTGAAATGTGCAGAGAGATACCAAGCAGCTCAAGCTGAATTGGTAGGAACAAAAAGGAAGCAGGTAGAAGGATATAAGCCACCACCGCAGAATACCCAGCTTGACCAGAAGGATCATCCATACAGAAATAAGCCAAGATTTGATAATAAGGACAAGAACCCTCAGACTCAGGAAAAGAAACCCTACAAACAGGGAGATAAGTGGTGCAAAATTTGTAAGATGAGCAACCACAACACTGTAGATTGTAGAAGGAAAACCCCTCATCACGCTGCATGTTTAGCAACAGGGAATAGGACAGATATGATGGAACTGACAGGGAGTCAGAATAGCCTCCGTCATCCCCCTGTGAGTGAGCTCGTAACCGTGAACGGCAATCGAGTCATGTGCTTATATGATACCGGCCTGGATTTCGACTCAGTTGTGAGTTCAACCCTAGTGCACTCTGATCAAATTACCACAGACACCGTGGAAATACAAGGGGCAACTAAGGGAACAGCAACCATGACACTTCCTATAGCTAGGATCAATGTGAAATCTCGCTACGTGGAAGGAGTGATAACAGCCGCAGTGATAGATGACCCTATATACCCGCTGATATTGGGGTGTAGGTATGTATTTTTGGGTGACCCAGTAAAACCTGTTGTCCTGGCGGCAGTCCAGACCAGGTCGAGCACCAAAAACGAGGAGGAAAATCCTAACAATACTCAGCCAGAGCAGATGAAACAGGCTCAATCAGAAGATGACACATTGAAGCCTTGTTTTGGCAAATTGCCAAAGGCCCATAACCCTCCAGAAAAAGGAGACTTGTATATGAAAAATGGACTACTGTATAGAAAAGCTGGTACAGGACCGCAAGGACATGGACAGCTGGTAGTACCAAAGTCATACAGGGAGAAAGTTATGGAGCTCGCACATGCTATTCCATTTAGTGGACACATGGGAATTGGTGCCACAAGTCAACGGATAGCTTGTCACTATTACTGGCCAGGGATCACGGAAGATATCAAACGATATGTGAAATCTTGTCCAGAGTGTCAACGGGTAGCCCCCAAGCATGGGACTGCCCCAGCAACTCTAGGGGAAATGCCAATCATGGGTACTCCATTCGAGAGAGTTGCAGTGGATATTGTTGGACCCCTCACTAGGACTAAGAGAAGGAATAGTTATATCTTAACTCTAGTTGATACATGCTCT
This sequence comes from Oreohelix idahoensis, assembly GCA_024509875.1. Lineage (NCBI taxonomy): Eukaryota > Metazoa > Mollusca > Gastropoda > Stylommatophora > Oreohelicidae > Oreohelix > Oreohelix idahoensis. The sequence continues at coordinate 1,501,827 of JAMPIV010001221.1, read as the reverse complement.
ATGTGGGGAGAGGCCGTAGCCATGGCATCTATAGATTCTAAGCATGTGGCAGAGGCATTGTTGACAATATTCACCCGGTTAGGCTTCCACATCAAATATTGACGGACAATGGTTCCCAGTTCAAGGGAAAGCTAACCCAAGAAGTGTTCAGGATTTTTCAAGCCAGACATTATCATTGCTCTCCTTATCACCCACAAGGAAATGGTCAAGTCGAGCGGTTCAATGGTACGCTCATTTCTATTCTCAGGAAGCTGGCAAGTGAAAAACCTGAAACATGGGATGTATACTTACCCGCTGCATTATTCGCATACCGGGAAGTCCCACACAATTCCACAGGAATGGCACCGGCCACATTGTTGTTTGGTCGGCCTATAAAAGGTCCACTGGAAGCATTACTGCGGACTTGGACAGATGAGAAGGCAGAGGAAAGTGTCACCTCATCAATTCAGTATGTAAATGAGTTGACCACTCGACTGAAAATGGGCTGGAAATTGGCTAATGACAATCTTCGCAGAGCCAGAAAGAAACATACTGAATACTATAACAAGAAAGCAAAGGATAGGGAACTTGCTGTTGGAGAAAAAGTGCTTCTTCTATTGCCCAGCAGTAACAACAAACTGCAGATTGGTTGGCAGGGTCCATATAACGTGCTAGAGAAAATATCGAGGACTAATTACAAAATTGACAAGAAGGGCAAAGAAAGGGTGTACCATGTTAATCTGTTAAAGAAATATTATGACAGGACATCAACGGAGGTAGCTCATATGATGACTCTGGCCATCGCAACCGAAATGAAGCATGAACCACTTACCTCAATAGAGTATCCATTAAGACCGACTGAGACATATGAACAAGTCAAAATTAGTACTCAGTTAACTCAGGAACAGAGGGAGCAAGTTAAAGAGGTTTTTAAAACACATGCAGATGTGCTAACTGATAAACCAGGATGCACCAACTTATTGACATATGATATGAAGGTCATCGATCCAACACCTATCTGCATGAAGACCTACCCTATACCATATGCCAAGGCACAGGCATTGAAGGAGGAAATTGATTATCTGTTGCAAGAACAAATCATTTCCAAGTCAGAATCACCTTACAGTTCAAGTGTTGTACTGTTGAGAAAACCAAGTGGAGAACACAGACTCTGTATCGATTACCGGAAATTGAATGCGATCACTGAAACCCAAGCTGATCCATTACCAGATACCAATCAGCTGTTCTCGACGCTAAGTACTGCGAAATATTTCTCTAAGGTCGATTTAAGTAAAGGATATTACCAGATTCCTGTCAAACCCGAGATCCGACACATGCTGGCTTTTAGCACTTCGGATGGTCACTACGAATTTAATGTACTACCATTCGGGTTGAAAAACGCACCAAGCGTATTTTCAAGGATGATGAGGAAATTGCTGGAACCCTTGAACAACTCTAACATCACCAACTTTATGGATGACATTCTCATAGCCACGGAAACATTTGAGGATCATCTACATTCTCTATCAATGTTACTGGGTAGACTCAGAGAGGCAGGTTTGACTGCTCGTCCAACAAAGTGTGTAATCGGATGTCAGGAATTAGAATTTTTGGGACATACAATTTGTCATGGAAACATGTCTCCTGATCCCAAAAATATAGAAAAGTTAAGGAATGCACCTAGACCACAGACAAAAAAGGATGTGAGGTCGTTCGTATCCTTAGGAGGATTCTATCAAAAGTACATCAAAGACTTCAACACCTTATGTGCACCTTTGACGGATCTGACAAAGAAAGGAAAACCTGACACAATAAAGTGGACGGCGGAGTGTGAGCATGCATATTCAGAATTGAAGCATAGACTCACTAGTAGGCCTATTCTGAAGTTACCAGATCTGACGCAAGAGTTTATAGTACGGACTGATGCAAGCAATGTAGGAATTGGGGCCGCGCTTTTGCAAAAATCTCAGACCCAGAATGAGGAACTGTTTCCTGTTGCTTATGCCAGCCGCAAGTTGAACGTGGCAGAAAAGAATTACTCTACTATAGAGAGGGAATGTTTAGCATTGGTGTGGGCCATCAATAAGTTTCAACCCTATTTGTATGGCAAACCATTTGTGGTCCAGTGCGATCATCAACCCCTATCATTTTTGGCCTCATCACGTCATGCAAACACTCGCTTATTAAGATGGTCATTATTGATTCAGCCATATTCCTTCACTATTGAATATATTCCGGGAAAACAGAATGTAGGCGCAGATTTTCTAAGTCGCCATCCCACAGAGCTTGAGGAGGATAGAAGGAAGGAAAACTAACCTCGGAATGGTCGATTTGCAATTGTCTTGTACCCAATAGTTAAGCTAGATATCATCCAGCTTAAAATATGGGGGAGCTATGTCGCAAAATTGGTTTCAAGTCATTGCAAATGAGTTCAGTTAGATTTATAAACCCATCTACGATCGAGTGACCGCTTTCAAAATGGCGGCGTATCAGCGAAATGTGTATCGGACAGAGGAAATCGCCAACGATAAATAAAAACGAAGGGAATCCGTATGAAAAGGATTTTACATTTCAGTACAGGGAAGGATGGTGTATAACTGCATATATAAGATGGAACGGTAGGAAGTTCTCATTTACGGAGATATATGCGTATTTCGGCTGCCCACAGTTACGCTAAAAGCATGTAAACCCACTTCTGTTCTAAATATTAAAATCAACAAATAACAGTTTGGGAATTTACATGGATAGGAAGATAGAGTTTTATCAGCTGTATAAAACTAGATAAGATGGAACAATATGGATATTATATATGCCGAGAATGATAAAGGCAAAATTTCAGTCGACGCACAGATCGGCCGAAATCACTGTTCGGGAAGGATTTTTCAGGTTAGGTTTAGGCTGTGACGTCGGTACTCTCCGATACGTCCGCGCTTTGCGTATAAGTAGCGGATCGGTAAACTGAGAGAGATACACAACGAAAGAGGTTTGAGCCAGACTGGAGGGAGTTTCGCCACTATCCATGAATTGTGAGCGGATCGCCAGAAACATTTTTAAGTCCAGTATCTGAAGTCTGAGGGTTCCATGAAATAACTCAAACCAGACTGTCCAGTATCAGAAGCCGGTGCAGTTCATCCGAGGCAATCCCACAAAAGTGCAGGACCCCAAAGAGTGAACTTCAACTGGTCATTGGCATCCCTACTGTTGGGCCTACCAAGTCTGATATCAGCAAAGGACAGTTTCAGCAGTACCAAGTTGGAAAGATAAGTGTCCTGTTTGACACTGACCACCTATACATGTGAAACAGCCAATAGTTCAAAACAATAATTAACCATACAGAAACTCAGTCAACTGATGACAGTTATCCTTAAATTCAAAGGACTAATAACAGTGATTTCAGTAACTTTATTATTTAAGATCTTGAAGTCTAAACAGACAATAATAGTAATTGTGTGAATATTTTTATATATATGTGTATACTCTTTTCCAACTAGTAGAAATAGAATATTAGTGTAAATATTAAAATATTTTTAACTGTACCTGAGGAATTATTCACTTCTTCCATTTGTGGTTTCAGTGAATGTTCATTTTATTATCCCCTAGAATATAAGTAATCATAAGATAGTCATAGGGAGGAGACACCTTAAATCCTGGTACTACTTCTTACCAACTGGACCAGGGTTTTTACAGTCTGACTATTTTTATGATAACAATACACCAGTGCTTATTTCTAAGACTGGGGTATTACTTGTAAGGTCAGAACTCTTTACTGGCATACTCTTACATAATATATACTTTTAAATAACCTCCCGCTACAACATATAAGAAAAAGAAAGGACAGATTTTCCCCCCTCATTCTAGGCGCATGGAATGTGCGCACTTTACTTGACAAAGACTTTAACGCAAACAGACCTGAGAGACGAACTGCCCTGATTGGGAGAGAACTGGCCAGGTACAACATTGACATAGCAGCACTGAGTGAAACTCGACTTGCAGGCGAGGGCCAACTTTGCGAAAAGGGTGCAGGTTATACATTCTTTTGGAGCGGAAGAGGAACTGAAGAAAGACGAGAAGCAGGGGTTGGATTTGCAATCAAAACAGCAATTGTCAGCAAGTTAGCGGGGCCCCCAAAGGGAATAAATGACCGACTCATGACGGTCAAGATCCCTCTGTTCTATGGAAGAAAACATGCCACCTTCAGTAGCGCGTATGCACCAACTATGACAAACCAGGATGATGTCAAGGATAAGTTTTACAAAGAACTACATGCAGTCATTGCATCAGTTCCTAAAGCAGATAAGCTCATCATTCTTGGTGACTTTAATGCAAGAGTAGGCTCAGATAACATCTCCTGGAATGGCACTATTGGTAGGTACGGCGTGGGTCGCTGTAACAGTAATGGACTTCGTCTCCTCCAGACTTGCGCAGAACATGACCTTCTTGTCACAACACCATTTTTCGACTTCCTACCCGCAACAGGACCTCCTGGATGCACCCTCGCTCAAAGCATTGGCACCTAATTGACTATGTAATTGTTAGGAAGAAGGACAGGCAAGATGTCCGGGTGACCAAGTCCATGTGTGGTGCCGAATGCTGGACTGATCATCGCCTCATTGTATCTAAACTTAAAATTCGTATCCAACCAGCCAGGCGCCCTCGGGGGAAGAAAACTCAAAAGAGGCTGGATGTCACCAAACTAAAGAAGACAAAAATCAAACAGTCATTTACTGACACCTTAGAAGACCGTCTCAAATCTATCTCGCTAGACGGCCAAAGTGTGGAAACAAGTTGGGCAGCCCTAAGTGAGCAGATCTACAACACTGCTACAGAGGTCCTGGGTCCTTCCATCAAGAAACAAAATGACTGGTTTGATGAGAACTCAGATGATATAAAGCAGATGTTGGCTGAGAAACACCATCTCCATAAAGCATATTTAAATGATCCAAAATCTACATCCAAGAAAGACGCTTTCAACAACATGCGTAGAATCGTCCGACATAAACTACGCCAGATGCGGGATTCATGGCTGAGTAATAAAGCAGATGAGCTCCAAGGCTTTGCTGACAGGCATGACTTGAAAAACTTTTACCTTGCACTCAAAGCGGTCTATGGTCCAACATCATCAGGATCATTTCCCCTCCTTAATGCAGATGGAAAAACACTAATTACAGACAAGGAAAAAATGCTCCAACGCTGGGCTGAACATTTTAATAATATCTTGAACCAGCCATCATCTATTAACGACGAAGCCATCATCTGCCTGCCCCAAATTTCTATAAATGAAGCATTAGATGATGTACCAACTCTGGAGGAAACTAAAAAAGCGATTCGTCAACTGTCTAGTGGAAAGGCCCCTGGCTCCGATTCAATTCCTGTTGAGGTTTATAAAGATGGCGGTGCAGTTCTGATAGAGAAACTTCATATGATCTTCCAGCAAATGTGGCAGAGTGAAACCATCCCACACGATCTCAAAGATGCCTCAATTATACATCTATATAAACGTAAAGGTAATCGCCAAGACTGCAACAATCATCGAGGCATCTCTCTTTTATCAATCGCTGGGAAGATATTCGCCAGAATCCTTTTGAATCGCCTTACGGCTCATCTTGACAAAGGTCTTTTACCTGAAAGTCAGTGTGGATTCCGGAAAGAACGTGGAACCACAGATATGGTGTTCGCTGCAAGACAGCTACAAGAAAAATGCCAAGAACAGCACTGTGATCTGTACACAGCTTTCATCGACTTGACAAAGGCGTTCGACACGGTCAGTAGAGAGGGTCTATGGAAGATCATGGCAAAATACGGCTGCCCAAAGAAATTTATCACAATAGTGCAGCAACTGCATGATGGAATGCAGGCTAGAGTTCAGGAAAACGGTGAGCTATCAGAGCCTTTCCCCGTCTCAAATGGAGTTAAACAAGGGTGTGTACTTGCACCGACTCTGTTCAGTATCATGTTTTCTGCTATGCTGACTGATGCTTTTAGAGACGGGGACACAGGAATCGACATTAGTTATCGTATTGATGGAAAATTGTTTAACCTTAGGAGGCTTCAAGCAAAAACCAAGGTCAAATCACACACCATCAGAGATCTTCTGTTTGCTGATGATTGTGCCCTCAATGCTGGCTCAGAGGCTGATCTGCAGCATAGTGTGGATAGATTCTCCGAAGCCTGCGCCAACTTTGGGCTTACCATCAACACGAAGAAAACAGAAATCATGTACCAACCAGCTCCTGGCACAGTTTATACTGAGCCAGTCATCAAGGTTAATGGTGAGAAACTGAATGTTGTGAACAGATTCACATACCTTGGTAGCACACTATCCCAGAACATTGTCATTGATGATGAGGTGAACACCAGGATCTCCAAAGCCAGCAGCACATTTGGCAGACTATACACCAACGTTTGGCATCGAAGTGGCATTAGTCTACAGACAAAGCTGAAGGTGTACAGAGCTGCGGTGCTTCCAGTGCTGCTATATGCATGTGAAACATGGACTGTATACAGGCGCCACGTAAAGAAGCTAAACCACTTCCATACAGTCTGTCTCAGGAAGGTAATGAACATCAAATGGCAAGACAAGATCCCGGATACCGCCGTTCTTGACAGAGCTGGTATCCCTAGTATTGATACTATTCTGATGCAGTCACAAATTCGCTGGGCAGGTCATGTAGTCCGCATGCCAGACCATCGACTGCCAAACATACTCTTTTATGGTGAGATGCAGAAGGGTAAACGCTCCCATGGTGGCCAAAAGAAGCGCTTCAAAGACACGTTAAAGACGTCATTGAAAACCTTTGACATAAACCCAGACACATGGGAAGCTGCTGCGCAAGACCGAACTGCTTGGCGCACATCTCTTCGTAAAGGTGCAGCAGCATGCGAATCATCCAGAAGAGCAGCAGCGGAACAGCGGAGACAAGCTAGAAAGGACCGTGAAATAAAACCTTCACATGAAGCAAACATTCCCTGCCCACACTGTCCAAGATCTTTCCAGGCCCGCATCGGGCTCTTCAGTCACCGTCGTACCCATAGACTAACCTAACATATTCTTAAATAATTGGATGAACAGAGTGGTCTTCATCACCCGTGATGGACGAACAACCACACACTGAAGAAACCAGTTGATAGCATTTTAAAAATTATCGTATATGCTCGAGTATAAGTCAATCCGATTATAAGTCGACACCTAGACTTTAGGACATAAAAAAACAAAATATCCAAAATTAAAGACCCGATTATAAGTCGAATGAGTTTTTCATCGATTCAGAATTCTCGCATTGAATTGAAATTTCCTTGTCTTTCTATAATTATTTTTCCACTTTTACCTTTACCCTTTTCCGTTTAAAACACTTGAAATCACATAATTAATTTGTAATATGCATGTGAGAATAAATGAATTCAGTATAAAAGATGAGAGAATGGAAGAGCAGAAAGTCAGACATGTCTGCGTGCCTAATTCTCAACCCTTTGAAAATAAAGATCTTTCATTCGTTCACCCGGAAAGTCATTATCACTGTTGTCGGTAAATAGCAACGAAATCACAGTATTTAGCGAGACTTGAGTTATCATCTCATCTCAACACATAACCCGTCGTGGGTCGTAGGGGTGCCATGGTGGAAGCATCAGCAGACAGGGTCCTCCACTGCTCAGGAAAAACCGTGTCCTGCCCATTCTTTGATGTTATCAGCCCAGGATTTTCTTTGCCTTCCTCTTCTCCGTTTACCCTCGACTGTTCCCTGGAGGATCGTTTTCGAAAGGGAGTCATGACGAGTTACATGCCCAAACCAGGCAAGCTTTCGACGTTTCACTATTGGCAAAAGTGGACTTGAGTTATAAATACATTTAAAATGCTTCCGTTTTTTTTTTTGAGGAGATCGATATTTTATCTTTTTAAGCCAAGGTTTCCCTGGCGGTCGAATATTTGCTTTGGAATCTGAGACGCGACTTATTATTTGATCAGGATGCTAACCGCGCGGCTGGAATCACATGTGGATATTGAATAAATGCACGATTTAGACTCTGACAGTGATACTGAAGAGATTGAATATAGTGAAAGAAGTAATGGTATTATTGATAGATCAAACGAAGGAGGCTGGTCAACGAGGAATACTGCAATTGAAATTTGCTACTTAATAGGTGTTCAAACGTGTATTACTTAAGATTTTTTTATAACCACATTTAATGAAGCAGCAAGTTTATATCTGAAGGTTACCAGTGTGCGAGGGTAAGGGTTGGGGGGGGGGGGGGGGGAGAACATTGACCGATTTCATAAATGTTTTTTGGACTCGAATATAAGTCGGGGGCACGTTCTTTAAGGTTCAAAAAGGGAAAAAAAAAGAATTCTCGACGCATACTCGAGTACTTACGGTACTTGTTCTGGAATCCTCAAATAGTATAAACTGAGGGAGACCTACAACTTAACAGAGACGGGACGTCGAGAGAGAATATGGAAGATGTGAGTGGACTTTGAATGGATAGTACTGGATAGGAAGGCTGTAAGAAACTCGCATAAAGCAACCACCAGCCCTTGCAGTGGAAGTTCATGAAATCATCATTCTGTATGCGGAGGTTACTGTCGTAATTTTTGATTAGATAGGTCTGAGATATCTATGGTCCCGTCCGAGCAGAGGTGATAGTGATAACTATGTGAGAGTAAGGTGTAAGAAATAGGTTTCTTTTTCACGAGGGGATGATAGTGTAAGAGAAAGAACAGTCTTGGATTGAGAAATTGCTCTAATCCAGCCTATCTTTACGACTATATTTAAATTAGACGCACTTTCTCTCCTTGTACAAAATACAAGTTACACTACACTCACGTACACACAATTTTGTGACAGAAATACGTATAGACGTGAAAACAAACTATGGATAACATATAAGGGCAGGGGTTTGACCAACACTATAGCTTAAGGTTTATTATGTTTATTTTTAACTAGAAATATCACAACATCAAGAAAAGCATTTACATCAATGAATTATAGTTTACAGACAAAAATGAAATATAATCTAATAGGCCCTCCCTCTTATAAAGGGAAAGAAGGAAAATCCCAACAGAGGTAGTTAACCCAAAGAGATAAAAAAATTAACAGTGGGAGTGGGGAATAGTCAGGACGGTAAAGAATAAGTCCTTAATTTAACCTATCCCGTGAATACTCAGGTTAGTGAGAAATAAATAAAAGAAGATTGGTATGTTAGTGGTAACATAAAAAATAAGTTTCTTTCTATCCGTTCACTCACTCCACACATACAGTGGCCACTTTCAGATTTGCTTACCCAAATGTTGACGCAGCATACATTTCAAGGAATTAAACACTAACAGGTATTACGACTATTCAGTCATATTCGTTGTCAATTGCAGCCCCAGACTATCCGGTTTGCTGACTGCTATTTCCCGGGAGTCGCTGAAATTGATGCGTTAGTATTTTTTTTCTGGATATTCCTCCTTTCACTGCAGGTATTGGCTTGGGATAAGTTTTCTATGTGGTGACACCGTCACGGGAATTAATAGGTAGATATATTGTTCCAGTGTGGTCTAGCCTCAGGTGGCTGTGACACTCTCTGACTTGATGAAATGTTTAAAAAGAATGTTACTCCTCGGCTGTTCTCTGAGGGAAATAGCCGAGTATGACCAGTGAGTTCTCTCGCGTATAATTCCGTGGTAAGAAACGTTACTGTCATATGTTTAGAAACAGTGATATAAATTCTACCACAGCAAGCTAGTAATATATATATATATATATATATATATATATATATATATATATATATATATATATATATATATATATATATATATATATATATATATATATATATATATATAAATATATATATATATATATATATATATATATATATGGAAAAAATTTCTGGTATATAGTTCTGTTCCAGTTATAATTTAAATTTTATTGTTTGTTTTATGGTTTTTGACCACTCTCATGGATGGAGAAGGTGGACCGCACAGGGTCACAACAAGCAGATTTCACAACAAAGTCTGGATGTTTAAGAACATAAGACGGTAATACCGTAAGACAGCTAGATCGTAAGGGTATGACCAGCTTAGGTGTAGAAAATAGATAAACATGTAATCATCATATAAATCATATCCTACAAGGCGTTTAGGTAATACCTTTTTATCTACTCCGGTATTAAATTATATTTAAAACCACAAGCGTCTAACCTGTCCTATTGCTTTTAACACGTGATATAGACACTAGTCATTTACAAAATTACACATAATGAAAATAGAATTAAATAGTATTTCGTCAATTATCAATCGCCTAGCGACTTATAATTATTTGAAACCTCTCTTACTGGGGAACAGCGGATAATTAAATTTACGTCTTTCAGCTGGAGAAATTAGCTATATGTTTATTTAATACGTTATTCAATTAACCCAAAAATCCCAGTGAAATATAATGAAACAACTTTAACACGTTAAATCACTTAAATGCTAATAATATATTTACCGCACTCAGAAAGAATGAATTATCTCCACGCATTAAAGTATCCAATTTGTAATATGGCTCTTATAATAGCGAGCTAGAATATTCAGAAAATCCTGGAGCAACTGATAACTTAGTTAGGGAGGCGAGGTATATATTTAGAAATGCCGTATTTTCCCTCCTTAATGCGGAAATTCGCACCTAGGGCAAATTCTACGGTCAATTCCTGAATCAGAGATATTTTTCTCACCCTGGCCGACATTGTGGCTGCTTGCTAGCGAGCGGACCGCCTGTTGAGCTCGCTCTCTCTCTGTAGCTAAATACCTGGTGACTCGACAACAAAGCCTTCAGATCTCCGCGATTGTCGAACGTTTAAGGGGAACTTCAAAGCCGTTACCTCGCACGTGTTTGAAGTCGTAATCTGACAGCAAGCAGACGCCCTTGGCCCGTCCCCTTTTGAAGGAATGTCAGCTATGGATCTAAATATCTGCTTTGATATCGCGTGAAAGAAGACAGATAGGCGTGTCTAAAACTATAAGTAAGGCAGATATGCGAGAAAGTCCTGGCTTATGCGTAACAACTTGCATGCTAATTAGGGAAGCAGGGTGAAAAACCACGTTGACCGAGCTAAAAGAGAGTACCAATCTCTTCCACAGTGTCTTTTGGCTCGCTGTAAGTAATAGTCCGACACTTGTAAGAAGAAATGTTTCAGGAGACTGAAATTTAAACTCTTCTCAGTTAAGCAAAGAAGCAAATCCCATCAAGGATCCTGAGAGTATGTTAGGTCTTCAGCCACACTTCCCCTGAGGTACTGATATGGCTCAAGAGACCCCCAGCTGGTAATTAAGATAATAATTAACAAAAACAGTTAACTACCAAGCAATACAGAACATATAGTGAAAGAAAGAAACAACAGTGAATTTCGTTTCTATGAATTTATGTATATTAGACCAAGCTAAATTGGTTACAGAAAAACACAAGAAAAAAAAAAAAACAAATATTATATATGTATATGTATACCGTTAATGTATACAGCACTGGGTAAATGGAGATAAAAATAGTCTACACAAAAGTTCTGTTTATATTAGGGTACCCTTTCACGATGGCTGATGTTTATGTCCTAATTTTAATCATTGACTGGTATGACCTAAGATCGATTAGTGTTTGGTCCTTTTTAAAAGTGCACTTATCATGAATGGGTTGCTGCTGTATGACGTCACACTATCACTGCAAGGTTTCTTCCCCCGGCCAAGTTGCTGGAATAATTCGTGTCAAGTACTGCAAGGTTTCACTACACTACTGCGAGTTTCACCTGCCTTTTGTCACCACCAGGGAGCTAGGAGATACACACAAAGGAACACTCTATTTAGCTCTCTGGTTAGAGGCATTAATTTGTCCTGAGTGTGGTCCATAAACCAGGCTCAGATATTAGTCAAATTATTATATAAATGACATGGACCAATGTTGAGCGCCATTCTTCGAGCTGCAAACATATGATATTAATAGGGTAGGGGCATAGGCATACATATATTATCAACTGTTGTAAAGGCATACAAAATCATATAGTAAATACATGGATGCGATAATGGTTACATTAAATAAAAGACGCGGCCAGGGTAGCACACATGCTTTCTGTAAAACCTGAAGGACAAACAGTAAATATATGCATTTGGGAAAATATATCCATTACAGGAAAGTAGGCAATTGACTGAAAAGCAGTGCAAACATTAACTAATGTTAATTGCATATAATGAAATAATAATGAAAAGCAGTTCAAACATTCAATACAAATACTTGCATATAAGAAGATAATGCATTTCGCTCACCCGAATTGATTCCAAGATTGAATTTGCCTCAAAAACGGCATATACTATATATAAGTATTTCTCTCGCTGGTCTGACAGATTATTTGTTAGAAGTATCTGCAACTGGCTTGTCTGTTCGGGGCTTTTGCAGATGTGAGTAAAATATACACGTTCTATAATCTCATATATACAGCTAACCGCGGTCATTCACCTCTGCCAAGTCAGGAAATTCCTACCCTACTGATAACCGGTGAATGTTCTCAAATTGTACTCCGCCGGGGAAATCCTGAATATCTGGGGCAGTGGCCTGAGCTCCTCCGGGTCACTGGAAATCCCGGCTTATCTGGGTCATTAGCCTCTCAGGTAAATATCAATGCGACAATGAACTCGAAAATTCCGAGGGAGGTCATTGTCCGATGAGGCAGAGAAAGACAGAAGATTGTCGGACGAATAATTACGCGACAATAGCCCCCTGTGAAAGTTTATCGTAAGGTGAACTAGTTTCGACTGACATCTTCTTTTTGATCCCTCTCTGTCCTAGTTTGATTTCCCTCACCATCCTGGAAGTTTTTAGGGAGGTTAGGCTTATTGGGTCGCTGCTGACTTGCCTCTTCTTCCCCACTGCATGAATGACGGCTGAGAAAGTCTGCTCCGACATTGAGTTTCCCAGGTATATATTCAACCTTGAAGTTATATGGTTGCATTAACATTGACCACCTCATGAGCCTTGAATTCAGGTTTTTAGAAGCTGCTAAGAACATTAAGGGTTGATGGTCGCATTGAACGGTGAAGGGCTTTCCATATAAGTATGGTTGATATTTCTGAATTCCCCATACCAAAGCTAGGCATTCCCGTTCAATAGTGGAGTAATTTCTTTCAGCAGCATTCAACTTTCGGCTAGCAAAAGCTATGGGGAATAATGTAGACGCATTGTCTTCCCCAGTTTGTAGCAAGGTGGCTCCAATCCCAATCTGACTAGCATCGGTGCGTAGTATGAATGGTCGGCTTAAGTTCGGTAGGTGCAGAATAGGTTTCTCTGTGAGTTTTTCCTTGAGGGTACTATAAGCATTCTCACACTCAGCGGTCCAGATCACTTTTTCCGGAGTATTCTTTTTCGTAAGGTTCGTCAGTGGGGCGCTAATAGTGTTGAAATCCTTAATGTAGCGTTGGTAAAATCCACATAACGCGACGAACGATCTGACATCCTTTTTAGTAATAGGGCGAGGTGCATTGCGCAGTTTGTCAACATTACGTTCCTCCGGGAACATGTACCCTTGTGAAATGGTGTGGCCGAGAAACCCCAGTTGGTCAAAACCTATCTGGCATTTAGTTGGGCGGGCGGTTAAACCTGTCTCCTTAAGCCTTCGGAGTAGCATCTCTATTGCATTCAGGTGTTCCTCAAAGGTGTCAGTGGCGATGAGGACATCGTCCATGTAGTTGGTAATAGCAGGGTTATGAAGGGGTGCGAGAAGTTTTCTCATCATTCTCGTGAATGTGCTAGGCGCATTATGTAATCCAAATGGGAGGACATTAAATTCAAAGTGTCCTTCCGGGGTGCTGAAGAATGCCAGCAGTGGTCGGATCTCTTTCTTCACAGGAATCTGATAGTATCCCTTGCTAAGGTCGATCTTAGAGAAATACCGAGCTGTATTTAGCTTAGCGAACAGTGAGTTTTGATCTGGCAGAGGTTCAGCCTGGTACTCCGACACTGCATTCAGTCTCCTATAGTCAATGCACAATCTATGCTCTCCGGTAGGCTTCCGAAGGAGCACAACACTAGCGCTATAGGGTGATTCGGATGGAGAAATAATGCCTGCACTGAGCAATTTCTCTATTTCTTCTCTCAATGCATCCGCCTTGGCATAGGGTATAGGGTAATTTTTCACACGAACTGGCATTGCATCTGTCAACTTCATATCAAACTCTACCAAACTGGTTAGGCCTGGCCTGTCCGTGAGAACTTCTGCATACTTTTCCAACATTGTTAGCACCTGCTCATGCTGTTCCATGGTTAGAGTGTGACTTATTTGCACATCGGCCTGAGTCTCACTCAAGGACAGAGGGTATTCGACTGCTACACTGGGTTCATCCTCTACTTCACTGGCTACTGCAAGGGCCATCAAATGGGCTGGCTCTACTGAGGCACGTTCGTTGTACTTTTTCAGCAGATTGATGTGGTAAATTTTCTGTTTACCCTTAATTGCTATCTTGTAGTTGGTGCGGGAGATTTTCTCGACAACAGCATAGGGTCCTCTCCAGCCAATCTGAAGTTTATTATGGCTGCTTGGCAAGAGCAATAAAACTTTATCCCCAATGTTCAGTTCTCGATCCTTTGCTGTCCTGTTATAATATTGCGCATGTTTCTGACGGGCTTTGCGCAAATTTGCAGTGGCCAACTTCCAACCTGTTTGGAGGCGTTGCTTCAATTCCTCAACATAATGTGACGCGGTAATGACTGTGTCATCCGCTTTATCGTCTGTCCAGGATCTCAGAAGTGCCTCTAGAGGACCTTTTATTGGGCGCCCAAACAGCAGTGTTGCTGGTGGAATTCCTGTCGAGTGATGAGGTACCTCTCTGTAGGCAAACAGTGCCGCTGGCAGGTAGGAATCCCATGAACTTGGGTTCTCCTGCTCCAGCTTTCGCAGTATGGAAATTAAGGTTCCATTAAACCTTTCTACTTGGCCGTTGCTCTGGGGGTGATATGGAGAGGTATGAATGTGTCGCGTTTGGAAAATCCGAAACACTTCTTCCATTAATTTCCCCCGAAATTGTGATCCATTATCCGTCAGGATCTGAAGAGGGAACCCCAACCTCGTAAATATAGTAAGGAGGGCTTCCGCTACATGAGTTGAGTCGCACGAAGGCATTGCGACTACTTCTGCCCACATGGAGCATGTGTCGACCAACGTCAAGATGTAGCTATTCTTTTTCTTTGTCCTAATCAGGGACCCAACAATGTCGACTGCCACCCTTTCGAACGGGGTACCTGTTACAGGCATTTCTCCTAAGGTTACAGGAGCTACCCAGTGCTTAGGAGCCACCTTTTGGCACTGTGCGCATGACTGAACATACCGTTTTATGTCTGCGTTCATTCCTGGCCAATAGTAGTGGCAAGAAATGCGCTGCATGGTTGCTCCAATTCCCATGTGTCCGCTGAAGGGTAAGGCATGGCCCATTTCTAATATTTGGGTCCTATAGGATGAGGGGACAATCAGCTGTGAGTGTTCGCTCGCTCCTTTGCCTGCTCTGCGGTACAACAGACCATTCTTCTTATAAATCTCTCCCTTGAGAGGCGGGGTATGAGACTTAGGAAGTTTTTTAAAACAAGGCGACAAAGTGCTATCCGCTGTTTGTGCCTTCTTCAACTCTTCTGGGAAGATGTTGGTAGGAGTTCCAGACTCAGGGTTCTGCCTGCATTGATCCCTGGTCTGTACGACCGCAACTGACAGAGGCCGGGCTGGTTCTCCTAGGAACACATATCTACAGCCCAAAATCAGGGGGTAGATGGGATCCTTTAGAACAGCGGCTCTGATTTCTCCAGTCACATACCGCGATTGAACCTGAATCTTGCACACTGGTAGAATCATGGGCGCACCAGATTTGGTGGGTCCTTGTATTTCAAACGTCTCCTCTGTAATTTGGTTAGAATTAACCAGAGAAGCTGCGACGATTGCATCATAAGATAATCCAGTGTCATACAAACAAAGAGCTCTCTCCCCATTAACCATAACAGATTCAATGACAGCTGGTCGCTTCGAAGAATCTATGTCATCTTTTGAGGGCTCAGGGCTGTCAGATCTGGTTGTTATGCAAGCTGCATTCATGGGGAGGGGTCGGCGCTTACAATCACGAGAACTATGTTTAGGCGACCGACAGTGTTGGCACACATCCCTCTCTGTGTTTGCTGTATAGGAAGTTTTCCTTTCCGTGTTCTTGTGGGTTTGTCCATTGTTGGGTCTGTCATGGTGAGTTTTCATGTAGGGTGGCTTGGAGCTTGTAATACTATTGGAGCTGTTAGGCGCAGTCTGCCGAGCTGGATAGTCTGTATATCTCCGTCTGGAGGTCAGAGTCTCAGCCTGTGCATTCTGAAAGCGTTCTGATAAGGTAACTATGGTATTTAACCTTTCTGCCCCGTTTTCTACCAGAAATCGTCTCATCTCAGGGCTCATCATTTCTTTCAGTTGCTCCATTAGTATTAATTCTTGCAGTCCTTCGTAAGATTTCTCGAATGACGCGAGAGTGAGCCATTTCTGCAAATAAGCTTCCAGGCGAGCAGCATACTGGGGGTACGATTCTCCATTTTCTTTACGGAAATTTCTGAACCGTTTACGGTACGCCTCAGCATTCAATTCATAGCGAGCTAAGAGGGCTTTCTTAAGACAGTCATAGTCATCCTGTTCATGAGGCGCCAGTTTTAGGAATACATCATAGCCAGCACCCCTGAGTCCTTGCGAGAGTTTCAGATTCCACCTCTTCCGGTCCAGCCCGAACGAAGAAGCGAACCTCTCGAAACGGTCCAAAAAGCTGTCCATGGAATCTTTTCCCTCCATAAATGGCTCCAGAGGGAAGGCCATCGGTCCCAGGTGTGGTGTAGAGAGAGCTGATGCACTATCCGATTGAAGGGGCGAGGGCGGAGAAGATGAAGTTTCGGAATTGCTCCCAGCTTCCTTGCTTTTTGAGAGAAGTTCCACATCTAGTTCCTTCATTTTCAGGGCATGTTATCGTTCCTTCTCCTTCTCTTCTGCCGCTCTTATTTCACGATCCTTCTCAGCTTCTGCTGCTCTGATTTCCCTGTCCCTCTCCGCTTCTGCTTCTCTGATGCTCTTCATCTCTGAGGATACATAGTCTGCAAGCTCTTTTCCTGCAAGCCCCACTTCTTTTCCACTCTCAATTAACAAAGCTCTTACTTTTGCTGTCTCTGCCATTGCAATATTGGATCAAGTCGAATGAGCTTGAATAAACCTACTCACAAACCAATACAGGTAAAAGTAATACTGTCTAATATTAATAATATAGTGTATTACTGCCACAACAATAAAACAAAATTTTGCAACAACAACAATTTCAACCAATAGGATAGCTCTTAGTTAAGTAGCTCAGTTAAATCTTGTATACAACTTAACTAAAAAATTGGACCATACACTAGAAGATCAGTCACCAGTTATATTTTGTGTACTATTCTATCTGTGCAATATACTGCATATAAGATCAAACCAGTTACATGCAAAGTGTACTGGGAAGCTGTATAAGATTACTTGTGTAACGATCTGAAGTTGATTCTTTATCATTATAATATTAGCACTGACTGACTGGTCTTAGAGATTGATTAAATGGTGATGGGTGTTCCTTTAATGGTTACACTGTTCATACGCCCACACAGAGCAGAACAGTTTCTTATATCACGCGAATGTCAAAATATCAAATTCTGAAAGACTAAACATACCACTGCTTCACACGAGATCCTGCTATTAAATTCATTCTGTTTGTTGACCTAGATTTCCGCCACCCAGGCTATTTACGCGAATACGTAGGTGTAAGCTCCTTCTAAACTGAAAACCACCACTGTTACTATATGTGGTTTCAGTCTGATGATTACTCCTTTTAATAGTTTAATGGCTATTTATGGTCATGCGTGACTATAATCACGCCTACTGTTCTCCTACCGTGTTAAATGTTGTAGTGAGTGTGCGTGGTGCATTCACACGCCACAGATACACACATCAGAGGCATGGAATGGCGTAACGGCAGGTGTACTGTTAACATAATTTATTGTCACAATACGTTTATATAATTACACATAGTCAAACATAACTCACAACAAGAAAGTACTATAGTCACATCTCCACTTCTCATAATCATGAGCGCTATATAACATTACTACTGTTCTCTCAGCAACGGTCGGCATCCCCTTGCTAATATAATAATATTAATACTGGATCCTCTCAGCAACGGTCGGCATCACCGTGCTTATATAATGAATTCCTCAAATATGCCTCATCAAAGACGCTGTCAACATTGGCGCTCTAATGTAAATAATAAATGGCCTCTCCAACGATGCTTCCAACATCAGCATCACAATAAACGGACAATGGATCCCTTTTCCCAGCAACGGTTTATCCTCGCCGTGCTGACAATAATAAATTCCTCAAATATGCCTCATCAAAGACGCTCTCAACATTGGCGCTTTAATGTATGTGTGGATCCTCTCAATGATAACGATGGCCTCTCAAATATGCTTCATCAAAGACGCTCTCAACCTTGGCGCTTTAATATAACTGTGGATCCTTTCAAAATAACAATTGCCTCCTCAAATATCATATAGATCCGGTTAGCCAACGGACATCATCCTCGCCGTGCTAACTACATCAATGGTGAATACTTTCGGCAATTTCTCGCAAGACTGCACTCCCTGGCAATCTGCAGTAATCTCGCCTTCACTCATCTTGACATTTATATATTCAAACAAATGTCCTGGATCCTTACCTCATCAAAAATACTCACAAACACAATTCTCCAATAAATTAAGAAATTATAGGCCTACACAAATAATATGGCCTTTATAACTTTTGCACTGCGCAGGCATTCTCAAAACACACACTGTAGAACCGACCTCTCCCGTCGGTACCCAAAAACAGACTGCAATTAGTTCACACACTAGACCCGCCAAAAAAGACACGAGACTCGGTTGTTTAAAAAAACACAACTCAGTCTCGATAATTGCATGGGCTAGTCACACGAGCTTACTCACAGCTCAAGACAGTTCACAGAAAAAAACATCTCCGCGATTTGAACTGACCAGTGTTCGCCACTTGGAAACTTCTCGATCACACGAGGGAATTCCCCTAATACTATTTTAACTTAACATCAGCTTAACCAAGCAACATAACCCGTAATCGAATCTATTTGCTTAACATTTACAAGATCACTTCCCCTTGATAATATTTACTCTGTAACAACTTGATAACCAATCTATTAACCCAAGTTTGTTACCCAAAAGTAAAATGTATATTAGCAATAAATTACTTGTAGTCTAGGGAACATACAGATGCTATGAGTTCATCCGGGACGAGCAGTCCAGTTTGTGGCGACAGGGTAGAAGAAAGGATAGATGAAGAAATAAAAGAGAGTACCAATCTCTTCCACAGTGTCTTTTGGCTCGCTGTAAGTAATAGTCCGACACTTGTAAGAAGAAATGTTTCAGGAGACTGAAATTTAAACTCTTCTCAGTTAAGCAAAGAAGCAAATCCCATCAAGGATCCTGAGAGTATGTTAGGTCTTCAGCCACACTTCCCCTGAGGTACTGATATGGCTCAAGAGACCCCCAGCTGGTAATTAAGATAATAATTAACAAAAACAGTTAACTACCAAGCAATACAGAACATATAGTGAAAGAAAGAAACAACAGTGAATTTCGTTTCTATGAATTTATGTATATTAGACCAAGCTAAATTGGTTACAGAAAAACACAAGAAAAAAAAACAAATATTATATATGTATATGTATACCGTTAATGTATACAGCACTGGGTAAATGGAGATAAAAATAGTCTACACAAAAGTTCTGTTTATATTAGGGTACCCTTTCACGATGGCTGATGTTTATGTCCTAATTTTAATCATTGACTGGTATGACCTAAGATCGATTAGTGTTTGGTCCTTTTTAAAAGTGCACTTATCATGAATGGGTTGCTGCTGTATGACGTCACACTATCACTGCAAGGTTTCTTCCCCCGGCCAAGTTGCTGGAATAATTCGTGTCAAGTACTGCAAGGTTTCACTACACTACTGCGAGTTTCACCTGCCTTTTGTCACCACCAGGGAGCTAGGAGATACACACAAAGGAACACTCTATTTAGCTCTCTGGTTAGAGGCATTAATTTGTCCTGAGTGTGGTCCATAAACCAGGCTCAGATATTAGTCAAATTATTATATAAATGACATGGACCAATGTTGAGCGCCATTCTTCGAGCTGCAAACATATGATATTAATAGGGTAGGGGCATAGGCATACATATATTATCAACTGTTGTAAAGGCATACAAAATCATATAGTAAATACATGGATGCGATAATGGTTACATTAAATAAAGACGCGGCCAGGGTAGCACACATGCTTTCTGTAAAACCTGAAGGACAAACAGTAAATATATGCATTTGGGAAAATATATCCATTACAGGAAAGTAGGCAATTGACTGAAAAGCAGTGCAAACATTAACTAATGTTAATTGCATATAATGAAATAATAATGAAAAGCAGTTCAAACATTCAATACAAATACTTGCATATAAGAAGATAATGCATTTCGCTCACCCGAATTGATTCCAAGATTGAATTTGCCTCAAAAACGGCATATACTATATATAAGTATTTCTCTCGCTGGTCTGACAGATTATTTGTTAGAAGTATCTGCAACTGGCTTGTCTGTTCGGGGCTTTTGCAGATGTGAGTAAAATATACACGTTCTATAATCTCATATATACAGCTAACCGCGGTCATTCACCTCTGCCAAGTCAGGAAATTCCTACCCTACTGATAACCGGTGAATGTTCTCAAATTGTACTCCGCCGGGGAAATCCTGAATATCTGGGGCAGTGGCCTGAGCTCCTCCGGGTCACTGGAAATCCCGGCTTATCTGGGTCATTAGCCTCTCAGGTAAATATCAATGCGACAATGAACTCGAAAATTCCGAGGGAGGTCATTGTCCGATGAGGCAGAGAAAGACAGAAGATTGTCGGACGAATAATTACGCGACAAAGCCCCCCACTGCAAAAGTGTCGTTATATCCTCTCTTTCGTTCCTGGCACGTGTTGTTTACTATTAGACCTGGCCCGAATCAGAAATGTTGTTATGTTTACATCTCGATTGTCGGCTAATAGTTTCAGGAAATTTCACGTAATCAGTGCACACAACAAAATATAACGGACTACGGCAGGAGAGGACAAGAGATCGACGCAAAATTATGTGACACAGCGTCTCTAAGACACATATAATGATGGTGTCTAGGGTCGACTTCAGGCCACCTATACCCTCATTTGTTCCCGAAATAGTACCCTCAATTAGTACCACCAACCCAAAATCTCTTTTAGGAATACAGTCTGGCTTCTGGCTCAGAGAAATAGTTAAGGCAACTTGTTTAAAATGCCTCTTCCACGTGTTCTGAGGTGTTACTTTACAATAAGTTCCCATCTTGACCTCGTGTTCAAATTCCTAGGATTCAGGTTTTCCGTGTTAATTAAGGTAGAGTTTTCCTCGGATATAAGCCTTCAAGATGCTCAAACAAGGTCTGGTTCGATAAATGGAATTCTGATCCTATTCTTAACTCTGGCTGTCTGGCTGGTCCCTTGACGAGTTAAATATCACAGTCCTTTCAACCGACTAAAATGTCAGGTTATATTGCAACTTTCGATCGACGCACGTTGTTGTTTACTATTAGAAATGTTGTTATGTTTACATCTCAAATGCTGGCCAGTAGTTTCAGTCATGCGTGGTTTGATGGGGTCTATTAAAAAAATTTCCTCATATCACAAATAATGTATTCGTAACAATCCTGTCCGGAAGCGATTACAACATTTCCGTCGTCTTCAGGTGCGTGCCTACAACATGTCATCACCTGGATAATTTACTGCCCTGTACCTATGCAAACAAACATTCATCGTGTGACCAGCTGGGGTGTGTTCTCTCCACGAGAGATATTAGGGAATCACAGTAGCCATGTCAGCGCTAAATAAACTTGCTGGGGGGTACATCGTGTTAATCCGGCGCGCCCAGTGTTTGGTACACGAGAATCTTACCAACATGGCTGTCAGTCAATATTGCATCACCTGTCTACTCTCTCAGCAGGGATGGTCAGGTAAACAGACATGACGAATTGCTACAGGAAGAAGTGTAAACAATGACTCGAAAATACCAATACTGCCGAAGAGGAAACGAGAACGAACCTAATTATGTGACAATATCCCATTTTACCCCGAGATCGAGCGAATTACAGACTCTGCACAGAAAACGGCCGTAATATGTCGGGCAGCTGTTTAAGATGCATTACACCTTCAGGTAAGTTAGGTGTCTAACTGGGTGCACTTGAAATAGGATCCTAGAACGTGGGGTGCAAAGTGATGACTCTGGAGTTACTCTTGTCTGTTTTTAGAATTCCCTTCCAGTCCTCTGGCCTGTCCTATACTGGCTGTCTATGATTTCTCCATGACAAAAATGGAAGGCAGTGAAGCAGTCTTACAATGCTCTAGGTTATAAGTGAAACTTTTGCTCCCACGCACATGTTTCTCCGTTGGGAAAGATTCAATCAGAAGTAGTTTAGTTAACATTCCAACACCAAATCAACCACAATTAGGCGTCTGATTTTGGTAGGGGTTTCCCCCACCCTCATGTTGAACTTTACTATATGACATATAAGATATTGTCCCTTACATGTTATTTTCAAAATCATCTGAACATACGTCCTGACCATATAAGGTCTTGCCACTTCCGTGTTATTTGTCATGTTTACGAAAATCACTACATCACCGATCTAACCTAATTATTATGTGTGGTAAATCTCTACCACTTTGTTACTTTCTCATAGTTGTTTATTGCAACACAGTCTGGGTGGACACGATTACGTCGCTCATCATTCTCATATATCACGACTGATATCTTCTGACATCTCTGATTACCAACAGCCTGGCTTTGCAATATGGCAAAATTAGCACATTACCTAAAATTCCACCTTGTGCAAAGACAATCCCCGCTTACTCACCACTGGTCCGTCTGGCTTACACAATGAGTCTGGCGAGTTAACCAAACAAGTCACTATAGATAGACTTTTAATCCACCTGATGCTGACGATTAAAATAAACACGTCAACATGGCTACAAAAACCAGGTCAAACAGGGCAACTGGGTGGTGTGACAAGATAACCTCGATCGATGAAAGCGTAGACAATATAAAATGAAAAGGTGCACGTAGGAGGCATGGTTGAGTAAGTACGGCCGGAGAGAATTGGGAAAGAAAAAGAGAACGAACTAATTTAGATAATAATTTCGTCACATAAACTTTCCTCTTGTTTATTTACATATCACAGATATCTGTGACATATTATGATAATAGCTTTCATATATCTATTTCATTATCTACACTTTTCTTTTACCTAGCTGTTACGTCCATTTTCGCACAACCAATTTTGATGCGAGACTTAACAGATTACCAGATGCCGTAATCTAACTATGTTAAACGTACTTAGGTACGCATCTATGTTAATGATATAACTTAAATGTATTATGCACCAAAGTGCACGAATTCGGTGCGATAAAATCGTTGGTTTTCATAGAGCGCTGATGACGTCAGATAGTGACGTCATAGAGCTGAGAGACAAGATGCCGGTTTTTTTAAGACAGACGTTGTGCTAGTCTTTTGAGTCCCATGATGCGGGAATAACTGATTATAATTTGATATCTTAACTACCTTCCAAGGCGAAGCGTTAGCCACAGCCAAGTTCGATTTATCTTCGTCAATATCTCCACGTGATATTTGACGCAAGTATTTTTACAAGATTTTGACAGGGCTTCAGTACGGCATTGTGACCTACTGCTAGTGAGTTTCAAAATCCATTCTTACGAAGTATATCAAAGACGAACAATTTTTATGAAGTATCAAGATAAGATGTCCGGCCAAAAGAAATAATAAAGAAGTAACTCTTTCAAGAATCCAATATGGAAAGGAAGTGAATTATTTTCACCTCAATACTTTACCGTTTGCGGATTGTCCAACGGTCATTGAGGTCAGTCAAGTTGACTTTGTAACATTGCCATTGTGCAGAATTCTTATCACCATGCCATGTTCTATTATGTCGTCAACAATGATGTCGTCCATGTATCGTCAAATAAATGAATGAGAATTAATTATCAGTCAAGACATGAATTCAGCGTCCATCTATTATAACATAATAGTTGTTCACCTGTAAGCCCGACCAAACTGACAGCATTCTTAGTCAGTAGCATTATGAACTATGAAATAGTCGGCCACCTGTAAGCCCGACCAAACTGACAGCATTCTTAGTCAGTAACCTTATAAACTATGAACATTCGCGTTATAATCAAGAACTCAAACTTCAAACAAACTACACGAGTTCAAAACATTTACTCCAACACTAGCTTTCACCTACTCTCCTACACTCAGAGATCTGTCTTTTTTTCTAATTTAGCACGCATATTTATTGCTGTTCGCTATTTCCTTTGATGAAGGTTTACCAGCAGACCTATTAGCTAACGTTGAGCTGTAATAAAACGCCAGCGATTGAAAATCGTTGTAATAGATCAGACAGCGATCAGGGGAAATACATTTTAGTAGAAAGAGCAGATAATTTTGAACCAAGGGGCAGACAATTTCTATTACCTTCCCCTGAATCTTTCGTTTGAAAGGTAATTAAACACGGAGTATCGCAAGATCAAAGGACATTGCTCGCTAGAATTGCCCATACAAGCAGAGACGTGTAAAATTTGTTGGTTTTTATTTCTGTGCTTGTGGTAAATACTATACTAGAAGATTGAGTGATTTGCTAGTTTATTCCGTATTTTATTTTAACTAGATTTTCTGTGCAGAGTGATTTACCAGATAGGTCCGACATCTATATTTCTCTAGGTTTTACTGTGTTACATTGACTAGCAGAATAAATAATAAATTTCTAGCCAAACTATTCCAGCTATATAAAATAATTTAATTAATAGCTAGTAACCAGTTAGAGAATATTTTAACCAACTGGTAAATGCACTGTTCATCATGAGTATTGACGAAATATGTATTTATTTCTAATTCATGATGATTGATTTTTTTAAAATGACTAGAATTTATTTCACGGGAGTTTTAAACGATAAGACAAGCTCTAAGCTTGTAGGTTATGATTTAAGTTAAATAACCGAAGTGATAGGATAGGATTGAGAATACTATATTATGGTTAAGTATTTGTATTTTTCTCCTTTACACAGTATTGGGTCAAACCCTAAACCTTACCAGCGGCTTCCATATGAATCTGAGAATAACGGACTTAAGTCCAACAGTACAAGAGAACATTCTGATATAAATATAGGGTTTTCAAGGTGACTGTCTGGCCTCGTGTTTACGCACCGAAAGAGACAGAGAACCAACCCAAAGAATATTAAGAATAAATTGTAACTGGACTTATAGATATCCAGATTTCTTTTTCCCAATTTCATATACATTCAGCCTGTGGTGGCGACAGAATCAAACATTGACATTACCTGAATAACAACCACTGTGTTGTGAAGAAGATTTATCCTGATCAGATTTATTTACCTGACACTCGATTTAACGATCGAATATTCCAAGCTACTGTACATTGTGAACATTAGATCTCTTAAGTATTTTCCTACCTGGACAAAAATTGAAGTGACATAATCAGCATCCTACTAACAGTAACGAATTAAGCGTTTCCCATCATTTGGATTAATTAGTCTTGGAGAAACTGGGGCTTGTTTCGCCAAAACCCAACTTTGGATTTGCTGTATGTACCTTAACGATTGTTCCAGGTGTTGTGAAAGCACCTATTAGGTAAGAGTGACTGGATGTGATCACAGGTTAGTCAGAGCAAGAGAAAGCAGGGATGAGTAATTCTTTTATTGTATAATCCATGTACTCACTTTGTATTTTTTTAATGCAAATTATTGCTAATGCTGTCCCTTTCAGAATAGATTATCGTATAAACTCCGTTCTTTACTGTAGAGGGAAAATTTAGACCATAGCGTATAAACCTTTGACT
This sequence comes from Oreohelix idahoensis, assembly GCA_024509875.1. Lineage (NCBI taxonomy): Eukaryota > Metazoa > Mollusca > Gastropoda > Stylommatophora > Oreohelicidae > Oreohelix > Oreohelix idahoensis. The sequence goes on along the minus strand of JAMPIV010001221.1, from coordinate 1,475,833 downwards.
CTTTAGGGGTTAATAACTTTCTTCTAACGAGATCTTGTCTCAACAGAGGGAGGGAGGATTACACTTATGAGTCTAACTCTTTAATTAATTCATTAACTTATGTTTATTTGTATTTATTGATATTCAAAATATTGCTGTTGTGAAGTTTCTTTTTTTGGTAAATAAAATTTACATAAACTTTATTTACGTGTGTTGGTCAGCTCGTCCCAAAAGATCCCTATTCCATTGATATAGTTTTCACGTCTGTGCGTCTAATTGTCGTCACTTATCTGTGTGTGTGTGTGTAGATGTGAGTTGTTGAATATATATATATATATATATATATATATATATATATATATATATATATATATATATATATATATATATATATATATATATATATATATATATATGAAAAACTGTCTGATCTAAGAATCTCAGTCGTAACCGATAGGCTGGATAGATTATCTCTCAAATCCAGGGACAGACTTTACCTTTCACCATTTCACTCGTGAAAATCTATTTCTTTACCTTATCTCCCACTGAGCTATCACCGGTTCTAGTTCTATTCAGACCGGACTGTAATTGATCTTAAATACCTATCGAAAATCTACGACAATATCATATTATCACTTGCCCACCTAAATACGGACAGAGAATCAAATCTGAAACAAATCAAAATGGGTCCTTCTTGAAACATCTGTAGATACCATATTTCTTCAGCATGGAAATTAATTCTCAGACCTAAGAGTCCTTTGTGTTTGGATATGCGCCCTAATATAACCGACTAGGTTGAACGGGACGCGCCTCGCCAAAACGAGGCAAAACTATTTTAAAAAAAATTCAGCAACTAGTGAAAAATATACTCAGACACACTTTGCCAATGGGTCCTAGTCGATATTAAACGGGTAAACACTATTTAGCAATGGATTTCACCTTCCAAAAGATTCTGATTAAATCTCAGTGAGCTGACCTCATTTCTAGTTGTTGGTTTCTTTTTCGTCGGGGTTGTCCTACTAGACAACAAGAGCTTCGTTATCCTTCAAATTCACTTTGGTAGCAGACGACCACGGTTAGAATGTATGATCAGCGAAGGTTACCCGAACTCAGGATTTGCACACATATACGAAAAAATGCCTTGCTTATCCTAGTATGACAGCCACTCAGCTACCTATCTTTCCTACCTCGCAATCGCTTCATTGATGTCTCCACACTTTTTTTGTCCACTACCACTGCTGCGCAGTATTTTAACAGGATAATGGGGGAGCCGCGCTGGTGTAATGGCTACGGCGTTGTACTGGCGACCAGGTTTTCATTGTTCAAACCCGGGCGTCAGCGTTTGAAGGAATGTTTACGACCGGAAATTTGACAGAATAACCTGAACGGCTCCTGCACATAAATCCCGTGTGGATGGGAAGGAGCGAAGCTCCTGCTCCTGACCGGGTTGGAAGGAAAGTCCACTGACCCCCCAGCTTCGCAACGACATGTCATTGGGCCAAAAGAGCTGGAAAGCTAGTGCTGGTTATGAAAAAAAAACAGGATAGGGGATTAAGTACCAAATGTTCCATTGCCACTGAAACCACAAATGGTAAGCGTAAGTGAAAAGTCCTCAGGTACAGTTGAAAAACTAGTTTAATAATTAAGCACTAATTATTCTATTTCTAGCTATGTTGGAAAAGAGCATACACATATGTAAGAGTATGCCAGTATATAATACCCCAAAAGTATTCACACAATTACTATTATTTATGTCTGTTTAGACTTCATTCATTTTAAATATATACACGGTTTTTTAGTCCTCTGATAAATGTCATCACTCACTCAAATTATTCCCCTACTATTTATTGTGTTTCATATATTGTGGTAGTCAGTGTCCTAAGTGACACTTATCTGTTCAACTTGATACTGCTGACACGGAACTGTCCTTTGCTGATATCAGACTTGGTAGACCCAACAGTAGGGATGCCAATGACCAGTTGAAGTTCACTCTTTGGGGTCCTGCACTTTTGTGGGATTGCCTCTGATGAACTACACCGGCTTCTGATACTGGACAGTCTGGTTTGAGTTATTTCATGGAACCTGCAACATATCAGCCTTGGCTAGTATCTGGCTAGACTTGTAGCTGACTAGCACAGATGTCAGACCAGTCAGTCATCAGATGTCACCGTTATACAATCATAGTAAGTAAGGACATCATTTCAGTGATATAGCATTAATATTAACATTTCACTTAAGTGTAACTGACTAGCACATAAGTCAGACTAGTCAGTCATCAGGTGTCAAAGTTATACAGTCATAGCAAGTAACATCATTTCAATTATACAGAATTAATATTAACATATCAGTAATAAACATCTCTGGTTTATTCCGCTCCTATACATCCCTTCATATTCTATAACTTGATCCTTCCAAATCATATCAAGTACGAATTCAAATACTGATGCTATCCTTAGCATCTAAACAAAAGTAATACATAAATAATGAAAGTGAGTGACCACGTGATCAGGTTGCTTTCTACTGAAACTGGCTGTAGAACACTCCAGTTTACTAGCTGTAAATGGGTACGAAGTTGTGCGCTCGAACTAGGGAAGGCAAAGGCAGCGAGGAAGGGGACTAGTCACCTTAACCTCGTAAACTGGGATCTTCCATGATGAAGTTTCTAACACTTCATTTCCCTATGACAATCTCTGCCATGGGACTGCCTTTATCTTCGTAAGCGATAAAGCAATATGATAAATATAACTTCATTAGGCCGTGGGGCTATTTGTGATTACTTTTTGTACAAGCAACACTCATCCATAATGCACATGAATAAATCATATTAAAATAATAATACGTTATATCAATGAATATTATACAGGCATATTTTGTGAATTCTGTATGAACCTGAAATAACCAATATTATATACACGGTAGTTATCATAATTTCGCTTACCCTCAGACTTCAGATACTGGACTTAAAAAATGTTTCTGGCGATCCGCTCACAATTCATGGGTCGTGGCGAAACTCTGCCTCCAGTCTGTCTGAACCCTCTTTCGTTGTCTGTAGCTCAGTTTACCGATACGCTTTAAATACGTATAGCGCGGACGTATCGGAGAGTACCGACGTCACAGCTTAAACCTAAGCCTGAAAAATCCTTCCCGAACAGTGATTTCTGCCGAAACTGTGCGTCGACTGAAATTTTGCCTTTATCATTCTCGGCATATATAATATCCATATAGTTCCATCTTATCTAGTTTTATACAGCTGATAAAAACTCTATCTTCCTATCCATGTAATTTCCCAAACTGTTATTTGTTGATTTTAATATTTAGAACAGAAGTGGGTTTACATGCTTTTAGCGTAACTGTGGGCAGCCGAAATACGCATATATCTCCGTAAATGAGAACTTCCTACCGTTCCATCTTATATGCAGTTATACACCATCCTTCCCTGTACTGAAATGTAAAATCCTTTTCATACGGATTCCCTTCTGTTTTTATTTATCGTTGGCGATTTCCTCTGTCCGATATACATTTCGCTGATACGCCGCCATTTTGAAAGCGGTCACTCGATCGTAGATGGGTTTATAAATCTAACTGAACCCATTTGCAATGACTTGAAACCAATTTTGCGACATAGCTCCCCCATATTTTAAGCTGGATGATATCTAGCTTAACTATTGGGTACAAGACAATTGCAAATCGACCATTCCGAGGTTAGTTTTCCTTCTTTCTATCCTCCTCAAGCTCTGTGGGATGGCGACTAAGAAAATCTGCGCCCACATTCTGTTTTCCAATAATATATTCATCCTTTACTATCTCTCTCCTTCCGGTTCGGCTTTTCATCCAGGCTCTTACTGCTGGTGAAACGGGGTCGGTAGGTTTCCCATGAAGTTTACCGCCCTCTTTTCGATGATAGTTGGATGTGGTTTTCCCTCGCAAATCCGTAGGTTTTTGATTTTCGCTACATGATTTGTTCCTTTTTTCCAGCGCATGGGGTTCAGACTGCAATTGAACCTGTGTGGGATGTTTCCTTTCCCCTCCCGTGCAAATCTCGGGAGTACCCCTGATTGCTGGTTTGCTTGTAGATTTTTTATGAAGACTCTTCCGTCGACTTTCTGAATCTACATAGGTGCACTCTGGACAGGAATTTACATACTGATTTATGTCTTCCGTAATACCTGGCCAGTAGAACTGGGTGGCTATTCTTTGTTTTGTGGCACCATTACCCAGGTGTTCACTCAAAGTTGATATGTGTCCCCAGCCTATAACCTTATTCCTATAGGTGGATGGTACAACGATTTGACCATGACTTTTCGTCCCTCTTCCAGCTTTCCTGTACAAGAGTCCATGTTCCATATAGAAATGTCCTTTCCTTGGAGCTTTATGTGTTTTTGATAATTTGCCAAAACAAGGCTTCAACGTGCTGTCTGCTTCTTGAGCCCGTTTCATTTCAGTTGAATGAAATTTTACGTTGGTGTCCCTCTCTATGTTCCTGGAGTCAGCCTTGGTCTGGATTCCTGCCATAACCATAGGTTTTACAGGGTCTCCTAAGAAAACATATTTACGCCCCAACATTAGGGGGTAAAAGGGATCATCTATCACAGCTGCATTTATCTCCCCTTCCACATAGCGACAACTGACATGAATCTTTGCTATGGGTAATGTAAGGGGTGATGTTCCTTTTAGTGGCCCTTGAATCTCTACTGTTTCTGTGGTGATTTGTTCAGGGCACACCAGAGATGCACACACGACTGCGTCATAGGACAAACCTGTGTCATACATTCCTGTGACTTGTTTGCCATTCACAGTCACTATCTCCTGGGTAGGTGGGTGATGGAGGCTATTCTGACTCACAGTCAGTTCCTTCCTAACAGAAGTCCTCACCTGTAGACATGCAGCATGATGAAGGGGGTTTTTCCTCCCACATTCATCAGTGTTGTGGTTGCTCATCTTACAAAATTTGCACCACTTATCTCCCTGTTTGTAGGGTTTCTTTTCCTGAGTCTGAGGGTTCTTGTCCTTATTATCAAATCTTTGCTTGTATCTGTGTGGTTGATCCATCTGGTCAAAATCGGTATTCTGCGGTGGTGGCTTATATCCTTCTACCTGCTTCCTTTTTGTTCCTATCAATTCAGCTTGAGCTGCTTGGTATCTCTCTGCACATTTCAAAATGTCTTCCAGCCTCTCTGCTCCTTGTTCCATAAGGAATTTCCTCATTTCTTGAGACATGGAATCTTTCACTTGCTCTAACATAACCATTTCTTTCAGATCCTCGTAGGTTTTCTGATACTTACCTAAACTACTCCATTTCAACAAATACGTTTCTAGCCTAGCTGAGAACTGGTTATATGTTTCTCCAGGTAGAGGTTTAGAAGTTCTAAATTTCTTCCTATATGCCTCAGAGTTCTTTTCATACCGGATCAGTAAGGCTTGCTTTAGTATTTCATAATTTTCCTGATCTTCTTTGGGGAGTTTCAGAAACACATCATATGCAATACCTCTCAATCCCTGGGATAACTTTAGACTCCATTTTTCCTTTTCCAGTCCATATGTAGAGGCTAGCCTTTCATACCTATCCAGGTATGACTCAATTGCGTCCTCCTTTTCAACAAATGGATCTAGGTGGAAGTTCATGGCTCCATTTGCCATGTTCTGAAAAGAGCTATTCTCAGAATGAGGTGAGCTATTACCATGGGTGCTAGTCCCAGCCTGAAGTTCAAGTTCAAGCTGTCTCATTTTCAGCTCATGGTCCCTCTCTGCTTGTAACCTCCTTTCTTCTCTCTCAGCTTCTAATTTCTTGGCTTCTCTCTCTGCTTCTAATTTCTTGGCTTCTCTCTCTGCTTCTAATTTCTTGGCTTCTCTCTCTGCTTCTAATTTCTTGGCTTCTCTCTCTGCTTCTAATTGCTTTGCTTCTCTCTCAGTGTACTTTTCACATTCCGTCGTGACATACCGGATCAGAGCATCACCATCCATGCCAAGCTCTTTTCCCACCTGCAGTGTAGCAGACCTAAATTTGACCAAGTCAGCCATGATGTATCTGTAGTCTAGTAGGGCAAGCGATCTTACTCAAACTAATTTACTACAATATAATTAACTTAGTTAAAATTAAAGTTAATTAAACTGACTTCACCATATATGAAACAGCTTTCTTTATCTGTACTCAATGGTACTCCTAAAAAATTATATAATTATTTCCTACTATGTTATTCTTTCCAAAAAATTTACAAAACCCAATTTCTACACAGCAGAAATAGAAAGTTGGCTCAGGAATATCAAAGATATATCCCGGACGAGCCCCCACTGTGGCGGAAGGTTATTTAAAATTATTTATTTATGTAAGAGTATGCCAGTAAAGAGTTCTGACCTTACAAGTAATACCCCAGTCTTATAAATAAGCACTGGTGTATTGTTATCATAAAAATAGTCAGACTGTGAAAACCCTGGCCCAGTTGGTAAGAAGTAGTACCAGGATTTAAGGTGTCTCCTCCCTGTGACTATCTTATGATTACTTATACTCTAGGGGATAAGTAAAATGTACATTCACTGAAACCACAAATGGAAGAAGTGAATAAGTCCTCAGGTACAGTTAAAATAGTTTAATAATTACACTAATATTCTATTTCTACTAGTTGGAAAAGAGCATACACATATATATATAAAAGTATTCACACAATTACTATTATTGTCTGTTTAGACTTCATTCATTTTAAATATATCACGGTTTTTAGTCCTCTGATAAATGTCATCACTTGACTATTTATTGTGTTTCATATATTGTGGTAGTCAGTGTCCTAAGTGACACTTATCTGTTCAACTTGATACTGCTGACACGGAACTGTCCTTTGCTGATATCAGACTTGGTAGACCCAACAGTAGGGATGCCAATGACCAGTTGAAGTTCACTCTTTGGGGTCCTGCACTTTTGTGGGATTGCCTCTGATGAACTACACCGGCTTCTGATACTGGACAGTCTGGTTTGAGTTATTTCATGGAACCTGCAACATATCAGCCTTGGCTAGTATCTGGCTAGACTTGTAGCTGACTAGCACAGATGTCAGACCAGTCAGTCATCAGATGTCACCGTTATACAATCATAGTAAGTAAGGACATCATTTCAGTGATATAGCATTAATATTAACATTTCACTTAAGTGTAACTGACTAGCACATAAGTCAGACTAGTCAGTCATCAGGTGTCAAAGTTATACAGTCATAGCAAGTAACATCATTTCAATTATACAGAATTAATATTAACATATCAGTAATAAACATCTCTGGTTTATTCCGCTCCTATACATCCCTTCATATTCTATAACTTGATCCTTCCAAATCATATCAAGTACGAATTCAAATACTGATGCTATCCTTAGCATCTACACAAAAGTAATACATAAATAAAGAAAGTGAAAGTGAGTGACCACGTGATCAGGTTGCTTTCTACTGAAACTGGCTGTAGAACACTCCAGTTTACTAGCTGTAAATGGGTACGAAGTTGTGCGCTCGAACTAGGGAAGGCAAAGGCAGCGAGGAAGGGGACTAGTCACCTTAACCTCGTAAACTGGGATCTTCCATGATGAAGTTTCTAACACTTCATTTCCCTATGACAATCTCTGCCATGGGACTGCCTTTATCTTCGTAAGCGATAAAGCAATATGATAAATATAACTTCATTAGGCCGTGGGGCTATTTGTGATTACTTTTTGTACAAGCAACACTCATCCATAATGCACATGAATAAATCATATTAAAATAATAATACGTTATATCAATGAATATTATACAGGCATATTTTGTGAATTCTGTATGAACCTGAAATAACAAATATTATACACGGTAGTTATCATAATTTCGCTTACCCTCAGACTTCAGATACTGGACTTAAAAATGTTTCTGGCGATCCGCTCACAATTCATAATCAAACCGCGTTTACGTGTAAGCGTTATATTAAGTAATATTGTAGAATTTAGCTTCACAAATCTCAACCACGCCCTTACTACTGAACGACCCCTTTTCCGTTATCGCTCCCTTGGATTCCGCCCTCCTCCGACGCCAAATTTAGGAACCACTGATCTAGCTTAATCAACTGTCACGTAAGTTGTAAACAATCCCTTATTGCCCGGGGCCCTAGATCACCGTCAGTTCGCCCCTGTCTCCGTTATATGTAATTTCATTTTTAATATTTAGTATTTCTTCACATTTCTATTGGGTTTGTATGTGACTGATAAGTTTTGTGTGTGTGTTAATCATGTAAATTAATGTTCTCTATATTTCTTCTTCTATACATATTATAATAATAATTTTTTGTTGTTGCTTTTATAATACAGTTAGCCTTTTTTCTTTTAGTGTATTTTCTTTCTATTTATTTGTCCATTCAAGAAGAATTTTTGTTTATAATTTGGAATACTTTGCTCGATCGCTGTTATCCAAGCAAGCTACCTATTTCCATGTTATTCATCTACTGAAAAGAAAGAACAGAAGAGATTTAAAAAAACAAAATTTAAGTCGACGTAAACAGAGCAGGCACAGCAGCAAAGCGAACACGCTGCAGAGATTCTGCCTGGAGCAGTATAACGAACAAGGAATATCAGAAGGAGGATCTCAAGTGGATGGGGAGCATCACTAAAGTGCACGCGCAAATAAAATCCGAGTTGAAAAGTTATCACTTGAATTAATTAATACGCGTAGAAATATTTATTTAATGAAAATCATTATATCATTTATGGCATTATAATTTTAATATAATTTTAAAACCTGAATTATTTAGTGAAAGAAAAACATACGGATGGCAGTTTGTGTTTAAATATAGCAAGCCAATAGTCTTTTAAATTATGAACTATTTATTTTTAGGAAGTAGTAACTACACTTTTTTTTTAGAGTGATGCGGTCGCGGGATGCGACAGTTTTCAACGCACCATCTCTTGTTGCAGTAAATTGCACGGAAAGCTTTTTGCGGAAGGCAGTATATTTTTTTATAACGACGGGAAAAAAATGTCAAATGGTGTTTGTTTGGTTTTTTTTCGGGTGAAGGGGTTGCACGGCGTATTCCTTTAAACACATTAACGTATTAACAGGCTTCTGGGCCTAAAAAGTGTTCCCAGAGTACGAAAACTTGTGAAATAACAGCAGTCACTAAACGTATCGCCAAATATGCAGAAAACATGGACATTTTGAAATACTTCAGTAACGTGATAAGATGTCTCTGAAGCATAGTGTAAAGAAGAAACTTTATGTTAACACGACTAACACTAATTTCAATGAACAACACATCTATTAAGCATTTGCATTAAATGCTGTACAGATTACTTACTGATGTCTGTACTAAAATCTGCTGAATATCTTTATGCATGAATTTTGGTTGAAGTAGGGGATAGTAGACCAAAGGTCGCAATGTTGGCCACTTACGCGGAGTTTCACTTCAAGTTGGAATTTTTACAAAATGTTTTTGATTTTGAATATGGCCTCAGAGTTTGTCGGATGTTATTATATTTGACAAAGCTCGAATTTGTCTTGTAAGGCTAATCATACTGTCTTGGACTCTTGAAATCATCCACATACTTCCTGGGATTCCTCCCGTGGTGAAACATGTTGAGAACCCAGCATTGCACACTAAGCTTAGAGGAGTCACTTGAGCCCCAGATGCAACTCTGGGCTTTACTTGGTTGGCTACATGCAGGAGAACCTCACTGTGGATCCCATGATAGATAGTTCCTTGGGAGAGCCCAGAACCTGAGCACAGTATTTTAGCTTTGCATATTTGGAGAGCCCCCTTGAATGGCGAGGAATGCAGAGAGTATGCCAAACGCTTCTTCCTCCTAGTTTGAGACCAGATGTGATGACCCTTTAAATGCAAACCAAGCTGGAGAAACTGGAGCTCATGATTTCAACTCAACATGTTTCAGAATGGCAGAAAAGCCTCAGGAGAAGCCTAGATCTACAGTGTAGATAATATCAAGGAGTGTTCAGCTTGGTATAGGCTGCAAAAGAGCTAGAAGCTCAACAGTCAACAACAACAAAGCTCAAAACAGGGTTGGGTTTGGGTTATGGCTAACTGTAGCATACATATGCATAGCCACTCAGGGAAACGTGACAAAAGCAGTCTACTGTGTCTTTCTACCTGAATTTTTAACTCTGGGGAGGAAGCTTTATATACATATTTGGTACTTTACCTAAACCATCTGTTCTTGATAACTCTTTATGCCTGCAGTTAACTGCAATGGCTTCAAAGAAAATATATGTGTCACTTGATGTTTAAGGTACATTTAACCAATAAATATAACTCACAAAGATTAGCAGTTTTATCATTCCTTCCCCTAAATTCAAAATTTATAAACATGGATTGTACTTTGATGATCAATGAGAGTTTCACATGGGCACTTGCATATTTACTGTAGATGTATTGATGTAATGATTCTGCTGAAGTGGTTACTGAGCAAGCAGCTGATCATCTTGAAGTTCCATGGCCAAAGGCATGCTCAAAGCAGGCGCTGCTCAGTTGATTTTCTCTAAAATGGCATTCAGTAGGAAAACATCATACGCATTTGGACAGAGATCCATGCTTTAAAGTGCTTCATGGACACATTTGATTCTGGTGTCTTGGGAGAATCTGATCATTGTCAAGTTGAATGAGGTACATGATGCATCCTAGGGATGCCAAGAATTGCTTTTGAGGGTGAAATGTTTGATGAAGACTGGGTCACTGACCTTGAATCTGGAAGATCAGTACACATGTGAAATGACTTTCTGTTCTAGTTTGAGCATCATAAGGGATAACTGTATTATTGATCGTTACTGTTGCAGTAAATCTGCAAGTGATATACTTGAAATAGAATTGCAATTCATTTAGTGCAGGATTTTTGTGTGTTCCTTCCCCAGCAGCTTTAAAAGTTCCGATGATATTATTATTATACCAGACCACAAGATCTTTTAAGTTTGGGCATGCACCTTAATACTTCTACTTCGTTCACCCTCAGATGTCAACTTGAATAAGTTCAAAGAAAGCAGTGGGCAGCCTGTGGCTGTTGATATCTCCGTAGATTTCATTCAGGAATGGTACTGGTGATGGCCATATGCATTTTCTCTTTTCCTCATATGTTGGGCACCTTTGAAGCAGATATTTGGCAGTCATTTTATTGTTGCCACAGTCACACTCATTCAATGGGCGTGTAACAGGATCCTTTACCTTTACCTTACAGTCACACTCATCAGTAGTTCCTATCTTTAATTTGTTGAATAGATGGTATCTCAATCTGTTATGACCCGTGCGACATCTGAAGATTATGACTTGTTCACTTCTGCTGAGCTGGTAATATGGATCGTTTTTTTGATGGCCTGGATTCTCTGCTTCCCACTTGTGCCTGTATCTGCGCTTGATAAAACTCTTGGCCTCCTCATAAGTTATATTTGTGTCAAGTTGAGGAAGCTTTCCCCCTTCCTTTGCCAATCTGTCAGCCTCTTAATTTCCAGGGATGCGGTGAGAAGGGATCCACTGTATCACGACTCTTTTGTATTGCTGACATAGTCTGTGGAGTGGTACTCTTGGGTCACCCAGTTCAGCATTACTTTGACTTTTCAGCATTCTAATTACTGACAGCGCATTTGAGAAGATAGCTACTGGTCTCTCTGAGCTTTCTTCTGTCATTAGGATTTCTGATGCAGTTTTTAAGGCCTCTGCCTCTGCTCTGAAGTTACTTGAAAATTTCCATGTTGCGACTGCTATCTTTTTACCAAGCATTGAGAATCATAACAGGTGGCATGAAGTCAACACCCAATGAAGAGTTGGAAAAGATTACTCACCTCCAGCCTATTGAGGATAGAAGAGATAGCAGAGTCCAGCAACAAGCCGAGAAATTCAGGAGGCTGATAGACCACCCAATGCACCAGAGAATAAATGGACTTGGAAGGGGAAGACTGAAGCGAAGCAACTTTGTAGAGACAGTAAAAACAAAGATGAGAGCAGACCCCAAAACCGCAATATCAACAGCTACGCCAATATGTACTGCGCACAAGCTACCAACTTGGAAACAACAGTGCTTCCCTGAAATGAAAGAAAACGTTCCTGGTATTGAGAGAAAGAACAGCCAAAATGAAACAGAAAGGAGAGTCCTAACACAAAATATATAGAGAAACATTACCCAAGCAACACCTGGATCCATGCATACACAGATGGATCAGCAACTAATGCAGTAGAAGATAGGGGTGGAGGAGTCTTCCTGAGCTTAAGCAATGGCGCACCTTAATACAACCAAGGAACCTATAAAAATAAATATTCTTAAGAAGCATTCAGCTTCTCCATTTGATGTGGGATGAAAGGAAGCTGTAGCCAGATATTAAGTTAAGTGACGTATAAAATTTCTTGAATTGTTGTGAAGTGGATTACTCCATTATCTGAGACAGTTGTTTCTAGCAGTCCTTTATTTACACATTTATTACTCAGTGTAGTTCCAGTGATATTAATGCTCCCACACTTGTGTCATTTGATGTGGGTAAAGAAAAGATGATTTGCTGTCCAGAGTGTAGCTCAAATACATGATCTCATCCAGAAAGAATGTCAAGTTCTAGGAGTCCCGAGATGGGATTTTGCGGCTCTAAGTCTAATGCTATGAGCGTTAAAGATGGAGTTATTCAGAATGAGTGCTTTGTGGATGTTCTGAATATAATACCTCATGCACTTCTAGCACTGATCTCCATATTCATCTTGACAGTGTGGAACCATTCTGTTATAGGGAAACTGAAAGTGAAGACTTGGGTGCATTTTCAAGGTCACAGTTTAAGATGGATTTGTACACTAGCGCTGATAACAACAATTATTGTTGAGATTGCTGAGGGTTTCATTAGTGATTTGAATGACCCAGATTCTACAAATTATCATGCGTTTGTGCCAGCTTGCATGGCGTTCCTTGGAGGTATTCTCAGCATTATCTTCTACCATAATGTGGAACAGTGGAATTCACCCAAGTTTCTTTTGGTCCTACTATTGTACTGGCCCATGGCAATAGTGCTGAAGTGCTTGAAGGCTCTTTCCATTTACAAAAATAACCTGACCCTCGATCACCTGAAAGTCTGGCTGGCTCTGATTGACATTATTTTCTACCTCCTGCTTTTTCTTGTGGAACTCAATGTGTTGAGATGCCAGGTAGGAAAAATGTCTATATGTGTTAAGTAATATTTAGTTGTTGATGTGCTGAGTAGCAAGATAGGATGATGATAGTGTGGGCTCAAGATACAATGAGAAAAATAAGTAAATGTGGTAGAATTATGTGAGATGGTGGTGTTGTAGTCCCGAGCAGTGAATCACATCACTGGTAAAAAAAATTTGCCTTTTTTAAATGGGGGAATGATCTTCTTCTTTATTAGAAGGATACCGATATGTGATGTATCACTATAAAATCTGGCTACATTGGTGTTAGAGACACTTAGATGTTGGTATTGCAAGAAACGTCATTACATGTTTGAAAAAGAAAAAAAATGTATAAAAATTTTAAAATTCAGTTAAGACATGCATATTTGAAGAGACTACAAGGGGATTGACATAAGTCTTGGGCCTGACCATGAAGGAGTCACAGGAGGAAGATAAAACTTGGCACATTTAAAGTTCATCATATTAGCACTGAATGTGTGAAGTACGCGTTTGTTTCTTCAATGGGTATTCCCGCTACGGTGCACGGCGCAATGTACCATATTGACCGGATCTGCTGCTCCAAAGATTTGACAAAACAATGGAAAAGACGGAGGCCAGAGCTGTGATAAAATTTCTGATGTTTCAGGGAAAAACACCTACAGAAATACACAGGGAGATGGAACCAGTGTTTCAGGATTCTTGTCCTTCATATACTTCGGTAAAAATCTGGTGTCAACAGTTTAAGTACGGCCGCTCAAATGTTGCTGATCTGCCAAGATCTGGTAGACCAGCCTCAGAGTGCAACGATGAAAATGCAACAAGAGTGAAGAAAATCATTGACCAGGATCGAAAAATGACAATTGTAGAGAAAGCTAGTAGAGTAAAACTAAATGAAAGAACAGTTTATAGAATTTTACACAACAGACTGAACATGAGAAAAGTGTGTGCACGCTGGGTTCCGCGACTGTTGACAGGTGAACAGAAGCAAACGAGGGTAAATTGCTGTCAACAGTTGCTCAAAAAGTGTCAGTCAAAAAATGTTTTGGAGACCATGGATGAGACTTGGGTACACCATTATGACCCCGAATCCAAAATTGCCAGCATGCAATGGAAAACCCCGGGCTCCCCAACACCTGTCAAGCCGAGAGCGCAGAAATCTGCAGGAAAAGTGATGCTGACTGTTTTTTGGGACGGCAAAGGTGTCCTTTTGAAAGATTATCTGCTTCGTGGCAACACAGTTAACGGACAGTACTATGCAGATCTTCTCACCAAACTAAGAAAGATTGTGACCAGGAAACGAGGGATAATGCACACTAAAAATCTTCCTTTGCTTCAAGACAACGCGCCCTCTCACAAAGCACGGCTTGTGCAGCTAGCAGCCAACGATTTGAATATTGAAATTCTTCCACACCCACCATATTCTCCAGATTTGGCTCCATCAGACTTTTTTCTATTCCCAAATCTTAAAAAACAGCTAAAAGGAAATCATTTTGACAGCGATGAAGAGGTTATACTGGCATGTGATAACTGGTTTAGTTTGAAAAATAGGGTGTTATACTCCCAAGGTCTTTTCAAGGTCAAGCAGAGATGGCAGAAGTGTGTCAATTCAGACGGTGGCTATATTGAAAAGGAATAAACACTATACAAAATTTCAGCTCTCTGTGACATGTCCTTCATGGTCAGGCCCAAGACTTATGTCAATCCCCTTGTATTTAATGGAATATAAATATATTTATAGTTTATTATTTTAGTGATATTATAAAACTGGTCACCACATTCCAGTGCATTGTACAGTAAATGCATTTAAGATATTTGTGACACTTAGGCATTTGATAGCAGCATACAGTGCAGTCCACTTAAGTCGAACTCGCTTAAATCGAATTTCGTTTTGTCTTTGTTAAAAAACTAAATTAAGTCAAATTCTGATAAATAGAATTTTCAGATAAGTCAAAGAAATTTTTCTGCCCGAACTCAAATTTGAATTTGCATAAGTAAAAGTTGTGCCTTCATTGCCAAAGTAACAGTACTACGTAGCTGAACATAATTTACAGGTGATAACAAGTGGAGACCAGTTGGACTGTTAGCGCCATGTCCCATAAGGAGCAATAAGGGAAATGACGATCATGTTTGAGCATAAGAAGTTGCCTCCACTGAACCATCTTACCTAAGTTCATAATTTCTCATTACTGGTCCGTGTCCTTTAATGTGAACGCCCGAAAACCAAAATATTCTCAAAACCGAAAGTTTCTTTGGGTCACTTTCAAACACATTTTGGGCGATTTTCAAACACATTTTGGGAGACTTTTCTAATATGATATGGATGAAATCTGGAAACCGAAAAAAATTTTGTTTCCAAAACACAGCTGTCCCCGACAATTTCGGATCAAAGGATAAGGACCTGTAGTTTCTCCAAATTATTTCTATTTGTTTTGTTTTTTTAAACTGTGTTTCTCTACTTTACTCTTTATGTTTGTTCATGACAAAGATGTATTTATATCAATACGCTCAATAGTTTTGTTGCTATGTCGTAGTCTGTTACTGTTTATGTTGTTTTTATTACTATTATCCTACCTTCAAATTATATTACACTGCAGCTTATTAAAGAGGAGTTGTGTTTTCAGAGATACTCATTCTTCAAAAAGCCTCGCAGACTGAGACCTCCAGCAGACCTAGAAAACACCCATTACTTGCAGTCTTATGTGAATTTCATATCCCAAGCAGTGTTTTGGTGGGTAACAGACTTGTTGATCAAGGGATACAAACACCCACTTTCTTTGAAGGACTTGGGAAAACTACCTCAGGTAAGTGGATAGCGAAGATACTTTATAATATAGCACCTGTCTCAGTGACGGATAAAAAACTGTAAATTGACAAAAGAGTTATCAAAAGAAAATAATTTATTTCATAAAATTTATCAAAACTTAAAAACATATATTTTAAAAGACTACATAAACTACAACAAAGATTTTATGACAGATATGCTTCTTTATTTAGTCTTTTATTTTTTTCAAGTTTCTGTCCCCCTTCTTTTGAATCTGACATTGCCCAAAAGTTAATTTACTACCTAAAAACAATTGCTACTTCATGTGAAAGCCATATTTTATATTATTAATTCCTATTGATAACATACATTAGGTTATTTTTATTGCACAGAGTGTGACAAATGTGACTTGTCTGTGTATTGTTGGTTTCTTCTGCTTCTTTGATCCTTATCCGCCATACTTCGTGCAGTGCCCTATCTCTGGTTCATTCTTTGCATCTCGGCCTCCACAGTTCTCCACCAAGTTATTTTTGGTTGGTCACTCTTTTTTAAAACTCAAGAAATTTACAACAGTATATAGCTATAGACAACAGTACAATGTGGGATATCTAAGAAATAAGGAAATAAGAGAAAAGTTTTCTATCACAGTATCCAACAAATACCAAGTACTCCAACAGCTGGTAGATGAAGCAGATACGGAAGACCACTGGCAACAAGTAAAAAATATATGGAACGAGACATGTGAAGAAGTACTGAGAAAAAGAGAACATCAGCACAAAGCATGGATAAAAACAGAAACCATTAGCAAGATAGAAGACAGGAAAAACAAGAAAGCAGATTTAAACAGAAGCAAAACCAGAAGCTCCAAAGCCAAGGCTCATGAAGTATACATAGAAGCAAACAAAGAAGTAAGAAGAAACATCAAAAGAGACAAGAAGAAGTATATTGAAGAGTTGGCAAGAGAAGCAGAGGAAGCTGCAGCCAAAGGAAATATGAAGGACCTGTACAACAACACAAAGAAGCTAACAGGGAGATCATCATCATCATCATCAGTTGCCATCTCCACAACGAAGGTTGGCTGTAATGGATCTCCAACGTCTTCTGTCTCTTGTCTTGGTGGTACACTCTGATAGACTCTTTCCCGTCCATCTCTTGATGTTATCTTCCCACTTATAGCGCTGTCTTCCCCTTGCACGTTTGCCTTCAACTCTCCCTTCTGTTATGGTCTTCTGCAAGGTGTTATGCCTTTTTATGTGGCCAAAGTATTTTAGCTGCCGAACTTTGACCTCTCTCATTAGTTCTCTTTTCATACCTAGATTTTCTAGGACCTCCTTATTTGTTTTCATCTCTTTCCATGAGATACGCCCCATTCTTCTATATATCCACATTTCAAGAGCCTCAATTCTTTCTTCCAAATGCTTATTCATCGTCCATGTTTCTGCACCATACAGAAATGCAGAATATATATAACACTTTATGATTCTCAGTTTTAATTTATGAGATAACTGTTTGGATGTCAGTATATGTTTCATGTTGTTGAATGTAGCTTTGGCCATTCCTATTCTCTTCTTGATTTCTGTTTCACATCTGCCATCTTCTGTTATTATATGACCAAGATATACGTAGCTCTTGACTTGTTCCAGGATTTTCCCATTTACGCTTATCTTTAATGTGGGTTTATCGTCTGTTTTGCTAATTATCATAGTTTTAGTTTTCTCAATATTAATGTCGAGTCCATATTCATGACTTATACTGTTCACTTGCTTCACTAGTTCTTGTAATGTTATGATGTATGTATATAAGCATTACCTCGTCATCTACACAAGCACACACACATGTTTCAGAAGGCACTCAGTAAAAGCATGTTCAGCTTGTAGCCATGTTTTATTTACAGGATATCGTACATGTGAAGATTCGCATATTATTACAATGTGTGGTTCGTATTATTAATGTATCATATTATATTACATCCCCCCTTTTTTGAAAAAAAAATGTGTGCAAACATTTCCAACAAAATGTTTCATGTGAGAAAGGATAAGTATGTGTAATGCTCAGTGTGAGTATATATATGTCACTGTCTGTATCGGCTGGGAGGTGTCACTGTACGGCCAGAACGAGTGGTGTAAAGTGCTGGTGGTTCTGCGGAAGTCCCTGGTTTAGCTTGAGTTGGTTGTGATTTCGGCCTTGGCGCTTGTTGGTTTTGTGGGGCACCAAAGTCTGGAGTTACTGCATTGTCTGTTGAAAGCATGGGAATTCTCTGTTCTGTTGTATTCTGTGGGATTTCTCTTATGTCCACTCTGTTTCGCCTCAGGAGGTTGCTGCTGCTGTCTGGTCTTAAAGTATAGCTCCTGGGTTCAGGGTTTCTGGAAATGATTGTTGCTTTTGACCATGTGTCATTGTTGTGGTTGTAGGTAGTCACATGCTGACCAGGATATAATGGTGGTAAGTCTTTAGCACATTTGTCATAGTTGGATTTCTGAACTTGCTGACGATGCTGAAATTGATCATATGTGCTGTCTCTATGTTGTGGACGGAAGTGGACCTTAGATGGTAGGAGGTCTTTAATTCTTCTATCAAACATAAGTTCTGCTGGACTGTCGATCTTACTGTCTACCGGTGTTGTTCTCCATCTCAAGAGTGCTAGGTGTACATCCTCTGATCTTGTTTTCTTCATGATTGACTTGATAGTTTGTATCTGTCTCTCAATGAAACCATTAGATTTAGGGTATCTAGGTGATGATGTTGTGTGTTTGATCTTCCAGTCCTTAGTGAAGTTTCTGTATGCTTGACCTGAGAAATGTGGACCGTTGTCTGATCTAATTTCATCTGGGATGCCAAACATGCTGCAATACTTCTTTGTAATGTCTGCAATAACAGCTGATGGTGAGGGTTGTGGAAGTTTCTCAATGATGGGAAATTTGCTGTAGTAATCAGCAATAATAAGATAGTCATTATTGTCGATTGAGAAAATATCAGTTCCTATAATGCTCCAAGGGCTCAATGGTATGTCTGATGGTATGAGAGGTTCTCTGCACTGCCTATTTGCATGTTCTTGGCAAATTGAACAGTTTTTACATAGTGTTTCTATGTCCTTGTTTATCTGTGGCCAGTAAACATCTTTCTTTGCTCTCAGTTGTGTCTTCACAATACCAAGGTGACTATTATGGAGTTGTTTAAGGATGATATCGCGTTGTGTTTCTGGTACTACAATGCGATCTCCTTTAAGGATCAGACCATCTTCGATGCTTAACTCGTCCCTCATAGAGAAGTATGGACGGATGTGTGTTGGAACTTCCCTGATAGAGCTTGGCCATCCATGGTATATCAGTTCTTTGAGAGAGTTAAGAATAGGATCTCTCGTTGTGTCTTCTCTGATGTGTTCAAGCCGATTATCGCTAAACTTGACAGAATCAACTTTGATGTTTGGGGTAAGATCTGTTATCTTGTTGGGGTTTGGTAGTCTGCTGAGAGCATCTGCAAAACCTATATCCTCTTTAATGTTGTTAATAGTTACCACACTCAGCTTTTCGCACATTGGTAAACCCAAAATTGCAGGTCCTTCAACATCTACCAAGTAAAATGTTGACGATGTCCATTCTGAGCCTCTGTATGAACATTCAAGTGTTACTGCTCCAAAACAGTCTATACTTGTTCCATTGTAAGCTCTTAGCTTTGTCCTGCCACTCCTACGTTTTACATCCCTTGTGGGAAATCCTTGCTCATCCACCTTGTCAGGCATGATCTGTCTGAATATTCTTAAGGGTAGAGTGTTACCTTGGGCACCTGTGTCTATCTTGAACCGAATGTTTCTTTCTTTGTGCATTTTAATTCCTGGTATTTGGAATTGTACCTTGCAGAAAGCCTGCGTTCTCTTTGGTTCATTACTGAAAGTTAGTATCTTCACAGTATCAAAAGTGGAAGGATCACTTTCTTCACTGGGGTCAAGGTCCTCAGTCATCATAGAGTGTGTTTGTTTTGACGACTTTCTGCTGTGAAGTTTGTGTTGAGCACTGTCTTGTTTCCTCTTTAAACATAATTTTATCCAGTGGCCCCTCTTTCTGCAGTAATGACATGTAGAGTCTTTAGCTGGACAGTGGTTTTGTATGTGGTTTAGGCCACAACATTTACACATAGCACCTCTGCTTGTGTTGTGTTTTTCTTGTTGTTTCGAACCAGTTGCTTTGTTGTGTCTAGGTTTATAGCTTTTCACTGCATCCACCTGGGCTGCTAATGTACCTTGCTGAATTTGTTTAATGCTTAGTGCTTGTGCCTCGTGTTTCCTGCCTTCATCCAGAAGTTGTTGTAAAGTTAGCGTATCACTCTGGCTCAGTAGCCATTTCTGGAACTCTGGCATTGGTGTGCTAAGAAGAATCTGTTCAATAATTCGCTCTTTTTCTTCTTCGTTGCTAAATTTACATACTCTTGTTTTCTCCTTAATGCGAGTGAAGAAATCATCTAGGCTTTCACCACGTTTCTGTCGCAGGTGGTGAAGCTCTAATCTTGCCGCTCTAAAGTTTGTGTGCTTTATGATCAGACGCTTTTCAAATTCGTCCAATATGGCTACGGGGTCGGTTGCCGACTCAACCGGCATGGCGGTAGCAAAACTGTTGTAGATTTTCAAACCTTCATCGTCCAATGCTTCTAGGATATATGGAGTTAGGGTTTGTCCTTCCAGACCAGTGGTCTTGGAATATAGATCTATGCGTTGGCGCCATAACAAGAAAGCTTCACTCTTATCATCTTGACCGGCAAATCTCATTTGCGGTGCGCTGCGGTAATGTTTAGCTGCCATTGTTGACCTCGATGACGAAAATTAGCCGAATAAACTGTACTCACGTGTTATCGTGTAGCTGTTTTGCGTCAGTCCGGTATCGACCGCTGCCACCATGTAATGTTATGATGTATGTATATAAGCATTACCTCGTCATCTACACAAGCACACACACATGTTTCAGAAGGCACTCAGTAAAAGCATGTTCAGCTTGTAGCCATGTTTTATTTACAGGATATCGTACATGTGAAGATTCGCATATTATTACAATGTGTGGTTCGTATTATTAATGTATCATATTATATTACAGTTCTTGTAACCCCTGTTCGCTTTCAGCTAACAACACGGTATCATCTGCATATCTAAGGTTGTTTATTGATGTTCAGTCCTGGTATTTCCTGTATCTGTTTGAAAATTTTTTCGGTGTATAAATTAAATAGGCAGGGGGACAGCACACAACCTTGTCTGACACCTCTTTTTATGTCTATGTATGGTGAATAATTCCTTCCCGATCTTACTGTGGCAGTTTGCTCCCAATAAAGGTTACTGAGTATTCTTATATCTTTTCCATCAATACCTATGTCTTTGAGGCATTCAATTATTTTCTCATGATGGATTCTGTCAAAAGCCTTCTTATAGTCAATGAAGCACATATACATACTTTTTTGGACCTCTGTATATTTTTCTGCTAATCTTCTTAGGCAAAATATTGCCTCTCTTGTTCCACTGTTCCGTCTAAAACCAAACTGTTCTTCTTGGATTTCGTTGTCTACTTTACTTTTTATTCTTTCCTGTATGATTTTGAGCAGTATCTTAATTGCATGACTCATCAGGCTGATTGTTCTGAAGTCTGAACATTCTGTTGCATTTGGTTTTTTGGGCAATGTTATAAAAACTGATGTCTTCATGTCGTGTGGTAAATATCCTGTATTGTATATATCATTGCATATTTCTGTGATTGTATCTATACCAAAGCTCTCCAGAGCTTCTATCATTTCAATGTTTATGTTATCCATGCCTGCTGATCTTCCTTTTTGTATCATATGAATGGCATTCTCTACTTCTAATCTGAGAATGTTTGGGCCTTCATTAGAATCTGGTGATGGTTTTTTACCTCTGTTGTCCTCGAATAGTTCTTTTACGTATTCTGCCCATCTGTTTGATATGTCTTTCTCATCAAGTAATATTACACCATTTTTGTTCTTGATACAGCTTCCTCCTTGTGCAAACCGCGACCGATTTGATAATTTCTTTATTTCTTCATGCATATCTCTTGTCATGTGCTTCGCTTCCAAGTCTTCTATTTCCTTACATTTTGTTTCTATCCACCGTTCTTTTGCTTCTCTACACATAGTACGTATGTCATTGTCTATTGTTTTATATTCTGGAGTGTTTTTTGCTTTCTTTCTTTCTGCCATTTTATTCAAGATGTCATCTGTCATCCAAATTTGATTTTTCTTAGACTCCTTTTTAGGTAAATTTGCATTTGCTGATTGTATGCTTGTTTTTAAGCATTCCCATTTTGCGGTTGCTTTTTCTTCTGGGTTTTCTCTTCTATACTGCTCCATGCTTTCTGTCAATAACTGTTGGTATTTATTTTTGACGTCGATTAAATATTTCTGTTTTATATCTGGTTGTTTCAGCGCTGATATTTCTATCTGGGGTTCCTCCTGTCTTCTGTTTCCTGCTCTTTTCAGCTTTATATTTACTTTGATGACAACTGGATTGTGATCTGAATTTATGTCGGCGCCAGGATGTGTCTTTGCACTTGTGACACTGTTCTTAAATCTATGTTTTATCATGATATAGTCGATTTGATTACGTGTTACATCTCCTGGGCTTTTCCATGTGTATAATTTCCTTGGGTGATGTTCAAAAAAGGTGTTACATATGACCAGCTGGTTTTCTTCACAGAACTGGATAAGTCTGTCTCCTCTATCATTTCTTGTCCCTAATCCATACTGTCCTACTATTTTCTTGTATTTTCCTTTTCCTACTTTTGCATTCATATCACCCATTACTATCAACACATCTGTAGATTTGACTGGTTTAAGTGTGTGTTGTAGTTCTTCATAGTATTCTTCTATTTCTTCCTCGCTGTAATCTTTAGTTGGTGCATAAGTTTGTAAGATTGATATGTCGAATGGCTTTGCTCTCATCTTTAGTAACATCATTCTGTCATTGTGTGTCCAGTATCCACATACGTATTTTTCTAACTCCTTCTTTATCAACATTCCTACCCCTCTTTCGTGTTTTTCTCCTCCTGAGTGTATAAGCGTGTACTGGTCTCTTGTTATGTAGCCTGTATCCAAAAGTCTTGCCTCTGCAACTCCCAGTATATCGAGTTTCATGTCGGTTGCCTCTAATATAAGATTGTCCAGCTTTCCTTCTCCGTTTAGAGTTCTAACATTCCATGTTCCTATTTTTAGGCTTCTCCTACTAGTTTTTAGGTGAGATATAAGCAAGCAAATGGCCTCATAAAAGATAGGAATGGAAAATTGCTTAGTAATATACAAAAACAAATGAAGAGATGGACAGAACATTTTGAGGAACTTCTCATTAGACCAGCTCCATCTAATCCCCCAGATATCCAGCCAGCAGAAGAGGAGCTACAAATCAGCTGTGAACGACCAAGTAGAGAAGAAATAAAGAAAGCCATAAAGCTTCAGAAAGATGGAAAAGCAACTGGTCTTGATGGCATTCCAGTAGAGGCCATCAAAACAGATATTGATACCTCTACAGAGATTTTAAACAAACTACTTGTCAAAGTCTGGGAGAGAGAGGAAATACCAGCAGAATGGAAGGAAGGTTATCTGGTCAAGTTGCCTAAGAAGGGAAATTTACAAGAGTGCACAAATTATAGAGGAATAATATTACTATCAGTGCCAGGAAAAGTATTAAACAGAATCATCCTTGAGAGATTAAAAGAGTCCATAGACAAGAAACTGAGAGATGAACAAGCAGGTTTTCGACAAAACAGATCCTTTACAGACCAGATAGCCACATTGAGAATAATAGTTGAACAAAGTCTGGAATGGAGTTTACCGCTTTACATCGGATTCATGGACTATGAAAAGGCATTTGACAGTGTAGACAGAGAATCACTTTGGAAACTGATGAGGCATTATGGAGTTCCCATACAGTTCATTAACTTAATAAGGGAGATCGATGAAGACATGACATGCAGAGTTCTTCATGAAGGACAACTTACAGAACCGTTTAGGATAAGAACAGGAGTGAGACAGGGATGCCTCTTGTCTCCATTTCTTTTCTTACTAGCAATAGATTGGGTTATGAAAACATCGACATAACACTGAAAACATCGACATAACACAACAGAAATGGAATCCAGTGGAATCTGACTAAACAGCTTGATGATCTGGATTTTGCAGATGACTTGGCTCTTCTGTCCCATAACCATAACACTGACAAACAACATTTTCTTTCTTATATAAGAATAAGTGTTCTTAGGTCAGTTTTTTGCGCTGATTTCAAATCTGAAATCCGTTTATCTCTATCACATCGGGTTCTTAAGATATTTGTGAATAAATATATTTTTGGGAAACCGTTATTTGCTCCGTTTCATTTTTACTATATAACTTATTAAAAATTAATAAAAAGCAACATAATTCTACTTTTTATACTGCTAAAAGATGCATGACATATGTTACGCGATTTTTCAAATAGTTACTGTATTTTGAAATAATTCTGAGCAAAATATGGCTTCTAGAAGTTGTAGAAATTCGGCTGATCTGTTCTGTTACGTGTGCGGATGTTTTACCGATCGTGTTGACCAGAAAAACTTTACACCATTACTAAAGAAAGCATATGAACTTTATTTCGATTCGAAAGTTGATGATGCAAATAAATCTTGGAAGCCAAATGCAGTTTGTTAGATACATTGGCAGGTTGGTTACGAAAATCGCCGAAGCAAAAGTCGATGTCTTTTGGAGTGCCAGTAATATGGCGTGAACATACAAATCACACTACTGATTGTTACTTCTGCTTGACAAATATCCATGGTTTCACTTTTAAAACTAGAAAGTCTGTGGTTTATCCAAATATTGAATCGGTTTCGAAACCAGTGCCTCATGATCCAATCACATGTCCGATCCAAGTACCACCAGAACAGTATCCGCTGGACGTGAATGAACCATCAGAAAGTGATAGTTTACCTGCTTTAGAAACTAATTCTGACTCAGATTACATACCGGTGAATGATGGTGTTTACTTAATTAACCATTCAGAACTTTCAGATCTAATACGTGATCTCGCTCTTATCAAAGGACAAGCGGAATTACTCGGTTCGCGACTCAAAGAATGGAATCTTTTAGCACCCAATACTCCGATATCTAAATTTCGTCATAGATACAGAGACCTTGTTCAATACTTTGAGATGGATGATGACATTTGCTATTGCAAAGATGTAAACGGTCATGAGCACATAATCAACGAATGGCGATTTTTCATCGATTTTTCCAAGACTAGTCTAAAAGCCGTGTTATTGCATAACAGAAATTTATTTTCATCAATTCCAGTCACCTACTCTGTTCATATGAAAGAAACTTATGACAATATGGCTATACGTTTGGAAAAAATAAAGTACAATGACTACCAATGGCGGATTTGTGGAGACCTAAAGGTCATTGCAATTCTCACGGGCATGCAGACTGGGTATACTAAATTTTGTTGCTTCCGATGTGAATGGGACAGCCGCAACAGACAGGAACATTATGCAAGAAAGGTGTGGCCTATCCGGGATCGTATGCAGCTCGGGCATAAAAATGTAATACACGAGCCATTAGTTAACAAAGACAGCTTCATTTTACCACTGTTACATATAAAGTTGGGGCTTATGAAGAATTTTGTAAAAGCGTTAGATAAAACGAGCAAAGCTTTCACTTATCTTCCAGAAAAGTTTCCGCAAGTTAGCGATGCAAAGCTAAAGGAAGGTATCTTTGTAGGACCTCAGATTAGGAAAGTTATTGCAGACAAACAATTCGAGAACTTGTTACATGGTAGTGAACTTCGCGCATGGATGGCATTCAAATCGATCGTCGATAACTTTCTGGGAAATCACAAATCTGTCGACTATGTTGCATATTGTTAAGCAGTGCATAGATGCATACAGAATTATGGGCTGTAACATGTCCCTCAAAATCCATTTGCTCGATTCGCATCTTGACTTTTTCCCTGACAACCTTGGCGAAGTCAGTGATGAACATGGAGAACGATTCCATCAAGATATCGCCGTAATGGAGTCACGTTATCAAGGACGGTGGAGTGTGACCATGCTTGCCGATTATTGTTGAATGCTTCATCGCGATGTATCACATACCATTCTCCGACTAAAGTCGACTGCAAAGAAATTCAAGCCTACATAACTGTTATACTTCTTGTACGAATGATGTTGTAATACTGTATGCGTTGTTAAAAAACTTCAATTGCGTATTTCTAGAGATCCCGACCTGATAGAGAAAAACGGTTTGCAGATTTAAAAACAGCGCATTAAAATTGACCAGAAAAACATAGAAATGTTAGAGAAAGAAAAAAAAAGTTTTTTTTTGTTAGTCAGTGTAATCAGATGCAAAAGAAGTGAAAATTCTCGATGAGAGGTCACATCAAGTGGGCCTGAAAATACACAGGGAAAAGACAAAGATTATGAGAATAAATGCAAGAAATGAAAACAAGATTGAACTTGAAGAAACACCACTGAAGGATGTAGAATCGTACGCATATGTTGGTAGTAATATAGACAAAGTTGGAGGGACAGACAATGATATCAAAATAAGAATACAAAAAGCAAGAGGCGCTTTCATGGCATTGGGAAACATATGGAGGTCAAGAGAAATCAAGTCCAACACAAAAATAAGAATCTTCAACTCAAATGTCAAGTCAGTCCTATTGTATGGCTCTGAGACATGGAGAGCAACAAAAACAACAACTAAAAAGCTACAGACTTTTATAAACGGGTGCTTGCGAAGAATAGGACTGAAATGGTATGACAAAGTCACAAATGTGGAATTGATGACAAGAACCAGACAAGTGCCAGTGGAACGAGAGTTGAGAAGAAGATGCTGGTGATGGATAGGACACACATTGAGGAGATCTGTTGATAGCATTACAAGGCAGTCCTTGTTCTGGAATCCATAGGGAAAGAGAGGCAGAGGTAGACCAAAAAACACATGGAGAAGAGACCTGGATACAGAGGTGAAAATGATGAGGAAAACATGGAAAGAACTTGAGCGGATGGCACAGGAAAGGAAGACTTGGCATGTGTTTGTTAAAGGCCTATGCTCCTCAGGGAGCTGAAGGGTATTGATTGACTCTAGAGGATTATAATTATATAAATGACTCGACTGTGTTTTACCGGGGCTTAAAAGGGGAATGAAGAAAAGTAACTCACCAAGCACGTTGTAAATGGTGACTAAGGAGGGTTGGGCATGGGGCCGACTACCCCTATACTGTTCAAACTTAAAGCTAACAAAACTTTAATGAGTATGGAGAAATCAAGAAGTTACAGACTTTCATAAATGAGTGCTTGCGTAGAATAGGATTTAAATGGTATGACGGGAGCCGCGCTAGCGTAGTGGTTACAACACCGCTCTGGCGACCGGGTGATACAGGATCAAACCCGGGCGACGGCATTTGAGGATTTTTCGTCGACCGGGATTTGGACTGGATTAACTCGAGACCTGGCGAGGACATTTGAAGGAGTGTCGTCGACCAGGGACTGGCGGCTCCTGAGCCGACCCAGCTGCAATGGGTACCTCCGAAATCGGCGAGTATTTGCCTGAATGGCGAGGGACACCTGTCTCTGTACAAGAAATAAAGGGATACTCACGTAAAATCAATGTCAGGTTAGACATAAATAATAACCTGAGATTTCGCCTCGAGTATTAGCGGGCGTACGAAAAAAAAAAAAAAAAAAAAAAAAAATGGTATGACAAGATCACTAATGTGGAACTGATAACAAGAATCAGACATTACTAATGTAACAAGAATTGAGAAGATGCTGGCATTGGATAGGACACACATTGGTGAAATTTGTTTGTAGCATTAACAGGCAATCCTTATTCTGGAATCACTAGGATAAGAATGGTAGAGGCAGACAGAAAAACACACGGAGAAGAAAACTGGAGACAGAAATGAAAGAGTTAAGGAAGACATGGAATGACCTTGAACGGATGACACGACAGATCTTGGCATGAATTTGTTGAAGGCCTGTGCTCCTCAGGGAGTGAAGGGTAATGAAGGAATGAATATAAATGATTACAATGATCCAGTGACGTATGATAAACATTTCTTCGTTTATTCTTTGTTGTTTCTTATAGTTGTTATGCCCCCTTTTGTGTATCGGATATTGCTTAGTGGTCATATGATATAGACTTCTTTGTTTAGTCTTTATATTCTTCTAGTTTCTGTGCCCCCTTTTGTATCTCTGACATTACCTAGTTCAAACACGAGATGATAATCATTAATAATTCATTCTGTCTTTATTGTTTTGATTAGTGTTATTAATATTTTTGTTAACAGAGTGAGAGGTCCTCTAGGATGTACAGAAAGCTGCAAATGATTTTTAAAGAAGAGAAGGTACATAGCAGAGGCATATTGTGTTTGTCTTTTTTACAAAGCACAGTTAACTGTTTAAAAAAATTTTTTTTTTCTAATGGAAAGAAAGCATTAAATCGTAGGTCAGATTTGTTGTGGAAAATATCCTGACTTCTGTTTGATTCTTCTTCTTCTTCTTTGATCCTTAGCCGCCGACCATCAAAGCAGTCAGTGGCCATCACGCCTAGTGGCGTCTTGTAGGGCAACAACGATATCAATTTGCCAAAAGTCAGGAAAAGACATTGTTTGATTCTTATATTACTACAAATATGAGGAATTTGTACAGCAGTACAAAGATGCTATCAAGGAAATAGAAGGAATCAAAGAACCTTATAAAGGATAATAATGCAACACAAAGTGTTGATGAAGGTATGGATGAAAAATGTTGTAGAAGCACTAAGTAGATCAGCCCCAGATATCCAGGCAGCAGAAAAGGAGTTACAGATTAACTGTGAAACTAAATACAGAAGAAATAAATTGACCAAGAGAGGGAAAATCTGCAGGCCCGTCAACATTTCAGCTGTGACCACAAAAAAAAAAAAAAGACATTGGCACTTCTGTCAAGGTATTGTATAAAATACTTGCTAAAGTCTTGGAGAGAGAAGAAATATCAGCATTTTGGAAGGAAGGATGTCAGAAAAAAGATTTCAGAGAATGCTCAGATTACAGAGGAATAAAGTTACTATCATTACCAGGGAAATATTAAACAGGATAATTCAACCTTGAGATATTAAAGAAGACCATATAGGATGAGGGAGGATTTTCAACCAAACAGATTTGTACATACCAGATGCTGCCATCAGTGGTGTCTTTACCTCTTAGCTGTATGGCGACTTGCATACACTAACAACCCCCAGAGCTATGCCAGTGAGAGTTTCACTCCTGGTAGGTTCTGCCAAGCTGGACAGGTCTGTGTGGGTAGGGGTCTGACTAAAGCTGGCACCCTGGTCCTCCAGGTTGGGAGTTTTAGCACAGGGCTGACACCCCTGTCTATGTAAAATAAACAATCACGTTATGGAAACAGCAATAGAGGAAAAAGCTTTGATGCGTGAAGGACATCCTGCATCTCAGGCTCGTATGACTGACAACAGTGAAAGCCAAAAGGAAGCCATTGATAAAGTTGAAGCAGTTTGTTGCTGCCCTACAAGATGCTACCAGGCATGGTGGCCACTGACTGCTATGACAGTCGGTGGCTAAGGATCAATAAAGAAGAAAGACATACCAGATAGCCACACTATTCAATAACAGACAGATTTTGAAATTGAGTTCTTGACATTACATTTGAATATATGGACTGTGAAAAGTTTGATGATGAGACACTACTGAGTAAGTTTGTCAACCTGATGAGGAAAACATATGAGGATATGAAATGCAGTTTTTCATGAAGGTCGGCTGCCTGAATCTTTTGCGGTAAGAACTGGGGTGTGGTACATATGTCTCTTGTCACCATTTTTCTTCCTACTAGCTATAAATTAGATTATAAAGACATTATCATCAGTCACCAGAAACAGAATTAAGTAAACTCTGACACAACAACTCAGTAACTGAGACATTGCCAATGGCCTTGCCCTTCTATGCCATAACTGAAACAAGATACAAGACACAATGAGAATACTAGAAGTCACAGCAGTCAGTTTAAAAAATCTACAAAGGCAAAAATCTACAGCAGCGATCGGGTTGTAATTAGAATACAAAGTGTCTATAATTTTAGATTCTATATTGAATTTCCACTATTGTTTTTGGCATTATTCCTCAGTTATTGAACGTAACATAGATTAGAAGTATTAAAGTGGTATGACAAGATCACTAGTGTGGAACTGAAGGAAAGAACTAAATACCAATGGAACAGGGGTGAGGAAAAGATATTGGTGCTGGATAGGACACACCCCGGGGAAACCAGCTGATTACATTACAATGCACACCTTGTGTTGGACTCCCCTACATAAACCTTATGCATATATAGACAAAGTTGCTGGAACAGAAAATGATATCTAAGAATACAAAAGTTAGAGGAGCTTTAATTGTATTGATACACATACATAAATCAAAATAAATCAAGTTCAACACAAATCTTCAACTCAAATATCACGGCAGTCATATTGTGTGGCTCTGGAACATGGAGAACAAGAAAAACCTTGTTCCTTAGACAGTGATTAATTATTATTATCTAAACTCAGATATCATCAATTTTACAGTTCAAGGCAGCTCAAACAAATAAACAGCCATCATTAATGTACAGCTTGCTGAGGGCCACCTGGCGTATGCTGCTGCTGTCAGCATTGTTTCGACTCATAGGAGACTGCTTAGCCTTTGTTGGTCCATTAATGGTTGAACGAATTGTCAGCTATGCACACGAAGCGAATAAAGGCATGCTATTTATAGCTTCTGGAAATGAGACTAAACCTACGAAGGTAAGTATGAGAAAATGTTTTTTTAGATCTGATCAGGTGCTTCTTCATGTTGATGATTAGCTGTAATGAATCTCTAGCATTTTCTGTTTCATGTCTTGATAGCACACTCTGACATATTAACAATTAAAGCACTTAGAAACTTACGAGAATGTAATAGACCTGATATAGCAGAGGAGATATTTCTGGCTACTACATACTTATATTCCAGAAGATGTTCAGTCTTAATTGCTTGGATATCTTCACATGTTGGCATAGAAGGAAATGAAAAGGCAGATAATGAAGCCAAGAAAGGTAGATCTGATAAAAATCTAATAAATGTAGGGACGAGTAAATCAGAGATTAAGAGCTTAATTAAAGATTTAATAACAGATGAATGGAAAGCAGAGTGAGATAAAAATCTGAAAGGAAGACATGCATGTAAGATGTTCATGGCTCCAACAAGAAAATGTCAGATATCTAGGGAATTGAAAATTCCCAGTAATAGAACATTTCTTGTTAAAATGTAAGAGGTATGAACAAATGAGAATACCAATATTAGATTATTTGCAAGCATCCAACTTACCCACAAATATAGAAGAGGTGTTAAGAATAGACAGACCTAGGGAGCTGCATAATATAGTCAAACAATATTTAACACGAACAAATGTTAATATAAAGTGTCTGGGAATGTGAAGGTCTGATGCTGTTCTTACAACGCATATGACTTTTAACAGATGAAAGTCAATTAAATATCTGTTAAAATCAGTTATATACTGGAACCACCAGGCCTTTACACCCCTCCACTTTAATAATATTATTCTTGTTCAGAGTGTCTTCTTGATTTTGTTCATGTTTAAAAAAAAAAATTAATTTAAAAAAAAAAATGTATTTAACGTATAAGCATAATTGTTTTTTCTTCTTCTTTCTTTTTTCTTCCATCCTTAGCCATCAACCGGCAAAGCAGTATGTGGCCAGTACGCCTAGTGGCGTCTTAGGGCAACAACAAATTGATCAATCTATCGCTGTTTCCACCACGCCTAGTGGCGTCTTTGTGGAACAAAAACAGACCAAACAATCTATCATTGTTTCCATAATCAGATTGGTTGGCAAGCAGGTGATCAGCCCACTGTGCGAAGTTTTTACGGGATGGGGTAAACAGCCCCATGCCCATACCCTCCTTAGTCGCTTTTTACGACATGCGTGGTAGGGTGCAGTGTTACTATTCTTTGCTCCCCTTTCGGGCCCCGGTAACACACGGGTGAAGCATAATTGTGATTGTCCCTATTTACAATGATTTGACAAATGTGATGCTACTTTCTCATATCGGCAGTTCTTCGTATTATTTGGAATTGAAAACAATATATATCCTAATTATAACCCATCAGAGGTTGAACGGGATATTTTTCTTCATTAATTTACAAAAAAAAAATTCACTTGAAAATCTGTGTGTCCAGAACACATAGGGCTTTAGCTGGGGTCTTCCATAAATAACAGTTTGCTGCTTTGCCAGACAGACCTTGGATTCTATCTGGCATTCTCTAAGTTCACGACCAATAATCTGTTTGTTACATGTATACTGATAGTGGTAGCAGGCAGTGTTCAACACCTAATAATCTTTTCTGACGTGCTAGACAGGACAATTGTCATATCCTTTGTTTCCCAAAGTGGTCCCATGATTCAAATGTGAAGTTTTGATATCTCTTTCCCCATAATGCTGTTGACTTATTGACCATTGGCCTCCAGGCTTTACCTGAACTTTCTAAGACAAACTATTGACATGTTAAAGTACATTATGTCAGCAGTTCTATGGTTTACAACAGTTGGAAGTAACTGAACCTCTGCACCTCACGGTAGAAGGGGAACGACTAAGTAAGTAAGGAAATAACTGAATTATTTTTAGAACATTGTAATTCATCATCATCAGCTGCAGTGCATCTCCAATGTCTTATGTCTCTTTTCTTGATGGTACACTCTGACAGATTGTTTTCCTGTCCATCTCTTGATGTTTTCTTCCCACTTATATCTCTGTCTTCCTCTTGCATGTTTACCTTTAACTCATCCTTCCATTATGGTCTTCATCAAGGAGATATGTCTTTTTGGTATAGCCAACATATTTATTGTAATTAAGTAATATTTAGAGAATTTCAAAAGCAGTAGACCACAAACTGAGGAAAGAACAAGCAGGATTTAGAAAGAACAGAAGATGTGTGGATCATATGTTCGCTCTCGGGAGCCTTATGGGGCGGTGCTCGGGGTGGCAGAGACAGCTGTACATTAATTTCGTTGGTTTTGAGGAGGCTTTTGACAGCATACATAGGGACAGTTTATGGAAAATACTGAGGGCTTATGGAATTCCAAGCTGCATGGTGTCAGTCATATAAGGCCTTTGTGCCAACTTTGCGTGTGGTGTTGGGCGGGGCAACCTGGCCTTTGGGGTGAGGACAGGAGTGCGGCAGGGATGCCCCTTGTCAACCGCTCTATTTTTGACAGTCGTGGATTGGTGCGCCGGACGGCGGAGGGCAGTCCAAGAGGAGTGGGATGGACTGCATTTTCTACGTTGGAGGATCTGGGATGTGCAATGACATTGCACTGCTGGCGCATTCGCATCGGCACATCCAGGAGGAGACGGATGGATTTAATAAGTTTAGCCAGCGGGTGGGCTTGAACATCAATTTAAAGAAGTCAGAGGTCATGACGCTCAATGTGAGCAACCCTGGGCCCATATCAGTGGGGAATCGGCGGCTGGTACAGACAGACACCTTCGCATACCTAGGATGCATAGTAACACCAGATGACGGGGCAGGCAAAGACATCAACATCAGAATGAATAGGGCAAGAACGGCCTTTTTTGGCCTAGACAACATCTGGAGGTCCTCTCAATACAGCACAGGCACTTCTTCTTCTTCTTGCGATCACATCTTTGATGTTTACACCGTCAGACGAGTTCTCATGATGAATTTGACTGTTGTTTGAAGTTCCTCTTTAGCTCCATATAGCTTTGAGTTTAGTGTTGAGTCATTGGGCCAGTATATCTTTCTTAACTGGTCATATAGAGGACAATCCTGTAGAACATGCTCAGCAGTTTGTTCGTTTAATCCACATGTGCACAGTGGTGAAGCAGACAATCGTAGCTTTTGCATGTGTTTATTCAGTTTGTTATGCCCTGTCCTGAGGCGAAAAATAGTTATCTGTCCCTGCCGGTCAAGAGTGTGGTAGTCGTCATTGGGTTGGTTCTGTTCTCTTCTGATAGTCTGGATAGCTCTCTTTTTCTCAAAGTATGTGACGTCATTATCTTCTTGTTCACATTCTCCTCCCTTTTTTGCAAGTTTATCTGCCTTTTCATTTCCGGGTACACCACAATGAGATGGTACCCACTGAAGTATGGTTCTCTTTTTGGCAGCTACCTTGTTTAGTTCATTTCTCAGATGTGAGAGTTTACCACCCTTGAGAGCTTGCAGGACAGACAGTGCATCTGTGAGGATGACTACCTGGTGGCAGTCAGAGTTGGTGTTATAAATCATATTTGCAGCTTGCTCTAGAGCTTGAACCTCAGCTGTATAGTTGGAAGCACAGGCACAAAATTAGGATTATGTCGGAGCTGTGTGCTTTCTGTGCTTCTCTATGGTGCGGAATGCTGGGGAGTTGCAGAGAGGGAAATGTCGAAATTGTCCTCTTTTCACACAACATGCCTAAGAAAAATTCAACAAATCTTTTGGCCGAATGCCATCACCAACCAAAATCTGCTTACTCGGAGCAAGCAAGAGGACATGCACACCATCATAGCTGGCAGACGCTGGAGCTGGGTTGGCCATGTCCTCAGAAGAGACCCCGATGCTATCACAAGAACAGCTATGCTTTGGACCCCTGAAGGAAAACGAAAGAGAGGCCGACCAAAAACAACCTGGCGGAGGACTGTGGAGGCTGAGATGCAAAGAATGAACCAGAGTTGGGGCACTGTATGAAGGATGGCCGCCGACCGAGCAAAGTGGAATCAATTTGTTGTTGCCCTACAAAACGCCACTAGGCGTGATGGCCACTGACTGCTTTGACGGTCGGCGGCTAAGGATCAAAGAAGAAGAAGTAATATTTATTTCATTTGTTTTTCTCATGCCCAAAACAAAATATTTATAATAATTACACATCCAGCACTTTGAGTAACACAGCTGTACATTAACTTTGTTGATTTTGAAAAGGCTTTTGACAGCATACACTGGGACAGTCTATGGAAAATACTGAGGACTTATGGAATCCCCAGCTACATTGTATCCATCATAAAAAGCCTTTATGCTAACTTTACATGCAGTGTAGGGTTGAGCAACCTAACTTTTGAGGTGAAGAAAAAAGTACGACAGAGGTGCCCCTTGTCAACCACTTTATTTAGTCATAGACTGGTTGATGCGCCAGACAAAAGAGGGCAGTCCAAGAGGAATAAGATGAAAAACGTATTCTACACTGGAAGATCTGGAATATACAGATTGCATTGCACTGCTCGTGCATTCACATCAACACATCCAAGAAAAAAACAGACTTAACAAGTATAGCCAGCAGGTGGGTCTGAACATCAATCTAAAGAAGACAGAGGTCATGACACTCCAATGTGGGCAGTCCTGAGCCCATAACAATAAGGAACCAGAAGCTGGAACAGACAGACACATTTACATACCTGGGAAGCATAGTAACACCAGATGGCGGAACAAGCAAAGACATCAACAACAGAATGAATAAAGCGAGAGCAGCCTTTGCTATTATATATGGAAGTCCTCTCAGTATAGCTTAAACACCAAAATAAGATTATATGAGAGCTGTGTACTTTCTGTTCTTCTCTATGGTGCGGAATGCCGGAGAGTAACAGGGAAGGAAAGGTCTATATTTTTCCTCTTTCCACACAATCTGCCTAAGGAAAATTCTCTGAATCTTTTGGCCGAATACCATCACCAACGAAGAACTGCTTACTTGGAGCAACCAAGAGGACATACACACGATCATAGCTGGCAGACACTAGAGTTAGGTTGGCCACATCCTCAGAAGGGACCCTGATGCCATCACAAGAACAGCTATGCTATGGATCTCTGAAGGAAAGCGAAAGAGAGGCTGACCAAAAACAACTTGGCGGAGAACTGTGGAGGCCAAGATGCAAAGAATGAACCAGAGCTGGGGCACTGCACGAAGGATGGCCGCCGACCGAGCAAAGTGGAAGCAGTTTGTTGCTGCCCTACAAAACGCCACCAGATATGATGGCCACTGACTGCTTTGACAGTCTAACCTGAGACTGATTTTACGTGAGTATCCTATTTTCCTGTACACTGGCAGGTGTCCACCTCGCCATTCAGGCAGATACTCACCGTCTTCGGAGGGTACCCATTAGAGCTGGGTCGGCTCAGGAGCCATTCATGTTATTCTAGTCCCTGGTCGACGACACTCCCTCAAATGTCTTCGCCAGAGCTCGATCCAAGTCCCTGTTGATGACACTGCTTCAAATGTTCTCGCCCAGGCTTGAACCTGGATCACCCGATTGCCAGCGCAGTGTGGTAACCATTACGCCAGCGCGGCTCCCAATCTTTATGTAATAAGGCAATGACATTATTTTGTAAAGTACTGCAGTTGAGATTGAAAAGAAAGGAATGGAGTGTAGTCTTCAATATGAAATGAAACCATAACTGTTTAAAAAAAAATCCATCTGCGGGTTATTAAAAAATGAAAAGAAAATAACAAAATGTTTATTAACAGATAACACTTTTTTCCCTGCTGTGCACTATATATAGAGGAAAGAAGTGAATGATATCCGATTGATATAATAATATTGTATATGTTTTAAATTTTTAAAACGAAACAAATTTCTCAGAAATTTACTGCAGCCCGATTCCTACTGTAGGCAGTAATCTGAAATAGTGCACATTCCAAACAGCAAACCAGACCTTTCGGCAATGTATAAGCATTAGATATTGGTATAAATATCTTCTTTTATGCTTTATTAATGATTAGCTGAAATTCAAACTGAGAATCATCAAATGCCATTTATATTCTTCAATATTATACTGTGTAGAAACATGGACAGTGAACAAGCAACTGGAAGAAAGAATTGAGGCCTTTCAGATGTGGAAATACAGAAGAATGGGGCACATGTTATGGAAAGAGAAGAAAATAAATAAAGACGTCCTAGAAAACATAGGAATGAAAAGAGAATTAATGAAGGGGATCAAAGTGAGACACCTAAAATATTTTGGCCATTAAAAAAATTGCTAACACCTAACTGAAGACCATAATAGAAGAAAGATTTAAAGGCAAATGTGCAAAAGGAAGTCAATGCTATAAGTGAGAAGATAACGTCAAGACATGAACAGGAAAGAATGTCAGAATGCACCATGAAGACAAGAGACAGAGGATGTTGGAGATCCATTGCAGCCAGCCTTCAATGGGGGAAATGGCAGCTGATGATGAATGATTAGCACCATTCTATAAGTTTAGTATTTTTGAGTTTGTGATATATTATTCACTTCATCCTGGTAGTCCAGAAACATGTTCACATATATTTGAAATCATTAACTTTAAAAATATTTTTTTCAGGTAATCTTGTTTGTGACAGTTGACCAGTTTTTCTGGAATGGCTATGTCCTAACAGTGGTCCTATTCATGGGCCTGATTCTGCAGCACACTTTATTACAGAATCATCATTTCATTGTCATTAGAGAGGGTATACGAGTTAGGACAGCTGTGCAGGTTTGTGCTTTCATCCTTATTTTAACTGTTCATTTAAAAGTACGAGTACATATATTTTTCCTGAAATTGAAAATCATTTTTCTGTATAGATCTCTTGCATTTATTTTGTTTAATGGATACAATAGGCGGTAACCAGCCACTACAGCATGGTCCTTGTTCTGGAATCCATGCGGTTAGAGAGGTGGAGGGAAACAAAACAATGCACGGAGAAGAGAACTGGAGACATAAATAAAAGGGATGAGGAAGACATGGAATGACCTTGAGTTGATGGCACAGGTTAGGAGGACTTGGCGTACGTTTGTTGGAGCCCTATGCTCCTAGGGGACATGAAAGATAATGAATCAATGAAAGCATTTGACAAGATGAAACATGAGGACTATCAGAATGTCTGAAAACTTAAAACTTGATAGCAAAGACATGAGAGTAATACAGAACATGTATTGCAACAAATGGCAGCAATAAGAATTGGAAATCAAATAGGAAAATTTTAGCAGGTAAAGCAAGGTGCGCACCAAGGGTGTGCACTGTTCATCATTCTTTGGTCAACAAAGAGCATAGGCAAACAACAAATTTATGCCACGTCTTCCTGTCTTGTGCCATCAGCTCAAGGTCTTTCCATATTTTCTTCATTTCTGTCTCCAGTTCTCTTTTGTACATGTTCCTTGGTCTCCCTGTACCTTACCCAACAGAACAAGGCTTCCTGGTAATGCTATCACAGGTTATGTTGGTAAAAAATGCTGGATTCTGTTCCCGCTTTGCTTGCAAAACAGAGGCTACATTTCAGCTCCTGCACATTTTGATGCACAATAGTGGAGGTTTTGGTTCTTGAAACTTTTGAGCTAGCGGTTGTAAAAGGAGACATGGTAGGGATGTGGAAAATACTGGTAAACAAAAATGGCTTCGTGAGTGGTTACCGACTCGAGGACGGTAATTTTTTTTTTCACCTGAAATATCGAGAAGGAAGTTGATATGCTGTGTTAAATATACTGCTTGACTTCATGATGAAAATATATATGATGATATTTAATATATGGATTTGTGTTGTCATTATCATGGAAGATGGGTGTTCATTTGTATATTAAAGAGGGAGGTCAGCTGGAGTGGCTTAGAGGTAAGGCTACCACCTCTAGTTCTAAAAGTACCGAGTTTGCTCCCAGCACAGGGAATATAATTGATGGACATTTTTTCAGAACCAGTAGTTCCTATTGATGTCATACTCCCCACTGATTGCCTGGGTAGGGAGACAGGATGCCTAGCCTTCTCGGATAAGGACAAAAAAGTAGGAGGTCCCGTGTGCAAGTTGCACAAGTTAAAAATCTCTCGACAGTTGGAAATCATAAAGAGTAGGCCATATGCCTGCTGCCCTGGCAAAATAAAAAAATTTGGAAACCTACATATCACAAAAATATTTACACATTCGAATCCTCGCCGGTGCTATGAAGTTCATGCACTGTGCTGAGATCCTTCTCTGTGTGATCCAAAGGAAGAGATTGGAGCACTTACGGAGCTGTCTCCCTGTGTTAAAAAAAAAAAATCTTACGGAGTAACTAACAGCACACATATATACGGTGCTGTGAAACAGCTTCGCAAGTAAAAGCATATTTAAAATAAACAAAAATGTATTGTGTCAGATTTCTTGTATTGTCCATTCATAAGCTTCTAGGCTCAGCCCTTACTTTTGTTTTCCTTTTTGGTTCATCTTCGTCGTAATTACCCTATTCGTTTTTCGCTCGACCATTACATTTCCGTGTACTGACACAATAGAGTGCACAGATATAAATATGACATGAAGTAGTCCCATTCACCAGACCGGGCATGCATCAAAATGAAACAAGGTGTGTTTTGTTTAGCCGTCTCTCATGAACCATGCTCATGTTCATCTTTTACATATTTCTGAGAAAATAATGTCATATAATTGCGTATTTATTTATAATAAATGGGTTGAAGTGAAGAACAGTGGGAATATACAGGAAACCAATTCTCGAATTTAAAACTTGCATAATTCAAGATTGTTTTTTCAGTTATAAATGTAGGCAGTGCATTCTCAGAGCATGTAAGTCTACAACCACTAGCACATTTTTGCTTTTAAAGATGGCAATGTTATTAATTAAGGTCTTCATTGTTATTACATATATCATCATAACAGTTATAATTGTAATCTGAATTCTGTTCCAAAGTTATTTATTTTCAGGTGCATTTTTTCAAAACTAGCCCAAGCACCACCCCATGGGAATGCTTTGGTGACATTAAGGGATAAAACACGTGTTTTAAATGATTATCACTCACAACATTTCCAATACACATAAAGAACAGCATAAGACTTTATTAGTATGTTTTATTTTGCACTATTTCAAATTTTAATTCATTCAGATATGTCATTTCTTGTTTTAAAATTGTATGTATATAATTTATTAATACATTTTTTGAGTGAGGCTTTTTTGGTGTTTGTAAGGTTTTTAATCAGTCCGGCATACAGGTTTTCATCTCAAGAGGTTGACAGGTACGCATATTGTTCCACTGGTTCTTTCCACCAGGCAGTGATTTCATACACTATTTATTTTAATTCTTTGCCAGTTATGTGAGCATCTGTTACATTATGTCAAGAAAAGTGTTGTATAGCATTTATTTTATTTCATAGACATTGATGTTGAACATGATTTGCTTTTGTTGTATAGACAATGGTGTACAGCAAGGCATTGAGGATCTCCACTTTGGAGCTTAATAATGGAGTCACTACAGTGGGACAGATCATAAACCACATGTCCATCGATTCCACTTTTCTGATGTTTTTCTTCTTCTTTATTCACTACATCTGGGCTGTACCTATCCAGGTAAAAACACTGTAAAATTGAGGCTTGTTTTATTACTTAAGCATTGATATTTTTTCATCGAGTTGTAGCAGAGTGACAAATGTCGAGGTGTTGTCACGTGCTGACCTTCAAAGCATGTATACACTGCTTAGTGCAGACTACGCTGGCTTGGCCATGTCCGCCGCATGAAAGATGGTCGAATCCCGAAAGATACCTTCTACGGACAACTGGCATATGACAAAAGAACAGTTGGGCGACTGCAGCTGAGGTTCAGAGATGTGCAAGAGAGATATGAGGGCACTGGACATAAATCCAGCAACCTGGGAGGATGGGGCTGCAGGTCACACCAAGTGGCAATGCTCTCTACAACACCACCTCAGATTGGGGGGAAAAAGAAGCTCTCACTGCAAGCAGAAGAGAGGAGAGAATGTTGAAAGGAACACCAGGAAAATAGGCAGCTGAGGGCTGTCACCTCAGGGGCGCATTCCCCAAAGTCAGTTATGACTGGAGTGGCTATTATTATTATTATTCTTCTTCTTCCGTCCTTAGCCACCGACCGTCAAAGCAGTCAGTGGCCATTACGCCTAGTGGCGTCTTAGGGCAACAGCAGATAGGTTTTCTTTGCCATTATTTCCCATCATGCCTATTGGCGTCTTTAGGGCAACGGCAAATCAATCCATTTGCTGTTGTTTCCGTAATCGAAGTGACTGGCAAACGGGTGATCAGCCCGTTGGTATTATTATTATTATTATAGCAGTATTGAATAGCACACTTGTTTAAGAGGCAGAAGGAAAGGATATTAGGATACTATATTGAACTGCCAGTAAAAATGAATTAGTGATTTATATTACCAGAAATGAATTATGCTTTAGTTAAATTGGAAGTCAGTTGGATGGAGATGTCTAATTTATGAATTTTTGCTTTGCAGGTGGGACTTGCATTATTGATAATGTTTATTAAGTTGGGACTAGCAGGTTTGATTGGTGGACTTTTTGTGGTATGTGCTGCACCTGCCATGTACCTCTTGGGGTTAGCCATGTCTAAAGTGCAGAAGAAAAATATGGTAAGGCAGTGTGTTGCTTAAGCTCATGAAGATATTCTACCAGAATAATTTGTGTTTGTTCTTGTGAAGTAGTAAAACTGATATCATACCATAATATCTTTTTTTCATCAAAGAGCAATCCTTGATTCCAAGGGCACATTTTGTTTACATCTGAAAGTATGAAGATATGAAGAACCTTATTTGCTTAGATAATCACCAGATGATAGGAAACTGTATGCAGAGCGATACAACAGGAGGCAATCTGATCATCAGTAGTATTCCCCGGTCAATCAAGTGTTTTGACCCCTCAATCTCCTTTACACTCTCGTGGTGGGGGGGGGGGGGGGGGGGGGGGGGGGGGGGGGGGGGGGGCGGGGGGTGATGGATAATGATTCCCAATTGTCAGCCTACTGTTGTCTTGTGTAGAGAATTGAACTATCTCCACCTTGGTTGCAGCTTTCAACTTTACTCCTGTTTTCTGCCAGCTGGAGGCAATTGTGAAAGTAACTCCTATGTTGAAAATAAATTACTGTCCCGAATTCCATATCCTGTTGCGGTTGTTCCACTGGCCGCTTGATGCCCTTTCCGCAGCTTCACTAATCTACCTAAGTGGCCTTGTTCTTGACTGTCCTTTCAGACCCTACAGTTTCAGTAGATAATACACTGAGGCAGCCACTAGATCTCTTGTACCTACCTCAACAGCCATGACCCTTGCAGTGAACCCGTTGTGTCTTAAGTCCATGACCAGATTATTATACTTGGCCACTTTCAACGAGTGTTGCTCGTCAAATCTGGATTTTTCAAGATCTTCTGATACTTTCTGGATATGCCCCTTGCCCAGGTAGATCTACTGCCATCTCCCAGTCATTTGCACAGTCAAGAATAGATGGTAAACTACTACTTGGTTTACATTTGAAAGTATGAAGAACCTTATTTGTTTACATAATCACCAGATTATTAGGCAACATCAAAATCAAATGATAATGAGAAATATTCTACTTTAAAGCACAATGCCCCACTGATAACAGTTAAGATGACTCTCTGCTTTAACTAAGCCATCTTGTATCAAGTCAACAAAAATGCACCAAGCTATAGAATTACTGTTCTAGAACAGGGTACAGAAGATACACGAGTGATGGTTGATCTGGTCCATCTAAGGTGTTCAGAAAGGACATGATATTCACCCACAAGATTTAATCCTTGTTCTTAAATTGCTGTGGGGTGGGGGAACTTTAGTGTTTAATTCAGAATGGTTCAGTGTACATAGTCACTTTTAGTCTCATTCTAGTTTTTAGTGTAATGGAAACTCAGACAATAAAAATTGATGCTTTTTTTGCATGCTGTGCTCACTGATCATAATGTCTCTTTCCCATGTGAGACTTTTGCTGGGAGTTGCGGTAGCATAGTGGTTAGTGCACTGGCTTCCTTGCTCAGTGGTCTATGGTTCGATCCCCAGATGAGGTGGGATTTTTTTAGGCCACGAATGGCTCCTGGGTCGACCCAGCCCCAATTGGGTACCAGAGCAACTTCTGGGAAGGTTAAGGCGGCCGGCGTGATGCTGACCACATCACCCCTAGTGTGCCGATGGTCAAGAAAATATGGGCCTAACACCATATTCACAATATGCCTCAATGGGCTTGTAACGGGATCCTTTACCTTTTACCAGTGTACGTAGTCACTTTTAATCTCATTCTACTTTTTAGTGTAATGGAAACTTAGACAAT
This sequence comes from Oreohelix idahoensis, assembly GCA_024509875.1. Taxonomy (NCBI): domain Eukaryota; kingdom Metazoa; phylum Mollusca; class Gastropoda; order Stylommatophora; family Oreohelicidae; genus Oreohelix; species Oreohelix idahoensis. The sequence continues at coordinate 1,432,924 of JAMPIV010001221.1, read as the reverse complement.
AAATATTGATGCTTTTTTTGCATGCTGTGCTCACTGATCATAATGTCTCTTTCCCATGTGAGACTTTTGCTTAAGGCAGTCAAGGATCTCAAGGAAACAACATTGTTTTCTAATCATGTGTGACTCGTTTCATAACATAGCAGATACCATATTGCCGTTTACCTCTAATGTGGTACTTAGTAAATCAGAAGAAGATATATCATACCCTCTCAGCATAAAGGCATATCAGTGTCTTTTACTGAGTTAGGGAAGGCAAAGGCAGCAATGAACTGGTCATTCCACCTCATAAAGCTGAGACCTTCTATAGGTTTATTGTCCAACACTTCACTCCTCTGTGGCAATAACTGCTATGGAATTACCTCTACCTTTGAGGTAAAGGTGGTCCCATAGCAGATACTGCTGAAGGGGAGGGAAGTGTTAGAGACTTCATAATACTAAGTCCAGCATTGAGAGGTGGGGTGACCAGTTCCCTTTTTTTGCTGCCTTTTCCTTCCCTAACTCGAGCAGAGTCAGTTACCCATTTACAGCAGAGTAGACAGGAGTGTGATGATACCATGATTCAAATCCACACCTTTGCCCTGAGTGACCAGCGGTGTAACTGTGGCAGGTGCCATTTAGACAAGGATGCCAAGGCTAATGAGCCTTTGTTACCAGCCATGTTAGTCGCAAATACCTGGGGCCTGAGTTCGTGAAAAGTTTCAATTCTAAACTGATGTTTCTCACAGCATTGAGACTTTAAGTGGGGGTCATCTCTTTCATTCATAACCCTCCACTCCCAAAGGAGCATAGGCCTTCAACAAACACATGCCAAGTCCTCCTGTCACGTGCCATCATCTCAAGTTCTTTCCATGTTCTCCTCATCATTTTCACCTCTGTTTCCAACTCTCTTCTCCATGTACTTCTTGGTCTTCCTCTGCCTCTCTTGCCCTGGGGGTTCCAGAACAAGGACTGCCTTGTAATGCTATCAACAGGTTTCCTCAGTGTGTGTCCTATCCATCGCCATCGTCTTCTTCTCATCTCTCGTTCCACTGGCACCCGTCCAGCTCCCGTCATCAGTTCCACATTGGCAACCCCGTCATACCATTCCAATCCCTCTATTCTACGCAAGCACCCATTTATGAAAGTCTGTAGCTTCTCGGCCGCTGTCTCTGTTGCTCTCCATGTCTCCGAGCCACACAACAGGACCGACCCCACACCCGAGCCGAAGATTCCCACTTTCGCGCTGGATCCCATCTCTCCCGATCTCCATATACCTCCCAATGCAATGAAAGCTCCCCTTGCCCTCTGCACTCTCACTTTGACATCGCTGTCCGTCCCTCCAACCCCGTCTACACCACTGCCAAGACATGTGCACGACTCCACATCCCGCATTGGTGTCCCCCCAAGCCCAACCCTGTCCTCACCACCTGCATCCATTCTCATTACCTTTGTCCCTTCCCTGTGTACCCTCAGACCCAACTGCCGCGACCTCTCATCGAGTGCCTTCAACCTGTCCTGCATCCGACTACGGCCATGGGACAGGAGAGCCAAATCATCAGCAAAATCCAGATCATCCAACTGCTTAGTCAGAGTCCACTGGATTCCACCTCTGTCGTGTGCTGTCGATGATCTCATAACCCAATCTATTGCCAGCAAGAAAAGAAATGGAGACAAGAGGCATCCCTGTCGCACTCCCGCCCCCATCCCAAACGGTTCCGCAAGCTGTCCTTCACGAAGAACTCCGCACGCCATGTCTTCACAGGTTTTCCCTATTAAATTAATGATTTTCAGGGGAACTCCACAATGCCTCATCAATCTCCAAAGTGACTCTCTGTCCACACTGTCAAATGCCTTTTCGCAGTCCACAAATCCGATGTACAGTGGTGAACTCCATTCCAGACCCTGCTCAACCACTATTCCCAAAGTGGCTATCTGGTCTGCACACGATCCGTCCCGTCGAAAACCTGCCCGTCCATCTCCCAATCTCCTGTCCATGGACTCCTTTAATCTCTCAAGGACAATCCTGTTCAACACCCCTCCTGGCACCGATAGTAACACCACTCCTCTATAATTTGTGCACTCTTGTAGATCTCCCTTCCCAGGCAACCCAACCAGACATCCCCCCTTCCACCCCGCTGGCATCCCCTCCCCCTCCCAGACCCCACCAAGCAATCTATATAACATCTCTGTAGCCGTGTCGACATCTGCCCCGATGGCCTCCGCCGGAATGCCACCAGGTCCAGACGCCCTTCCATCCCCCAGAAGCTCCATGGCTTTCTTTACCTCTTCCCCCGCCGGTCCCTCACCGTTAATCTGCAGCTCCTCCTCCGCTGGCTGGACGCCCGGCGGGCCCCGTGGAGCCGGTCTACTGAGAAGGTCCCCAAAACATTCCGTCCACCTCCCCATCTGCTCCCGTACATTGCCGAGCAGCTTCCCATTCCTATCCCCTATGAGGCAACCCGTTTGCCTGCACCTCCCTGTTAGCTTCCCTGTGCTGCCACACAGCTCTCCCACATCTCCTTCGGCCGCAGCATCCTCCGCCTCCCCCGCCAACTCCTCAATATACTTCCTCTTGTCTCTCTTGACACCTCTTTTTACCCCCTTGTTCGCCCCCGTGTACACCTCCCGAGCCCCGGCCTTGGAACCTCTGGCCTTGCCTGCGTCTAACTCTGCTCTCCTGTCTTTTCCATCTCCTATCCCATTGATGGCTTCTGTTGCCACCCATGCCCTCCGTTGTCTCTCCCCCTCTCCACATGTAAGCCTACCTTGCCGTGGTTGGAGAGCTTGAGCGCCCCAATGATCCCGGGAGCTATGCCGGCGGGAGTTTTACTCCTGGCAGGGTCACCCAAGCCGGACAGGTCCTGGGTGAGGGGCCAGACTAAATGGGCTGAGGAGTGGGTGGAACCCTATAGGTGTAGATGCAGAACCCACCGGCGAGTGGTACATGCTCTGGTCTGCACCAATCCACCCCCACTTCATGGGTTAAATGCTTTCTTGCCTCATTCTTCACTGTTTGTCGTCTATCACGCCCACGGCGACCGTTGCCTCAATTGGCTGTGTGTGGTGTACCCGGAAACGGGGCCTCCCAGCACTGAGGCACAGTTAAGTCCCCGATGTCACTTATCGGTGCAGAATTGAGAGAGATGGCTGAGCATCACAATCCCCCCTGTGTTGCAGCATGATGAGAACCCAGCATTGCACACTGAGCTTGGGGGGATCACTTGGGCACCAGACTTAATACTGGCTCTTGACTGGATGGCCGCATGCAGGAGATTTCTACAATGGAGGGTTGGCAGGTGGTGGGTATCTGGAAGTGGCTCTGTGCAGGACGTGAGGATTCCTTGGGAGAGCCCAAAACCAGAGCACAGCATTGTGCAAGCTCTGCATAGTTGGAGAGCCCCCTGGATGACGGGGAATGCACAGTGTGCTACCCCACCTATCCCCAACTGCTAACTTAGAACCAGAAGTGGGGTCCTCTGTATGCGTGCCAGGCCAGGATAAAACGCCTGGGAAAGAGACTGGAGCTCAGAACTCCCTAACTCAAAGTTGCAGGATGGCAGAAAAGCCACAGGAAAGACAGGGCTATTTTGAAGATAACGCAACCATATTTTCACCATACGAGCTCGGACGCCGCCTCGGTAAACAAGGTCCGCGCAGAGCAGTGACACCCCCAGGCTGCTTGCGAATAGTCTACTACTGGGAACATAAACAGATTAGGGATGAGCCCACTCTCCCGTTGAGCAGGTGCTAAAGTCGTAGATATTGGGCCAGAAGGCGCACCGGAAACCACAGTATCATGCAACTCGCTTTTTTTTTTTCTATGGAGAGTACACCGTCAAATAAATCTCGTTCTGGTGCTCGCCCTGTGGAGCTCCACCAGGCAGGTGCAGTGCCGGGCTCTGAGCCTCGACAGAGCCCACCCTCAGCTACTGGAGGACCCTCTAGACCGTCTTGTGGAGACAGCAGACGGCGGAGGAGAACTACTGACCAAAACAAAACAGAAAAAGAGAAACCCAGAGTGCCACTTGTCATAATGCACTGGAATGCAGAGGGAGTGAACAGCAAGCAGGCTGGATACAGCAAAAAGACAGAGCTGGAAAACATCTTGTATGAGAAGCAAGTCAGTGTTTGCTGTATCCAAGAGACTCACTTGAAAGCAGATCAAACCTTTAAAATAAGGGGATATCAATGCTTCAGATCCGACAGAAAAGATAGACGAAAAGGAGGAGTACTTACTCTTGTAAGGAATAACATTCCTGCACACGAAAGGAAAACCTTCATGGATGGAGCAGAATATCAGCTGCTGCAGATAAAGGTAGACAAGATGGAAATAGAACTCCTGAACTATTACTGTCCGAACAACAAACCTCTGAGTCTCAGCTCTATACAGGTACCAGCCACCAACTTTATAGCAGTTGGAGACTTTAATAGCCACTCCCAGAGCTGGGGCTATAACCATCTGGATCACAGAGGTGAAGAGGTTGAAACTTGGCAAGATGATCACTCCCTAATCCTAGTCAATAATGCCACAGATACTCCTACCTTCTACTCCAGAGGATGGCACACAACTTCAACACCAGATCTTGCCTTCTCCACACCAGATATAGCTGGATCTATTAGTAGAGAAGTAGGAGATCAACTAGGGGGAAGCGACCATCGCCCAATCTTTCTTACTGTCCAGAGTGCAACTCTCAGTACAGGCCCAGCCATTACAAGATGGAACTACAAAAAAGCCAACTGGGGTTTATTCAGGCATCAGGTGAACACGCTGCTGTCTACCCTCAAGGTACAGAACCGAGATATTAATGAAGTGGTAAAAGACTTCAACAGATGCATACTACAAGCTGCAAAAGAAACCATTCCCAAAGGATGCCGGCGTAACTACATACCATACTGGTCCAGCACACTCCAAGAACGTCAGGAAGCTATGGACAAGGCTAGAAAGAACGCAGAGTCTCAGCCTTCACTTGAAACTCACAACAAATGGAAAAAGGCTGTAGCAGAGTTTCAGAGAACAAAGCTAGAAGAAAAACGGAAAAGCTGGAGAACTAAAACGGCATCGCTGAACCTTGAGAAAGACGGCAGGAAACTTTGGAGATTAGTCAAGTCTCTAAATGAAGAGCGTTCCTCACCAAGGCAGACTATCACATTGGATGAAGGTGGCAAACTTTTCAGAGGAAAACAAGCTGCAGACTTGTTTGCTAGAAGATACAGTTCAGAAAGCAACTTACCCATTAACATAGACCATCAGAGAGAGATAAGAAAAGAAATACTGGCAACCATGGGACAGACAGATACTCCTGCCCCAATGAGGGAACCCATCACACTAGGAGAACTACAGAAGGCTATTTCCAAGCTTAAGTTTCAAAAGTCACCCGGCCCAGACAAAATCAGCAACGAAATGCTAGTAAATCTGAGCTCAGCAGCAAAGACAAAACTGCTTGAGATATTCACCCACAGCTGGTTGAAAGGAACGGTACCCCAAGTATGGAGAGAAGCCATCACAATACCCATACTAAAGAAAGGGAAATGTAAGACCGAGGCTGCAAGTTACCGGCCAATCAGTCTCACAAGCTGTGTTGGGAAGACTATGGAGCGAATAGTCAACCACAGATTGAAATGGTATTTAGAGTCTGAGCAGATCCTGGTGCCGGAACAAGCTGGATTTAGAGAATGCTACAGTATAGAAGACCAAGTTACTTACTTGTCTCAAGCAATAGAAGATGCCTTTCAGGAGAAGAAAAAGGTCCTAACGATCTGGGTCGACTTCAAGCAGGCCTTTGACAGGGTGTGGAAAGATGGCCTCATTGCAAAACTTGGGAGAGGTGGAATCCAAGGCAACATGATGAAATGGATCCAGTCATACTTGCATAACAGGAGAACTAGAGTCACTCTTGACGGTCTGCAGAGCAGAAAAGTGTTGCTCCATCAGGGGGTACCTCAAGGAGGAGTAATTTCCCCTACACTCTTCCTTGTTTACATCAATGACCTGGTGAAAGATCTCCCTGCAGGAGTGAAAGCTGCCTTATATGCAGATGACCTAGTACTCTGGTGCGCTGATGAAAATGTCACCACAGCAAATTATAGAATGCAGCGGGCAGCAGACATGCTAGTGTCATGGGCAGAGAAATGGCTTATCACAATAAACACAGACAAAACCTCCACAACACTGTTCTCCCTCGCCCCCAAGGACAAATCAGCTAACATACACCTAGGGACAACCGTTATCAAGGAAGAAAGCTACCCCACCTATCTTGGGGTGACATTTGACCAAAGGCTTACATGGAATAAGCATATTGAAAATGCAGAAGGAAAGGCCCGAAGACGACTAGGCATACTCAGAAAATTGGCAGGTACCAACTGGGGAGCAAATGAACGAAATCTAAAGAAGATTTATAGTGGAGTAATAAGACCACACTTAGAGTTTAGCTCAGCAGCATGGTCATCAGCTGCTAACTCACATCTGCAGTCCTTGGACAAGGTGCAAAATCAAGCTCTCAGGCTCATTACAGGAGCCATGAAAACTACACCAATAACAGAGATGCAGAAGGTTGCTGGATTACAGACATTGTCCCATAGAAGAGACACAAAGACCATGATCCAGATGGAAAAGTACAACAGTATGCCAACGCACCCAATGAAGGCAAGACTAGATGATCTGGCATTGGGACGTCTAAAGCGTAGCAGCTTTGTGCATCGGGGAAAAAGACTTATAAGACAGCATCAAGAAGACCTATCTATGAAGACAACACCACTGAAGCCCACCCTATACCCTGTACCATGGGAGCAGGCCAGCAGTGCCCTCCAAATTAATACGTCGGTCAGTGGTCTCACAAGTGGATGTGAGTATAATGATCTGCAAAAACGAACTGCTACATTGAGTATGATCCAAGAAAGCTATCCCGATCAATCATGGATACATGCCTATACAGATGGATCAGCAACTAATGCTGTTAGGAATGGAGGTGCCGGTATCTTTATCTCATATCCTGACAACCACTATGAGACTAGGCACATTCCCACTGGTAAATTCTGTTCCAACTATACAGCTGAGGTTCAAGCTCTAGAGCAAGCTGCAAATATGATTTATAACACCAACTCTGACTGCCACCAGGTAGTCATCCTCACAGATGCACTGTCTGTCCTGCAAGCTCTCAAGGGTGGTAAACTCCCGCATCTGAGAAATGAACTAAACAAGGTAGCTGCCAAAAAGAGAACCATACTTCAGTGGGTACCATCTCATTGTGGTGTACCCGGAAATGAAAAGGCAGATAAACTTGCAAAAAAGGGAGGAGAATGTGAACAAGAAGATAATGAAGTCACATTGAGAAAAAGAGAGCTATCCAGACTATCAGAAGAGAACAGAACCAACCCAAAGACGACTATCACACTCTCGACCGGCAGGGACAGATAACTATTTTTCGACTCAGGACAGGGCATAACAAACTGAATAAACACATGCACAAGTTACGATTGTCTGCTTCACCACTGTGCACATGTGGATTAAACGAACAAACTGCTGAGCATGTTCTACAGGACTGTCCTCTGTATGACCAGTTAAGAAAGATATACTGGCCCAATGACTCAACACTAAATTCAAAGCTATATGGAGTTAAAGAGGAACTTCAAACAACAGTCGAATTCATCATGAGAACTCGTCTGACGGTGTAATCATAAAGATGCGATCGCAAGAAGAAGAAGAAGAAGAAGAAGTCTCTCCCCTTTCCCCAGCACTTCCCCACATGTCTCCTTCCATACCGTCCTGACCCGCTGCCAATAGCCTCCTGCACTCTCCACATCCTCCAACCGCCGGAGCACTCGGAATTCGCTGGACACTGTGACCGCAAATCTGTCTCCCGTCTCTTGATTTCCCAGCTGTCCTACACTAAACTGTTGTCCATAATTTTGCACTGCCGCATATCTCCTGAGTCCCATTTCCACTTTGGCTATCAGAAGATGGTGATCCGACGCCACATCCGCTCCCCTATATACCCTTACACCCTGCAATGACGATCCAAACCCCTTCTTTATGCACATATGATCGATCTGATTTTCTGTTCTATGGCCTGGTGATATCCATGTTGCCCCGTGCACTCTCTCACGTGGAAACACGCTTCCTCCTATAGCCAGTTGACCCGAAGCACAGAAGCCTGCGAATAGCTCTCCATCCTCATTCATTACTCCCAGCCCATGCTCTCCCACGACCTCCTCAAATCCAGTATTGACTGTACCCATCCCTGCACCCATGCCACCCATCAAAACCGTGATGTCTCCTCTTTTCACTTCATCCACAATTTCCTGTAGTTTAGTACAAAATGCTTCCCCCACAGACTCCTCTCTGTCATCAGTTGGCGCACAACACTGGATGACATTGACATGAACTTTCTTTCTAGCTGTTTTGAAAACAGCTGTTACCACTCTGGGTCCCACAGCCTCCCACCCAACGAGTGCCCCCCGTGCCTCTCTAGACAACACAAGAGCCACCCCTTCACTGCGGTGCGAACCCTCGTCCTCGTGTCCCGAGGACAGCACCAATTCACCCGTGACGAGTCTCCTCCTGTCCACCCCCCTCCACCCTGTTTCACACATTCCCAGAACCTCGATTTCGCATTCCCCCATTTCTGCTGCCACCCGTGCCACCCTCCCTTGTTCGTTCAATGTCCGAACATTCCAGGTGCCAAATCTGGAAGTTCTCCCAGAAGAAAGAAGGCCAGTCAGCAACACAGACTCCTTTCGGCTTTCTCTGTGTTGCATCATACGCCTCCCCGCGAGAGGACCTTCCCCTGTCTTGGATGGCTGTGTTTTATTTTCTTTATTTGACTTGTCCATATTTGTTGAAGTTTTTTGTGGTTTAAATTTTTTTTACAGGATGGGGTAACCGGCCCCATGCCCAACCCTCCTTAGTCGCCTTCTACGACATGCTTGGCAGGGGACAGTGTTACTATTCTTTGCTCCCCTTTCGGGCCCCGGTAACACACGGGTGGGGGTCATCTCTTGCAGACTTTTAATTTTCATAGAATATTTATTGTGTTTCCATTTGTGTTCTTAGCTTGTAAAGTACTTTAGTGAACAGTACATTAAGTCTGACTCGAACGTGTAGACAAGACAACAATCTTGATCACAGTACTTAGTGTTTACAACATCAGGACAGGAACCACTTAGGTCTCACACTGTTGACTTGAGTTTGAAATCCAAACAACGATCGAAGGAAGATGTTGTTTTCTTTTATTTCATGTAAAAGGTATGATTCTCTTTTTTCTTTTTTTCTGTTCTCTCTTTTTATTTACAGTTTCCATAATGATGAAATTCAAGGCATCGTTAAGATAGTATAAAGCAGATTTCATGCATAATGAATGTCAAGACATTGCCAATTTCATATTTTCCATCCCGATACTGTCATTCATCCCGTGTCACATAGGCAACTAAAGTCTTATAAAGGGACGGATATGAACATTAATTTTCTGTTGAAGCAGGTGTCACGAAGTGGATTTAAGTTTAGAGTGTGTCCAGTGTATAGACCAGACCCTAGTATGAGATAGACTGAGAAGATAAATTTATATGTGAAATTTATAGTGACTGTGGACAGATGAGGCTATTGGCTCAAGGTTGAGAACCTGGATTGACTCTCCCTTGCCACTTGTGACTAAAATTTTGCTATAACCTCACCCCCCCTCTAACTGCCAATATAGGAGATAAGGTATAAATCAGGACCACAGACACCACTATACAGACAACATAAAGGTACAGTATAGTTAGCTATAAATTAGAGAACCTGATCCAGTGAACATTTATATAGTTTTATTACACACAAAAAAATATATATATATATAATCAACAAAAGAATCAAATCACATAGAAACAAAATCAATAATATGCAATGTTGTACAGACCTGAAAAACAAGGAAAACAATTAAATTGGTAGATAATAGAAAACAACCACTTTCACTCCTTCTTTCACCCTGCTGGGGAAAAATAGAATGATTACTGAGTTAACCACAATTAATGGGTGGGGGCATCAACTTTAGCCACCACTCCCTCCTACAATCTATTTCCTACTGTCACTGGTTGCTGACACTGCCTTAACTATTTTCTACACACACACAGTTTCCAGGCTATTTAGGCGAGACACGCGCCGCTAATTTAACACCACTGGGCTGCTACCCTAGTAGACTTAGATTACAACTATTGCTCAGAGTTGATCCATCTAATGGATAATAAAAGACCCTACTGGTCCTGTCTATTTCCTCTCTCTATCTCTCTCCCTCTTTCTTTGCTTCAGTGCCTCTCTGACACTCTTGACATCTGCTGAGGTGGCGTCTCCGTTTACGCCTTCTCTCGTTGACTTGTCAGAACCAGGAATGATCACCCTGTCTCCTTTGTTCTGACTTCTGAAACGATGACTTGATTTTTAAGCTTGAGGTACTTGATTCACTTGTAGAAGCTTCACGGCTGCTGACCAACTTCTCACTTGCCCCGTTAACCCGCTCAAGGTTTCGGGACATACAGCTTTATTATGGCTGTATAACTTTTGACCTATCTCCCAGCCACGTGCTGTTGTCAGAGTGGTATAATGAGCTTAAGAGCTCTGGATTATAAGACAAATTCTGTTCCCAGCTGAAGATTGTCTTCGCTACCTGGGGAACATATGGTATTTCTTGCACTTTTCTTGATCTCTCGAGCGATATGCTCCTGAGATGACAACTTGCTGTTGTAAAGGACTGAGGCTGGTTGCCCCTCCTACAGACTGCGAAAACTCTTGCTGTGGAACAAACAACACAACAGCTATATAAAAAGTTACACATCTCAAACACTTAACTCCCTTCCCACTTTAAATCAATTCCAGCTCCCCTTCTCTATCTCCCGCTATGGACCACGATATAAAATATTTATGCCCCAAAATGGTGAAGATGACATAAAGATGGAAGAACTGAGGGCAGCACTAGAGAAAATCAAGATGGGCAAAGCAGCAGGGCATGATGGTATAACACCAGAAATGGTTAAGTACATGGGAGCATCAGGCGACCTATTACTCTTAAAGGTCCTACAGGCAGCATGGTGCAACAAGACCATACCAAAGGATTGGGAGATTGCCATCATAACACCAATTTTCAAAAAGGGTGACAATCGACAATGTGGAAACCATAGAGGCATATCCCTTCTCAGTGTCCCTGGTAAAATCTACTCTAGAATCCTAGAGCAGAGACTCCGACGCCTAGCTGAGCCACAATTGGATGAGGTCCAGTGCGGATTCCGAGCAAACCGAAGTACTCAAGACCTAATCTTCACACTCAGACAGCTGAGTGAAAAGGCCCTTGAGTATAAGAGTGAGATCCATCTTTGTTTCATAGATCTGGAAAAGGCATTTGACAGGGTCCCCTGGAGCAAACTTTGGGACTGTTTGGCAAGGAAGAATATTCCAACACCTCTGATTCATGCTATACAGAGCTTCTACAAGTCTTGCAGAAATTATGTGAGGACAGCAAACCATAAGTCAGAAGAGTTCAGGACCACCACTGGTGTAAGACAAGGTGATATCCTATCACCTTACCTCTTTATACTCCTTATGGACGATGTCATCAAGGCATGTAAGGAGAGAACAAGAAAGTATTCAGTGGGGTACTGGAAGATGAGACAGGTCTATATTTCGGAGCTGGCATTTGCTGATGGCCATGTCTGCAGAATGGGAGAAGATCGGCTACCACGACAAGCATGGGAAACAAAGAGCCAGGGATCCAGACCTCCAGGACGACCCAGAGTCCGCTGGGAGGACAACATTAGACAATCTTTGAAGGACCGAGGACTAGAATGGAACCAGGCCAGGAAGAAGACAGCTGATAGAATGGTCTGGCGCTCTCTCTTCCAAACCTCTACACCTCACGGTAGAAGGGGAACGACTAAGTAAGTAAGTAAGGTCAATCTCCCCTCTCTCTCCCATTCCAATAAACATCAGCTGGCTCAGATCGTTAGTTCTGCATGACTAGCCAGGTGTCACAACATTTTTTTCACACTGAGGAAATCCCTGTCCGAAAATACTTTGGGCTACTTTCTCACTGACCCTTGGTGTACATTTATCAATACAAATTTAAATCTAGAAAGGGGAACCTCCCGTCTATGTAAAAAGAAATTCCCTTATCAGACATATATAAATTACACCTCATGGTAATTTAATCCACAGTAAAAAATACACCATACAAAATTTACAACAATAAAAATGCACACAAAAATAACGTACGCCAAATTTATGCTAGCGTATTTAACTGCAATTAAATGGTAAACAACCGAGGTTATCAATGTATCCCCCGTAGTTAAATTCATGTTCCTGTGTTCACCCTGATGTTACTTCGCCCTTCTCTGGGTAACATTCCCGAATTAAAACTCAATACAATCCATGCCCACGTGCTTACAATTACAAAATCCCGCTCCCGTTTAAATACAACAGTTTATCATAATCAAAGATGCGGGTTTTTCCTTCCGACCTTATTTAAACAATTAGACCTTCTATTAAATATTAAGGAGCTCACATTACAGGTCACACGATCTTTACACACTCCTAGCTACGGCTGTTATCATATAAGAATTCTCTGCGCCTCTTACATTTCATCCTTCCACTGAGATCGTAATTGATGGCGCTTCGGTTTATGAAATAATTTAAAACCTCCTGAGAAATGCTTAAACTTAAACAGTCTAGTTTCTATAAGAAGCAAATTACAAGCATCACGCTAAAGAATTTTGGCTTACCCAATAAGTCAAATATCTCACTGAAGAGCAAGAGCTTATGACGTAGCTCCTCGCGGCTGCAAATTCTTCGGAAGAAAGACAATTTTACTTAATCGGCACGCGTATATATCTTAAACCAAACCGCGCAAACATATTCCTTATGTCACACTGGCGTACCTCTTACAGCCAATGAAACCCTTACAAAATTTAAACACTCGAGCCTTAGCCAATAGATTTGAAAGTGACGCTCGGACCGCGTGTCCAAAACCCATTGCGTCATGTTAGGTGGCGCCCGCGATACATTAACAAAGAAAATGGGATACCCTGCTCGCGATTTTCTAGCGAAAAAAGAACGGTGAACAAAACGAACTGGTGAAAATCTAATATTCTCCCCTGTAGTCTCTAATAAAAACGTAATTTTTAGACCTACAGAAAAAGACCAAACTCGATATATTTCAAGGAGAAGAAACATGGCAACCACATAAAGTTACAAAGGGAAGAAGACTGGTGAAAACTCGTATAGAAGACTTAACTGGGGCCTGTTGAAAGGACAGAATTACAGTACAGCATCAAAGCAGGTCTATAGTTTTGCCTGTTCTAATTGGTTGGTTGCTAAGTGTTCTGCATCCTGACTTTCCTGTCTATGCATTAATGAATTGTAAGCAACAAAAATAGTCTTTCTATTTTTTAACAATGGCTGCCATGGCAGTTGCAGTCCTGAGAGATAAGCTCTCTATTTACATTGTAGTAGAATATATATCTTGGCCGTAGCTGTAATATGAATACATTAAAGTACGAACCACACATTGTAATATAATGCGAATCTTGACATGTACGATATTCTGTAAATAAACATGGCTACGAACTGAACATGCTTATACTGAGTGCTTTCTGAAACATGTGTGTGCTTGTGTAGATGACGAGGTAATGCTTATATACATACATCATAACATTACATGGTGGCAGCGGTCGATACCGGACTGACGCAAAACAGCTACACGATAACACGTGAGTACAGTATTCGGCTAATTTTCGTCATCGAAGTCAGCCATGGCGGCGAAACAATATCGCAACGCACCGCAAATGAGATTCGCCGGTCAAGACGATAAGAGTGAAGCTTTCTTGTTATGGCGCCAACGCATAGATCTATATTCCAAGACCACTGGTCTGGAAGGACAAACCCTAACTCCATATATCCTAGAAGCATTGGACGATGAAGGTTTGAAAATTTACAACAGTTTTGCTACCGCCATGCCTGTTGAGTCAGCGACCGACCCCGTAGCCATATTGGACGAATTTGAAAAACGTCTGATAATAAAGCACACGAACTTTAGAGCGGCAAGATTAGAACTTCACCACCTGCGACAGAAACCTGATGAAAGTTTAGATGATTTCTTCACTCGCATCAAGGAGAAAACAAGTGTATGTAAATTTAACAAAGAAGAAGAAAAAGAGCGAATTATCGAACAGATCCTTCTCAGCACACCAATGCCAGAGTTCCAGAAATGGATACTGAGCCAGAGTGATACACTAAATTTACAACAACTTCTGGATGAAGGCAGGAAACACGAGGCACAAGCACTAAACATTAAACAAATTCAGCAAGGTACAGTAACAGCCCAGGTGGATGCAGTAAAAAGCTATAAACCCAAACAAAACAAAGCAACTGGTTCGAAGCAACAAGAAAAACACAACACAAGCAGAGGTGCTATGTGTAAATGTTGTGGCCTAAACCACATACAAAACCACTGTCCAGCTAAAGACTCTACATGTCATTACTGCAGAAAGAGGGGCCACTGGATAAAATTATGTTTCAAGAGGAAACAAGACAGTGCTCAACACAACTTTCACAGCAGAGAGTCATCAAAACAAACACACTTTATGATGACTGAGGACCTTGACTCCAGTGAAGAAAGTGATCCTTCCACATTTGATACTGTGAAGATACTAACTTTCAGTAATGAACCAAAGAGAACGCAGGCTTTCTGCAAAGTACAATTCCGAATACCAGGAATTAAAAGGCACAAAGAAAGATATATTCGGTTCAAGATAGACACAGGTGCCCAAGGTAACACTCTACCCTTAAGAATATTCAGACAGATCATGCCTGACAAGGTGGATAAGCAAGGATTTCCCACAAGGGATGTAAAAAGTAGGAGTGGCAGGACAAAGATAAGAGCTTACAATGGAACAAGTATAGACTGTTTCGGAGCAGTAACACTTGAATGTTTATACAGAGACTCTGAATGGACATCGTCAACATTTTACTTGGTAGATGTTGAAGGACCTGCAATTTTGGGTTTACCAATGTGCGAAAAGCTGAGTGTGGTAACTATTAACAACATTAAAGCTGACAAAAAAGAACATCTTACTCTACACGTCACTGGAGTAGATGACCTTAAACAGCGATTCCCAGAACAGTTCGACAGAATAGGCAAACTTCCAGGAAAGGCAAGATTCTTTTTAAAAGACAACGCTGAGCCAAAGATAGACCCACCTAGAAAGTATCCTATACATGTTAAACAGAAACTTGCCACAGAACTAGAAAAGATGGTGCAGAATGATGTTATTAGAAAGGTTGAAGAGCATTCTGATTGGTGTAGTAGTATCACAACCGTTCTGAAGCAGGATGGTTCTCTTCGGGTTTGCCTTGACCCAAAACACTTAAACAACAGTCTAAAGCGCTGTCCACACAAAATGCATACAGTGGAAGAGATAACTCACAGATTCCACAATGCCAAATATTTTTTCTAAACTAGATGCTGTACACGGATACTGGAGTGTTGAGATAGCAGAGGAAAGTCAACTCCTTACAACTTTTCGAACACCATTCGGCAGATATTGTTTCAAGAGACTCCCATTTGGTTTGAATGTATCACAAGACATCTTCCAACAGAAGATTGACAACATTGTTGAGCAAAGTTCTGGTACAGTGGCTATTGCGGATGACATTGTAGTCTGCGGCAGGTCAGAACAAGAACACGACCGTAACTTGATTAACTTGATGCATGTAGCACAGGCCAATGGGCTAACATTCAACAGCAAAAAGTGTACAATTAAGGCAACGGAGATACAATTTTTTGGATTGCTGTACACCCAGAATGGTGTAAAACCAGACCCTAAAAAGGTTGAAGATATTCATGACATGCCAACACCAGCTACAAAGAAGGAACTGCAACAATTCTTAGGTGCTGTCAATTTCCTAGCACAATTCATACCAAATTTGTCAGCTGCTGCAGAACCTTTGCGATCTCTACTACAGAATGAAACTCCGTATGAATGGTCAGAAGACTACCAATACATATTCAACCACTTGAAGACCCTCATATCATCTGATGCATGCTTGAAATACTATGACATGCAAGCACCCACTTTTCTCATGGTTGATTCCAGTCTGAAAGGCCTAGGAGCAGCACTTTTGCAACCAGACAAAAATCCTGAAGGACACTATGCCAAAGAACTTCGTCCTGTAGCTTACGCAAGCAAATCATTAAGTTCTGGCGAAAAGAAACTTGCAAACATTGAAAGAGAAATGCTAGCTGTACGTTTTGGAATCAAACGCTTCCACACATTTCTTTTCAACCGCCCATTTACAATTCTCTCAGATCATAAGCCACTTGAGATGATTCATAAAAAACCAATAGCTTCAGCACCACCACGACTACAAGCTCTGTTATTGGAAACACAAGGTTATGATTTTAATATTCAGTATATCCCAGGAGAGGATATAGGTCTTGCAGATGCTCTCAGCAGACTACCAAACCCCAACAAGACAGCAGATCTTACCCCAAACATCAAAGTTGATTTTGTCAAGTTTAGCGATAATAGGCTTGAACACATCAGAGAAGACACAATGAGAGATCCTATCCTTAACTCTCTCAAAGAACTGATATACCATGGATGGCCAAGCTCTATCAGGGAAGTTCCAACACACATCCGTCCATACTACTCGATGAGGGACGAGTTAAGCATCGAAGATGGTCTGATCTTTAAAGGAGATCGCATTGTTGTACCAGAAACACAACGCGATATCATCCTTAAACAGCTTCATAATAGTCACCTTGGTATTGTGAAGACACAACTGAGAGCAAAGAAAGATGTTTACTGGCCACAGATAAACAAGGACATAGAAACACTATGTAAAAACTGTTCAATTTGCCAAGAACATGCAAATAGGCAGTGCAGAGAACCTCTCATACCATCAGACATACCATTGAGCCCTTGGAGCATTATAGGAACTGATATTTTCTCAATCGACAATAATGACTATCTTATTATTGCTGATTACTACAGCAAATTTCCCATCATTGAGAAACTTCCACAACCCTCACCATCAGCTGTTATTGCAGACATTACAAAGAAGTATTGCAGCATGTTTGGCATCCCAGATGAAATTAGATCAGACAACGGTCCACATTTCTCAGGTCAAGCATACAGAAACTTCACTAAGGACTGGAAGATCAAACACACAACATCATCACCTAGATACCCTAAATCTAATGGTTTCATTGAGAGACAGATACAAACTATCAAGTCAATCATGAAGAAAACAAGAACAGAGGATGTACACCTAGCACTCTTGAGATGGAGAACAACACCGGTAGACAGTAAGATCGACAGTCCAGCAGAACTTATGTTTGATAGAAGAATTAAAGACCTCCTACCATCTAAGGTCCACTTCCGTCCACAACATAGAGACAGCACATATGATCAACTTCAGCATCGTCAGCAAGTTCAGAAATCCAACTATGACAAATGTGCTAAAGACTTACCACCATTATATCCTGGTCAGCATGTAACTACCTACAACCACAACAATGACACATGGTCAAAAGCAACAATCATTTCCAGAAACCCTGAACCCAGGAGCTATACTTTAAGACCAGACAGCAGCAGCAACCTCCTGAGGCGAAACAGAGTGGACATAAGAGAAATCCCACAGAATACAACAGAACAGAGAATTCCCATGCTTTCAACAGACAATGCAGTAACTCCAGACCTTGGTGCCCCACAAAACCAACAAGCGCCAAGGCCGAAATCACAACCAACTCAAGCTAAACCAGGGACTTCCGCAGAACCACCAGCACTTTACACCACTCGTTCTGGCCGTACAGTGACACCTCCCAGCCGATACAGACAGTGACATATATACTCACACTGAGCATTACACATACTTATCCTTTCTCACATGAAACATTTCGTTGGAAATGTTTGCACACATTTTTTTTTCAAAAAAGGGGGGATGTAATATGAATACATTAAAGTACGAACCACACATTGTAATATAATGCGAATCTTGACATGTACGATATTCTGTAAATAAACATGGCTACGAACTGAACATGCTTATACTGAGTGCTTTCTGAAACATGTGTGTGCTTGTGTAGATGACGAGGTAATGCTTATATACATACATCATAACATTACAGTAGCCAGACAAAAAGTGAAAGTCATGGTGGCTGCTACCAAAACTACTTATCTGTGGTCTCAAATGATTTGCCCATATTAAGATCGGCTGTAAATCAGATTCATGTAGATGTCTTCTTCTTCTTCTTCTTCTTCCTCGTTCGCCCTGAAAAGGACGGTGGTTGCGTTGTGTCTGTTTACGCCGTAGCTGTGATATCTGCACCTTTCGGTCGACACATCCGACTTCAGCACGGCATTTTTTAGGGACTGGGTTTGCCTTCCCATTGTGATCCGTACTCGCTCAGCCAGACTGCACTGCTGAAGACTGTTTCCAGGACCACCACGTGGAGGTGGAGTACGGTCTTAGTCAGCTCTGGTTCGCTGACTCTGATGCAAGCAGTCAAGCTATGGGTCGCTGACTGCATTCACTATTGCTGCATCTTTGGGTCCCATGTAGATGTCTAACTCGGCTTGATCAGAGCTGCTTCTCTTGACGAAGGATGGTCTCAACTCTTGGTTGCCAACTCGCTTGTATTATGGCAACGAGAAACGCATCAGCCCTACATATTCCTAATATACAAGCTGCATCTACTAGCAACCACTGTTGCCATTTGAAAACCATTGCCCTTGCAGTGAATTGGCTTCGAGGCTATCATACAATAATTCTGATGACGTCATATGAAATGCCTATCTTATATGGATGGCAGAGTTTCACAGCCACACTAACCACTCTGTCAATCGGATGCTCTACCTTTAGTAAAAGCAGAGTACTTTTGTTTATTATTATGGGATTGCATTTTGTCATTACAAACAGGGCACTGCATATAATTCCCTGTGCTCCCGGAGGAGGCACAGAAAGAATAGTACCACTGTTCCCACCAGGCATGTCATCGAAGGAATTCCCACCAGGCATGTCATCATAGGAATTCCCACCAGGCATGTCATCGAAGGAAAGAAAGGCGACACTGGACAAGGGCTAGTGACTTTATTTAACAAATGTTTCTGAAAACACCACTGCAAGAGCTAATGAAGTGCTTTAGTGTAGGCTACTTGTGTAGGGCCTCATGCTCCATAAAAAACACAAATGAGATAGTTATTCAATCAATCCAACACAATGATATAACTCCTCTGCATTTATCCTAAAAGTAAGAGATTCTGTTACATGCCCATTGAGGCATATTGGGAATATGGTGTTAGGCCCATATTTTCTTGACCATCGGCACAGTAGGGGTGATGTGGTCAGCATCACGCCAGCCACCTTAACCTTTCCAGAGTTGCTCTGGTACCCAATTTATGAGGCTGGGTTGACCCTGGAGTCATTTGCGGTCTGAAAATTCCCACCTCAGCTGGGGATTGAACCATGGACCACCGAGCTAGGAAGCCAGTGCACTAACCACATTTATCCTAAGGTAAAGTGAATTCTTCAAATGAATCTGCTTAAACAATGGCATCACTTTGTGATCACCGCTAGCAAAGCATATTAACTCTTTAACCCATGAGCCCAAAGGTGTGCCACAATATGATACGTTACTTTCCCATTTGGCTGTAGTTAGATTTCCTATTGTCTGCATGTCACATGATATAAAACAAACTTATTTGTCATGTATAAGACCTAGAACGCTTCAAAATATTCTTCATCAAATTTAAAATGATTTTGTTTATGTTATGATTTATTTTCTCATGAATCTTTATATTCACTGCCTGTCTTAACCTTTAGCATGCTGCATTCTTTTCCCGAAAACTTGTCCTACAGCTGCATTCTTTTTCACAACCCCCCGATTTTATAGTGGGCGACTTGTAACGTCTATAGTTTTTGTGTTTCTTGGTCAATTGCTATCATTTTTGGAATTTATATAAATAAATGAATGATGAATCTGATGATATAAAATTTGTTTGTGTACTTGTTAGATGTGATAGGAAGAGAGGAAAGGAAAGATGAAAAAAACGAAAAAAATATTTAAAAAAAAAAAAATTTTTTTTTTTATTATTTTAAAATTTAAAAAAAAATAACCAAGAAACGAAGAGTCCATATCCCTTGCATCTCAAAGAAAGTCATTTGACCAATACAAATCAACTGACGATCTTTTCGTTACACCCATCATCAGTAGCAAAGCAACAAACATCCTCGTCAACAGTGACATTCGGCCGTAATTCTAAATTTCCTAGTCCTAACCCCTACAATTATACATACTAGCAATGCCCTTCTACTTTCGTTTCAATCTCAGCGATCAAACATATTCTGAGAACCGATATCAGCGTTTATAAAGACAAAAATCTCCTCCTCATCGCATCAGCGTCAGAATCCAATAAAATTATAATGAAAATGGCCGCGTGTTCGATGCCGATTCATTTCGATTGAAAAAATTCACAGAAAATAAACGCGGATAGCCATCACTAAAATAAAAACCGGAAAAGACAGTGAAATCTCTTTTACAGAAGAGTCAATTTTTACATCCGGGGTTAAGATCACGTGCATACACATTAAAAATCAGTTTCCGGATGATAGCCGCAAGGCCAAAAATATCGCCTCCAGCCTGGAGAACATAGGTTACGTTCGTCGACATTTGTCGATCGCAGCGTGCTAAAGGTTAAAACCTTGCATGTTGAAACAATGACATTCATTTTGGATCTTTGGGTAAACTAAAAAACTGGTTGTTACAGAAAGTGTTATTGTGTGCAGTATACGCAAAGGGCTTCCACATTTTTCTTCCGTTATCCAAGTTGGGCTAGGCAACATCTCTCTTATTCTGATTGGTAGGCATGTGTCACAACGTGGCTTTAATTAGAGTCTGTCTGAGTACAGAGACAAGGCACCAGTTTTGAGGAAAGTCTGAGAAGATAGATTATGATGAGAATTACAGTGAATGTAGAAGGATGAGACTTATAGCTTCAAGGGTGAGAACCTAGATTGACTCGCCCTCGCCACTTGTGACTTATTTACTAGTTACTGTCTCACCACCTCTGACTACCAGAAAGGAGATAAGGTTTCACTAAATTATCCACAGACACCACTATACAGTGAAAGCATATAAGTACAGTATAGTTAAAGATAAACTGATCCAGTGTAAATTTTTTAGTTTATTAAACAACAAATCAATACCACAGCAAAAAAAATAATAATGTGCGAGTTTTCACAACCTGGAAAAAGAACAAATCAAGTGAAAGACACAATATAAAGATTTCCACACACTCTTTCACACCTGCACGAAAACAACTAAGGATAAAGGACTATACTGGGTGAGGGTCTCCAAGTAAGCGCCACTTACTCCTGATTACACTATTGTTACTATCTAACACAGTCCCGCTGAAGATGTATAAACTAAATGACTACACTGTCTCAAGGCCCTCTAGGCGATCCTGCACAACTAACTAATACACCGCCAGAAATGCTACACTAATTGATTTGGCAGCACTAACTCAGAGGCTGTCCTCTAAGTATTTCTATCTGACCCTACTGTTCCTCGATAAACTCCTTTCTCTCTCCTCTGTCTCGGTTCAGTGCCTCTCTGACGCTACCGTCTTCGTCTGAGGCTCTGATGAGTTGCTTTTCGTCACGCACCTCCTCCTGTTAGCATTTAGAAAGGTATGTTTTCCCTCTCTCCTTTCCCGAATACTGATGAAGAGTGCTTTAGTAATTACAGCTGTATGTTGTTGCCTAAGGTCGTAGATCCCCTTATCAACCACTCTATTTTTAACAGTCATAGACTGGGTGATGCGCCAAACAACAGAGGGCAGTCCAAGAGGAATAAGATGGACTACATTTTCTACATTGGAAGATCTAGAATATGCAGATGACATTGCACTACTAGCACATTCACATCAACACATCCAGGAAAAAATGGATAGACTTAATAAGTATAGCCAGCAGGTGGGCTTGAACATCAGTCTAAAGAAGTCAGAGGTCATGATGCTCAATGTGAGCAACCCTGAGCCCATATCAGCAAGGAATCAGCAACTGGAACAGACAGACACCTTCACATATCTAGGATGCATAGTAACACCAGATGGCAGAGCAAGCAAAGACATCAACAACAGAATGAACAAAGCAAGAACAGCCTTTTTTACTCTAAACAACATCTGGAAGTCCTCTCAGTACAGCACTAGCACAAAATTAAGATTATATCAGAGCTGTGTGCTTTCTGTGCTTCTCTATGGTGCGGAATGCTGGAGAGTTACAGAGAAGGAAATGTCTAAATTGTCCTCCTTTCACACAACATGCCTAAGAAAAATTCACTGAATCTTTTGGCCGAATTCCATCACCAACCAAGATCTGCTTACTCGAAGCAAGCAAGAGGACATGCACAATATCATAACTGGCAGATGCTGGAGCTGGGTTGGCCATGTCCTCGGAAGAAACCATGATGCCATCACAAGAACAGCTATGCTATGGACCCCTGAAGGAAAACGAAAGAGAGGCCGACCAAAAACAACTTGGCGGAGGACTGTGGAGGCTGAGATGCAAAGAATGAACCAGAGTTGGGGCACTGTGCGAAGGATGGCCGCCGACCGAGCAAAGTGGAATCAATTTGTTGTTGCCCTACAAGACGCCACAAGGCGTGTTGGCCACTGACTGCTTTGATGGTCGGCGGTTAAGGATCAAAGAAGAAGAAGAAGGCCGTAGATGTTATCACTGCTGATGACACTCAATTCTGCAAACCGCCGAGTTAATCCGCTTCGGGTTTAGGCCTACTGCATTATTGTGCATTATATATTACCTTACACCTCACGGTAGAAGGGGAACGACTAAGTAAGTAAGCATTATTGTGGCAGTATGTAAACAACACCAGGCAACATAACCAGTTCCCGCTGAGGTATGTTTCCTCACTGCAAGAGAACTTCTCATTCCTTTCAGTGTTGCAGACGTAACTGGGCGCCCGGTACAAGTGTGTACCCAGTTTTTCTTCAAGTACTCTGCTGTCTCGTGCCTCCTTCTCCTGAGAAGGCAAAGTCCGTTGTAGGCTTAGGGCTATCTACAACCTCCTTGCCGTGAATTGCTGTAACACAAAAATTAACAACATCTATACAACAATTCAAAATTACCTAATACATAACACATTAACACCCAAAATTCATCTACACCCTGTTGTCCCCTAAATTCATAAATCTCCCCTACACACAAGAAATAAAACAGATATTTCTGCCCAAGGGTAAGACTAATTTACAGCTCCCTCCTATCTCCTGCACAATTTACTCGCTGTCTGTTACGTTACCCAGACGCCGGTTGACCTGAATCTTTTGTGTGCGAGTCTCGCCGTTAGGCGTCACAACATCGCTTCACCATACCTGTCAACCTGTACGAATTTTTCGTACAATGTACGGATTTTTGATACTTTTAGCAGTGTACGGACGTACAGACTCGTTGTACGGATTTTTCTCCCCTTCCCAAAAAAAAAAAAAAAAAAAAAAAAAATTTTTTTTTTTTTTTTTTAAATTCTAAATTTTAAATTCTAACCCAAGTTTTAAAAAATTTTAAATCAGAAAATATTTTGTAGACCAGGATTTTTTTAAAACATTTTTTTTTATTTTTCATTCCGGGAATCTCGGCGTCCGTTTTTAAACTGAGGTCTCTTCCAGCAACCAATCAAATCCTTTTATACCCAACAATTCGGCAAAATCCTTGATTTCGGCCTCAAGCGCTTTCGGTAGTCAGCGTGACATGACGTATTTTTAAAGTTACCTGTTATCAATGACCACACTTGCTTGCCACCACACTTCGACGCCATTTTGTTTAAAAAAGCTAAGTACTTATAACTTGGTTAAATATTGCTGTTGTTTTGCTTTGTTGCAATTTAATCGCTGTGTTAATCTTTCCAGTTATATCTTGCCCCTCAATATATTTCCGATAAATTGTCATAATATTCTGTGTAGGCCCTACATAACTAGAAAACAAAAGTTTGTTTGCGTTGAGTAGGCCTACTTTATTCCAGCGCTCAAGATTCGCTGCTTTATTTTTTAATAAAATGGCAATCTGTTATCACTGGTCTATGACTTTTTTGGTGGTACGTTTTTGTCTTCCTAGATTTGATATTCTGTTCATAATTTTTTTTATTTATTTATTTTTTTTGTTGCTGTTAGCCGTTTGCTTTGTTCGTTGTATTTTTAAATCATTCTCTTCATCTGCAAAGATTATTAGTTTAAATATTTCATCCACTGAATGATGGCTGAGCCTAATTCAAAGAAACAAAAGCTTGCAGGTCATGGTAAGAGCATCTATCGAATAAATGGAGCTTGATACTGGAGTGAAGAATTCATTTGTTGAGGATGTCAGAAATGTTTACACATCAGTGGTTAACAAAATTACTGATAAATTTCCCTTTGACAACCAGGTTCTAAAGGACTTAAAAGTGCTTGTTGCAAGCACTAAAGATAATCTCAGGTATCCAAATATCTGCAGATTGGCAGATGCTTTTGCCCAAGATCTTGATCAGGAAGCAATGAAAGATGAGGTCGATGACTACTGTATGTTGTCTAATGTGTGCATGCCTCTACTCACAGATTGTGGTCAGAAAAAGAGCTTCTGTAGCTATTGGCTGGAAGTTGTTGACCAGAAAACTAGTAATGGTGCCATCTGCTTCCCTAATTTGAAAGTCATCATTCAGCGACTGCTGATACTTCCTCACAGCAATGCTGACTGCGAAAGATCATTTTCAATGATGAAAAAAATCCACACAGACTGCAGTAGGTTCATGAATGCGGACACACTCACTTCTATTTTACAGTGTAAGATTAACATTGTTACATGCTGTGCAGACTTTAAGCCCACAAATGCAATTCTGCAAAGTGCTAAAAGTGCATGTGTTGATTATAATACAAATCACTGTACATCAAAAGAAAAGTGTACCTCATGATCAAGTTTTTTATATGTAAAGAACAGCATGAGACTATTAGCATGTTTTATATCACAATAATTCTAATGCTAATAGATTTGTATATGTTATTTCTCATTTTAAAAACTGTATTGCATATAATTTATTAATATATTTTTTGCGTAAGGATTTTTGGGTGTTTGTAAGGATTTTTTGGGTCCGGCGTACAGATTTTTGTCTCAGGAGGTTGACAGGTATGCTTCACTGAAGCTAAAATCCCCTGTACTGAATAATTTCCCAGCCCTATTCTTCTTAAAGACTGCCCTGGGAAGGTTATCAATTTAACAGAATTATTTAACACACTTATACATACACCATCTATGTTAATATTAAATCCCCTTTATCATAATCAAATGCTGTTACTCGGACCTCATTATTACATTACACCGAGCTCCCGTCTAACTAGTACCTGACCTCATACAGTTAATTATCTCCAAAACCGCTCCACAAATCATAGATACTGCTAGCTTATACATAGTATAATTATAGACAAAACGTACACTACACTGGCTCTAGTTTTGTATAAGTCAGCAATTGATGGCACTCCTGACTAATAAAAATTAAATTTAATCCCAGAAGAAATCTTACTCTAACGTGCTAAAATCTTATAGAAAAAAACTTCCTACACAACTATTAAGTTATGAACATACCCAATTACCGAATTTCCCGGGCCGAGCAGACGGCAATGGTGCTTATTCATAGCACAAAATTCTTGGACTAGTGAGCGATAAATACTTTTGACGCTCACTATATATATTGTGAATAGGCTGATGCAATACAGACGCAGTGAGTCATCGCGTCTTGCATCATCTATCAGGAACCGCTTCTGCCCAACTTTTGACCTACTATCATGCCTGCACATAAATTAAATCGAACCCACCCAATCATATCATAAGCTAACCTCTGACTCAGTGTTGACCGAGCAAATCGCAAAATTATTTCTGCTCACTCGCCGAAATTATACGTAATATTATGTAACCCTCTGACCTTCTATCTACCAGAATAATTTACTGGTTCTGCGTTAACCTGGGTCGTGCTTTCCCCCATCCCTACAAATAAAAGGGTTGATGAAGGTTGTCTGAGTAATCCTAATGTCCAACAAAAATAACCCAGAATTAATAACTAATGACCTCGACCGCCTAATAATAATTAAAGAACAAAAATAAATGGAACCAAAAGAAATGGGGCGAGCTGAAAATAAAATTAACAGTAACTCATCACAGCATGTGACCATACCAAGGAAAACAATTGAGGCTTTGCACTTTTCTGACATTCACATTACCAGCTGATGCTTAAACTTATATGTGCAAGTGGCAGAGTGGATAGGGCGCTTGCATACATGCCACACGCTATGGTTTACCCATAATCTGTACGGGGTGTTTGCGTTTTCAGATGTGTACGGCCCGTACATACCGTCTGTACGGGTTTTTTCGCCTAATTATTAAATATACATATAAATCGATCGTTTTGTGCCACTACACAATTTTCTGTAATTTGCATCATGAGATTCGGCGAGATTTTAAGCCAAGTGGATTAAAAAAAAAAAAAATAACCAATGAAAATCAAGCTGCCTATTTTTCAATTGCCGCGGGATGTGCATGGCGTGTTCATTCACAATTTTTCGCTAAAGCTAGCGCGAGGTTACTGATTATTTGAACGATTACGCAGCACTGAGTTGAGCCTATTGTTTAGAATTAATTTCCAGTTTAGTATTGGTAAGTAATTCATTTTAAAAAAAAAAGTATTACAATAACATTGTTTAGATGAAGTTAGATTTAACTGTCAGATAACTTAGGCCTAGGCTATGCTTTTTTTTCCGTAAGATTTAGCATAGCCTAATTTATTATTTACGGCTGCTTAAAAAAAAGGCGGATACCACTTCATATTATTTGATTTCACTAAAACTTGTAGAAAGTGCGTAAGAAATGTAAATTTGAATAATAATACAATACAAATAATGGGTAATATCGGAATGACGGTCGCCGAACGATCTGCATGTATTTTCGAACCATTTAGGCTAGTAACACTAACCTTAAATCTAAATGGTACGAAAATACACACGAAGCGTTCGGCGTCCGATATTACCAAATTATGAAACTGAAGGAAAAAAAAAACACACACAAAAGCAAGGCAAATTTGCATCTTAACCCGATCAGAGAAAAGTTTAGCCTATTTGGAGTTAGGCCTAGGCCTACTTCTCGTCTAAGTTTTAATTTCGTTTCTTTAAAAAACAATGCGATTTTGCCTTGGGTGATCATCCTTACGGTCAACTAATGATTTAGGCTAGGCCTATATTTATTAAATAACACTAGTCAACAAATTTTCAAAAGTTATTTGTACCAGAAATTAAATATACTATTTCTTATTGATTTTGACATGGTGATTTCAAATATCATAATGAAATTCACCAATTGGCTCTTGTTTTTTTTTAAATGATGAATTTACATTACAGTAATACAAATAATGTATGCTTGTTTAATTCTCTGGGGTGAACAGCTAGTCTTTCTACTTTAGCATTATAAAAATTGTAGTTACATACTCAATTAATTGATATTTCAACATAAAATGATAGAAAAAAAAAAAACATTATTTAAAGTTCACATATCATGTTTTAAAAAGGCACATTTGAACCCATTCCTTCATGATTCAGTCGCTGTTCGAGCTCTCTTTGCTTGTTTCTTGTAGTCAATCGATGAGGTGTCTCTTGTCACAGTCCAACAGTAATCAGCAAGCACTGAAGGGCTCCAATAGCCTTGATACCTTGTCTCCATAGCAGCAATGTCCTGGTGAAATCGTTCACCATGCTCATCACTAACCGCTCCACAGTTTGACATAAAGAAATCCAGATAAGAATCCAGAAAATGAATTTTCAAAGACATGTTGCAGCCAAGACTCTTATACTTCAGAAGGAGATTTTCTACAATTTCATTGTAATTATCAGATCTGTTGTTTCCAAGAAAATTGTCCACCACTGACTTAAATGCTAGCCATGCTGCTTTTTCCTTGCCATGCAACACGCAAAGAAACTCGTCATTATGAAGAAGTTTTTGAATTTGCGGACCAACAAATACTCCCTCTCTTATTTTAGTTTCACTCAGTCTTGGACATTTTCTGATGAGGTATTTGAAAGCCGCATCTGTTTTCTCCATTGCATTGACAAAGTTTTTCATGAGACCCAGCTTAATGTGCAAGGGTGGCAACAAAATCTTGTTGGTGTAACAAGTGCTGGGTTCTCAACGTTCTTACTGCCAGGCTGCAATGACTGCCTGATTGGCCAATGTCTTCTGATGTAATGGTCACTTCGTGCGCGGCTATCCCCCTCACAGAGAAAGCAACAGTACTTGGTGTATCCACCCTGTAGTCCAAGCAAAAGAGGGACCACTTTTAAGTCACCGCAAAGTGACCAATGATGATGATCGTAGTTTATACACTTCAAAAGCTGCTTAATGTTTTCATAAGTTTCTTTCATATGAACTGCGTGACCAACTGGAATTGACGGTAACACATTACCATTATTCAACAAAACAGCCTTAAGACTCGTCTTGGATGAATCAATGAAAAGCCTCCACTCTTCCGGTATGTAATTGATTTTGATGGCTGCCATTAAACCAGAAATGTTGTGACACGCAGAAAGGTCACCCTCTTTGAAAAAAAGAATGTAATAAGTGGCTTCTGGCGGTTCCTATACACAGAAAATGTAACATCTTATTCAGTTTAGTGGATGTAGTTTGCTCAAAATCTGGGTCGCTTGAGGTTGATGGTTCAGGACCAATGTTTTCTTCTTCATCAGTGTTAATCACTTTAGGAATATTTCGTTTTTGTGATACAAATGTCACCTCACCACATATATAACAGAAATTATTAGCACTGTTCACACATGTCCTAGGCATTTCTAACTACGATACTTTTAATAAGGACAAATGCACTAACTAATGGCAAAATTTTATCAGAGATAAGATATTTATACATAAAGGTGATGTAATCATAGGTAGGATTGCATCATCAACTTCTAGTTACATTTTTATTGGTCATTAGAAAAAATTATGCAATCGCCCACAACAGTTGTGTCATATATATAAATTGACCGTAATTAAATAAACTAGTAGCATATATCTTGAAAACTAGAGCCAATCAACATTTTTTAATGTCATTTTCGTTTTCAGCACACCAAAATTAGTTAAGATCAGCTATTTTCATTTCTGGTACATTTTGGTTGTTGACTAGTGTAATTAATTACTATCAATGTTTGATTGACACTAAAAGTCGTATGGGTAGGTCTATTTAAAGCTACCAGTTGGGCTATAGGCCTAACGGCTATTCCAATTATTGAAGTTTGATAGAGATTAGTTGCGCCAGTTTATATTTTCATTGCTAGCTTTAAAAATATATATATGATTTAATATTAGTAAACCTAACCCAAAACGCTTATTACTGGTCTCTTTAGACCTATACTTTTATTAGGCACTATAGAACAGACACCAAACTGTTCTTCATTTCCACCATAAATTGTATTAATTTTTTTTGCAGAAATAGACTAAATGATGATACAGTTACAGCATTTCTACAATGCAAAATAAATTCTAACTCCTGTTGTTTATTTTTTAAAGCAAGTGACGACATGCTTAAAAAGGCAAAGGGCGCATGTCACTATGATGGTGCAGAGCCATCTAATTGAATATATTTTTTACATGAATTAACTCTTTTGTTACGTCTTTCAGTCTTTGTACAGGTTTTGCGGGTCTTTGTACAGGGTTTTTGGATTTTTTGTACAGGTTTTTCATGTCTGAGGTGTGGCATGTATGCGCTTGCTTCTCAAGGCAGAAGGACCAGGTTCAAAACAAGGTAGCATCACGCTGCAGTCTACCTCGCTGTGAAAATGGGTACATGACTTAGCTGTGAGTTAAAGAAGGCTAAGGCAGCAAGGAAGGGAACTGGTCACCCCATCTCATAAAGTTGAGACCCAGTATATGTGAAGTCTCCAATACTGTATCTGCTATGGAATTACCTTTACTGTTATGTATCAACAACTTTATCTGTTAATGCTCAGTGTTTATAATTCATTGCATTATTCTAAACCTAATGAACAGGCTGCCATCAACTAGCGAGAACACGTGGAGCAAAAAAACAACAGCAACAACAATAACACACTTGTGAAAAAGAGACACAGACACTGATTGAAGAAGATGCTTCAGTAGCAATAAGCTAACAATTAATCCAAACAGCCAACAAGGGATCTTTCTCAGGCCCAGTCCTTTTCAGGGCTACATCAATCTGGCTTCAAAATTGAATAAATCACACAATGTAGCCCAGTTATAACTGAAAGGGTCCGTTTGAAGAGAATTATAAGCTCTGCAATGACGCAAAAAGAAAAGAATAAACCAAAGGAAATAACAATCCTGATTGCTGTTATCTTTCTTGAATATTATGAACAAATTGTAGCAATGTGATTTGCTGGAGAGGTTATGATGGTAAATGATACAAAGGATAGATATAGAGGTGTAACCGTGTGAGGTCCAGCTATGTAAGACCTTGAGTCTAGTGGTTGATGATGAGTCTCAAGGGACCTAACGCTACCTCTCAAGATCTCACACGGTGTTGTGATGTTCTAATGTATGGTGTTTGATGTGACTAGTGTCTAGGGGATGCAATGTAATGATTGTACACCAAACCAACACAGTATAACTCTTCAATAAAAAGCTTAATAACTCTGAGGTTAAAGTTTCAAATTTAGAATGATTTTTCTTTTTACAATTTTTAATATGCCTGCCCTGCAATCTCTTTTGGGACAGGTCTTTCAAAAAAACTGAAGAAAATGTATGTTACACGAAAGTGAACTGAAATAAGGACTCTGGGTCCAAACACACTATTAATATTATAATGTTCCTTCAGGTGTTTTCACAGAATGTTCACTACTCAATGATTAGGTGAGTCATGTATTAGAATAGCTGGTTTGTGTCATCATATACCCCAGAGAGTTTCTGTTATATAATAGGGAAACCTTTATTCCGATAAGATGTCAGTTTGCCTGGTCTGTGGCACATAACCTGCAATTTCCTTCGTGAAGCTTCAATATAGGATATGGCTCTGCAAAAGCTCCACTTGATAATGATATAGGATAAGCTGGACTAGAGACTTTGTTGTCTTCAAATCGTACCTCAGCTTTCCTGTCACCAGCTGGTAACAGGAGACAAAACATCTGAAATGATTAAAGACACCCTGGCCTTTTCATCTCTGTTTATTTTCCCTTTACTCTCTACCTGACAAGATGGGGTTCAGCCTCGTGTGCAGACAAGTGCACCAGCCCTTAATTTATATGACTCACATCATATCGTGACCACCTCTCAGGTCCATATGGCAGATACGCCCCTGTCATTTCCATATTTTTATTCAACACAAATTACTAGGAGTATGTATATCTCCTTATTCACATATGATGGCTTTTATGCTATTTCAAAATATAAACGCTCCAGGCAATGAATAGTGTTCATCGAACACGGAGGCTTGCTAATCTACTTTAGTAATACAATAATTTTTAATCACAACAAGGCAATATTCAAACATGTATCAAATATATATATACCCAACTGTCTCTTAGGCATGTCATACACTTTCCCAATTTTTGCCTTTGCCAACATACAAAATAATATAAATATTCTTCTTACCAGAATTCAATGAAATAAGCAAAGGTTAGATGGATGGCACAAGTTCAGTAGTGCTGCTGTCTAGACTGTGTCAAACACTTTTAGTTTTAATATTACACACTTCTAGTATCACATCAACCTGCTTCAGGGACTGATTCAGACAAATGGCGTCCTACCCCTCTAAATGGTTACTAATATAGAATGCATTAGCCAATGGTAGCCCGCACATTTGAATTTTGAAAATAAAATCCGAATATTTGCAGCACAAGTCAAAAAAACAGACTTGATTCTTGGGTTTTACCAAGTTCTGCCTCTCACTCATTTCAAAATTCCACTGCAAAACCTGTTTGTCTCCCCCTCCCCCTTGCATATACCGATACCCTAGCTGGCTTTTTCCCAAGGACACTTCAAAAGTTACTTTTGTGAATGCAAAAAACGGAGCATGCGTTTGTCGGTCTGTCAAAACCGAAACCGTCTTTTGTCACTAACTTTCTTATTCTCTGTCCGATTTAATATTTTAAAGCATATACTTTTTCAGGGGAATCTAAGCTATTAAACCGCTAAGTTTTATTTGTGTAGTATTAAAATTAAAGAATTACATAAAATTTCCATATCAGTGTCCGCTGGTTTCCATTTCATCCTTTCTCATATTATGGAAAACGAGCGTCAAGTAAACACAAATCTTATTGTGTGTGTGAGTGTATATATCGTTCACTGTGTGCCTTACAGTTAGACGATAGCATTTGACTTTTGCGGGTATTTTTTAAATTTTCCAATCTTGCGTCTAAGCTTTCGAACACCTCTCCCTATCCGCCGCGCACTGTCGTTTCGAGCGGCAAGCTCGAACATCTAACACTTGGCGAACAAGCAGCTTGTGTCCATTCTCTCACTTTCATACGTCCTTTTTATGCCTCCCCGTGTTTTGAATCGTACTATCTTTCTAGGCAGTACTAAACTTGGGGTTTTCAAAATAGTTTCAGTTAACCCTTGACGTGTCGAATAAAGTCCAATACTTTTTACCACGGCAATACGGTTTTCACAGTACGCTCTTATCTCAATGCTATGAATGGCGTTGATACAGAGGACGCGTTACAACTCAACTATTCCTATTTCTACTTATGTTATTATGACTTTAATAGTTATAATTAACAATTTTAGCGCTGTATCAATGTATTTCACTACACAAATAAAACTTTATTCCTGTCTTTTGTGTGTGTTTTGTGATTTATAATCTGAAATTTACAGCTGCTATAATTCATTTAATTTAATGGAATTTTGTCTTTGTAAGCGATACCTTTTCTGTGGGCTGTTTTCTGTGAACTTGTTGAAGTTAAACTTGATAAAAAGATGAGTGAGATTTTATATTATCATTTAAGGTTTTATTATTATAAAGAAGAACTTTCTTACCTTTGTTAAAGGTTCACACTGATAAGTAATTCAGTTTCTTGACTTTTTAATTATTTGTTTGAGGAATATTTAAACTTTCTTATCTTTCTTTTAGCTTTCATAAGAGTTAAAATGAACTATTGTCAGTGAAGGTCCATTTTAATAAACATTTTTATTGTTGGTTTCTTTAAAAATTCGCTTGTAAGCATTTAACTCTTGTTATATCAACATCCTTAGATAAAAATCTGTACGGCATACCAATAAAAACTCGCACAAAGTTGGAATACCTGTACGCAATACCAATAAAGACCTTACACAGTTAAAAAAAACTTTACACAGAAGTTTTTTTAATATTTTGTGTAGTTTTTGGGTCTGCTGGGGCTGGGTTTTGAGACCTTGCATAAAATAACACCAGTATAATAAAGAAATATTGATTTAACTTCACCCGTGTGTTGCCGGGGCCCGAAAGGGGAGCAAAGAATAGTATCACTGCACCCTACCACGCATGTCGTAAAAAGCGACTAAGGAGGGTTGGGCATGGGGCTGTTTACCCCATCCCGTAAAAACTTTGCACAGTGGGCTGATCACCTGCTTGCCAACCAATCTGATTACGGAAACAACGATAGATTGTTTGGTCTGTTTCTGTTCCACAAAGACGCCACTAGGCGTGGTGGAAACAGCGATAGATTGATCAATTTGTTGTTGCCCTAAGATGCTACTAGGCGTACTGGCCACATACTGCTTTGCCGGTTGGTGGCTAAGGATGGAAGAAGAAGAAGAAGATTGATTTAACTTAAGCGAATTAAATAAGAAAAATGTAGGCCTACTTTGTCCACGCGGTAGAGATCGACAAAGCTTAAATGGGAAACCTTCATGTTCCTTTAGCTAGGTGGCTGGCTATAAATTAAATGAAGGTGGAAAACACAAGGGGCTTGGTAGGTCATGCGCAATGAAACTTTCACTTCTTAACTCACAAGTTGGTGGGATTTTACAGGTCATTTTTTCAGAAAACACTTAAAAAATGTCGGGGCTTAAAAAAAAAGTAATTTAAAGAAGAAAAAAAAATGTAACTTACTTAACACATTAACTACCGAATTGAAATACACACTGTGGCCGAATTAAATTTTTTCCCATTTTCATCCTGTAGGTGTTTGCACAAAGTAAGCTGTAGTTTTCGTAATTGTTTACAGATTTTTATGAATTACATGTCATTTTAAAGATGAATGAATGTACTATTACAATAAAGCCTTCGATCGAGTCTGGCATGAAGGTTTATGGCAAATAATGAGAAAATTCAATTTTGATACCAACATCATAGATATCATTGAAGCACTATACAAGGACGCAAGCAGTGCTGTTTTTGCAAGCAATGACATTGGAGAATTTTTCAAAACAACTGTAGGAGTTCGCCAGGGATGTATCCTGTCACCAGTGCTCTTTAACATTTATCTAGAACATATTATGCAGGAGGCTCTCTACGATTATAAATCAACCATATCGATTGGAGGCCGACCTCTGTGTAATCTACGTTTTGCTGATGATATTGATCTGATAGCTGGAACAGAATCAGAACTTCAAGACCTTACCTCTAGACTGGAGAAAGTAACAAGAACATATGGGATGGAAATTAATATAGAAAAAAGCAAGATATTGGTGAATAGCCATAAGAAACATGTTCCGACCAACATTACGTTAAATGGGCAAACGTTAGAAGAAGTTAACACCTTTAAATATCTAGGGTCCACTATATGTAGTGATGGAAGATCAAATAAAGAAATCAAGACAAGACTTGAGATGGCCTCAGCTGCCATGACAAGGTTGAATGTGATCTGGAAAAGTAACATCAGTTTTCCTGTGAAGATCAAATTATACAAATCACTTGTATTATCTATTCTCTTGTATGGGTGTGAGGGCTGGACACTCACTGCAGATACGGAGCGAAGGATTCAGGCTTTCGAGCATAAATGTTATAGAAGAATTTTGCGCATTTGCTATAAAGAGCACAAAACAAATGTCTATGCTAGAGAGAAGATAAACACCTATGCAGGCCATCAAGAACCACTTTTGTCAATAGTGAAACGTCGAAAGCTTGCCTGGTTTGGGCATGTAACTCGTCATGACTCCCTTTCGAAAACGATCCTCCAGGGAACAGTCGAAGGTAAACGGAGAAGAGGAAGGCAAAGAAAATCCTGGGCTGATAACATCAAAGAATGGGCAGGACACGGTTTCTCCACACTTGTACGCATTGCTGAGAATAGAGAGCAGTGGAGGACCCTGTCTGCTGATGCTTCCACCATGGCACCCCTACGACCCATGACGGGTTATGGGTTGAGATGAGATGATGATTACAATAAACACCGGTTGTAACTCTAATAGAGGTTGTTGCTATTTAACAGCCCTCCGATGGCCGAGGACTTGCAATATTTTCACAATTATAACTGCTTGCGCCCCATCTCTATCAAAATCACAATTTCAATCAATGTGCACACCGTTTTCACTCTTGTCCTCGTCGCTAGATCTATCAGTCAATTGTTGAAACACGTTTCTATCCTATTCAGCCGTTAGATGAGATGTACACGCATTTTTTGTAGTCCTATAACTAGTTGCCACGGTAAACAGCTTTACACGATTTGGTAACTAACCCAAAACGCTGAACAATATGAACATAATATCAATTTTTCAGTGTTCTACAACAACCATGTTTTGGGAATTTGTTTTCCGGTGGCAACTTAAAATCTCAAACCAGATCAGAGAGTGTTTCAGTACATTTTTCATTCATTTTATTACTAAAATAGATTGGCGCTCTGAGCGGCTTGCGGTCCAAATGTGATTACTTTGTGAGCCGCTGACAGCGGCGTGCGGTAGTTAATGTGTTAAAATAAACCTGGACAAAAGTAAAAAATCCCTGAACAAATTATCCTGTTCCTGTACAAGTGGACAGGTATGATATCGTACATGTATACCTGATAAAAATTTAACCTTTCTTCTGTAAGGCTCAGTGTGATGAATATTTACTCCATCCTTAACATATAACCTTCTTTGTCTTTATAAGTTTACTCTCTAATTTTTATCTTTTACAAAAAAACCTTGTAAAATTGTACTCTCATAAACATTTAACTTTTCTTAACTCTTGAAGGTGTACTCGGATAAACGGTCAAAGAAACTGAGTGAACTAATTCAGGGAATAGAAGTGATCAAACTCATGTCCTGGGAGAAAGGTTTCATCAACTCCATTCAGGAGACTCGGTCTGTTGAGTTGTTGTATCTCTTGCCAAATACCATAATCAGGGCTCTCATGAGTGAGTAGGTTTCTAATAGTGATATTCATTATGTTTTAGAGAATTATAAATATAAACAAATTTGGTTGTTAGAGAAATTCT
Organism: Oreohelix idahoensis; assembly: GCA_024509875.1. Lineage (NCBI taxonomy): Eukaryota > Metazoa > Mollusca > Gastropoda > Stylommatophora > Oreohelicidae > Oreohelix > Oreohelix idahoensis. The sequence goes on along the minus strand of JAMPIV010001221.1, from coordinate 1,396,549 downwards.
TGCTTGGAAGGAAGATCAAAGAAAAGATGAGTGGGGAAGATTTCAGACGATGTATTTTGACAACATAAAAGAATTGACAGGGCCTAAACTATGAGCAGCCGTGTATAGTGCCGGGGGAGGGGGGGGCTCTTATGTGACAAAGAAAGAACAGGATTACTGTTCCCTCAGGCACATCGTACAAGGCAACTAATTTGAGGACGTGCATGGGGCTGATGACCTCATTATGTAAAATATTGATACAGAAACTATCACTGCAAGAGCCTGTGATTGCTTTGTGCAGCCTGCCTGCATGGGTGCCAGCTGTAAGGGTGGCTCCATGCTCCATAGAGAGTGAAAAGAAAAATTATAATGATGATGAAATTATGAATAGCATTATGGAAGGACACTAAAGAGGTAGAAGTGCTTTTGTAAAGAAAAGTAATGAGGTTTTGATAATGTTATTAATATGTGTTCTATTAAGTACAAGGTGAAAAAATTATGTCTGGAACCCATTGAAGAGTTCTAGGGAATTCGTGGGATGTATATTTTTCTAATAAGTTAAGATTGATAGGACACATCCTACACAGAAAACAATGTATTATTGCCAGACAGGCATGGGACTGAAACTCGCAAGACTAATGGAAAACGGGAAGATCATTCACAACATGGCAGGTTAGTCTAGATGCAGAATTCAAATGCTTCTGAATGAATTGGGCAAAAGTCACACAATTGGTTCAGGATCGAGTCAAGTGGGTCGCAGCAGTTCAAGCCTTATGCTTTGCCTGGAGCAAAGGGGAATTGGAAGAATTGTCTCTAAATCATTTGAGAGGAAACTACATTTTATCATGATATTAAAGTGGATGCCAGTCACAGTTTAGAAAGTAACATAGGGCAAGTGGCACTTCAGGTAAGCCTGGCACATTTAGGAATAGTCTTTGTTATCCATGGTTACAGAATGTCATAAAGTGATACATTTTTTCTGTAGTATAAATCTAATTTAAAGGCAAGAGCCAGACAAGTGCCAGTGGAACAAGAAATGAGAAGAAGGCACTGGCGGTGGATATGATATAATTGAGGAAACCAATTAGTAACATTACAAGGCTGTTGTTGTACTGGAATCCTCAGGGTAAGAGAGGTAGAGAGAGAAAGAGAGAGAGCAAAAAACACATGGAGAGAGATTTTGAGACAGAAATGATAGGGAAGAGGAAGATAATTAAAGACCTTGGGCTGATGGCACAGGGCAGAAGGACTTGTTATGAGTTTGTTGAAGACCTATGCTCCATGGGGACACTGAAAGGTAATGTAGATGATGATGATGATGATGATGAATCTACTTGTACTCTGTAATCTTTTCCTTTAAGGTTGAAAAGTGTTCAGAAGAAGTTTAAATTGCAAAATTTAAAAAATTTTAAATTTAAAATGTAAAAAAAAAAAAAATTAAAAATTAGAAACCTATCCACCACAAAAATATTTATAGAATGTGTGATTCCTATATATACACACATTGGGATTCTCGCCGGTGCTACTGAGTTTGTGCACTGTGCTCAGATCCTCCTCGTGTGACCTAGAGGAGGGGATCGGAGCACTGATGGAGTTGTCCATGTGCAATGAAGATAGTCCTTAACTCTTTAAGTCCCAATCGACTTTATAAAGGCTCAGGGGTTAGACGCGCTTGGCCCAATCGACTTTAAAAAGCCTTTAGTATATGGGCCTCTGTTTGAGACTGTTTCTAATTATAACTACCCACAAACCACCCAAAAAGTCATTTCCGACTGCAAGTACATTCTTTTAAATACCGCATGTGTTTAAGAGTGAACGTGTTTCTGTTATTTTAGATTTTTAAAGCGATTTTTTTAAGCGCATATCCTCCATTTTACCTTGAATAACTAATCATTTTTTTAAGCGCATATCCTCCATTTTACCTTGAATAACTAATCATTTTTCAATGACAGCTTTTATACTTGTAGCACAAGAGTAAAGTACATCCAATTATCTTCAGTTTCATATACAACAACAAAGTTATTTATGCATATGAACATTTAAAAAAATTATTTCCAAACAACAACAATAAAAACGCACTGGGGTGGCCATTTTTGCTTGGGCCAAACCCACTTTTTTGCTTGGGACTGAAAGAGTTAAAACCAAAAACCAAACCAACCCGAAGTTAAATTGCAAATAATTTATATTCTTTTCTAGGTTTCCCGTATATTGTTAATACTGAACATTTTTATAGCATCCTTGGTGATCAGAATGTTGAGTTGTTGCCATCACTGATAACTGTTATGATTATTGTGATGAAAATAACATTAAAAGTGTTATTGTAGCAAATTATTAAAGCGGTGGGAAATTACACAGAATAGTTAAAAATAGTCATATGAAATTTTAATAACAGAAACAACTTCATATTATTGCTATTATTACATTGGTTAGCAAAGCCTTCCTCTTGGGGAAAATAAACAAAAATTGTAGAAATGAATGAAAATTAATTAATTGTGAAAAACACACGGGTGTAATTAAATTTTGTTCCCATTTTCACCCTGTAGGAGTATGGAGAAATTAAGCTGCAGTTTTCTTCATTTTTAACAATAATTTAAATAAGCGGTGGGGTAAATAGATAAACAAAAAACCATTTCACAGAAGATAGCTTGTTCCTAAGACAGTTAAATAGTCATGAACACACACATTGAATTTACACTATTAAACATATTATCACACTATAATAATAATAAATTCTTTAAGCAAACACGGCGCATAAGGCAGAAACAATTCATTATTATTGTTATTATTAATTGGTTAGCAAAGCCTTCCTCACTTGGGGAAAATAAACAAAATCCTGAAAATAATGGTCTCGTTAGTAGAAATGTCTTGGTGTTGAACTTAAGAATGCTACATGAAAATTAATTAATTGTGAAAAACACACGGGTGTAATTAAATTTTGTTCCCATTTTCACCCTGTAGGAGTATGGAGAAATTAAGCTGCAGTTTTCTTCATTTTTAACAATAATTTATGACGTATAAGTCATTGTGAAGATAAATAAATCTACTATTTCAGCAAGCTGCAAAAAAAGTTATGTTTACATGGTATAATAGAGATGCTCAGTTTATTACAGTCTGAATAGATCAAACCTAGATATTATTAATTTGGTAATTGAATAATTCTTTAATGCGCCAAATTTCGGCGCATAAGGCAGATGCCTAGCTCCAATGCAAATCGTTTGTGATATAAAATAATTGACAAACAAAAAACCATTTCAAAATTTTTATAAATCATCAACTTACCTTAAGATAGCTTGTTCCTAAGACAGTTAAAACTTTTCTTTTGGTGATTATCATGTAGTATATCCAATGAAAAGAAAAACGAGTCCCTGAACACACACATTGACTAATATTTACACTATTAGTAACATATTATCACACCTATACCACTTCCAAAAAATCTCAAGATTTGCATGCAGACCAGGTAATGAGTTGGGACAAAACAAATACTTTTTGTTGTTTCACCCTCATTAACTTGCTACTGTTGTTCTCTTTCTTTAGTAACATTACTTCCTGTACCATTTGTAACTCTAACCGAGGTCTTTGTCCTTTTATGGCCTACTGATGGCCCAGGACTTAATATTCCTTCTTTATTGATAGGTACCCAGTCTGATAAGCGATGCTGGTCTTTTATGCATCTATCATCACTGCTTGCATTCCAACGAGTATCCAATTTTCAGAAAGTCTCCTTACCCTTTCATTGCTTGTTTTACGATAGTGAATTGTTAACTCACAACACTTCCTACTTTAGAGCGTTAAAATCACCCATGACCGGCTATTTTATGTCATGCTTGGTGTCTGTGTGTTGATGGTAACTTACAAAATCTAAGCCTAATATTCAGCCTCTCATTGATAGGTACCCAGCTGATAAGCGATGCTGCTGCTTTCTGTTGTCATATAGAATGGTGATGGACGATTATCATTACTACCAGAGTATATAATTTGCTTTTTTTCTTCTGAAATATATTTTATGCCCTTCCCCGTCCATCTACACTCGCTGACACCCAATAAGTCCAACTTATAATTATCCATTTCTTTAATTACTTCTTCCAATTTTCCGTCTTGATACATAGTTCTTACATTCCAGTATCCAATTTTAGAAATCTCCTTAGCCCCCAAGATATCATGTTTAATTAGAACCTTTTCTAACAAATAGCTTGTTTTTACGATTTTGGTTAACTCACTGATCAACCCTCCGAAACATGGTGAGTCAGTATAGGAAAATATCTACACCACTAGATACTCTGGTGTATCTTTTATTCTATAATTTAACATAACATGGTGATATCCATCGAAATATACACATTCCTGATGTTTTTCTTTCGGCGTCTAAGGTGAGAAACGAATTTCACCTCCATCTTGGAAGGGTAGATAACTCACACCTATACCACTTCCAAAAAATCTCAAGATTTGCATGCACAAAACAAATTCTTTTTGTTGTTTTCTATGGCCTACTGATGGCCCAGGACTTGACAATGTCTTCACTATCATCACTGCTTGCATCGTCACTACTATTGTTACCACTACTATCAAAATCACTATTTGAATCAATGTCAACATTGTTTTCGCTATCATCCTTGTCACTAGATCTATCAATCAATTGTTGAAACAAGTTTCTAGCCTGTTCAGCAGTTAGACGAGGTGTTCAAACGATTTTTATGGCTCTATCACTAGTTGCCACGGTAAACAGTTTTACACGATTTGGTAACTAACCTGAAATGTTGAAAAATATGAATATAATATAAATTTTCCAGGGTTTGACAACAAACCGTGCTTTGGAAATTTGTTTTCTGGTGGTAAATTAAAATCTTGAACCAGATCGGAAAGTGTTACGGTACATTTTTCATTAATTTTATTACTAAATAGAGATTGACGCTCCTAACTGCCAGAGGTCACATCAGTTTGATTCATTGATGTTGGGAGTGGCTTGTGGTAGTTATTGTGTTAAAACAGAGAGAAAAATCAAGTATAACTTATATTTTAGCAGAACTTTATTATTGGTTAGAAAATATATGTGGTATTGAAATGTGATGACAACATTTAAATGTTACCATTATAACTTGTATAATGGTAAATGAAAGTTTACTGAGGGCTCAAAACTTCCTAATTTTATTTATGTTCATTATACAGGCTTTCTTGGCATCAGTGCTCCTGTTATTGGCACACTTCTGGTAAGTCTCACATTTTGTTTTTGTACATTTGAAGTGTTTATTTCACATGATGAGATTGGTGGCCCCATGCACAACCTCAGCTAAGTTGCCTCTTACGACATGCATGGTGGGAGCATTGGTGCCCCAGTTTCTTTCTTCAGATACCCCAGGAAACCATATGGGGTAAACTCATGTCTTGATACTCATGTCATATTACTGATAAGTAAGTGCCAGTGTTGTCGACTTGAGTCGATTGACTTGAACTCGAGTCTGACTTAACACATTAACTACCGAATTGGAAAACACACTGTGGCGTAATTAAATTTTGTTTCCATTTTCACCATGTAGGTGTATGCACAAATTAAGCTGTAGTTTTCGTAATTGCTTACAGATTTTTATGAATTATACGTTTTAAAGATAAATGAATGTACTTTTACAAGAAGCCGAAAAATATAATGTTTACAGGTATGGTAAATATTAATAATAATATTAATTGATTGAAAAACAAACAAAGCTTCAATTTTTTTTTTAAATTATCAACTTACCAACACGTTGCTTGTTTCTAAGGCAGCTAATGCCTTTCTGTAGGTGATTATCGCATAGTTTTTCCAATTACAAGAGTAACAAGCCCAAGGACTACACTATCGGTAGCTTACATTATCACACCTACACCACTTCCATAAACAGTTTTACACGATTTGGTAACTAACCCAAAATGCTGAAAAATATGAACATACTATCAATTTTCCAGTGTTCTACAACAACCATGCTTTGGGAATTTGTTTTCCAGTGGCAACTTAAAATCTCGAACCAGATCAGAAAGTGTTTCAGTACATTTTTCATTCGTTTTCTTACTAAACATAGATCGACGCTCTGAGCAGCTTGCGGTAGTTAATGTGTTAAGTCACCACAAAGACTTGACCTGAGAGTTTTATTAGCGACTTAACTCGGTACTTGCCAATTTCAGCGTTGCCGACCCTTGTCAGTCGACTCAACTCAAACTAGACTTAATTCACCACAGTGACTTGACTCAAAAATTTTTAACAATGACTTGTATGGACTTGAGACTTGTAAGGAAAGATTTGAAGACAGCAGATAAACATCATTTTATTGTTTAGAGAATGATTTTGAGTATGACATCAGGATAATGATTTGAAGCACCACTGCAGTACTTTAAAAATAGAATACTGAAATGGGCATTAATCTGCAGTAGATCAACTGTTTATCACTGCACATTAAAAAGTGTTTATTTGAACCTCGCTGACCTTTTTTTCCCCTCATTTCCAGACCTTTGCTTTGTATCCTGTGTTTGAGGATGCACCACTTCCAGCAGGAGCTACCATGGCTGTACTAGCATTATTCAATCTGCTGCAGGGTCCACTACAAGTCAGTGCATTCTCAATAGATAACAGTAGATCTATCTGATGTTATATATCTGTTATAGTGTATTTTTAATACTAGTGGTTGTCAAGGTGTGTTTTTGAGTGTGTGTTTGCTTTTATGAATGGTCCTTTGCTCCAGTGGGAGTTGTATTTGGCATTGGCAAGTTTTCATGGGTCATTGTTTACTCTTGTTGTTGTAACAGTAAGTTTTTGTAAGCTTCTATTCAGCCGAGCACATGTATTGAGGTAGTAAATTATGTTTAGTAAGGTAAAAAGATCACGGGTTTTGGTGAGTGTTGGAACCAGGAAATGAATTTGGAAAACGTTTTTTTTGTGTGTTATTTGACGGACAGTTGCGGTTGAGTAGAGAGCAGTCCAGAGTAGTAGAAGAGACGTATTGCTATGAGGGGCTAGTGGTTTATGAAGCAGAGTTTGCCCTGGAGATTATTGTGGATGTTTTCATGACAGCTGGTGTTATGGAAGAATTGAGAAACGTGTGGACTTTTATATCACTGTCATTTTGCATGGCCTTAACCTCATGGTTTCCAGAAGTTTACACACACATATATATATTGTGCTGGAGATTGAACTTTGTGTTGAAAGGAATCATTTATTATGTGCCGTAACCCTGGAGAGCGACCTAAATGGTGGAGATGTATGATGTTGCTGTGAGATGTACACACTTCTGTATCTACCTATGTACACCCCCATGACAGTGGTGGGTGTACTTGAACAGGAGAATAACCAGGCTAGAGAGGTTTTGGACAGATTTAGCTAACGGCTTTTTCTCCTCAGGGAAGATTATACTTAACATGAACGTGCCATTTTCATTTAAACCACATTTCTGTCTTCTCCAGGGATTTACAAATATTTTACTGTACAGGGATTCCCCTGCTTAGCATTGTTAATTCTTTCATGAAGAATCAAGCGCTAACTGAAAAAGCGAAGTGAACATTGATTTTCCGTAAGAATTAACAGAAATTAAATTAATTTGTTCCCAAGGTCCAGAAAGCTGAATAGAAATTAAATAAAAAGGAAAAACTATATAGTTAACAACATTTATTAACTACATATAATTATCAGACATATTGAACACACACAAAATATTTTGTGTACGTACAAAAAATATTATAGGAGTTTTTAATCGCTACTACTTCCGTCGCTGGTGACTAAGTTGTCACGGCAGATCTGTCTTCATCATCAGGCAACTGGTTAGCAGAAGATTTTGTGGGTGTTGAAAAAGTTTTCTGGTTTCAGATGTGGAAAGCATAAGTGTATGGTCTATAGGGGCAGAAGATATTTGAGAAGACTTATAAAAGTGAATCAAGCTTGCTTTGCTTTGCCACCTTCTTTTTCTCTTCAAGAGCACCTTGTAGCAATTAAGATCTTGTTCTATGTTACGGATTACCATAGAACTGCATTCTGGTTTGGGGTCATGCTTCGTTATGTTAGCAGTGATAATGCGTCTTGACCATCCCACCACTCTGAATGAACTTGATGAGTATGTGAAAGTTATATTCTTGTGTACCAAGGATGTTAGCCTTGGTGTATAATTTTTAAAGCATTGTTGTTATTGTTATTGTTGAACAGAATTTACATCATTGCACTCCAGGCAAACACGTAGGTGCTCATCTCCCTCAGTATATGTCGAAGAGTGTGAATGCATTAAAAAAACATTAATCGAACAGTGTAACACCAGGGGGATTGCTGTATATAAAATTGTAAAGTAATTTTCACCTCAACTATAGCCTTGGATTGATCATGTAATTTTTAATATAGTAAGAAGTGTCGTGTCTAACTAATTTTTATTTTTCAGAGTAAAAATCAATATATCTTTAAAGTTTAAGTTCTAGTTAATTGACCAGGTCTGTTAGCAAGCATCATGTTGTCTTATATTATTTCCCTATTCAATCCAGATTTTGTCTCTGTTGTTTGCTTCCATCGCACATGCCCATATAAGTTCGCAAAGGCTCCTGCCATTTCTGATGGCCAGTGAGGTTGCTCAAGTAGTGGATTCTTCACCCAGCTTAACAAAATCCTGCAGTGGCAACCTGGATTCAGCAGGGCCATCTTGTCACAACATAGTAAGTTTGAAAAGAAAGACTGTATAATATCTTTTTTAAACAAATCACAATGTGAAAAAATTAAAGTTATAGGCTTGTTACCATGGTGATATTTAGGTTCTGAGCAGTGGCGCCAAACTGATAGGCAAAGCAGTCTTTTGATATCTTGTTTCTATTTCTCTGTCCATTCTGCCATGCTCTGTAAACATGCTTCATAGGTACTTGAACTCCTTGACATGTTAAATCAAGGTATTGATGTTGATGTTGAATGGGCTTCAGTTTTCAGCTGACTTTCATTGCTGGAGCTGCGGCAGCACAGTGGTTAATGCACTGGCTTCCTAGCTTGGTGGTCCATGATCGATCCCCAGATGAGGTGGGATTTTTTAGACCTCAAATAGGTCCGGGGTCGACCCAGTCTCATGAATTGGGATGAATTAGGTACCAGACCAGCTCCGGGAGGGTTAAAGGCAGCCGGCATGATGCTGACCACATCACCCCTAGTATGCCATATGGTCATGAAAATATAAGACCAACACCATATTCCCAATATACCTCAATGAGCGTGTCATGGGATCCTTTACCTTTCCCTTCATTGCTTCTTCTTTAGAGGTGCTTATCATTATCATATTGCATTTCTCACATGTTGTATTGAGCATGGTCATATGTTCTGTGAGTCTTTTCACACAGTGGAAACATAAATGTGTTCAATAAGCTAACATGAAGAAACTATCTCTAGTAACTGGAAATATAAGATTCTACAACATATATCTTAGATTTCCAGTACTGGATATAGTTTCTGTGAGTTAGCTGAGGTAGCTGATTGTTGAACATATTTGTAAATGTTTCCACTGTGTGCACAGACTCCCAAAACACATGGACAACAACAAAAACAACAAGCAAAAAGCTACAGACTTTCAAAAATGGATCCTTGCATAGAATAGAAGGATTGAAGTGGTATGACAAGATCGCTAATGTGGAACTGATGACAAGAACCAGACATGTGCCAGTGGAACAAGAAATGAGAAGATGCTGGCGATGTAGAGGTCACACACTGAGGAAATTGCTTCATAGCATTACCAGGCAGAACTTGTTCTGGAATCTCCAGGGAAAGAGAGGTAGATGAAAACTAGAGAACATGTGAAGAAGAAAGCTGAAGACAGACATGAAGGGAATGAAGATGACATGGAAAGACCTTGAGCTGATGGGACAGGACAGGAAGACTTGGTATAAGTTTGTTGAAGGCCTGTGCTCCTTAGGGAGTTGAAAGATGATGAATAACGCATGTCTAGTTCATTCATGGATTAAAAAAAGGGAAAGCAGGATCTGACAAATGAGAGGACTTGTACTACTGAGAAGGTTAATGGCCAGGTTTGGCATTGACAGCGTCTGTAATATATTTATGCCTCACAATAAGTCTAAAGAAAACAAATGTGCTGGGTCAGGATGTGTATGTTGCACCAGTTATCACTACTGATAACTATAAATTGGCAAAGTGCGCTACTTCACATACCTGGGGTCTACCATCAATGACAAACTCTCACTGGACACAGAAATCGAAAGCCGCATTGGCAAAGCTGCAGCCACCTTTGCCCACCTCACAACGCTTGTTAGGGGAAACTTCAAACTCACAATGAAGACCAAAGCTCCGGTATATAATGCCTGCATCACCAGCACACTTCTATATGGCAGCAAGACATGGACAACCTATGCTAAGCAAAAAAGAAGGCTCAATACTTTCCATCTAAGGTGTCTACACCATATCCTTGGTATTTTGTGGTGGGACAAAGTGACAAATATCGAGATGCTGTCACGTGCTGACCTTTAAAGCATGTATACACTGCTTAGACAGTGGGACAAAGTGACAAATATCGAGATGCTGTCACATGCTGGCCTTTAAAGCATGTATACACTGCTTAGACAGTGCAGACTACGCTGGATTGGTGATGTCCGCCGTATGGAAGATGGTCACATCCTGAAAGATATCTTCTACGGATAACTGGCAGATGGCAAAAAAACAGTTGGGTGACCGCAGCTGAGGTTCAAAGATGTGTGCAAGAGAGACATGAGGGCACTGGACATAAATCCAGCAACCTGGGAGGATGAAGCTGCAGATCGCATTAAGTGATGATGCTCTACTGCACCACCTCAAATTGGGCAAAAAGAAACTCACAACAAGCAGAAGAGAGAAGAAAATGTCGAAAAGAACACAAGGAAAAAAAAAAGACAGCTGAGGGCTATCACCTCAGGGGCGCATTCCCATAGTAATTTATGACTGAAGGGACTATTACACTGACAAACAACATTTTTCTTTCTTATATAAGAATAAGTGTTCTTAGGTCAGTTTCTTGCGCTGATTTCACATTTGAAATCCGTTTATCTCTATCACGTCGGGTTCTTAAGATATTTGTGAATAAATATATTTTTGGGAAACCGTTATTTGCTCCGTTTCATTTTTACTATATAACTTTTTAAAAATTAATAAAATGCAAAATAATTCTACTTTTTATACTGCTAAAAGATGCATGACATATGTTACGTTATATTTCAAATAGTTACTGTATTTTGAAATAATTCTGAGTGAAATATGGCTTCTAGAAGTTGTAGAAATTCGGCTGTTACGTGTGCAGATATTTTACCGATCGTGTTCACCAGAAAAATTTTTCACCATTGCTAAAGAAAGCATATGAACTTTATTTCGATTCGAAAGTTGATGATGCAAATAAATCTTGGAAGCCAAATGCAGTTTGTTCGACTTGTGCAAATACATTGGCAGGTTGGTTACGAAAATCGCCGAAGCATAAGTCGATGCCTTTTGGAGTGCCAGTAATATGGCGTGAACTGACAAATCACGCTACTGATTGTTACTTCTGCTTGACAAATATCTATGGTTTCACTTTTAAAACTAGAAAGTCTGTGGTTTATCCAAATATTGAATCGGTTTCGAAACCAGTGCCTCATGATCCAATCACGTGTCCAATCCCAGTTCCACCAGAACAATATCCGTTGGACGTGAATGAAATATCAGAAAGTGATAGTTTACCTGCTTTAGAAACTAATTCTGACTCGGATTATGTACCGGTGAATGATGGTGTTCACTTAATTAACCATTCAGAACTTTCAGATCTAATACGTGATCTCGCTCTCACCAAAGGACAAGCGGAATTACTCGGTTCGCGACTCAAAGAATGGAATCTTTTAGCGCCCAATACTCCGGTATCTAAATTTCGTCATAGATACAGAGAACTTGTTCAATACTTTGAGATGGATGATGACATTTGCTATTGCAAAGATGTAAAAGGTCTAATGGTGCACCTCGGTCATGAGCACATAGTCAACGAATGGCGACTTTTCATCGACTCTTCCAAGACTAGTCTAAAAGCCGTGTTATTGCATAATGGAAATTTATTTTCATCAATTCCAGTCACCTACTCTGTTCATATGAAAGAAACTTATGACAATATGGCTATACTTTTGGCAAAAATAAAGTACAATGACTACCAATGGCGGATTTGTGGAGACCTAAAGGTCATTGCAATTCTCACGGGCATGCAGACTGGGTATACTAAATTTTGTTGCTTCCTATGTGAATAGGACAGCCGCAACAGACAGGAACATTATGCAAGAAAGGTGTGGCCTATCAGGGATCGTATGCAGCTCGGGCATAAAAATGTAATACACGAGCCATTAGTTAACAAAGACAGCATCATTTTACCACCGTTACATATAAAGTTGGGGCTCATGAAGAATTTTGTAAAAGCGTTAGATAAAACGAGCAAAGCTTTCACTTATCTTCGAGAAAAGTTTCCGCAAATTAGCGATGCAAAGATTAGCGATGCAAAGATAAAGGAAGGTATCTTTGTAGGACCTCAGATTAGGAAAGTTATTGCAGACAAACAATTCGAGAACTTGTTACATGGTAGTGAACTTCGCGCATGGATGGCATTCAAATCGATCGTCGATAACTTTCTGGGAAATCACAAATCTGTCGACTATGTGCATATTGTTAAGCAGTGCATAGATGCATACAGAATTATGGGCTGTAACATGTCCCTCAAAATCCATTTGCTCGATTCGCATCTTGACTTTTTCCCTGACAACCTTGGCGAAGTCAGCGATGAACATGGAGAACGATTCCATCAAGATATCGCCGTAATGGAGTCACGTTATCAAGGACGGTGGAGTGTGACCATGCTTGCCGATTATTGTTGGATGCTTCATTGCGATGTACCACATGCCATTCACCGACGAAAGTCGACTGCAAAGAAATTCAAGCCTACATAACTGTTATACTTCTTGTACAAATGATGTTGTAATACTGTATGCGTTGTTAAAAAACTTCAATTGCGTATTTCTAGAGATCCCGACCTGATAGAGAAAAACGGTTTGCAGATTTAAAAACAGCGCATTAAAATTGACCAGAAAAACATAGAAATGTTAGAGAAAGAAAAAAAAAATTTTTTTTTTGTTAGTCAGTGTTATTATTATTATCATACATTTATAAGCTGTTCTATTGATTCTGACCATTTCTTTTTCATAAGAAACCTGCTTGTTATACATATTTTACATTCATTTACCCCACTGCTCAGGCACCTAAATGCAATAATACAGCTGATAATACTGTGCTCTTACCAACTCCTCGCTGTCAGTGCCAAACATCATCACCATCTAAAGTTCTGGAGAGGAAGGTGATCACAACATGTGAGATGAGATGTCTGAGGAAAACTGCAAATGTTACCATAAAAGATAAAGCGAGAAATAAGAGGATGATCACCACCATTTACATAGAGAGACAGAAAGAAAGTAAAATGGTATGGACATCTCATGTAGTCAAATCAACTACCATCACATACTTTCACAAGGGAAGGTTGGCTACAGAGCAAGGGCATGCCTAAAAGAAAAGTAGACAATGTTAAAAAAAATTCTGATGAAATAGAGCGGGACACTGGCAAAAGCAGTATGTGTTGTTTTTGTTGAGAAACATGGTTCACCTAAATGCCAGTTGTCTATTTATGTATTTCTCTAAAACTAACTTAATCGTTTATCTTTAACCCACTAGTATTTTTATTGCAACATCAATCACCATCGAACGTTCACTGAGGGGACAAAGAAAGAATAGAACAACTGCTTTCTCAGGCATGTCATAAAAGGCCACAGCGCTAGCAACTTTATCATCATGTCAAACACATTGTTATATAAACCACCACTGCAAAAGCACAAAGTCTGTCTTTGGTGCAGGCTTCCTGCAAGGGGACCTACTGCATTGGTGAAGCCATGTGCTTTAAGGAGTTTAAAAGGAGAATAGCAGTCACCTTTAGTTCAATTATATGTTTTATTTCACTAATATTTTTAGATAGAAAAACCAGAGTCTGTTACATCCGTTGATGGTAAGAACCCTCCACACCTTGAGGTCTTTGAGCTCCAGCCAGTGGAGAAAGACAAATCTCGCCGCAGCAGTGTCACCTCATACACCAGCGTCAGACTCCAGACACCACAGCATCATCAAACCTATTCTAAGCAAGGCAGCGAGAACTCGAAGGGTGGAAGTTATACAGGTTTGACCTTGAGTACCAGTGGAGGAAGTGTAGGAGGAGGTGGCTTTCTGGAGCCCAAAAGGAAGGACTTGAGTCGAAATGCCACCAGCTCTGAGCTCCTTGATGTCAAGCCACATCCAACTCTTATTAGAAAATCGAGCGCTCCTGCCTTGGCTGTGTCAGAAATAACAGGTAATCTCATTGTTGTTTCATTTTGCTCAGGAAACTCAGTACATTGAAATTACTATCACCATAGTGATGGTGATTAAATCATTTGCTTTGGTTGACTTTTTTCGTACTTGTTGAAGTTTTGTTAACTTAAAGTTTGTACAGGCCTACCCTTCTTAGTCGCCTTTTATGACATATTTGGTAGGTTACACTGTTACAATTCTTTGCTTCCCTTTTGGCCCCTAGTAACACGGGAATGCAGGTATTGAGTTAGTGTGACGGGATCACCAGTGTAGAGCTGGTGACTTGAGCTGGACAAGTGTTAGTGGAGCAGGAGATGAGGGGAGTATGCTGATGATGGATGGGACACACATTGAGGAAACCAGCTGATAGCATTACAAATTTATTTCTTGGTCTGGAATCTTTGGGGTAGGAGAGGTAGAGAGAGACCAAAAAACATAAGAAGCGAACGACACAGAAATTAAAGAGATGGGGAAGAATGGGAGGGATAAGAGTTGATGGCACATGGACAGGAGTATGTTGCAGACTTTTCTTTTCTTGTGTGGGCATATATTGTAATTTCGTATCATGTAATGTTATTTCTTCACTTCTGTCTTTCACTAAGTATCTTCTTGTGCTGCAACAGTGGATTCATTGTTTGAATTTCAGATGTTTGAGTATAGACATTCAGTCAATAAACTTCATCCCGTATTTATATTTCATTGTAGTAGTATTTCTTATTGATATGACAGAGTTGTATTATTCTGACCAATACGTTGAAGGTCAACGGTCAATTTTACATAACAGTATGAACTGGAACTTTTGAACAACTTCATAGATTAAGTCTCGTATGGACGACTTATACATGGTTTAATAATTCTCCATATTTACAGCATGAGTTATCGACACTAACATTAGAGGAAACTTGACACATCACAGTTCATAGTATATAGTTCATCAGACATTGTGCGTCTGTTATTTTACCGTCATAATTATTGTCCATTATCTTTAGCCAGATACTTGGCACAATTATCATAATTACGCAGCATTAATACATTTCTGCTAACTGTTCCATTATTACTTAGGACCACTGCCTAATATTCACGTCGCACTCTGTCTACATAATAAACTCAGTTTGGCATCACTAGCCAGGCTATAACAGCCATTATACATTAACTCCACATTCGTATTTCTCGAATATCGCGTATAAGAATTATTGCGTGTTAATCCTAACGCCTTATATAATTCTGGACTCACTGGTCCTTGTTCACATATTATTACATTAGCTTTAAAAGCAACAACATTGACGGTTATACACATTAGTTAGTGTTTCTACCACATAATTCAAAAACACTGTCATATGCCCGAAGGCTACACTAAGACTCTGCTGGTTACTAGCCTAACGCGTCATCCAACGTTTTTAACACGTACCCTATTATTCTATTTAGAGGAGGTGTTGCAGGGTGCGACCATCCGAATCAAGTTAAAACGAAAATGCTCGCAAACCATGCAACAATCCTCAACAGAGTACTTGGCATAAATTTGTTGAAGGCCTATGCTCCCCAGGGAACTAAAGAGCAGTGAATGATGAACTAAAGGGCAGTGAATGATGGGAACTAGAGCAGTGAATGATGGGAACTAAAGGGCAGTGAATGATGGGAACTAAAGGGCAGTGGTTGATGTGAACTGAAGGGTATTGAATGATGGGAACTAAAGAGCAGTGAATGATGGGAACTAAAGGGCAGTGATGGATGTGAACTGAAGGGTAGTGAATGATGGGAACTAAAGAGCAGTGAATGATGGGAACTAAAGGGCAGTGATGGATGTGAACTGAAGGGTAGTGAATGAATGATAGTGATTGTACTCTGACCAAACAGCTTGCTGATCTAGATTTTGCCAATGACCTGGCTCTTCTGTCCCATTTGCCATTACCAGGTGCAAGACAAAATGAAGTACTTGTTAACTCTTTGACTCCACAGCAACGCTCTGAGCGTTGCAAAATTCAACACGTCGTGCCCCAGCAACGCTCAGAGCGTGGTTTTTAGTTTATCACGAATAAACCCTAAAAATCGTCCGCTTAATGCAGTTCATATATTAAAACTCGTAGAATGACTTCCGCTACTATTTAAACAACTAATTTGACTTTAGTTAATTAGCACATGTGCGTGTTTTTGATGTTATTATCACAATTTTTGTGAAGATTCGCGTGTTTACGTTTTTCGTTGTTTTTGCTAGAGAAATATGTCACGCTTTATATTTACATTTTCTAAGTCTCCTAAGCAAATAATTGTGTCAAACTACTTTGAAACATTGCTGACATTGATGATGATTGTTTGGTAGTCACAGTTTGTTGTCAAAATACGGAATATATGCAGAAAAGCTAGACACACTAGATTTAGTTGATGAGTGGGCGTAGTCATATTCTGGCCGATCAAAAAGCAACAAAACTAGACCTACCGTAACATCTAATCACTAGTTCTTGGTAGAAGATGAAGCTAGGGATACTATTAAAACATTAAACAAGAGTAAAAAAGTATTTATATGACGTTATTCTTATTTATTTGTTTGAAAATTACGTAATGCACGATTGCATAATTTATTTTTTTCTTACAAAGAACTACGGACAAACTGGTGCGAATAACACTAAATCTACTAATTTTGGCCATAAGCATGTTTTTTTTTACTTTGTATATGGATTAACTTGACGTTTGAAGACTAAAAAGAAAGTTTTATTGTCTACGACAGTAATTTGTCTTTAGTAAGATCGTATTCTACAGTCAACTTTTTAGCCTTTTTTCAATTTTACATGCAAAATGATTAAATTATACCGAACATACTTGTGTTAATACTACCACAGACATTATATATTTGAATTCTCTATCCATTTCCCTACAGTTTGGTATATAATAAGTACATGTTCAAAGGAAAATTCACAAACAAATTTAGACTGAAAGATGAACACTTCACTCTATAAAATTCTGCCCACAAAAAAAGTCTGGCACAGCGTGCAAAATAACTCTGGAATGAAAGAGTTAAGGGGTCACAGCAGTTGGGTCTGAAAATACACAGGGAATAGACACAGATTATGAGAATAAATGCAGCAAGTGACAGCAAAATTTCACTTGAAGAAACACCCAAAGAAGATGTAGAATCATGCACACATCTTGGCAGCATTATAGACAATGGTGGATGAACAGACAGTGATATTAAAATAAAAATTTTGAAAAGGCAATAAGAGTTTTCATTGCATTGAGAAATATATTGAAATAAAAAAGAAATCGAGCCTAACACAAGACTCAGAAACACATGGAATGAAAGCAATAAAAAATGCATGGAAAGAACTGAGCGGATGGCACAGGACAGGAGGACTTGGTATAATTTTCTTGAAAACATATCCTCCTTGGCGAGCTGAAGGGTAATGATGATGATAGTGATAGTGAAGGTAATACAATTGGGACTGTGTCATTAATATCACAGTAGAAATAGTTATAAATTCACAGCCATTGTGTTTTTTTTTCATGCTGTAAATCATCTGTAATGCTGTTCAAAAAGAAAATACATACAGCACTTTCACCAACAAACCTATGTGCTTATGTCAGACTCCCTTCATGATTTGTTTTTAGGGAGTAAATATCTCAGAGCAACTATTCAAATTTATCTTGATTGTCTGCAGCCAAGGTTTAATGTCATATATTGTTGTTTTTTTTTATCAAAAAGAATCCTGTTCAACCCTTGATGGGTTATAATAATGGTATAGTAAATTCAAGATAATAATTTTGATTTCCAATATCTAAATATGATATCATCTCCTTACTCTACTCAGTCCAAATAGAGTAAATCAAACTGTAAAATTGTGTGAATGTATATGTATGCGCCCTCCCCTTTCCAAAAACAAAAAAAAACAAAATCTCTCACAACTGCCATGTTGTTAACAAGGCGGTGAAGTAGGGGAAAGCGGGGTTGTCCGGGATGACACCTAATCCACAAATCATCTGCCATCATCAGCATACAAGCCCCCCTCCACTAGACTCCCCCTTCCCCTCACAGCATCATTTATCCTTATATATTAATTTTAGTTCTTGTTATATACTGTTTTACTATACAGTGCAATTCTCTAAGTCTGTATATTCTCAGCACCTGTTCCACAGTTATAGATGAATTGCATGCCTGTAAATAATCTAATATTGGTTTTCTCTGTTGTTCATACTTCCTACAGTTTGGTATGAAATGCTCTAAATTATTTTTCTCTAGACACTCAGCACAGTAAATTTCTTCTGTTCTAAAATATTCATATAAATTTAGTGGTCTTGTTTTTTTTTTTTTTTGGTAAGCATACAAGAAGAAATGTTAGTCATCATAACTATGAGGCACTAAAATTGGATCAGCTGTGTACTAAGAGGAGATTCATATGCCATCATGGAACCTTCATATACAGGATTCCTGGAGAAAGAGAGAGGGAAAGACAGGCATGACAAAAACAGCCTGATATTACATCACACAAAAGGTGACCAAGAACCAAGGGAGGTGTAAAAGACTTAGCGGCAATACATACTTCAGACTTTAGTTGACATTGCTTGAACGGTTCCTAACAGAGCATGAGACCTTTAAAACATACTTCCTTTGAAATCTGACAGTCATCTTTAACGCCTATGTCCCAGATTATATTGTTTCAAACCCTTGTCATCTTTCACTTCCTTGTGAGTTCTGGTGTCATGCTTGCTACACTGTATTTTGTTAAGTTTTTCTCAAAATATGGCATCACTTCCCTGTACATATCAACCCCTGGACATGACAAACCTGTACCTGTACAAAAATTAAAAAACCCTGTATAAAAATGTAAAAACCTGTAAAAAAAAAAAAACTAACATACAGAGACAGAAAAAAAACCACACAATGACTGTTTTGTTCTTTGAGAACACAAAAGAGCATTTTACGCTTTTATGTAAGTTATTGTTTACTGCTTTTTCCTTGTTTTTATTGAGCACATTTGGTATTATTCTTCATGTAGGATATAATAGGAAACTCAACATGGAGCGTTACAACAGGAGGCAATCTGACCATCGTATTGGTTCCCCCTGTCAGTCAAGTGTTTAGGATCTTAAATAATCTCCACTATGACTTTTGCTGTGAACCCGTCCTGTCTCAAGTCTGTGACCAGAGTGTGTTTAGGTCCCGAGTTTCCTTTAAAGTTACAAATTTTACAAAAGTATGCTGTGTTGACTATCTCCTTCGTTTTATCAAATATTAATAGTCTTACTTCTTTAACTGGATTCACTTTCATCAGTGTCAGAGTCAAAATCAGGCCCGTTTTCAATATCCACATCTGATTTGGCCACATCGTCATCATCCTGATCAAATACCAACTCACCTCTCAGCTCCCAAAGTAAAGATTGCACCGCCTGGAAAGCCATGACATAAAAAAAAAATTCAAGAAAAATAAAAATATTGATCGATGACAAAAGAAATTTCAGAAACGGAAGCATTACATACCGCAGGAAATCTATTTATAACTCAAGTCTCACTAAATACAGAAATCTCGTTTATTTTCATGTGATTTGGACAGGACATTAGATTTTACACGCTGGCATTTTTGGGGAATTTCATTGAAACTGTAAAGGATTAATAATTAGACGAAAAACCTTTACAGAAATTATGTACAAATGTACAAATAAGAAAATGAAAAGAACGTGCACATACTATGGGTAACTCATACTAGTTAGCATGTATGCTTCCCTTAGGATATTTGAACTTGGTTGTTGGTTTATTCTTGTTCACAAGTCAGTTTCTTTGATAATTTCAGCCATTGTAGTTGTTATGGTGTATAAAGTTACTTGTTGACAAGGTTTGTAGTCTTTCTCTATTTTCTGATATTTACTTCCAGTGATTATGATCTTTGCACAGGTTTTATATTGCTTCTGAATATCCTCATTTTGCTCCTTATAGTTTTGCAGGTTTTTTTTTACAATGTGTTGTTCACTTTGTTTGTTTGTTTTTTCACATTGTATGTCCTATCCAGTTTTAAGAGTGTTTCCTTGGAAGTAGAATTTCTTAACCTGTTTTAGGAAAGGCTTGAATTGTAAGTACTTTTTTTTCCTTTAAGAATTTTGTTTTTCAGTGTTTGAATTCTAGTTTTTATACCTTTATATGCATTTTTATACATAGGTGATTACAAACGTCGCAGACACCACAGTCAGTGGTCAATGGAAGATGATGATGCCATTTTGGAGGATCCAGTAGTAGAGCAGCATTACACCATAGACGTACAGGGAGGTAGCTTTTCATGGGACTTGACTAAAGAAGTCATTACACTCGCAGATATATCAGTTAAAATTCCTACAGGTAAGCACAAAGTGTTTGTTCTTCACATATATGGTCATATGTGTGATCTCTTTTTTCTTATTTCTTAGAACAGTTTCTACAAAGGATGAGAGGTTGAGGAAGAAGCACTTTTTATTTCTTCTAATCTACAGTTGTGAGTGACTGAATGTTGCAAATAAAATGTTCAGCTCATCATCACCCTTCAACTCCCCAAGAAGCATAGCCTTTAACAAACTTACACCAAGTCTTCCTGTCCTTTGCCATCAGCTTGAGGTCTTTCCATGTCTTATTCATACACATCATGTCTGTCCCTAGTTCTCTTCTCTATGTATTCTTGATCTCCCTTTACAGTTTCTTACCCTGGGGATTCCAGAAGGACTGTCTTGTAATGCCACCAGCAGGTTTCCTTAATATGTGTCTAATACATCACCAGTATCTTCTTCTCATCTCATATTCCACTGGCACTTGTCTGGATTTTGTCATCAATTCGACATTAGTGATCTTGTCATACCACTTCAATCCTTTCATTCTACACGAGCACCCATTTATGAAAGTCTGAACTCTGTTAAACTCATTGCATTATGCATTAATTACATTACAGCACTAAAATGTTCTGGGAAGGTTAAGGCGGCCGGCGTGATGCTGACTACATCACCCCTAGTGTGCCGATGGTCAAGAAAATATGGGCCTAACACCATATTCCCAATATGCCTCAATGGGCATGTAACGGGATCCTTTACCTTTTACTAAAACGTCAAACCCGATCCAACAAAAGGAAATTTCTGGACGATCTTGCAAGACAGGCAGAAGAGGCAGCACTGAGAAATGAACAAAGCACAGTATATAAAATAACTAAAAACTATCAGCGGAAAATGGGGTGCAAACAATATTACATTAGTAAGAGACAAGCAAGGATATCTCATCACCACAGCACAGGCGCAGGAAACAAGATGGGCAGAGCACTTCAGAGAAACACTGAATAAGGAACCACCAGAGACACAACTGAATGCTCCTGAAAATGTTCTAGACGTAAATACAGACATTCTACAAAGAAGAAATCATCACAACTATCAAAGGGTTAAAGAATGGAAAAGCTCCTGGTCACAACAATTTAAATGCTGAGTTATTCAAAGCAGGTCCTGAACTAGCAGCAGAACTTTTAGAACCACTATTTGCACAAGTCTGGAAAACAGAGACAACACCAACAGATTGGTGTAAAGGAATAATTGTCAAATAGCCCAAGAAGGGTGACCTTGCAGACTGCAACAACTGGAGAGAAATTATTCTCCTCTAAGTTCCCAGTAAAATACCAGACAGGATAATTATCCAGAAAATTTCAAAAGCAGTAGACCATAAACTAAGGAAAGAACAAGCAGGATTCAGAAAGAACAGAAAGTGTGCAGATTGTATATTCATCCTCTGGATGAGCAGTGCTCGGAATGGCAGAGACAAGCTTTACATTAACTTTGTTGATTTTGAAAAGGCTTTTGACAGCATACACGGGGACTGCCTATGGAAAATACTAAAGGCTTATGGAATGCCCAGCTGCATTGTATCCATCAGACTGCAACAACTGGAGAGGAATTACTCTCTTCTCAGTTCCCAGTAAAATACCAGGCAGGATAATTATCCAGAGAATTTCAAAAGCAGTAGACCATAAACTGAGGAAAGAACAAGCAGGATTAAGAAAGAACAGTAGATGTGCAGATCGTTTATTCATCCTCTGGAACATTATAGAGCAGTGCATGGAATGGCAGAGACAAGCTTTACATTAACTTTGTTGATTTTGAAAAGGCTTTTGACAGCATACACAGGGACAGCCTATGGAAAATACTAAGGGCTTATGGAATCCCCAGCTACATTGTATCCATCATAAAAAGCCTCTATGCTAACTTTACATGCAGTGTAGGGTTGAGCAATCTAACTTTTGAGGTGAAGACAGGAGTACGACAGGGATGTCCCTTATCAACAACTTTATTTTTGACAGTCATAGACTGTGTGATGCGCCAGACAACAGAGGGCAGTCTAAGAAGAATTAGATGGACGTTTTCTACCCTGGAAGATCTGGAATATGCAGATGACATTGCACTACTCGCACATTCACATCAACACATCCAAGAAAAAACATAGACTGAATAAATATAGCCAGCAGGTGGGTCTGAACATCAATCTAAAGAAGACAGAGGTCATGACACTCAATGTGGGCAGTCCTGAGCCCATAACAATAAGGAACCAGAAGCTGGAACAGATGGACACATTTACATACCTAGGATGCATAGTAACAGATGGCGGAAAAAACAAAGACATCAAGAACAAAATGAATAAAGCGAGAACAGCCTTTGCTAGTCTCAACAACATCTGGAAGTCTTCCCAGTACAGCCCAAACACCAAATTAAGATTATATGGGAGCTGTGTACTCTCTGTGCTTCTGTAAGGTGTGGAATGCTGGAGAGTAACAGAGAAGGAAATGTCGAAACTGTCCTCCTTCCACACAATCTGCACCAGGAAAATTCTCCAAATCTTTTGGCTGAATACTATCACTAACCAAGAACTACTTACTTGGAGTAACCAAGAGGACATGCACACCATCACAGCTGGCAGACGCTGGAGTTGGGTTGGAAGAGACCCCGATGCCATCACAAGAACAGCTATGCTATGGACCCCCGAAGGAAAGTGAAAGAGAGGCCAACCAAAAACAACTTGGCGGAGAACTGTGGAGCTGAGATGCAAAGAATGAATCAGAGCTGGGGCACTGTACGAAGGATGGCCGCCGACCGAACAAAGTGGAAGCAGTTTGTTGCTGCGCTTCAAGACGCCACCTGACTGCTTTGACAGTCGGCAGCTAAGGATCAAAGAAGAAGAAGAAGAAGACATTACAGCACAGATTCATGGGCGAATTATTGTCTGCATTGAGCTTTCTGCAATTTGTTCTCAAGACAAGATGAATATATTCATTACTTAATTACTACACTGCATATATTTGGCCCAACAGTTGTGGTCTTTAGACTCAAATGTTGTATATACGTGCATGTACAGGCATGCTTTTTTGTGCAGGTGTGTCTGTATTTATTAATTAATTTTTTTTTCTTATTCAGGAAAGCTGACCATAGTTGTGGGTCATGCTGGATCAGGTAAATCTTCATTGCTTTCAGCTTTCTTGGGGGAGATGATACAAGTTTCTGGGAACATGCACAAAACAAGGTACTTGCTGGCTTTGTCTAATCAGTTCTGAATGTTTTAGAACTGTTAGCCATGTCATGGAAATGTTAAAAGTGACAGAACTTCTAATTATGTCTAGTTTGTAGAGTGAAGTTATTATTAAAAATATATGTGTAATGAGTAATAGTGAATTGCTACAAAAAGAGTCCCACATATCATCTTTGTATTATTCAGTGACAATCAAGTCACCTGCTTTGTATGGAAAAATCACAGCTCTTCAACATTGTTAAAGCCTCTAAAATATGTCCATGTATGATTAGAACCAGTGAAATTTCTGTGATGAAGTTCTGAATGTAGTACTGATAGTGGAATATTGTGATAATGGTTAAAGATTTTTTTTTTTTTTTTTTTTTTTTTTTCGTACGCCCGCTAATACTCGAGGCGAAATCTCAGGTTATTGTTATTTATGTCTAACCTGACATTGATTTTACGTGAGTATCCCTTTATTTCTTGTACAGAGACAGGTGTCCCTCGCCATTCAGGCAAATACTCGCCGATTTCGGAGGTACCCATTGCAGCTGGGTCGGCTCAGGAGCCGCCAGTCCCTAGTCGATGACACTCCTTCAAATGTCCTCGCCAGGTCTCGAGTTAATCCAGTCCAAATCCCGGTCGACGAAAAATCCTCAAATGCCGTCGCCCGGGTTTGATCCTGTATCACCCGGTCGCCAGAGCGGTGTTGTAACCACTACGCTAGCGCGGCTCCCTGGTTAAAGATAAGATAGTATGTAAGTTTTGTGGTGCAGAAGAACAGGCTGTGATGGATTCATCGTTCAGTAAAAAGACTTCATTTCTTTGTCTTTTTCTTTTGGTTTAACTTCCTTTGGAGCAGAGTACTTTCCAAAAATTCCCTTCTTAGGCAGCCTGTTCTATATCTTTCCTTGTTATCTTTATTTTATTTTATTTGGTCAAGCTGCTAAAGAAAAAATACCAAGAGAATTGAACAGCATAAACAAATTCAACAGAATGTAAAGAATTACAAAAAGGAATGATGAGGAATATCTCTTTTGCAGTGGCTGGGCTGGAATTGTGTGATACAGCCTCAAAACTTGGAACATTATCGGAAGAAAACACTGTTTTAATGGAATAAAGAAAGAGACTTGTTGTTTTGTTGTTTTTTTCACATGTTGTTCGCATCTGATTTTGCCATGTTGATTAAGCTTACTTTAGAACCAGCTGCCCATCAATCATAGTCTTTCTTGTATGCAGTATCAGCTTTAGGGCCAACATGTTGTCATTTAACTCTTACTATACGGCTCGTCACCTGAAGTGTTGCGCCATTAGTACCGAAAATACGGCTCGCCACTTGAAGTGGCGCAAGATGGTAAGTCTCTATCGGCAAAGTTTAATGAAAAATTGTCGATGTTTTATCCAATCCAATATTTGTAAAGTCACTTCCTGAATTCAGTCTGTTTACATTTTCAGCGTGGTGTATTTTTTTCGTCATTACCTTCGATTTTAGTACCTTTATTGTTCGGCTGTTGACCATAAACAAATTTTTTCTAACCAAAATGGCTTCATCTTCAAACGATTGTAAGCAAAGGTTATTGGCTGTACAAGCAGCACAACTTATTTCTTCTTGGATTGAACATGAGGATGATCAGTTATCAAGTGATGGTGACAGTTCAGATTCAGAATATATTTTGCCCAGCTAAGATATCTGTAATCAAAACACTGAATCAGATGAGAAGGGGTCGTTTCCCCTAGCTGGTTTTGTCATTAGTACTAGTACTAGAAATGCCAGGCCAGTGAAAAGACAACAAAGGAAAGGTAAAGCTCCCATGAAGAAAAGACTAAGAGAAGATACATTTAGATCACCCCATACAGAAGCAGAACCCACAAGTACTGATGGTAATACAAGTGCAGTGAATGAGGGGATTAGGTGGAATGAAGTTGATGCTGGCTCAACACAAAATGCTTTCCGCTTTGTACCGCCTCATTCTAGGATTACAGGTGGGAATCCAAATATTATACCTGATGATTCTTCTGCATTTTATTGTCTCAAAACTCTTTTAACTAATGAGATTATAGAAGAGTTTACTTTTTCTATAAATGAATACGCTGAGCGACTGTCAGTCAAAATCAGAAACTGCGACAAAAAGATCTATCAAAACTGGTATCCAGTTACATCTCCAGAACTGTGCAAGTTTTTTGATGTGATAATAGCAATGGAGATTGTAAAAAAACCAGCCATTAGTGATTATTGGTCTAATGAAGGCTTTATGCAAACTTCCTGGTACAGACATGTTTACACGGGATAGGTTTCAGATGTTATATCACATGATGTTTCATGTGAGTGATGTAGACACACAAGGTAAAGCAAAGATTGAACCATTTCTACAGAAAATATTATCTAGATTCCAGGAAGCATTTTACCCTTAAAGGAGCTGTCTGTGAGGAGTTACTGTGATTTTATTCTCCCCAGGTCCCATTCTTTTTCTCCTGGTAATTATGTCCTGTAAATAATTGAGTTTAGTCTTCTTCTCTTAGTAATTAATTGCGTTTTCAGGAGGGATTACTGTCGGGATTAATTTTTAAGATTTTGCACCAGTCTTCTTTTCTCTAAAGTAATTGCGATCACATAGGCTTTTCTTTTTAAAATAATTGCGGTAAATTTTTATTGTTTTAGGCGCTTGAGTATTATTAGGCTGGGTGTAAATTTTCCGACGTTAGTAACCCCTACCCGGTAAATCGATGGGTGGGTGTTGAACCTCTACCCAGGTACGTAAAAACGTGCGATACAATGAATCAAAGTTAATTTTGCTCACGCCAACGTTAGTAAAATTATCTAACATGACGCAAGAAAGATGCGCGCGAACAGAATAAACATGACTCATGAGTTTGCTTATTGATTTGTCGTTGCCCTAAAGACGCCATTAGGCGTGATGGGAACAACGGCAGAGAAAATCTATTCGCTGTTGCCCTTAAGACGCCACTAGGCGTAATGGCCACTGACTGCTTTGCCGGTCGTTGGCTAAGGACGGAAGAAGAGAAGAAGAAGATGAGTTTGCTTACAATCTAATTGGCCGGGGTCACTTATTAACTAATTCCAGCAAGATTATTGGTTCCAGAGGGATGCGACACGATGACGTATGGCTTGGGTCTTAGTGTGGGTATTCCAATTATAAATAACAGAGTAAATCTAGTAGTGCTCTCTTTGTCTCCAGAAATATCAGCCGTGAAATCTAAGTCATATTCGTCTGCTCTTAAGTGAGAAATTCGAGAATTGGGTATGTAGGCATCTTAATTTAGCGGTGTAGATAATGCGTTTCTTAATAGAATCTTAGCATGATAAAGTAAAGTTTCTTAGGGAAGTTAACTTAAATTTTATAAACGAAAGTGCCATCCATTGCTATCTAATAATAAAAATGTAAGTGTGCCTATAATTTTTTCTATGATAAGCTAGTACTATCTTTAGTTGGTGTAGAGGCTTTGAGATATTAACTGTGAGAGGTTTAGCTCTTAGATACATGGGCGCTCTGTAGTATGTAGAGTGTTGTGTAAAAATCACAATTTGATTTTGATTCTTTGAGGTGTAAATACGCTAGCGTAATTGTGTACGTTAATTGATTGTGTAATTTATATTATTGAGATGGGAATTAATATTTCCTCATCTTTGATTTATGATACCTTGCAGCGTATATACGCGAGTGTATTCGTGTAATTTTAATTAGTCGGGTATTTGCTAGCGGGCTATTTTGGTAATGTAGTTGGAGTGAGGGGTGTAATTAAATTTTAAGAAGATGGGATTTAATTTTTCCTAGAGAGGTCTATTTTATTTTTGTGTTAATCGATGACTCACCAGGGTCCGTCTGTAATATAAAGTAGGGCCTAGAACTTTTATCGGGGGAGGTTTCGCTTCAACGTAGTAAATATTTTGACACCTGAGGCTAGACTGGTGTAAGAGAATTAGGTCAGCCGTGTCTGGGAGTTCCCATACCAGACCGATATTCAGTGGGAGCAGGGGAGAGAGAGGTGGAAGTGTAGGGTAGTCTGACTTTTGGGGTGTAAATATTTGGGTATCCTGTGTGCTTAGATTTGTGTAGGGGAAGACGGGAGAGGTATTTAAGGGAGTTAGGTGTTAGAGATGGGTAAATTTTGATGTGTTGTATATCTGTTGTTATTATTTGTTTCACAGAATTTTTCACGGCACACAGGGAGGGGTGCAAATTTGCCTTACAGCTTGCCAAGATATTCGGCCTTATCATGAGTAGAAGGGTCAAGGCATCGCCAGAGGCGAAAGAAAATTGGTGACGCGGTAGTTACCGGCGCCAAGTACTTCTGCACCAGAAAAAGATAGCAGTTCTCATGCCGTGAAGCCCCATGCTTCAGCGGGAACTGGTGCATCTTTAAAATCCAGAGCTCTTAGCTTGTTATACCACTCCAAAGAAGGCGCGTGGCCTGGAAGTTGGGTTTGGGTTTTTTTGTTGTGTGAATTCGGCCATAATAAAGCCGACAGTCCTAAACCCAAAGAGGGGTAACCGGGCATTTGAATTAAGTTTTGTCAGCAGTGAAGCATCTTCATTTCGAGTCAAGTACCAAGTTCTAAAAACCCAAGTCATCAGCTACAATATTCGTGGGAGGAGATAGGGTCAACATTCCTTCCCAATGCTTTAGAGAGGAGAGACATAATTTATAAAGTTAGATAGTCAGAACAGAAACAGAGGAGAGACAGAATTTATGAAGTTAGATAGTCAGAGCAGAGGACAGCCTCCGAGGTTGCACTGAAGAAGTCCGTTAGCGGATCAGTGCTTGTGTTTAGCAATGTAGGACTTTAGAAAGTTCCTTAAGATTTGTGTAGACAGTGAGTTAGGTCTACATCCGGACAGTGGTGTTAGATTTTGGTTTAATAATTAATAATAAGATAGTTAGGAGTGGTGGCTCGTACTTAGAGACCCCACCAAATTACTGTGTGTTTAATCCTAAATTCTTTTTCCCATGCAGGTTTAATGAGTGGGTGAAGGGATTGGGGTTTATTATTATCTGTCATTTTTAATTGGTTGGTTCTTTTCAGGAGTGCGACCTCGCACGTTATTTATTTTGATGTGTTATTTATTTTTGTTTGTGTAAATAAACTACGAGGGGCGTTCAGAAAGTAATGCACCACATCATTTTTCTCAGCTAATAATGAAGATAGAAGCATGAAATTTTGCAGACTTCAAATATGGCATGTGCCAATTGTGTGCACCAAATTGCACAGCAACCGGCCAAATAATACGGCTGCGCTAAACCATTGAAATGGAGCGTGTTAGCAACTTGCGTTATAAGCAGCGAATTGTGATAGAATTTCTCGTTGCAGAGAAGGAAACTGTTGTGAACATTCACAAGCGTCTATGTGATGTGGATGGATGTTTTGCAGTCGACAGGAGTACAGTCAGTCGCTGGGTTCAGAGAATCAAAGAATCAGGAAATGGAGATACGGAGCTGCTTGATCAGCCACGCTGTGGACGTCCTGCCACAGCCACCAACGCAGAAATGTTGAAATGCTCTGAGGGCATTATTCTTACTGATAGGCGAATCACTACTCAACAATTGACCTTACAGCTGTCAGTCAGCATTGGTAGTGCAAATGCAGTTATAAAAACTCTAAGATTTTCTAAGGTTTGCGCAAGATGGGTTCCTCGAAGTCTCACAAATGACCACCGATTGCAAAGGAAAGCAATTTCTTCTGAATTGTTGGAGCGTTTCAATGCTGATGGAGAGAACTTTTTGGCTAAGATCGTTACAGGTGACGAAACCTGGGCACATCATTTTGAACCTGAGACAAAAAGACAGTCAATGGAGTGGTATCATCCGCAAGCACCACGAAGAAAGAAATTCAAGACAATTCCTTCAGCTGGAAAGGTCATGATCACTGTCTTTTGGGACATTGAAGATGTGATTCTTGTGGACGTTATGCCAAGAGGAGAGACAATCAATTCGCAAGCTTACATTAAGACATTGAAAAAACTCAATCAACGTTTTCGCAGAGTTTGGCCGCACAAGAATCCAGCAGACCTGCTTCTCCTTCACGACAATGCGCGACCTCACACAAGTCTGGCAACACGGGAAGCAATCACCAAATTGGGTTGGACTGTACCACCCCATCCACCCTATAGTCCCGATTAGGCACCCTCTGATTTTCATCTATTTGGTTCACTTAAAGATGCACTCCGTGGGACAAGGTTTGAAGATGATGAAGGAGTGATTCATGCAGCGAAGAAATGGCTACATGATCAAGACAAAATCTGGTAAGGGATAGGAATACATGCACTTGTTTCGCGCTGGCATAAAGCCGTACAAGTTTATGGGGATTATGTTGAATAATACCGATGTTTACATGACATATCCATGTATATTGTGAATAAATTTCATGCTTTTTGAATAAACAGCTCCTGAGAAAAACGATGTGGTGCATTACTTTCTGAACGCCCCTCTTATTAACTGTATACTGGATCAGTCTCTATAACTATACTGTACGTATATGTTGTCTATATAGTTGTGTCTGTGGACTTTTAGTGAAACCTTATCTCCTTTATTGGTAGTCAGAGGTGGTGAGTCTTTAGCTCTTAAATAGTCACGAGTGGCGAGGGAGAGTCAATCTAGGTTCTCACCCTCGAAGCTAGAATTCTCATCTTTCCACATTCACTGTCATTCTCATCAAAATCTATCTTTCTCATACTAGGGTCTTGTCTATACACTCAGACATAACTCTATACTTTATCCACTTCGTGACACTGTCTTTGGATGAAATGGTAATTGGGTAGAAAGGCAGATGGGCTCACAAAATGTTCAATGCCTCTAAACCCAAAAAAATATCATGTGAAGACATTCGGTCTTTGCGACAGTAGCACTGGGTATGTAGTAAATTTGTTGATATATTTTGGGGCCAATACTTCTTACAGTCCAGAAGTTGATGTAAATAGCCAGCAAGCCATCAAAGTATTTGACACTTTGCTACAACCATGTGGAAAAGGTCATCACATCTATGCTGACCGATATTACACAAGTGTGCCATTGCTTGAATATCTGAATAACAGGAGTCATTATTTCACTGGGACTGTCAGCGTTAATCGAAAGAACTTCCCAAAAGAGCTAAAAACTGCACAGCTAATGCATATGAAATGAAATGGTATATGGAGCAAGAAAAAGACTTTTATGTGTAATGTTTAGGGACAAAAAAGCAAAAAAACCATGCATTCTTGTATCAAGCTGCGCAACAGTGGAAAGCAAGGACATCACCAATCGCTCTGGTGAAACAACAAATAAACCACTGATTGATGATTACAATCAACACATGAATGGATGTGACAGAGTGGACCAAAGCATTGTAACATATGGCACATTCAGCAGAAGAACAAGAAAGTGGTGGAAAAAAATTTTCATCTGGATTTTTGAAATAGCTCAGCTCAATGCATATACATTTTTTGCACTGTCAACAACAACAAATGCCAAAAAAATAGAGCCTTCTTCAATTTAAACGGCAACTTGTCAGTGAGCTCTCTCTTGTTGCTGCTGTGGATTTCCAGCAAATTTCTCCCAGGATTGGACATGGCAATCAAGTGAACAATCCAGTTAACAGACTAGGAGGAACAAACCATATTATTAAAAAATCAAAATTTCATCGCAACTGTGTCGTTTGCAGCACCCTCAAGTAAGGGTCAGGACATCCTTTTATTGTGAAAGATGCACAAATAATCCCCATCTACATCCAAATAACTGTTTTGCTAATTATCATGAAAGGAAATTGTTTTTGGTAAATGTAAATAACAGTTGTGTATAGAGTTGTGTACATAGTTTATTGTCATGATTTTTCAATATGTGAAATGAACATTTCAAAAGGAAACAAAATTTTTATTTATTACCCAAAACAAATGAAACTTGTTTGTGTTCTGTATAATTGGATAAAAGTGGTTCTAGGAGTTCCAGGCTTCCAAACTGGATTATTTTTGTGGGTAAGTACAACTTTTTTCCAAATTTTTAAAAATGTTTCACCTGTTCCGCAATCACTAATGTATATGCTGCATGCATGTTTAAAACCATTGAACTGTTCAATTAGGTGCTTGTCAAAGGGAATTAATGTCTCTATATTTGTGTATATAATACTTTATGTTATCATTATAAATAAATTATTAAATGCAAAATAAGTAACAGTGGTCATGTCTGTAAATATAGGCTTAAAATATTTGTACGCTATGTCTAAATAAAACAACAAATTTCAAATTGTGATAAAAATTTTATTTGTGCTCAAAAACAACTGCAACTGCAACTTTCCTACATTATGAGAATATGGATGCACTTTAAAATGAAAGTAGTTTTAGAGGTTGAAGTTTACCAGAATTAATTATACATATTGATAAGTACAATTTGTTTTTTAATTTTTTTGTATTTTTCTGCACTCATTACTGTATATGTTACATGCATGTTTAACACTACTTAACAATTAAGTTAAGTGCATATCATAGATGTTTCATTTCTCCACATTTTGATATATAACACTTTATGTTATCATTATAAATAAGTTATTTAAGGCAAAATCAGTAAAGGCAGTCATGTCTAAAAATGTACTCTCTGAAATCAGCTTGAGTGGGAAGATGCTAACAGGTTTTAAGTCATACATTGGGGAAAAAAAACATAGAGGAATTTCAATATGGAAAAGAAGGGAGAGAATGATTAGTTTGCCTAGACTTTTTCATGATGAGGTTGCCAGCCCCATGCACAATCTGATATCAGTCAGCTATTACGGCATTCCTGAGGTAGCATTAGTTCTGTTCTTTCTTTATCTCCCCCAAGGGAACTACAGTGGGTGATGCAGGATGTAGTTCCTACAGTTTTTCTTACTTAGTCATTCCCCTTCTACCATGAGGTGTAGAGGTTTGGAAGAGAGAGCGCCAGACTATCCTATCGGCTGTCTTCCTCCTGGCCTGGTTCCATTCTAGTCCTCGGTCCTTCAAAGATTGTCTAATGTTGTCCTCCCACCAGACTCTGGGTCGTCCTGGGGGTCTGGATCTCTGGCTCTTTGTTTCTCATGCTTGTCGTGGTAGCCGATCTTCTCCCATTCTGCAGACATGGCCAAACCATCTTAGTTGGGACTGTTCTACTTGGGTCTGCAGGGGATGGGATTTTAGGCCTTGACGTATCGTCTGGTTGCAGACCATGTCTCTTCTTGTTACTTCAACCACCTTCCTCAGATACCTCATTTCTGAGGTTTGGATCTGGCTTTTGTGGGTTGTAGTCATTGCCCATGACTCGCATCCATATGTCAAGACTGGGACATAGGTGGAGCGGTATACAGCCATCTTTGTTTTCTTACCAACCTCTCTTTTGCTGAGGAATCCTCGATTTATGGCCTGAAAAAGTCTCCCAGCTGCTGCTTTTCGAGTGGCCAACTCTTCTTTGATGCCTCCCTTTCGGTCTATAATAGCTCTGAGATATTTAAAGTGGTCGACCTGCTGCAGGACCTGTTCTCCCAGCTTAATCTGATGTCTTCTTTCTTCTCGTGATATTACCATGGATTTTGTTTTAGAGCTGCTTATGACCATCCCTCTCTTCTCCAGCTCTTCCTTCCAGACTTGCAGGTTGGATTGGAGATGTGATTCTGATTTAGCAATCAGGGCAACATCATCAGCAAATGCCAGCTCTGAAATACGTACCTGTCTCATCTTCCAGTACCCCACTGAATATTTTCTTGTTCTCTCCTTACATGCCTTGATAACATCGTCCATGAGGAGTATGAAAAGATAAGGTGACAGGATATCACCTTGTCTTACACCAGTGGTGGTCCTGAACTCTTCTGACTTAGGTTTGCTGTCCTCACATAATTTCTGCAAGACTTGTAGAAGCTCTGTATAGCATGAATCAGAGGTGCTGGAATGTTCTCCCTTGCCAAACAGTTCCAAAGTTTGCTCCAGGGGACCCTGTCAAACGCCTTTTCCAGATCTATGAAACAAAGATGGATCTCACTCTTATACTCAAGAGCCTTTTCACTCAGCTGTCTGAGTGTGAAGATTAGGTCTTGAGTACTTCGGTTTGCTTGGAATCCGCACTGGATCTCATCCAATTGTGGCTCAGCTAGGTGTCGGAGTCTCTGCTCTAGGATTCTAGAGTAGATTTTACCAGGGACACTGAGAAGGGATATGCCTCTATGGTTTCCACATTGTCGATTGTCACCTTTTTTACAGTTTTTCTGATGTCATCATTCCTTCTAGGACATGCTGCATTGATAAATGGTGTATTTATTTTGAGCATTCATTCACTGTTATCCCACTTTCAGGAATCTCTGTGTTGGATATGTATCTCAGAGACCATGGCTTCTGAATGCTTCACTCAAAGACAACATTTTGTTTGGCAAACCTTTTGTATCAAAAAAGTGAGTCAGTTTCAGTCTTGTTTTGTGTGTGTTAAATGGCAACTGTTTTCACACCTTTTCTTCTGTCACAAAGTATGCAATGTGTAATGAATTCTTGAGTAGGTGTAAGTGTTGTCTAATGTTTGAATTATGCAGAAGCTTAAATTGGGACTCTTTGAGAGTCAACCCCACAAGGCCGTTAACTGTCTTTAATGCAATGGTCAGTGTAGCCATAAGGGACTTTTCGAGCATGACAAAGTCAGAGGTGTGTATATGATTGTAATTACACTCATGATCACTTAAGTGTTTGTGTGTGTGTGTTTGAAAGCGTGTGTGTATGTATGTGTGTGTGAGAGAAAGAGGAGAGAGAGAGCGAGCAAGATGAAGTAATTGAATGAGTGAATTAAATGAATGTGAGAGTGAATGAAAGTGTGAAAAAAAAGAGAATGAGAGAAAGTGTGAGAGAGAGAGGTGTAGCATGACAGAGTCAATCATTAGTCGGGCTATAAGGTAGTTAGGTAATTTTACTTACTTAGTTGTTCTTCTTCACCTTGGGGTGTAGAGATTAGCCAGAGAGAATGCCATGCTATCTTAGCTGTCTTCCTTTTGACCTGGAATAGATAATTTTACATAGGGAAAAACCTTGTCTATATCAGAGTGCACTGACTGACACAGTTGATTTGTATCATGCAAATTGACATTAAACACTATGGATAAGTCAAATACAGAATATAAAACAACTCAGCTGTTCAAGACAGAAGAAGGTCCTCTGGAAAGGAGGCACATGAAGCAACCCAGAGAAAGCTGAAAGGAGTCTGCATTGCTGACTAATCGTTTTTCATGTAGGAAAATCTCCAGGATTGGCACCCGGAACGTTCACACTCTAAACGAGCAAGGGAAACTGCATAAGTAGCAGCAGAAATGAGGAATTACAGGATTGATATTCAGGGTCTCTGTGAGACAAAGTGGAAGGGCATAGAGATGAAGAAACTGATCACAGGAAAAATGCCGTTGTTCTCAGGACACGAGGAAGAAAGGGCCAACAACAGTGATGGGTTGATTCTAATGCTGTCCAGGGAAGCACAGAAATCACTTATAGAATGCGAAGTAATGGACCCCAAACTATAACAGCAATGTTCAAAACGGCCAAAAAGAAAATAAATATAAACATCATCTAACAGTGATATACACCAGCCAATGACAAAGAAGAATCTGTGAAAGAAAAATTGTACATCAGACTACAAAATGTCTTAGGTAAAAAGAACAGAAAGGACATCACAATTTTGATGGGGGACCTAAATGCAAAAATAGGGAAAGGCAACACTGGCTGAGAAATCTTCTTCTTCTTTCACTTTTTTGTCACTTCTTAAGCAGTTGACCCATTTCTGTAAGCCTTCATCATGACAGTTTATTTGCTGTTTTAATGTTTGTTTCTGTGGCAATGAGGTTTACAGAATGAGATTGCCAGCCTCGTGTACACATCCTCACATTAGTTGCCCCTTAAAAGTTGCCAGAGAGAACAGTGGTCATATCCTTTCTGTCTGTGAGGGAACCATGCAGGGGACATTAAAGAACAGAGAGGACTAAATTATTGTTGTAATAAAGCTTGAAGACATAAGATACGGGGGCTTCCAGAAGGAACATAACACACACACACATATATATATTGCTTATGTCCTCAGGCACAAAAATATGATAACATGTTTTTGTTATATAGAATATGAAAATGTGGTATGACATGATTGTACTGACATTGTATATAAATGTATCTCTAACATTTAAAAGAAGTGATAACACTTGGTTATGTATGCATATATCTCCTCAGGTACAAGAATGTGATAACAGCTTGTGCTCTACACACAGACATTGAACTCTTACCAGCTGGTGACAATACAGAAATTGGGGAAAAGGCATATATGTTCATGTTTCTAGTTTAAAAAACTAGCACAATAAGACATGTTAATGATAGTACATTTTGGTTCCTTGGCCTTGTTTTAACTGAAGTAATGCATAGATAGAAGAATGTTTAGGATATCATAGACCTCTAAAAAGATATGAAAGAAGCTATAGTGCAAAAGAAGCTTATTACTTACATTAGATGGAAGCTAACCACTTTCTTTGGGCGTGTAATGAGATGAAGAAAGCTGGAATATATCTTGACAACAGGAAATATTAAAGGAAAAATTGTTAGAGAATGACAAATAGAGAAGTCACTGGACAGTTTGACATCATGACATGGAAACAAGTCAACAACGGAATTGGTAGTCCCATAGCAGAAATTGTTGTAGGGGAGTGAAGTGTTAGAGAATTCACGATACTAGGCCCATCTTTACGAGGTGGGGTAGCCAGTTCCCTTCCTTGCTGACTGTTCCTTCTCTAACTCAAGAGCAGAGTCAGTTACCCATTTACAGCTGGGCAGACTGGAGTGTGACACAACCAGGCTTCTATCCTGGAGCCTGGTAACTGTGCCGTGAGAGGAACGTCCTCTAACCGCTTAGCCTATTGGATGTTTAAAACATTTAATCAACAGTAATTTTAACAGTGCATCCAATCACAACTGTAAAGTCAGTCTTTTATTACATTTCACTGAAAAATTAAGTCACATGTAGTGATTGTGACGTTGAAAATGTTAGTTGTCAATTAGACATTAATTTTTCAACTGTGTCTTGAGATTTTTTAAAATGTCAGAATTTTCTAGTTTGCATTCCTGCTTTTTGTTTGTTATCTTCTCTTTGCGTTATTAATCTGAAATGGAAAAATAGTAAAGGGCAAGAAAGCACTGTTCAGAATTTAGAAGAATATTTACAGATGAAATGGTTTTAGTGAAAGACCTTATGCCAGCCATGAGAATCATCAAGATAGTAACATGGAATGTGTGAATGATCTTGGAGAATGGAAAAGTGACACAGTTAAATAAAACCTTTATGACAGAACCAAAGCAGCAAGATGAGGCGACAAAACTAGTGACTCACAAATCATTAACATGGAATGTAATGCTGTTGGAGAACAGAAAAGTGATGCAATTAAATAAAACCTTTATGACAGAACCAAAGCAGCAAGATTACAGAACTAGTGACACACAGATCTTTAGTGTAACTCACAGGGTATTGACATGGAATCTACAGGGAAAGTGGATGATGGAAGTGAAACTGATGAAATTGAAGGAAGGAAGATATATGTATAAAGTGATGAAGGACTTCGCAGACATACTAGTGGGCTTTGATTAATTGATTAGTTTATTGACATAGGATGGTGAATTGGTGCAGATGGGCCATTCAGGTGTATAGCAGTTTTACTAAGTGACACTTGGTGACATTTTTGCTGAGGGAGACTCTTCTACATCTTTGTTCACTCTCAAATAATCACTTATA
The DNA here is from genome assembly GCA_024509875.1 of Oreohelix idahoensis. NCBI lineage: Eukaryota > Metazoa > Mollusca > Gastropoda > Stylommatophora > Oreohelicidae > Oreohelix > Oreohelix idahoensis. The sequence goes on along the minus strand of JAMPIV010001221.1, from coordinate 1,359,008 downwards.
AAGTTAGAAGTCTGTCTCAGGCTTCTCTTTGCACCACACAGTTTCTCCCTCAGCTGTGTTGGAGAAGGTCATGCTGCCATTCTACTCCTCTCATGGAGCTGACAGCCTTGGAGAACATGTTCTATTGTTTGTTTGTCCTCCCACGTAGGCATAAATCTGTCTGTCCAGGTTTCAGTTTGGCTGAGGGAGACTGAGAATCTATAGGTTTTATTTTGTTTGTTTATTTTTACTGTATTACAGAACTTTGATACCTTGTTCAACCTGACCCAAGATGGACCCTTTTGGTTATAATTAGGGTATATTGTGTGAAGCCTGTGGGTTTGGCTGGAGTGCATTGATGTAGATTCTGACCACAATAACAATAACCGAGTGAACTAGTATGTATCATTGATAACTTTTTTTCTACCCTCAGGGAATCAGACTAAGTGATGGTCAGAAGCAGAAAGTCTGCATTGCAAGAGCTTTGTATTCAGATGCTGAAATTATCTTGCTGGTAAGTGGTTTCGTCTTCATTCATCACTCTTCAGCTCCATAAGTAGCATATGTCGTTAAAAAAAACTTATGACAAGTCTTCCTGTCTTGTGCCATCATCTCGAGGTCTTTCCATGTCTACTTCATCCCCTTCATGTCTGTCTACATTTCTCTTCTCTATGTGTTCTTTAGTCTCCCTCTACCTCTCTTACTCAGGGGTTTTCAGATCAAGGACTGTGTATGTGTTTATGGAAAATACTGAGGGCTTATGGAATTCCAAGCTGCATAGTGGCAATCATAAAAAGCCTCTATGCCAACATTACGTGTAGTGTTGGACAGAGCAACCTAACCTTTGAGGTGAAGACAGGAGTACGACAGGGATGCCCCTTATCAACCACTCTATTTTTAACAGTCATAGACTGGGTGATGTGCCAGACAACAGAAGGCAGTCCAAGAGGAATAAGATGGACTACATTTTCTACATTGGAAGATCTGGAATATGCAGATGACATTGCACTACTAGCACATTCACATCAACACATCCAGGAAAAAACGGATAGACTTAATAAGGTTAGCCAGCAGGTGGGCTTGAACATCAATTTAAAGAAGTCAGAGGTCATGACGCTCAATGTGAGCAACCCTGAGCCCATATCAGTAAGGAATCAGCAACTGGTACAGACAGACACCTTCACATACCTAGGATGCATAGTAACACCAGACGGCGGGGCAGGCAAAGACATCAACATCAGAATGAATAAGGCAAGAACAGCCTTTTTTTAGCCTAAACAACATCTGGAAGTCCTCTCAATACAGCACAAGCACAAAATTAAGATTATATCAGAGCTGTGTGCTTTCTGTGCTTCTCTATGGTGCGGAATGCTAGAGAGTTACAGAGAAGGAAATGTCGAAATTGTCCTCTTTTCACACAACATGCCTAAGAAAAATTCTCCGAATCTTTTGGCCGAATACCATCACCAACCAAGATCTGCTTACTCGGAGCAAGCAAGAGGACATGCACACCATCATAGCTGGCAGATGCTGGAGTTGGGTTGGCCATGTCCTCAGAAGAGACCCCGATGCCATCACAAGAACAGCTATGCTTTGGACCCCTGAAGGAAAACAAAAGAGAGGGCGACCAAAAACAACCTGGCGGAGGACTGTGGAGGCTGAGATGCAAAGAATGAACCAGAGTTGGGGCACTGTACGAAGGATGGCCAGCGACCGAGCAAAGTGGAATCAATTTGTTGTTGCCCTACAAGACGCCACTAGGCGTGATGGCCACTGACTGCTTTGATGGTCGGCGGCTAAGGATCAAAGAAGAAGAGACTGTGTATGTGTCATCTTTGTGTTACCACAGGACCATAAAAGGGAGCAAAGAATAGTAACACTGTGACCTACCATGCATGTTGTAAAAAAAGTGACTTAAGAAGGGTGGTGCTAGTTACTTCATGCTGTAGAAATTTTACAAACTTAAAAACTTCAACAAACAACATGGTTTCATCTTGAGGGGAAACTACATAATTGCTGTAATCAAAACTAAATCCAAGCCTGCATCCACCCAATGGGGAAAACACCATACCAAGATCTACTTCCAATTTTTTAAATGAAGCTGTGGTCTGCCAAATAAAATTTTTGGTTGTAGCTATTTTTTATAGTTTTTCAGTTGTAAATAATAAAATAATTCTACATGCATGTGAAATGAAGGAAGTATTTAAGGCAAACAGAAATGTTTATTAATTGAAGACAAAATATGTTCACATGCCAGGAAAGAGATATTACATTAATAAGAGCAAATTCAAACAAAGATATAATATTTTAGAACCTAGTATTACAAAAGACTTAATATGATTATTTGCACTGCATCGGCTCATCGAGGTCCTCTGATGTTGATATGAAAAGTATTATACCTTTAAAAACAAAAGATTTAATTAAAGAATTAGAAGGAAAAAAAAGAAAAATTTTATGTCAGGCGGTCCACCTAAAATCTCTCAACGGTTTTATAATTTTTATAGACGTCTTGCCCTCCCCAGTACTAGAGCATGTCATATTTTCATCTACCGGATCAAACTACACTTTCTTATAGTTCCCGAGTGTCACTGAGGAGACGAGGACAAGGAAAGAACTTAACAATTGCTGCCTTAAGTATGTCATGAATGGTGACTAACATCATATTTGGCATATTTTGCAACTTCATCATTAAAAAAAATTGCCACAGAAACTACCACTTAATGAGCATGGGAAGGCTAAGGTGCAAGTTTCTTTCAAGGGGACCAGTGGTGACTCCATGCTTCGTAAGGAGTGAAAAGGGAAATTATAATGACACAGCCTTTAGTTCATTTTGGATTACAGCAATTATATCCTTAATTTTAACATTTTTCTTTTCTTTTTATGAATGTAGATTAATTAACACTTATCTTTTTATACTGTTTCAATAAGTCATGTCCCTGATGTAGACTTTGTGGTCATAACATGAACTGTACTTTTACTTTGACCAAGTAAAACTTTCCCTATTATGTTTTTGTTTACTCCATCCTTTCACACAGCTTTACTGCAGTTCCCTCATTTTTCTGTTAGTCATGAAGAGAAAAAATTGGCCTACTGTTCCCTCATGCATGACAGAAGAAGCAACTAATATGAGGTTGTGCATGTGGTTGGCAGCCTCATTATATAAAACAGATTGCTACAGAAACCACCACTTCAAGAGCATGTGAATGCTTTTCATGTTAGTCATGAAGAGGATTTAGTAATAATTTTTCAGCTCATCATGTGGCCTGTAAAAGGCGTCTAAAATGAGGTTGTGCATATGGTTGACAGCCTTATTATATAAAACAGATTGCTACAGAGACCATGATTTTAAGAGCACATGAATGCTATTGCTGTTAGTCATGAAGATGATCCAGTAATAATTTTTCATTGCCTCGGGTGGCCTGTGTGATTATGTATTTTCTCCAGAATGATTTAGCCACTCTCTTGGTTCATCATTATAATTTAAAAAAAAAAATTATTCCTCACTTTCTCACAGTTTGTTTGTAGGGTGTGTGATGAGAAAGATCGTTCATTCTGATAATTTCCTTCATTGCTGCAGCATATATTTCACCATTGTGTAGTTCATGGAGGTCTCTGAGGAGAGAAACAAAGAATAGGACTAATGCTCCCTCAGGCATGTCAGAAGAGGCGACTAATATGAGGTTGCACATATGGTTGGCAGCCTGATTATGTAAAACACATTGCTACAGATACTGCCACTTCAAGATTATATGAATGTTTTGATGCATGCTTCCTGCGAGGGAAATGGCTGCAGTTATGGCAAAAAGGAATATGATAATGTTTAATTGAGTACTATATTCCTTTTTATGTAATATTGTTTATTTTTCCTTTTTTTTAAAACAAAAATTTACCTCATATCCACAGCCTTTGTTGTTTTTGTTGTTGTTATTTAACTAGGGCTGCTGAGCTTTTCACTCTTTTGCAGCCAATACCAAGTTTAAGACTCCTTGATATTATGTACACTGTAGATCTAGGCTTTTCCTGTGGCTTTTCTGCCATTCTGAAATGTGCTGAGTTGAAGTCATGAGCTCCAATTGCTCCAGCTTGGCTTGCATTTAAAGGATCACCACATCTGGTCCCAAGCTAGGAGTAAGAAGCGTGTGGCATCTGTGCATTCCCTGCCATCCAAGGGGGCTCTCCAAATATGCAGAGCTAAAATACTGTGCTCTGGTTCTGGGCTCTCCCAAGGGTTTGTCACATCCTGCACAGAGCCACTTCTCAGCTCCCTCTGCCCATCACTGGGTCCATAGTGAGATCCTCCTACATGCAGCCAACGAGGTAAAAGCCAGAGTTATGTCTGGGGCTCAAGTGACTTCTCCAAGCTTAGTGTGCAATGCTGGGTTCATAACATGTTTCACCACAGGGGGAATCCCTGGAAGTATGTGGATGATTTCAAGAGTCAATGAGGGTGTAATTAGCCTCACAGACAGAGGTTCACTTCCAAATATGTATACTGTACTATTGTACATAGCTGGTGGTCATAAAAAGATGACTCCAGATATGCCTCCATCCAATACAGCCTTTGTAAAAGTTCCACCTTTGAGTACAACTTTTTTGCTGCTTTACTCTTAAATACAACCGAAGGGAAACTCATCTAGTAAACTCTGATAACCACATTTCTGTTATTTATTTACTTTATTGTTAGGATGACCCTTTTTCTGTGCTGGACAGCCATGTTGCCAAGCATGTTATGGAGGAAGCGGTGCTCAGGAGAATGATCAGGCGTAATCGTACTGTTGTTCTGGTTACCCACCAGGTTCAGTATCTGAGCCATGCCCATCAGGTAGTTTACTTTGATTTTATTCAAACTCTGTTTTTATGTTACATTCATTCATTGATCTTGATTGAGCACAAAGCTATTGAAATGATATTCTATACATAATGATCTGCTGTTTACCAGGATAGACCTTTACTTCCTGACATTTTATCATACTATCTCCTCTTTGTTTGTTTTTTTGGGCTATCCTCCGTTTCATTTGCCCATCAATCATTTTAATCTAAATAGGAATTTTAGAAATATTAAATTTGTTTGCTTATGGGTGTATATGTATTATATGTGAACCATTCTACCTTTCTGAAATCTGAAAAGTTCCTAATTCCAAAACGCTTCTGACTGAAAGGATTTTGGATAAAGGTTGAGGACCTGTATTGTAATTTTTGAAGATTAGGCTACTTTGTATCCTGCCCCCTTTTATTCTTTTCTTGTATAGCATTAACTAGGATTGGATAAGGGAGAGATACTAAGGATATTTGATGATTGCCTGTTAGAGAGCACTGTGATCGATGAAATATTGGAATTAGGCATCAAACATAAGACTACCAGGGATAGTTGAAGAAGAGGATGCATTCATCGTGTGTACAACCAGCGGGCTACAGGAACAATTGGCATTCATACTCTTCAACATTTGATGAGGTAGACTGAGCACCTGTGAGTTTGCCCGTAGTGCAGCAATGTCGATTCTGATCAACAATAACAATAGCATTAACTAATTTTAGCTTTTATTGGGTGATTTCACAGCTTTTTATCCTCGCAGTTATTTTTAGCAAAATTCTTTAAAAGTGATGTATTGCCAAAGTGTAACACATTTTATGTACTAGTCTGTATTCAAGTATTCTTTATGTTTTTTTTTTGGTTGTTCTTAATGGATAGGTTATTGTTATGGCTGATGGCCATGTCCATTTTCAAGGAAGAGTTGGGGAGGTGAAGAAGTTTGACCCAGATCTCTATGAAGTTTGGAAGAAAGCCATCAAGGATGCAAAAACCAGTGAATTCAGGTATGTAGTAACATGCTCTTGGCTTGCTAGTTTTGTTGCTTTGTCAGGCTGGAAATATATAGATATAAGGAAAGGTATTCTGTTGGTTAATGCATGAAATGATATGGGATTGTGTAGTAGCTTATGGTTATGAAATTTTTACTTGCAGTTCAACATTTGCAAGGTTAAGATGTGGCAGAACTAATGACATCAAGCATTGCGTGGAGATTTTGTGGTGTTCTTGGTCAAGTTGAATGACCTGGATAACTCATTCATACATTAATCTTTAGCATAAACGTTGTTCTGTTACGTATCATCAATTTATTGGAAATTGAATAAACTTTATTACTTACTTACTTAGTCGTTCCCCTTCTACCGTGAGGTGTAGAGGTTTGGAAGAGAGAGCGCCAGACTATTCTATCGGCTGTCTTCCTCCTGGCCTGGTTCCATTCTAGTCCTCGGTCCTTCAAAGATTGTCTAATGTTGTCCTCCCAGCGGACTCTGGGTCGTCCTCGGGGTCTGGATCCTTGGCTCTTTGTTTCCCATGCTTGTCGTGGTAGCCGATCTTCTCCCATTCTGCAGACATGGCCAAACCATCTTAGTTGGGACTGTTCTACTTGGGTCTGTAGGGGGTGGCATTTTAGGCCTTGACGTATCGTCTGGTTGCGTACCATGTCTCTTCTTGTTACTTCAACCACCTTCCTCAGATACCTCATTTCTGAGGTTTGGATCTGGCTTTTATGGGTTGTAGTCATTGCCCCCATGACTCGCATCCATATGTCAAGACTGGGACATAGGTGGAGCGGTATACAGCCATCTTCGTTTTCTTACCAACCTCTCTCTTGCTGAGGAATCCTCGATTTATGGCCTGAAAAAGTCTCCCAGCTGCTGCTTTTCGAGTGGCCAACTCTTCTTTGATGCCTCCCTTTCGGTCTATAATAGCTCCAAGGTATTTAAAGTGGTCGACCTGCTCCAGGACCTGTTCTCCCAGCTTAATCTGATGTCTTCTTTCTTCTCGTGATATCACCATGGATTTTGTTTTAGAGCTGCTTATGACCATCCCTCTCTTCTCCAGCTCTTCCTTCCAGACTTGCAGGTTGGATTGGAGATGTGCCTCTGATTTAGCAATCAGGGCAACATCATCAGCAAATGCCAACTCTGAAATATAGGAATAAACTTTATTGATAGTATTAAATATACTAATTCTCTTAAGCTTTATACTACAGAAAATATGCAGAGCTCTTCATGAAGGACAACTTTGCAGAATCATTTGGGATTAGAACTGGAGTGTGACAGGGATGCCTCTTGTCTCTGTTTATCATCTTATTTTCTATAGATTGGGTTATGAAAACATTGACTTCACCCAAGAGAAATTGAATCCAATGGACTCTTGAATAAACAGCTTGACGACTTAGATTTTACAGACAACCTGGCACCTTTATGCCGTAAATGTAATCAGAAGCAATACATTATGAAAATACTTTAAAAGAGATCACAGCAAATGGAGGTGAAGAGGAAATGGAGAATTTGAGAGCTGCGGTAGCACAGTGGTTAGTGCACTGGCTTCCTAGCTCGGTGGTCCATGGTTAGATCCCCAGTTGAGGTGGGATTTTTTAGACCGCTGTCGGCTTCGGGGTCGGCCCAGCCTCATGAATTGGGTACCAGAGCAACTCTGGGAAGGTTAAGGCAGCCGGCGTAATGCTGACCACATCACCCCTAGTGTGCTGATGGATGAGATAATATGGGCCTAACACCATATTCCCAATATGCCTCAATGGGCGTGTTACAGGATCCTTTACCTTTTTTTTTTAGCTGCAAATGGGTGTGAAAATACATAGGGAGAAAACAAAGATAATGAGAATAAATGCAGGAAACGACAACAAGAATGTACTAAGAAACACCACTATAACACTATAACGTAGAATCATACGCATATCTTGGCAGCAGTATAGACAAAGTTGGAGGGACAGACAATGATATCAAAATGAGAATACAAAAGGCAATAGGAGCTTTCATTGCATTGGGAAATAACATGATCAAAAGAAATCAGGTCCAACACAAAAATCTAAATTTTCAATTCATATGTCAAGTCAGTCCAATTGAATGGCTCTGAAACATGGAGAAATAAAAAAAACAACAACATTAAAGTTACAGACTTTTATGAATGGCTGCCTACATAGAATAGAAGGATTAAAATAGTGTGATAAGGTCACCAATGTGTGACTGATGACAAGAACCAGACAAGTGCCAATGGAACAAGAGATGAGAAGAAGACGCTGATGATGGATAGGACATACTTTGAGGAAACCTGTTGATAGAATTATAAGACAGTTTATGTTCTGGGATTCCCAGGGAAAGAGAGGCAGAAGTATACCAAAAAACACATGGAGAAAAGAGCTGTAGGCAGAAGTGAAAATGATGAGGAAGATGTGGAAAGAACTTGAGCTGATGGCAAGTAACAGGAGGACTTGGCATGTGTTTGTTGAAGGCTTATGCTGCTTGGGGAAATAAAGGGTGTTGATGTGAAGTAAAAACAAAGAAAATTATTTTTTTTAAATATTTTATCTTGCCAGATGCCTTAATTTAGTCTGTTAAGTACTATTATAGACCTCTACACCTCACGGTAGAAGGGGAATGACTAAGTAAGTAAGTAAGTACTATTATAGATCTGTTTGATAGTGAATAGGATGATATAACAACTACCTTAATTTGTTTTCAACAGCTGCATGTATGTACATGGAAAGTTTATATTACTAAAAGTTGTGCAGAAGTAGTTATTATTGTTTGCTCACACAGCCAAAAATATGAAGCCAGCAGCTTGCTGAATTTGGACAGAAAACATAGTACAAGTAGTCAGGTCACTCACGATACATTATCACGCCCTGTCTCCACTCAGGTTGGTTTTTAGTTTTTGTTACGGTTACCTGTTTGCTACTTGGCTTTGTTATGGCTCCACAGTTATCATGTCACTATTTAGTTTCTTCCAGCTTAGCATCATTGATTGTGCACAGTGTATTAGATTGCTCATGTAAATCATTTGCAAACTTTTTTTGTATTTCCATTTTCAAAAAAGTAAAAAAAAGACAAGATGAGTCTTATTTGAATAGGATCTGAGCTTTCAGTTCGTTTATGGTATTTATAATTTAATTTCTAACAAGAGAGTAGTGCTGAAGCTAAGGAATGTTGGCAGTCAAAATAACATGAAAGTTGAGAATAGCTGGCAAAAGCACATAGTTAAGAATCATATCTATACCTTTCATATGTTGTTCTAGTGGAGGGAGGGGGGGGGGGAGATCTTTGATGAAACAAAGAAAGAATAGAACTACAGCTCCCTCAAATATGTTCTAGAGGTGACTAATGTGGGAGCTGGCAACTTCATTATGTCAAACAGATTGTTAGAGAAACTACCACAGCATTAGCTTACTTAGTCGTTGCCCTTCTACCGTGAGGTGTAGAGCTTTGGAAGAGAGAGCTCCAGACTATCCTATCGGCTGTCTTCCTCCTGGCCTGGTTCCATTCTAGTCCTCGGTCCTTCAAAGATTGTCTAATGTTGTCCTCCCAGCGGACTCTGGGTCGTTCTGGGGGTCTGGATCCCTGGCTCTTTGTTTCCCATGCTTGTTGTGGTAGCCAATCTTCTCCCATTCTGCAGACATGGCCAAACCATCTGTTACGGGCATTTGTGTAGCTTATTTAATGTGGTCAGGATGGCACCACTCCTCCAAGCTGGTTCTCTTCTCCAGTGGGGAGATTGTTATAACCTTCTTTTCTAGGGTTGCTGAGTACCTCAGGGATATTCCTTTTGCTTGTACAATATTAATCCTGATATATAGGATATGGCCACTCACGCACTTTTCCCTGGCCCGTAACTGGCACTCAGATAATGAAAGCATACAGCTCTGACAGTTTCACCATTTAATAACAATATGCTCCACATGGAATAGTAATTGACATCCAATGCTAATCTAAGCATGTCTACCTACTGTCCTGTAATCTTACTCTGCACACAGTTTATTAGATACGTCGACTTACGTACATCTTGAAATCCTCACTCACACTGCTAAATGCCTAAGATGATCTTACGCACGGCGTTGAATGCGTAAATCACTGGTTGGTTAAATAACTTGCAGGTGATAATTAAAATGCAGATAGCTTTCATATAATAAAGTCCTACTGGACACACTCCATCCTGACACGTTCAGAAATAGTCCTAACGGACACAGGCCATACACGCTTGTCAAAAGACACAAGCAGAATGTTCGGCAAAGACGCCTTCGTGTGTCCCAGATTAACACACTCACGTCTGCCACTATTCTGAGCAGCAGTCAAGAGGTCACTTCCGGAAACTCATGACAACCGTCTATAAACAACAAACCAGGAAGTGATCTTATACAAGCTGTTGCGTGCATATTTTGACGCACATATTACAAAAATCGATATGGCTATTTAATATGGAAAAAATATAGACATTCATCCATTTGTGTATGAAAATGCTGTCTATGGTAAAAGCGAGAGAATCCATGTTTGATTCACACTTTTGATTATAGGAGTAATCGTTCTTGATATTGATCCGGCGCATGGATTGCTCTTACGTTTGTACTTATTTTTTAGGGCCAGAAAATATATTAATTTGCTTATTATGTTTATGGCCTGAATTCATATGTATTACATATTATTAGTACAAGTAGAATCAGTCCTATATTGTATATTTTGGATGGGTAGGCGGGACTAGATTCTTATTATTCCGGTCTAGCGGAAGTATGAGTTGTCTTGACAAGTCGTGATGAGTTCCGATGTACCGTGATAATGGCTGGTACGCATTTTTCAAAGGGCTGGTAGATTCTTAAGGAAATACGATTCATGGAGTGGTTTTCTTCTAAAGGAGATGGTATCTCTACTATAGTTTATGTTAGAGACTCTCCTAAGGTACGGTACAATGTATAATTCGGACTCCATGTATTGCCAGACCCTATTTTGATGATCTCATGTCGATTCGACCTAGATGGAACATTGTGCTTCGTATCGCTAGGGTCGTGTTTTGTATCGACAAAGATGACAGACTTTCCTACAGCGGTTATGGCTACGTGAATTAACCTGATCATCGTAGAGCTGTATGGGAACATGTATGAAATCATTTATATACCCATTATAAATTAACTCTGGCTTATATTCTCCTTCCTATGAATGAGTGAACGACAACTCAGGGAGGCGGCCATGTTAGATTTCGGTCATCATATGTTTTGATCACTGCCAAGAGAACAGATTATTTATCCTATTATCGGACAGTGACAGGGAGATCTCAATCTTGCTAGAAACCCCTCTTTCGTGGTTTCATAATATATGCTACAAACTATGGACGTCAAGTAACCTTAGTTATTTACCGATCTGCCTTCACTGACGCGTTTAGTCAGATAGGGGGATGCGGCCATAATATATCATGACATTGAACTTTTGATGTACTGCCCATTATTTCTGAATGTGTCATGACTTCAGATCTGCTATGTATACCTACAAATTGATATGTCAACATACCATGATGTACTCGTATGTCCCAGTGTGTACGTCTGAATAAACTGAGTAAACAAAGATTCCAGCAGTCTGCATTGGTGCCTTGTAGACACAAGTGTATGAGTGGTTATATTGGTCAGCACACGAACAGTACACCATTCGCGGTAATCACACTCTACACTTCTACTTCATACATACACCATCCTGCGTCGGTTGGAGTGACCAAGTTTAGGGCCTGCTTCCCCTGGAGCCTTTGCCTTCCCTAACTCAGGACTAGGGTGAGTTACCCATTTACAGCTGGGTAGACTGGGGCATGCCTGATCTCAACAACACACCACTCTTCCTTACAGAGCACACAGACTGACACTTTACAGAGTGGAAAGAAGAAAAGAAACTTTACAGTGGCGAGCCAGATTCCTGGGTCCAGCTTACGCAGTTTTGTGTTGAGAATCACAGTTTACAGCTAAAAGAACATTTGTTTGACCACATCAACACCAGTAGGACAGCTATACAGTCGATGTCAGCTTGACCTGTATTACCGATAGGATGCTGTATCTAGGTCAGCGCTTGTTGACAGTTTTTTGCTGTACAGACAGTATTACACAGGACAGTGGTATCAAGTGTAGAAAATATCTGGAGCAGTATTGTTGACATTTCTCAACGTACAGAAGAATCACAGTGTTGTTGAACATAAAGTGCATAGTTCATCGTTGGATCTTCATATGCTCAAAAGAGAAAAAATTGACAGTGTAATAGTTTAGAATTAAATCTATTACTCAATAAAGTGGCAAGTTATTAGTATTAAAATAAACTGTGCCTGCTTTACAACACTATACCTGCAACACATTCCATTCATGACATAAATTATATTGTATGCTATATGCTATTTATGCTTACATGTTATTTGTTTATATGTGTAGGTGTTTATATGTTGCGGGCCTGGATGGGGGGTGACTAGAACAGGAAATACCGAGTGATATTGGTCTTGTTCTGGCTTTCGATAGGGAGCAATTTCTTAATTGAAATTTGCATGCAACATAGTTTGCAAATATTTGGTTAGTTGTGACGACTGTTTCATATTTGTATTTGTAACATTTTTTCTGTTCTTTATTTTTGTTTGATTTGTTTGTATAATTGTAGGTCTCATCTTTCCTTTCATTTCAGTTTTTTACACCCTTATGTTTATACACTGTGGCGTTATTTGTCTTGTCATTTTATTATTGCAGTTATCATCACGGTTTCTGTGATCATTTTTTTCATTTCTCCTATTTAATTTAATTTGATCTCTGCAAATGTGTTCATATTGTCTTTTCTTGTTTGTCCTTTGTAATGTCTTTAGTTGACATATGACGTATAGTGGTATACACTGATAGTATAGTACAGATCAGTACTTTATGATTGTTATTGTTATAAAACAAAATGTACAAGACCTTTGTAAGGCTTGTCTCCCAAAGTGATTGGTAAAGGGAAATATTTTTTTCCACAGGTACTCAAGTGATCTTTGATTACATTGAGGTATACAAGACCTTTGTAAGGCTTGTCTCCCACAGTATTTGAGATACAGTTATTGTGTCCATAGGTACTCAAGTTATCATTGGTTATTATAAACCATACAAGTTTGGACTAAGACTAAGTCTATGGTATAGACTTGTCTCTCATTAACGTGAAAGAGGGTAATTTATTTACTTTTTCAGGTTTCTGATTTAAGAAGACAATATGTCTACATTAGATTATTTCATTGCACAAGGAAAATCTCTTGATAAGACTGGAAAAGACTTAGAACAATGGGCTGTTGCTCAATATGACAAAGCATTAGCTGCAGAAGAGAAAAAAATTGCTGCTGCTGTTGAAGAAAGAAAAGCTGCTGCTGAGGAAAAAAAAGCTGCGGCTGAGGAGAGAAAACTTCAAATAGAAGAAAAAAAAGTTGCTGCAGAAGAAAGGAAAGCTCTAGCTGAAGAAAAAAGATTAGAAAAAGAAGCTGATACTGCTGCTGAACTTAAGAAATTGCAGATGCAATTGGAGGAAAGGAGATTTGATGCAGAACAGAAGAAATTAGAAGCTGATGCAGAACAGAAAAAATTAGAAGCTGCTGCAGAACAGAAAAAATTAGAAGCTGCTGCAGAACAGAAAAAATTAGAAGTTGCTGCTGCTGCAGAACAGAAAAAATTAGAAGCTGCTGCAGAACAGAAAAAATTAGAAGTTGCTGCTGCTGCAGAACAGAAAAAATTAGAAGCTGCTGCAGAACAGAAAAAATTAGAACTTGCTGCTGCTGCAGAACAGAAAAAATTAGAAGCTGCTGCAGAACAGAGAAGATTAGATAGAGAAGCTGAAGAGAGAAAAGCAATAAGAGAACATGAGTTTGAATTAGAGAAATTAAAATTGACATGTATGAGTAATGTTAATCAGGCATCTGGTAGTAATGGTAAACCCTTTGTGTACAAGGTCAAGGTACCAGCGTTTAACCCTACCAGTGATGACATAACATTTTGGCTTTCTAGATTTGAACGGGCTTGTCGATCTCATAATGTTGACAAATCACAGTATGTGAATCAGTTGTCTGAAAATCTAAAAGGGGAGTCCCTAAGTAAGTTATATTTTGTTGAAGAGGCCGACAAAGATAATTATGATGCTGTTAGGGCAGCTTTGATAAAGAGATATCAGCTGTCTGAGGAAGGTTACCGTCTTTTGTTTAAAACAATGAGACCTGAGGTAGGTGTAGAATTCTCAGATTTCATCTCAAAAGCACGAATTACACTTTCACGATGGATTGAATTATCCAAAACAGAGAAAACATTTGATGGTCTTACGGATTTATTGCTAAGAGACAAGGTCATGTCTTCTGTAAATAAATCATTCCTAGAGTTCTTACATGAGCGTAAACCTGGTACAATAAAGCAAATGGAAGAATATTGTGACCAGTATGCCACGGCACACCCTGACATGATTCTTAGTAACTCTAACATTAAAGAGAGTATGCCAGTTGCTTCGGCAACAGAATATAATCAGAATTACTCACACAAATTCCAAGGAGCTAAAAATAAATTTGATAAAAAGGTTAATTGGAATAAGTATCAAAACCAAGATAACCACTCAAATCAGGGTTCTTCTTCGAAGAACTGGAATCGAGCTGATAGTCCTCGACACGCGAGGGGTACCCATAATGTTAGAAATTCTCGGAAAGGGAGTAGCTATAGGAACTACCCAAGTGCTTCATGGAGACAACAGAAACAATATTACAGGGATACTCAATATAATGAGCGTGATGATTATGATCATGAATATTATGATTCAAACCCAAATAGGGGTTATAACAGAGGCAATAATAATTATAGAGACAATTATAACCGAGGTAGATCACAACACAAAAGACATGGTAAATCTTATTACCAGGCTAACTCTGCACAACAGGAGTTCCACGACACCGATAATCAGAATAATGATAAAAAAGACTCCAACAGTGTAGCAAATTCCGCTTTCGATTTTGCTAGAGCATCTGAGTGTTCGCAATGCAAAACATTATTCGATCCAACCACAGTGTCTACTTTAAGCTGCGGTCACCCGCTTCCCGCTCTCCATGCGTCAATTGCGCATAATGGAAGGGGTGCTCTTGTCTTTAATAGGGGCCTAATAGATGGTACTCCGGTATCAATTCTTTTCGATTCGGGGTGCACTACCATTGGAGTGAGGCAATCACTCGTAAATCCTTCTCGAGCTACAGGCAATATAGTCAAATGTGTAACATTTGGTGGCACATTGGAGAAGTACTCCACTGCCATTATCAATATTGCTACGCCTTTCTTTACAGGAGAGGTGCAAGCATGTCTCTTGCCGAATCCGATCGCTGATCTTATCATCGGTCGCATTCATGGAGTGAAAGAATGCACTCCACAGCAAATTTCTAATTGGGAAAATGTTAATATGCAATCTGCTAATGCAGTAATCACTAGGGCTCAAGCTCTTAATATGCCACAATCTTCACATTCTGAAGATAATGATGCGCAGATCCAAGATGATCCCTTGGAGATTTCCCACGATTCCTTTATCAAACAGCAGGAAGATGATCCTACTCTAAAGAAATTCTTTACTCTGGCAACAAAAGGTGATCCGAATAAGGATACAAATCGTAAATCTTGGATTACGATGAAGAATGGCGTACTTGTACGTATGGTACAAGACTCCGCTAAGTCCATTCATTCTCAAATCCTTGTGCCTAAAAATATGAGAGTTAAAATCTTACAGCACGCTCATGATTCGCAGTGTGCTGGACATATGGGTTTTTCCCGTACTAAAGCTAGAGTTCTTCAATCTTTCTTTTGGCCTGCTGTGAATAAGGACATACGAATCTATTGTCGATCTTGTAAAGTATGTCAAGAGATTAAATCCAGAGGTCCACGCCATGATGCACCTATTCAGGCTGCAGACATTCCCATTCGGCCATTCAAAAAATGGCGATAGACATCATTGGTCCATTTAAGATAAAGTCTGCTAGAGGACACCAATTTATTTTGACGTGTGTTGATATGTGCACACGTTGGCCGGAGGCTGTTCCTCTAAAGAGCATAACTACTGCTGATGTCGCAGATGCTCTTTGGTTAATATTTTCTCGTCTGGGGTTTCCAGCAGAAATATTATCCGACCATGGTACCCAACTCATATCGGATACCATGTCTCAAGTAATGTCGACTCTGAAGATAGAGAGATCGCTGAGTAGTATTTATCATCCTATGTCCAATGGGATGGTGGAACGTTTGAATAGAACTCTGAAAAACCTACTAGGTAAGATAACAGAAGATCATCCTCAGGATTGGGATAGGGTTTTACCCGCGGCTCTCTTTGCATATAGAGAGGTCGCCAACGAACATACAGGATTTTCTCCCTTTGAACTTGTCTTTGGCGCGAAACCGCGAGGTCCCATGTCCTTACTTCATGATCTTATAACTGCTGATAATATTGTCGATGACACAAAATCCTCTTATGAATATGTCATCGCACTTAGACACAAGATTATTGAAGCATGCAAATTGGCAACTGCTTCTTCTGAATTTGCGAAACAGAAGGCAAGGGAATTTGCCAATAAAAAGAGATGTTTGCGACAACTTTGTCCAGGTGACAAAGCATTTGTCTTGCTACCTTGTAGGGAAAATAGACTTCTCATTTCTTGGAAAGGTCCGTACGATATAATATCAAAAGTTTCCGATGTTGACTATATCGTCGATATTGACGGGAAGCGTAAAACCTTCCACATCAACATGCTCACGGAATTCCATGAACGTCCTGATTATTTACAACCTGTTTTCCAGGCAATGGACGATTTTCCAGTCCAACATGGACAGTACTCATCTCTGTCAGTAATACAGGATGAGGAAACGAGTTTCTCGGATGTAAATTTACCTTTTCCAATGATTCCTCTTCACTCTAATGAATCATGGAAAGATGTTGCAATTTCTCCAGAATTATCTCCAGGAGAGCAGAAACAAGTTTCTACTATGTTAGAACAATTTCAGGATGTCCTTACTGACATTCCTGGTCAAACTGATGTCATTCAACATGACATTATTCTTACTGACCATAGTCCTATAAGAGTCAGACCGTATCCTATCCCGATACATTTTCAAGCACAGGTAGAGAAAGAGTTAGATGAGATGATAGAGTTAAAAATTATTGAACCATCCACATCAGCATATTCTTCGCCGATGGTTATAGTACGAAAAAAAGACAATAACATACGTCTTTGCGTGGATTATCGCAAATTGAATCAAGTAACTAAATTCGATGCTGAACCTATGCCTTTACTAGAAGAGCTACTTACGAGACTATCGAATTCTCACTTCTTTACTAAACTCGATTTGTCTAAGGGATATTGGCAAGTTCCACTATCCGAACACGCCAAACCGTTTACTGCTTTTTCGACGCCTAGGGGTCTATTCCAATGGAATTTCATGCCTTTCGGTCTTATGAACGCCCCTGCAACATTTGTACGCATGATGCGTCGAATCCTATCTCATCGCTCAGATGTCATTGCGTATCTTGATGACATCTGTCTTTTCAGTGATACTTGGAACGATCACTATAATGGTATAAATGAACTATTGTCTATCTTACGCGAGCATAACCTGACAGCGAAACCATCGAAAGCATGTATTGGTTTTAGCGAAATATCTTTCTTAGGACACCGTGTTGGTCATGGGTTCCTAAAAAACAGAAGACCATAATACAAGTAAGATACTTAACATTTCTATTCCTAAGACTAAAAAGCAAGTACGAAGTCTCTTAGGTCTAATACAATTTTATGGACGATTCATCCCGAATCTGTCCTCCATTATGTCACCTCTTTCTTCCTTGCTAAAGAAAGGGTCTCCTAATGTAGTCCATTGGACTCAAGAATGTCAATCCTCTTTGGATAAGGTTAAAACTATGTTTTCTACTTCACCTATCCTAGTATTGCCTTCTAAGGATAAGACATTTATTCTTCGTAGTGACGCTTCATCCACCGGGATTGGAGCTGCACTAATGCAAGAGTACTCTGGAACTCTGCATCCTGTGATGTATATTTCTCGGAAATTAAATGCCGCAGAGAAGAATTACTCGGTCCTAGACCGTGAATTATTGGCTATGGTTTGGTCAATCCTTAAACTGCAAAGATTTCTTCTGGGCGCGCATTTCATTGTGGAAACTGACCAGAAAGCTCTTACGGCTATTCAGAGTAAAAATCTGAAGAGCGCGAGATCAACGCGATACGCGATTGCTCTACAGCCATTTCATTTTTCGGTGCGAGCTATCCGTGGGTCAGAAAATGTGATGGCAGATATTTTGTCTAGATGCCCACATGATTCATAACTGTTATACAACTTTGATACAGTTGTTTCTATGTTGAAATGTGTACACATATGTAATATATCATATATTGATTGTAACACTACTTAGCGGTTCATTGATATTTATTCACCGCTGATCTTTCAATGTTTTTCGTCTTTGATGATCATGATGTTAAGATATCTTAGATGAAATTTATGTATAAACTAATGTGGAAATTGGGTCATTGCTAATATTGTAGTATGCGTTGGTGACACCTCTCTGGAAATATTTATACTTAGAGAAGTACTTTCTCTAAGGTCATAAAACTTATGCTTATCATCTGCGCATTGTTATTGGTGCGTTGTGAGCCTATTGTATGTTGCTCCTAGATGTGTTTCAAAAAAAAAAAAAAATGTACCATTTTTTTTTTTCCCGAGGGGTGTGGTAATCTGTTGCGTGCATATTTTGACGCACATATTACAAAAATCGATATGGCTATTTAATATGGAAAAAATATAGACATTCATTCATTTGTGTATGAAAATGCTGTCTATGGTAAAAGCGAGAGAATCCATGTTTGATTCACACTTTTGATTATAGGAGTAATCGTTCTTGATATTGATCCGGCGCATGGATTGCTCTTTACGTTTGTACTTATTTTTTAGGGCCAGAAAATATATTAATTTGCTTATTATGTTTATGGCCTGAATTCATATGTATTACATATTATTAGTACAAGTAGAATCAGTCCTATATTGTATATTTTGGATGGGTAGGCGGGACTAGATTCTTATTATTCCGGTCTAGCGGAAGTATGAGTTGTCTTGACAAGTCGTGATGAGTTCCGATGTACCGTGATAATGGCTGGTACGCATTTTTCAAAGGGCTGGTAGATTCTTAAGGAAATACGATTCATGGAGTGGTTTTCTTCTAAAGGAGATGGTATCTCTACTATAGTTTATGTTAGAGACTCTCCTAAGGTACGGTACAATGTATAATTCGGACTCCATGTATTGCCAGACCCTATTTTGATGATCTCATGTCGATTCGACCTAGATGGAACATTGTGCTTCGTATCGCTAGGGTCGTGTTTTGTATCGACAAAGATGACAGACTTTCCTACAGCGGTTATGGCTACGTGAATTAACCTGATCATCGTAGAGCTGTATGGGAACATGTATGAAATCATTTATATACCCATTATAAATTAACTCTGGCTTATATTCTCCTTCCTATGAATGAGTGAACGACAACTCAGGGAGGCGGCCATGTTAGATTTCGGTCATCATATGTTTTGATCACTGCCAAGAGAACAGATTATTTATCCTATTATCGGACAGTGACAGGGAGATCTCAATCTTGCTAGAAACCCCCTCTTTCGTGGTTTCATAATATATGCTACAAACTATGGACGTCAAGTAACCTTAGTTATTTACCGATCTGCCTTCACTGACGCGTTTAGTCAGATAGGGGGATGCGGCCATAATATATCATGACATTGAACTTTTGATGTACTGCCCATTATTTCTGAATGTGTCATGACTTCAGATCTGCTATGTATACCTACAAATTGATATGTCAACATACCATGATGTACTCGTATGTCCCAGTGTGTACGTCTGAATAAACTGAGTAAACAAAGATTCCAGCAGTCTGCATTGGTGCCTTGTAGACACAAGTGTATGAGTGGTTATATTGGTCAGCACACGAACAGTACACCATTCGCGGTAATCGCACTCTACACTTCTACTTCATACATACACCATCCTGCGTCGGTTGGAGTGACCAAGTTTAGGGCCTGCTTCCCCTGGAGCCTTTGCCTTCCCTAACTCAGGACTAGGGTGAGTTACCCATTTACAGCTGGGTAGACTGGGGCATGCCTGATCTCAACAACACACCACTCTTCCTTACAGAGCACACAGACTGACACTTTACAGAGTGGAAAGAAGAAAAGAAACTTTACACAAGCAATGTTATGATATTTAAACATAACATTTACTCCCCCCTGCAGTAAAATAATGAAAAGGAACTTTTCATTATTTCCATTGCAAATCCATAAAATCACTGGAGTAACCAGATGACATATGAACCTCCTACAACTGTCCCCATTGATATAGCACCTAGATGCGTGCTCCACAATCGACAATTAAACACACAAGGTGTGGAATCCAGTAATGAGATCACTAAACCCATTGTCTATTTCAGAGACATCTCTTTTGACACTACTGTGAGGTCACCATATTAATAATAGGGCAGTGCAAAAAAAAAATGTTAATATATGTCAGTCAAGGCACTCATACAGCACACCATGTCAACAAACACCTTATGTCATGTCAGTCATGTAAGTCTCCCTATTTATCAATGACATGCATAATTAGCAATCAAAGACATAAGAGATCATATGAGGCAGACAAATCAATTCATAATGAGTGACTGCGACATTATGTCAAAAATAGTTATCAATATTTGTATGTATGTAGTGTGATGGGATGACTGATCATGTTAATACACTGTAATGTGACAATATATTTTAAGTAATATATGAACACACTAAAATAATCCATTACACTATGTATATAACCTCCGGTGGTTTAGATGAATTAAACACATATTAAGTAATTAATGATATTAATTATTTAATGTTAATATTAATTGTTACATAAGAGTTCTTTTCAATCACGTTTTTTCGAACAAAGTTCCATTAGATCATAATTCTCACACATATGTAGATTATCCTCGAAGATGCACAGTCATTTTCATCTGTAATAGCACCTAAGTTCTTTGAAAGATGTAAGTTTCATGTATTTCAATTGTCAATGTTTGTCTTCCGTGCAATAGGAATCGAATTGCAAGTCACTGTTGTTCATTCTGTATTTTCCATTTTTCAAATTCCAAGTTGAGATGAAAAATATATTTTGTTATGTCCCCTTTGAATTTTCAGATATCGGCAATTTCTAGTTGTTTCCCTTTTTATGCACGTAGCAGTCCATTTTAAAAGGAACAATTATTTGAATACTTCACGGAATGTGTCTGGAATAAATTGAATTTCCAATATATCCGGAAAATAGTCGTATTATAATTCTGCATGTAGTATAGCAGTATAGTTCTTGAATAATCGTATTAGTAATCACATGGCAAAGGGTTTGATATCTTAGTTGATCTAGGTTATACGTAAAAACATCATCATGATGTTGCTTGGCATACTGTTCGTAGTTTAGCAAACTGTTTCTGTACATGACGAAGTAATGTGGCAGCACATTTTCTGAAGTAAGTACCACTCTTGTCACTGGATGGTCTAGGTAGCTGTTGATCTCATGTTTAAGATGCGTTATAGTTCAGACTTGACAACAGCCACATAAAGCGGGTTTGGTCAATATAAATGTGTTGAAGTAGAATTTGATTCGTCAACCAGAGGATGTTTCACACAGCGGGACAACACATCAGCGATGACATTGATGGTTCCCTTGATAGGCTTTATCTGGTAATCATATGGTTGGAGGGCCAGAGAGGCGCGTGCAGCTCTTTCGTTCTTGAAGCGTGCTGTTTTCAAATAAGACAGGGCTCTCTGGTCCGTCTCCAGTGTAAAACTTGCTCCCAGCAAGTATCGCTGTAGTTTGGAAAAGCAAAACACCACCGCCAATAGCTCCCTCTCGATAATGGGGTACCTCTGCTCCGTAGGCGTAAGCTTTCTACTGACATAGAGTGTGGGATGCAGACAGCCATTCCATTCCTGCAACAACGAACCTCCAATTGATGATTTTGAGGCGTCGACTCTGAGGGTGAAATGTTTCGAAGGATCAGGCAATCTCAAGATAGGCAATTTTGAGAACAACATTTTAATATAATTTAAGGCAACATAACATTCTTGGCTGTTTATAACTCTGTTAGGCGCATTTTTCTTCACAAGTGACGATAAAACAGATGTAATTTCAGAAAAATTAGGGATAAATTTACGATAAAAATTGAGTAGACCTAGAATACTTCTAACCTGTTTTTTCGTTTTCGGCACATCAAGGTTTAGAATTCTAGAGATAGTAGTATCGTCAGTTTTCAAGAAACCTCCTCCTACCTTATATCCTAAGAATGAAATCTCCTGAAATCCAACTTTAGTTTTAGATGGACGTGCAGTTAAATTATGAAGACGTAAAGTGTGAAGTAAGGACTGAATACCTTTTAAATGTTCATCCCATGATTGATGAAACAGACAAATGTCATCTATATAGGTAATAAGATCTTCTCTATCGGAGAAGAGTCTTCGCATCATGTGAACGAAGGTCGCAGGTGCGTTAACTAAGCCAAAAGACATATAATTAAATTCAAATAGACCTAATGGTGTAGCAAAGGCAGTATAAGGCTTGGATTTCTCCGTTAATGGCACTTGCCAATAGCCTTTAGAAAGATCAAATTTAGAAAAGAATGTAGCCGCAGCTAACCTGTCTAATAAAGTCTCTAACACTGGGAGTGGTTCAGCGTCATTTATGGTCACCGAATTTAAACGTCTAAAATCTATGCATATGCGTATAGATTTATCTTTTTTCCGAATCAAGACCATCGGAAAACTGTAAGGGGAATGAGATGGAGAAATGACATTTAATTTCAACATCTGTTCTAATTCCTCATTCACTTGAGTCTGTAAGTGTATAGGTATAGGATAGGGTTTCAACTTAATAGGTTTAAAATCAGTAAGAACGATATCATGTTCGATGATATCGGTATGTCCTGGCACATCAGTAAGGACATCAGCAAAAGACAGTAACAATTGAGTAGCTTGTTCTTTCTGAACAGAAGACAGCGTTGGAGATATGGATACATCTTTCCAACTTTCTGTAGCTAAAAAGTGAATACTAGGCAACAACAAGAGTGACTCATTTCCATTAGTCAAATCAGAATTTTCTTCCTGTATCACAGCTAGAGAAGAGTGACGAGTGATAGATTCATCAAGAGCTTCAAAGACTGGTCTAAGATATGGTGGACGTGTATGAAACTGCTGTAACATATTGATATGAAAAGTTTTTTCTTTTCCATCCACTGAAACAATATAATCGACATCAGACAGTTTCTCTACAATCCTGTAAGGTCCTCTCCATGAAACCAATAATTTGTTATCTTTCTTGGGTAATAGTACGTATGCTTCATCATCAGGCCACAGTTGGCGTAATTTGCGGTTTTGGTTAAGAAATAACCTCGCTCTCAGTTTTGCCTTTTCAGATGAGTTTACCGCAATTTGGCA
Source organism: Oreohelix idahoensis (assembly GCA_024509875.1). Taxonomy (NCBI): domain Eukaryota; kingdom Metazoa; phylum Mollusca; class Gastropoda; order Stylommatophora; family Oreohelicidae; genus Oreohelix; species Oreohelix idahoensis. Next base: position 1,335,706 of record JAMPIV010001221.1, on the reverse strand, counting down.
TGCGTCTATTATTTTTTTTCTTAAGTTGGTGACATATTGGTATGAGGTTTGAACCTCTTCATTCATCTCAGCTCCAATTAATAGTTGTTTTAATATTGACATTGGGCCTCTTGGTTTGGCGCCAAAAACCAACTCGAATGGACTAAAGCCTGTATGTTCATTTTTAATTTCCCTATAAGCAAATAAAATAGCGGGGAGAACTCTGTCCCAATTTTGTGGATATTTAATGGTAACCTTATGTAACATTTGTTTGATGGATCTATTGAGAACTTCTATTTTCCCGTTTGCTTGTGGGTGATAAATTGAGCTAAGAGATCTCTCAATCCCAAACATATCCATAACCTGTTTCATGGCATCAGAAACTAACTGGGTTCCTCTATCTGATAAAATGTTCTCAGGGAAACCTATACGGCTAAAAATCAAAAATAGTGCATCAGCAATATCCACAGTAGTAATGGTTTTTAATGGTATAGCTTCCGGCCAGCGTGTGCACATATTAATGCAGGTCAAAACATATTGATGACCTCTGTCTGATGTAACCTTTAAAGGGCCAATAATATCAATGGCCATTTTCGCGAAGGGCCGCAAAGATATGTCAGATGCCTGAATAGGAGCATCATGTTTTGGTTTTCTAATTGCCAAGCTTTGGCAAGTGGTACAAGTACGACAAAATAGTTTTACGTCTTTTGTTATACCAGGCCAAAAGAAGTGTGACAACACTCTTTGCTTGGTTCTAGCAACACCTAAATGTCCAGCACATTCAATGTCATGTGCGTGTCTTAAAACAAATGGACGAAAACAAGCTGGTACCATAATCTGTTTCTTTAAGGCATTAGCATCTTGATAGTTTCTTACTAATATCCCATTCTTTATAGTATACCAGTGTTTAGCATTGTCATCTACCTTTACATCATTTAAATGAGCAATATGAAAAAATTTTCTTAAGGAAATATCATCTTTTTGCCTTTGTATGAAGGTTTCCTATCAATGCGTTCCATCTGAAATACAGTATCATCATTAGTATTGACATCATCCATTACCTGAATATCATCATTATTTTCCTGTTGATGATGATTTTCATCATCATTATTATTATCATCTTCTTCGTCGTCTTCTGAAGTGTTATTCTCAGTTACATCTTCAGGTACCACATCAACAAGTGGTATGTGTTGATTCTTCTCCTTTTGAGCCTGAGCTCTAGTAGTTACAGCATTTGAACAAAGTAAATGTTGTTTTTCCCATATCTCGATATCCTTCTTTGAACAATCATGTAATTTAGGTATGTTTCCTAAAATAATCCCAGCAATTGGATTTTCCAACAGACATACCAGTGTTCTTCCTGTAAAATATGGTGTATCCAAGAATACCTCAGCCGTGGGGTAATATTCTACAGTTCCTCCAAATGTGATGCATTTCACCTGTTTTCCTGTATAGTCCGACCTATCTACCAATGCTTTGCGAACTCCAATAGTTGTTGCACCAGTATCGCGCAATAGAGAAACCAATTGATTATTGACAAAACCTTTATTTAAAATTAATGATCCAGTACTTTCAAATGAAGACATGACTGGAAGGGGATGTGCGCACAATAACCTTGGGACTCCTTGAGGCTGAAATAAAGAATTGCAATTAGTACAATTATCACTATTTGCCAAATCCACACTACATGCATTTGCATGTGCTACTATAGCATCATGGTTATGAACATTATCATGCACTACGGCATTAGTACGTTCAGGGCCTCTAGGTTGCCTGGTAGTATTGTTATGATAAGATCTTTTATTCTGTGAATTTTGATCATTACCTCTATAGAAAGATTTTTTACCCCTATTTTGTTTCGGGTTATATCCTCCTCTATTTTGCCAATTATTTGATCTAAAAGAGGTTTGTGGATAAAACTGTTCTTCATCATATGAATTAAAATTTCTTTGAGGTTGATGTTTATTAAAATTGTATCTACCTCTGTTCTTGCTGAAATTATGTGATGGATTAAATCTTTGATTCCTATCCATACTATTTGATCTGTATCTAGGTGCATTGTCTTGAAATGACCTAGCAGATGCAGCTGGTAATGAATCCTTAATATTGTTTTTGCTTAATACTCTGTTAGGATGTGCTACTTGATATTGACGTCCTAAAGTTTGTAGTTTAGTCAGATTCTCAGGTTTTCTTTCCTGTAGGAATGCAAGAAAATCAGTACTAACTGATGACAAAACCTTGTCTCTTAGAATTAAATCTGACAGTCCCTCAAAAGTTTTTTCAGTTTTGGATAATTCAATCCATCTAGAAAAATTTAATTTAACAGCTGAAATAAATTCAGTGAAGTCTTTTCCAGAATCAGGGTACAAAGAACGAAATTTCTGACGATAACCCTCATCATCTAATTGATACCTCTGCAATAAAATCACTTTAACAGCTTCATAATCCTTTCTGGTTTGGTCATCCAAAGTGGAGACTACAGTCAATGATTCACCTACCAATAAATTCATAAGTCTACATGTCCAAGTAGATTTGTCAATCTTATATTCTTCACAATAAGTTTGGAATCTATTTAGGAAGCATGAAATGTCGTCTATGGAGGAATTAAATTTTGGCAAATTAATCCTTATGGCAGTAGTATGATCTTTATTTTTATCTTCACCTACCCCAGGATGCAACAGTGGTTGTTGTAATTTTAGTTTTTCAAGTTCAATCTCAGCTAATCTTATAGCTTGTTGAGATATTATCTCTTCTTGAGCTTTAATTTGTTGCAATTTCATCTCCTCTTGAGCTTTCTCCTCCTGAGATCTGGCATAGGCTAATTTTTCCCTTTCAAGAGCCAATTCTTCTGACCTCCTTTTTTCAATTACTTCTTCTTGTCTTCTTTTTTCAGACAATGCCATTTCTTCTTTATGGAGTTCTTCTTGTCTCCTTTTCTCAGCCAATTCTTCTTTCCTGAGATCTTCTTGTCTCTTTATCTCTTTATCCACATAGGATTGCAATGCTTCACCTTCCAAATTAAATTCTTTTCCAATTTTCAATAAATCCTTTAATGAAGTCATGGTTTCTTATTATTGTGATTCTCAGTATATGCACAATATTTAAACTTTTATATATATGAATATGTCAGCCAATATTCAATATTCAATCCACCAATCCGACATCAGTCTATAAATGCACTAATATAGATGTTAGTCAAGTATACAATATGGAGCAAAAAAAATAACTACAACAGGCAATGACAAGAAGACAGGGTTAGAGCAAAGACGCCAAGGCATGAAAAACGGCAGAGAAAATACGCTGTTGCCCTTAAGATGTATAAACCAAGGCTTTGCCGGTATTGGCTAAGACATGTATATAACAATAAATTATAATAATGCTCTATAACAATAGAACAAGACAAGACGCGTATCACAACACTTATGACATCTATGAACTAAATGATAGTCAGAGGAGAATGGACAATCTTACAAACAATAATGTAGCAAACTTAATAAAATATAACAATGACAGGACTTATGATAACAAACAATATGGAAACATGACTTTACAGCTAGACAGAAATGGATCTGCTAAATTCAAATGAGGCAGTATTTTTATCAAACCAGCAAAATATACTGGCTCCTCAATATGAATCACACAGATACAGACCTACAGAACGCTCGATTTTCTCATTTAACCTAGCCAAGGCGGTAAAAAAAATGATTAAAATCGAGTCCCACCAGCCTCCCGCTAGAACAAACACATTGACATAATAAAAACAATAATTTGTGAAAATAAAATCCAGGCCAACAGATATTATATACAGTCAAGCCGTATGTAACCATAAATCAACTTATCTGTTGCCTCAAAAACAAAATCCTCCTTGAGATTTCTTCAAGCAAGGACTACAGTGATGTTCTGTAACGTTAGGCTCAGGTTAGGCCTAAACTCGCTGACTTTGAAGGACATTGCTCTGGTCCGAAATTCTCGACAGAATTCTTGATTCTTTGACGAAAATAGTCAATTCCTTTGACTTTTACGTAATATAAAGTCACTTTTGTATTTAGTGACGACTTGAGGCACTTTTATATTTATAAAAGCTATGGAAAAATCCTTTTCACTCCTTAAATACATCGGCAGACGATCAGGGTCGCCATCTTGAAAAGTTGTACTTTGAACTGAATTTTTCCGGTTCTGGCCTCTTCCTTGCTTACTAATGTTAAGCTTTGTTTAGCATGGCCCTTATTAATTTTGGGCGTAGAATACTTTTCAATCACCTGTAGCTGCAGGTTTCCCTAGGCTTGGCCTTAATAATGTTTGGCTTCCTTTAGTTTAGCCCGGTAATGAAGGGTGTAGGGTTTCCTTTGTGCTTGGCCCCCATTAGTGTTACGGGCATTTGTGTAGCTTATTTAATGTGGTCAGGATGGCACCACTCCTCCAAGCTGGTTCTCTTCTCCAGTGGGGAGATTGTTATAACCTTCTTTTCTAGGGTTGCTGAGTACCTCAGGGATATTCCTTTTGCTTGTACAATATTAATCCTGATATATAGGATATGGCCACTCACGCACTTTTCCCTGGCCCGTAACTGGCACTCAGATAATGAAAGCATACAGCTCTGACAGTTTCACCATTTAATAACAATATGCTCCACATGGAATAGTAATTGACATCCAATGCTAATCTAAGCATGTCTACCTACTGTCCTGTAATCTTACTCTGCACACAGTTTATTAGATACGTCGACTTACGTACATCTTGAAATCCTCAATCACACTGCTAAATGCCTAAGATGATCTTACGCACGGCGTTGAATGCGTAAATCACTGGTTGGTTAAATAACTTGCAGGTGATAATTAAAATGCAGATAGCTTTCATATAATAAGGTCCTACTGGACACACTCCATCCTGACACGTTCAGAAATAGTCCTAACGGACACAGGCCATACACGCTTGTCAAAAGACACAAGCAGAATGTTCGGCAAAAACGCCTTCGTGTGTCCCAGATTAACACACTCACGTCTGCCACTATTCTGAGCAGCAGTCAAGAGGTCACTTCCGGAAACTCATGACAACCGTCTATAAACAACAAACCAGGAAGTGATCTTATACAAGCAATGTTATGATATTTAAACATAACACCATCTTTGATGCCTCCCTTTCGGTCAATAATAGCTCCGAGGTATTTAAAGTGGTCGACCTGCTGCAGGACCTGTTCTCCCAGCATAATTTGATGTCTTCTTTCTTCTCGTGTACAACATTAGCACATGAACTAATTGATGCAGGCTTCCTGCAAGAGGACCAGCCGCAGTTACCGCATTCTCCATAAGGAATGAAAAAGGAAATATTGATGCTGATTTGTATGTAAAATTGCATTGTATGCTGGTATCGTATCATTAATGGTAAAGTTGTCCAATTTAATGCCTACTCACAGTGCATTTTTTAGACCACAAACAGCTCCGGGATCGACCCAGCCTCATAAATTGGATACCTGATCAACTCTCGGAAGGTTAAGGCGGCCAGCGTGATGCTGACCACATCACCCCTAGTGTGCTGATGGTCAAGAAAATATGGGCCTAACACCATATTCCCAATATGCTTCAATGGGAGTGTAAAGGGATCATTTACCTTTACCCCGCAGTGCATTTGGTTATTCATTGTTTGATTATCGCAAATACTTCAGGTTATTTTTATCCATATTTTCACAGTATTTTTTAACCATCACTTTTGTTATACTTGCTTGTTTCTTTTTATTTTTGATGTTTATTTTCCCTATGCTTGTCATAGTCTCAGCTGAGTGTTCTTGGAATGCCCATTGGATTACAGGGAGGCAGGAAGATATCAGCTATGTCAGTCATGTCAGAAGCCAGTAATGAAGATGCTGTTGATGATAGCATGCTTGGTGAAAATGGTGAACCAGAGGTACCATCAAGTAAGTATGTTATTTAACTCAGGGCCCAACAGATTGTCTTGTTACTTAGGAGCTAACTTTTTTAAACTTTTGTACTGAACAAAAAATATGTTCATGCATTGATTGAATGATTCATTCATTCTATATTTTACTCCTTATGAAGCATGGAGCCACCACAGTAGTTAGTCACCATGCAGGAAGCATGGACCAAGCATTCATACATTCTGAAGCAATTTATTTTACATGATGAGTTTGCCAGCCTCATGCACAAGCTCATATCCACCTCATATGACATGCTTAGGGAGCAGTACTATTCTTTCTTAGACATTATTAGAGATCGTTGGGAACTGTACGGGACATATATATGCATTAGCATCTTGTTCTGAACATCCTTTGGGGGTCGGAGTGGCTAAGAGGTATGGCCTCCGCCTCGTATTCGAGAGGTACCAGGTTCGAATCCCAGTTGAGGGATTGTAATTTATGGAGATATTTTTTTCAGAACCAGTGATCCTAATTATGTCATACTCCCCCCCTGGTCTCATGGGTAGTGAGATCGGATGCCTAGCCTTCTCGGATGAGGGCGAAAAAAAATGGGAGGTCCCGTGTGCAAGTTGCGCACATTAAAAATCCCACAGCAGTTGGAAAATCGTAAAGAGTACCATAAGGCCGCTGCCCTGGCAAATTAAAAAAAATTAGGAAACCTACCCACCACAAAATAATATTTATAGAATGTGTGATTCCTATACAGTATATACACACATTTGGATTCTCGCCGGTGCTATGGAGTTAAGGCACTTTGCTGAGATCCTCCTTGTGTGATCTAAGGGAGGAGATCAGAGCACTGATGTCGTTGTCCGTGTGCAATGAAGATAGTACTTAAAAACCAAACCAAACCAATCTGAACATCATTACCAGAATAAAATGAAGAAGTGTTTTAAAAACAATAAAATAAACTAATGACACTGAACATTTTGGACACAATGATGACCTGGTTCTGAAGATTTGGTGTGTGCTGCTTTCATTCTGGTCTATTTTTATACATAATCTAATATCTGACATTTAATGTGAATTACATTAAGCCAAATTTTCTGCCTGGCCCCATGTAGCTCCTCTGCGTTATTGACGAGACACAGGAAGACCAGGACTGATGCTACCTGACTCATGTTGCAAGAGGTGACTAATATGAGGTTGTGTATGAGGCTGGTAACCTCATCGTGTCAAACAAATTGCTGTAGACACCACTACTGCAAGAGCATGTCAATGCTTTGGTGTAGACTTCTCACAAGGGGACCAGCTGTAGTGATGGCTGCATGTTCTGTCAAAAGGAAACATAAGAAAAGAAGAAGTAGAAATGAAGACAGTAAGTCTTTCTTCTTTTCTTTGTGCTACTTACAGAGCATGGAGACACCACTGCAGCTGGCCCCCTTGCAGAAAGCCTGCACATGCTGTTGTTGCAGTGGTTTCTGTGGCAGTTTGTTTTACATGATGAGGTTGCCAGCCTCATGGACAACCTCATATTAGTGGCCTTGTACGACGTGTGTGAGGGTGCAGTAGTTCTATTCCTACTTTGTCTCTTCAGAGACCCCCTGGATTTTTCTGGGGCGCAGTATAAGTAAAAACAACATAAGCTGCACTGATTGAAGATATAAATTACAGTAATGCATGTCATAGTTTCAGTTAAGAAACATTGAATAAAATCCTATATTATGAAGTCTTAACTCATTCGAACCCAGGCATTTTTTCGGTTTTACCCATGACCCAGTATGCAGACATTTTTTTTCTACAAGTGATGTTTTAAAAACAGGCAGTAGACACGTATATTAATTTAGTAGATATATGTATTATACATCAAACTTTAGGAAATTGGCTGCAGAATGTTGTGACATACTGTTGAGTTCTTATGTGATGTTATAATTGTTTGTTATTTCTTGTGAAGTGTAGAAACAATAACAAATAAAAATAAAAAATGAATAAAAATTATGCACATACACGTAAATATTTCAGCTGTACTTAATCCCTTGGTAGTAAAACACAAAGAATTGAAACGTATATCCAGTTGACAACTAATTCAAGAAGTTTGATAAAAACAAATGAAAATTGTAATTTATATAAATTTTTTTGTGAAGTCACATATTGCTGAACTGGAATCTCACTTACACATTCCTGTCAAATGCAAATAAATTAATTTATTACTTAAAAATATCACATTTGTTCAACGTCCTTATTGGAATCAAAAATAGGTTATTATCGCTAAAATTCATTTCAAAATTATATATTGAGTTTGATTCGTTAATAGTTTATGAGTGTTATGTATGTGACTATACTACATGTAAACAAATAACCATTGACGTCATTAATTAATAAAAGTATGCAAAAACTAAGCACCAATATAATTATTTTGCTACTAGTTCAAAATACGATGTCCACAGGAAGTGTTTACATGATATGAATACTCTATGATCACTTATTTTCTAATTTTTTGTTCAATTTCGGAATCTTATAAAGCTGGCTTACCACATGGCCTGCGGCTATATCCAAGGCAACTCTAGCAACGGATATAAAGCACACAATTGTAACTTCATAAATTTTTTTTTTCACTCACAAACGTTCACACACATGTGCCGGATGTAATGAAATAATTTTAAACTGGCTTATTGCCAGATATTCTATAATTTTCCAATCAACTGTGGCATATATCACCTTGGCGCACCATACTCCCTGGGTATAACAAAAGGCCTATCTGGCGTGCCATATGCCCGTTTGGGCAGAATGAGTTAAAGTTGATAAACTCGAGGCTAATGCTTATTTTGTTTTCACATTATTTGTTCCCAGTGACAGAACATGTCCCGGAAGAGAAAGAGAAGCTAATCAAACATGATCTTAGGGAAACTGGAGCTGTAAAAATTATGGTTTACCTGCGCTACCTGCAGGCTTGCTCTATCACCTTATGCTTGATTTCTTTGTTTTTACAGGTAAATTTGGTGTTTGTTCCCTTTTTGCCTGTCCGCCAATAACAATAGTTCTCCAGATGTATGCCAAAATATACAGAGAGGAGGCTACTCTTAATCTGTAGAATTGAAAGAGACTGCCTTACCAAAAATTGGGGTGCATAAGTCAAATTCCTAAGCCTGAAAATATCTCTCCAAAACTAGGGGTTGACTTATACAGCAAGTATAAAATGCGAATCTTTACCTACATTTTTAACTCAAGGATTAATTTTGCTTCAGAGTTATATTTCATTGACATTGAAAGCATGTATTATCACGTTTTAAAATCTTTACTAATTTTTCTGTAACTGCTGTTTACCATCTAATGTAGAGGTCTGCATACTGTCTAAATGACTCGAAGTTCCAGTTTAGTATTCGGTATTTTTACTATTATTCTCCTGCCTGCCACTAGCATAAACCATATCCACATTTCAGTTCTAGACTACTAGTAGCCTACAGTATGTTTTTTTTTGTGGGTGGGGGGGGGGGGGGGGGGGGGGGGTGGGGGGGGGGGGGGGGGGGGGGGGGGGGGGGGGCGCGACTTATACAGCAAGTATAGGCCTACACCAGAATTTTGAGCGAAAAATCTTGAGGTCAACTTAAACACAATTCGACTTATACACCGCAATTTACGGTATTTAAGGGAATTAAAGTTACTTCATGGGGTATAGCTGCAGGTTGAGAATCCATCATAAGAATGATACATCAATAGTGGCAGAGTGCAGCTTGAATTAGATTTGCATAAATAAAAATGTTGATAAGATGTAAACAATCTGATCTGATGAAAGTGCAGTGGAAAGTGTCTCTGCCAAATTTTATGTTGATCAGTGATTAAATAACCAAGAAAATTAGTAGGCCAAAACAAGGTTCTGAGAAATGTATTCACAGGAGAAGTGCAGGTTCTATTTAAAAAAATGCAATTTTCAAAGTCAAAGTACACCTGTTTAGAATACGTTCTGACAATTTATTTGAAATATTTAGTTCCCGGATGTTGATGTCTCGATGTTTATCTTGTTTCCTACTAGAGTTACTTGCCCTTAGGCTAGCTCTACTTTTCTCTTCTTCCGACTTCCTGTTTTCTAAGATGGCGAATTAAACATGTCGATCCTTGTATCACCCTAAAGAACATGAGGAAGGAAAACAATGCCCTCTCAAATTTATAAAGGACAAGCAAGGCAAATTGCTTACTGCCCCGAAGGAAGTAATGGAAAGATGGAAAGAATATTTCTCAGAACTCCTTGATGGTGAGCAAGGTCAAACATCAGAAATGATAACCACTAGCACAGAAGAGGAAACCAATGGTGATGAAGATGACATAGAGATGGAAGAACTGAATGCGGCACTGGAGAAAATCAAGATGGGCAAAGCAGCAGGGCATGATGGTATAACACCAGAAATGGTTAAGTACATGGGAGCATCAGGCGACCTGTTACTCCTAAGGGTCCTACAGGCAGCATGGTGCAACAAGACCATACCAAAGGATTGGGAGATCGCCATCATAACACCAATTTTCAAAAAGGGTGACAACCGACAGTGTGGAAACCATAGAGGCATATCCCTTCTCAGTGTCCCTGGAAAAATCTGCTCTAGAATCCTAGAGCAGAGACTCCGACGCCTAGCTGAGCCACAATTGGATGAGGTCCAGTGCGGATTCCGAGCAAACCGAAGTACTCAAGACCTAATCTTCACACTCAGACAGCTGAGTGAAAAGGCCCTTGAGTATAAGAGTGAGATCCATCTTTGTTTCATAGATCTGGAAAAGGCGTTTGACAGGGTCCCTTGGAGCAAACTTTGGGACTGTTTGGCAAGGAAGAATATTCCAGCACCTCTGATTCATGCTATACAGAGCTTCTACAGGTCTTGCAGAAATTATGTGAGGACAGCAAACCATAAGTCAGAAGAGTTCAGGACCACCACTGGTGTAAGACAAGGTGATATCCTATCACCTTACCTCTTCATACTCCTTATGGACGATGTCATCAAGGCATGTAAGGAGAGAACAAGAAAGTATTCAGTGGGGTACTGGAAGATGAGACAGGTCTATATTTCAGAGCTGGCATTTGCTGATGATGTTGCCCTGATTGCTAAATCAGAGGCACATCTCCAATCAAACCTGCAAGTCTGGAAGGAAGAGCTGGAGAAGAGAGGGATGGTCATAAGCAGCTCTAAAACAAAATCCATGGTGATATCACGAGAAGAAAGAAGACATCGGATTGGGCTGGGGGGGGCGGGTCCTGGGGCAGGTTGGCCACTTTGAATGCCTCGGAGCTATTGTGGACCGAGGGGGAGGCATCGGGGAAGAGTTGGCCACTCGAGGGGCGGCAGCTGGAGGGCTTTTTCAGGCCATAAATCGAGGATTCCTCAGCAAGAGAGAGGTTGGTAAGAAAACGAAGATGGCTGTATGCCGCTCCACCTGTGTCCCAGTCTTGGCGTATGGATGCGAGTCATGGGCGGTGACTACAACCCGTGAAAGCCAGGTCCAGGCCTCGGAGGTGAGGTATCTGAGGAGGGTGGTTGGGGTGACAAGAGGAGACATGGTGCGCAACCAGACGATACGTCAAGGCCTAAAATGCCACCCCCTACAGACCCAGGTAGAACAGTCCCAACTGAGATGGTTTGGCCATGTCTGCAGAATGGGAGAAGATCGGCTACCACGATAAGCATGGGAAACAAAGAGCCAAGGATCCAGACCCCGAGGACGACCCAGAGTCCGCTGGGAGGACAACATTAGACAATCTTTGAAGGACCGAGGACTAGAATGGAACCAGGCCAGGAGGAAGACAGCCGATAGAATAGTCTGGCGCTCTCTCTTCCAAACCTCTACACCTCACGGTAGAAGGGGAACGACTAAGTAAGTAAGATCCTTGTATCTTGTGTCCAAGCTTCGTGATTATGCTTCGTAACGTGATCATTAGACGAGGTGAGATTACTGGTTATTGCTTGCATACCATTATTAGACATTTCGTCATGGCAGAACGGCCCTTATTTCGGTTACCACCCTGCCTCGACATAAATAACATCGAACCAGACACATTTCGTAAATGGAGACGACAGTTAGATCTATACATGCATGCATCAGAGGTGGCGGCTAAACCCGATTCTGTTCGGGCGGCCATTATTCTACACTGTGCTGGACCTCAAGCTGTTGAAGTTTTTGATCAACTTGCAGAGGAAGGAGACCACTGTAATCCTAATAAAATTCTCGATTTGCTCCAGAACCACTGCAGCTCACGAAGCAATGAAGTATTACATACGTTCAGATTCTGGAACACACCTCTTCAAGATCCTTTTAATTCCTTTTTGACTGAGCTGAGAACTAAGGCAGATTTGTGCAACTTTAATGACAAGGATAGTATGATAAGAGACAAAATTGTCTTTACTGTTAACAAAAGGTTACAAGAGAAGCTCTTGAGAGAAGCTGACCTCGATCTAAAGAAAGCCATTCACATATGCAGAGTCTTCGAGCAAACTGGAAACGACATAAGAGAGATGAGTAATACAGTACAACCTTCTGAAGCAAGGGTTGAAAAGGTACAGAAAAAATCACTCAACCATAAACCTCCCAAGAGAGACACTGGGCATGCTGCTGGTAAAGCCTGTCAAAGTAACACTGACAGTGGGTACTTTGAATCTAGAAAGGAGTGTCATTACTGCGGACAGAAACATCTATTGATTAAGAAAAAATGTCCTGCATGGGGGAAGTTTTGTTCAAATTGTGGGGGAAGAAACCATTTCAAAGTCAAATGCAAGAAAGTTCATACTGTTCACACAGAGTCAGTGGAAGATTCTGAAGTTTTTCTTAATTGTGTGAAGTCTAGCAAAGCCTGTACATCTGCACAAATCATTGTCAATGGAAAAATGGTAAAATTTCAGCTAGACACAGCAGCTGATGTGAATACAATCTGTCAACGCTTTGTGATGCAAGAACAACTGTTACCCACTAAACAGAGGCTTGTTATGTGGAATGGTACTAAGATGACTCCACTGGGAGAAGTTCTATTAACTGCTGAGAATCCTAAGACTGGGACAAAACACAGTATAAGGTTTACTGTTGTGAAAAATAGATTCACATGTTTGCTTGGCAACAACACACTGCAGGATCTACAGTTTGTGACAGTCAACACAAACAAATTTATTGCTAAGGTGGCTACTGACAGTTCAGATAATGATCATAACTCTGATAACCATCTAGGTGTCCTGGGTGAAGCTGTGTTGCATATTGATCCTAATATTCGTCCAAAGGCACTGCCATGCAGAAAAATACCATTTTCACTTAAGAGCAAGGTAAAATCAGAGCTTCAAAATCTAATGAACAGAGGTATATTAATACCAGTAGAGGAACCGACTGAATGGGTTAACCAAATGGCTGTTGTTGAAAAGTCTGATAGTTCTTTCAGAATATGCATTGATCCTAGTTCCCTGAATGAGGCTTTGCAGAGGGAGCATTACAGATTACCAACTTTGGATGATGTATTGCCTGAACTCAATAATGCCAAGATTTTCACAAAGCTGGATATCAAGGAAGCATTCTGGCATATCAAACTTGATGAGAAGTCTAGGAAACTTACAACAATGATTACACCTTATGGTAGGTTCAGATAGTGTAGATTACCATTTGGGTTGAATGTAAGCAGTGAAATTTTCCAGAGGCATCTAGCACAAGCTCTTGAAGGTCTTCATGGTTGCATCAATGTTGCTGATGACATAGTTATTGCAGGTTGTGGATCAAACAGACAGCAAGCAATTAAGGACCATGATCTGAAGCTCAAAGCACTGAAACATAGGTGTAAAGAGAAAGGCATTAAACTGAATGACGCTAAAGCTCAAGAGAAGAAAGAAGAAATTACCTTCATGGGTCACCTTATTACTGCTCGAGGTGTTGAACCAGACAAGAAAAAGGTTGATACAATACTAAACATGCTCGTTCCTAAAGACTGTCATGAGGTTCGCAGATTTTGCGGCATGATACAGTATCTAGCAAAGTTTCTCAACAATCTTTCAGAAGTTCTTCATCCAATAAGAGAACTTACACGTAAGGATACTCCCTTTATCTGGTCTGCTGAATGTGATCAAGCTTTCAAGAGAGTCAAGAAACTGATTACTTCTACTCCAGTACTCGCATACTATGATCCTGATGAATCGTTGTGTATTCAAGTTGATAGTAGCAGCTATGGACTTGGGGCTGTCCTCCTACAAAATGGTCATCCAATAGAGTTTGCTTCAAGAGCTCTAACTGAAACTGAACAACGCTGGGCTCAAATTGAGAAGGAACTCTTAGCTGTTGTATATGGTTTGGAACGCTTTGACCAGTACACTTATGGAAGGAAAGTTACAGTCATCAACGACCATAAACCTTTGGCAGCCATCGTTAAGAAACCTCTGAGTCAAATTCCTCGAAGACTGCAGAATTTACTGATGCGCAGCCATCGATATGACTTTGAATTCCAATGGGTACAAGGTTCCGATCTTCTTATAGCCGACACACTGTCCAGAGTTTGTATTCATAATGTCACATTGGATTCCTTAGCTGATAGAGAGAGCAATGCTTGAGCTGATGCACCTGTAAGATTACCTGAAATACCAGATGTGATGATGGAAAAGATTAAAGCTGAAACTCTCAAAGACAGCGTGCTCCAGAGGTTGAAGTCGACCATTTTGGATGGATGGCCTAAAAGAAAGTCTGATGTACCAGCTGAGCTTATGCCTTATTTTGACATTTGTGATACTCTGACAACAGAACAAGGCATAATACTTAAAGAAGAGCATATTCTTATCCCAAAAGCACTGAGGCCTGAAATCAAGCAGAAGCTACACGCTGCTCATCTTGCATTTGACAGCATGATGCGCCGGGCCATAAGTTGTCTGTTTTGGATCGGCATGACGGCTGAGATTCGACAGATAGCTGACAGTTGTCCAGAATGTCAAGAAACGAAGGCAAGGAATACTAAAGAACCTTTAAACCAACACTCAAGTGGTTTATCACCCTGGGAGAAAGTTGGCACTGACATCTTTATTATAGAAGGCCGATATTATTTAGTCCTGATTGACTACTTCTCCAACTTCATTGAAGTAGACTTTCTACCTACAATGACAGCACAGTTAGTCATCAGGAAATTGAAGTCTCATTTTGCTTGTTATGGTGTCCCTAAAGTTATTGTATCTGACCAAGGTACTCAGTTTACGTCTGCACAGTTCAGATCATTTACTGCTAGATGGGGAATACTTCATGTTAAATCAGCACCAGGTCACCAAAAAGCCAACAAATTAGCTGAATCTGCTGTGAAACTCATCAAGGGTATGATGAGAAAGACTGTTAAAAATAATACAGATGCATATGAGGCACTGCTTGAACTATGTAATACACAGAGACAAGGGTTTGATCAACTTCTTCTTCTTCTTTGATCCATAACCGCCAACCGTCAAAGCAGTCAGCGGCCATCACGCCTGGTGGCGTCTTGTAGGGCAGCAACAAATTGATTCCACTTTGCTCGGTCGGCGGCCATCCTTCGTACAGTGCCCCAACTGTGGTTCATTCTTTGCATCTCAGCTTCCACAGTTCTCCGCCAAGTTGTTTTTGGTCGGCCTCTCTTTCGCTTTCCCTCGGGGGTCCATAGCATAGCTGTTCTTGCGATGGTATCAGGGTCCCTTCTGAGGACATGGCCAACCCAACTCCAGCGTCTGCCAGCTATGATGGTGTGCATGTCCTCCTGGTTACTCCGAATAAGTAGCTCTTGGTTGCTGATGGTGTTTGGCCAAAAGATTCGGAGAATTTTCCTTAGGCAGATTGTGTGGAAGGAGGACAGTTTCGACACCTCCTTCTCTGCCACTCTCCAACATTCCGCACCACAGAGAAGCACAGAAAGCACACAGCTCTCATACAGTCTTAACCTGGTGTCTGTGCTGCACTGGGAAGACCTCCAAATGCTGTTGAGAACAGCAAAGGCTGCCCTCGCCCTATTCATTCTGTTGTTAATGTCCTTGCTTGTTCCGCCGTCAGGTGTTACTATGCTTCCTAGGTAAGTAAATGTGTCTGTCTGTTCTAACTTCTGGTTCCTTACTGTTATTGGCTCAGGATTGCTCACATTTAGTGTCATGACCTCTGTCTTCTTCAAACCGATGTTCAGGCCAACGTGCTGGCCACACTTATTCAGTCTAAAGGCCCTGTCTTGAATGTGCTGGTGTGAATGCGCGAGCAGTGCAATGTCATCTGCACACTCCAAATCCTCCAGTGTAGAAAACGCTGACCATCCAATTCCTCTTGGACTGCCCTCTGTTGTCCGGCGCATCACCCAATCTATGACTGTCAAAAATAATGTTGTTGACAAGGGGCATCCCTGTCGTACTCCTGTTTTCACCTCGAAAGTTACATTACTCGATCCAACACTGCACGTAAAGTTAGAATAGAGGCTTTTTATAATGGAAACAATGCGGCTGGGAATTCCATAAGCCCTCAGAATTTTCCATAGGCTGTCCCTGTGTATGCTGTCGAAAGCCTTTTCAAAATCAACAAAGTTTATGTACAGCTGTCTCTGCCATTCTGAGCACTGCTCTATAATGTTCCTGAGGGCAAATATATGATCTGCACATCTTCTGTTCTTTCTGAAGCCCGCTTGTTCTTTCTTCAGTTTATGGTCAACTGCTTTTGAAATTCTCTGGATGATTATCCTGCCTAGTATTTTGCTGGGAACTGAGAGGAGGGTAATTCCTCTCCAGTTGTTGCAGTCTGCAAGGTCGCCCTTCTTGGGCAATTTGACAATTATTCCTTTACTCCACTCTGTTGGTGTTGTCTCAGTTTCCCAGACTTGTGCAAATAGTGGTTCTAATAGTTCTGCTGCTAGTTCAGGGTCTGTCTTGAATAGCTCAGCATTCAGATTGTCGTGACCAGGTGCTTTTCCATTTTTTAGCCCTTTGATAGCTGTGATAATTTCTTCTTTTCATGGAATGTCTGTATTTACGTCTAAGTCACTTTCAGCCTCAGGAACATTCAGCTGAGTCTCTGGTGGTTCCTTATTCAGTGTTTCTCTGAAGTGCTCTGCCCATCTTGTTTCCTGCCCCTGTGCTGTGGTGATGAGATTTCCTTGCTTGTCTCTTACTAACGTTATGTTGTTTGCACCTCGTTTTCCACTGATAGCTTTAGTTATTTTATAAACTGTGCTTTGTTCATTTCTCAGTGCTGCCTCTTCTGCCTGTCTTGCAAGGTCATCCAGAAATGTCCTTTTGTTAGCACGGGTTTGACGTTTTACTTCCTTGTCCAGCTGACTGTACTGTTCACTATATGTTGCCTTTAACCTGGGAGACTTAGCTTCTGTTTTCTTTCTTTTCATTTCCTTTCTCTTCGCTATGGTGTTTAGCGTTTCTGGTGTTATCCAGTCTTGGTTCTTTCTTTCCTGGAATCCCAAGCATGACTTGCTGCTTTCCTTGTATATTGTTGAGATGGTGTTGAATTTCTGGTTAACATCATCGGTCTCTGTTCTTTCCTGGCTTCTGGTAATCTGATATCGTCTCTTTACGTCGACCACAAACGCTTTTCTGGTGAGGGGGTCCTTTAGTTTCGTGATGTTATATCTTTTCTGTTTGACTGCAACTGGTCCAGCAGCTCTGAGTTTCACCTTCAGTCTTGCTACTACTAGGTGATGATCACTTCCCACATCTGCGCCTCTTCTTACTTTCACGTCTTGTAGTGCATGTCTCCATCTGCCATTGATCATTATGTGATCTATCTAGTTTCTGTCTCGTCCATTTGGTGATTCCCATGTTAACTTGTGCACTTCTTTCTGTTGGAAAAGTGTTCCTCCAATGACCAGGTTGTTAGTACTGCAGAAGCTTATTAATTTGTCCCCATTCTCATTTACTGTTCCACTGCTGCTTGTCCCCATTACTCTTTTGTTATAATTATTGTGTGTTCCAACTTTCGCATTTAGGTCTCCCATTACTATAATAAGATCGTACCTGGGTACAGTTTCCATTTCCTTTTGTACCTGTAGATAGAACTCGTCCTTGATCTCTTCATCGCTGTCATTTGTTGGTGCATAGCATTGTATAATTGTGGTGTTGGTGAATCTCCCTCTCAGTCTTGCTCTTATTAGTCTGTTGTTAATGGGTTTCCATTCCAGTAGAGACCTTTCCATTCCTTTCTTAAGGATAATGGCTACACCTTCGTTGTGCTGACCGTCCTCTCTACCAGAATAAAGTACTGTTTCCCCTGTAGCTGTTTTTATTCTCCCCATCCCTGTCCATCTGCTCTCGCTTATTCCCAGGATATGTAGTTTGTAATTCCTCATCTCTGCTGTGATCTGTCTCAGCTTTCCTGCCTCATTCATAGTTCTGACATTCCAAAAACCAATTCTGGTTTCGTGTTTTGCGGTCTGGGCATCCGTTTTCATGCAGGAAACTGCGTGCGCTGATACCTTCTGCAGTGAAGCCCGTTGCATCTCACAGTAGAGTTATTGAAAGTAGAGGCAAGAGAGACAGATCAGTGAAGACGTATCATCATAAAACTGCTCATGATCTGCCCAAGTTGTCTCACCAGCTCACACCTGATCCCGCGGACTCGGAAATTGATGTCTCCTCTCCAGTTCTACCCGAGTAACAGGTTGTTTTGCCAGACATGGAGAACACTAGTGAAGTGAACATTTCCAATCCTCCAGAAGTTGATCCTTCAACTCCAGCTACTTCTAGTCCTGGGAAAGCTGGCAAAGAACATTCTCTCCTACCATCTTGCCCTAAGAGATCGCAAGAAACCCTCTTGGATGAATGACTTTGTTCACTCATAAAGAAGGGGGGATGTTGATGTCTTGATGTTTATCTTGTTTCCTACTAGAGTTACTTGCCCTTAGGCTAGCTCTACTTTTCTCTTCTTCCGACTTCCTGTTTTCTAAGATGGCGAATTAAACATGTCGATCCTTGTATCTTGTGTCCAAGCTTCGTGATTATGCTTCGTAATGTGAGTATGTATGACAGCCAGCCACGTCTCATTATATCTTACAATATTTACTACACACGAAGGTAAATATCAACACCGGAGATTCTAAATTATCAGAAAATAGACAATCCCACTTTTAATATTTTTTAAACATTTTGGTGTAGAATTCAGTGCTGCTTCTCCCCTAAAGACTAGTGAGAGAATACTGCATCCACTGATAATGTGTATTGTCTTATCTAGGTAGCATACCATTCTCTCATGGTCTCATCCAATTTCTGGCTGGCATTGTGGGTTAGTGATTCCAGCATCTTAGCAAGGAATGTGTCTCGCTACAGTTTAACTTCAGACAATATAACTCGGGACATAGAGGTACAATTTAACTTTGTTGTATGTGTTCCTTTCAGTAAATCGCAACAATTGCTTATCCATAGTTGAGGGATTGAGAGCTCTACAGTGTATTTTAGAGCTGTTACTATCATGTGGAAGGAAATCATAGACTAAGAAACATGTAGTTCCACATTGACGTGATTTTACAGAAAATAGTGGAGAATCCAGTGGACAGCTAACAATCTAATGAAGATGCCAGTGTACTAAGTAAAAAATGCAAAGGTAAAAAAGAAACAGTCTGCTCAAAATGGACATGTTTTGAGAAGAGGAAACACATTTGTGACATCTAGCAAAGCAAAATGAAGGGAAAGAGAAATAATGAACAGTATAGGGAAAAAAAATACTTTGTAGAGTCTTACAACATGGCATGAAAGAGAATCAACAAGAGAATCAATAATCACTTACATCCAGTCAGTCCCCACACTTGGCCATATCAGACTAAGTGATTTATCTGCGTCAGAGGTTTGTTGTAATAGATTTTTGGTATTTTCTGTCTCTTATGTTGACTGTTTGCAAGACTGCCTTCTATCCATGTCTTCATCTGTCCTTCCAACTTATTATACTGTTCTCCTCTTGTTACCTTGAACCTATTTTGTTTTCATTTAAATTTTACATCTTTTTATATGTCTAGAATATTTATTTGTTATGAAAAGAAAAAAGCTGGATGATTTTGTGGCAACAGGACAGATTGAATGAAAAGGAGACAGAGACAAAGAGAGAAGATACTAGGCAGTTTGACATCGTGACATGGAAAGAAGTCAGCAGCAGAACTGATAAACAGTACTGGAGACAGGGAGTTATGGAGATTCATCGTCACCTACTCCACCAGGCATAGCACTTAAAGAAGAAGAAATTTTTCATTTTAAATATTTTCATATGTTTTTTCAAGGATTTTTTATTTTCATTCCTGATTTCACGAAATACACTCCATTCTTCGATATAACCACACATTTTGCAGGCCTTATAATTGATATTTCCAACAGCTTATTCAGCCTCAATGTTTCCAAACAAAAATAAAGCTAAAGAGCATATGATAATACAGCACTTAAATATTATGTTTTTTAAGAGTCATTCTTTTCCTCTTCAATTAGCGAATCAGTATCTTTTATCTCCCCTTCGAGCACAGGTCCTCAACTAAAATATACTAAGCCTTTCTGTCCTGTGCCATCACCAGTTTTCTTCTCCATGCCTTTTCTCTTCACCATATATTTTGTCTTTTCCATGTTTCTTTTGGTCTCCTATTTTTCTTTCCCTGGGGATTCCAGAACAGACTACCTTGTAATGCTGTCAGCTAGTTTTCTTAATATTCTATCCAACAGCAACATCTTCTCTTCACCCTTTGCTCCACTGGTGTTTGTCTGGTTCTTTCCATTAGTTCCACTGTGATCTTGTCATACCATTTTAGTCCTTTTTTTGTGCTAACACCTATTTATGAAAGTGTATGTTCTTTTCATCTTGTTTCATACAAAAACTGCCATTAACAACTTGTCTAATGTCTCTGTAAAATAAGTATTTTAGTTAACAGTAGAATACTCCTTGCTTGTCGTTTAACATGTACTTCATTTTTAATGTAGTTTGACAATTCTACATACATGCTGACCTACATATACCTGTCTGTGAGTGCTGTGCTGGCTACCTTTGTTGGATGTGTGATCATTTATCAGACTGGATATGTGGGCTCCAAGAATCTCTTCAGCAACATGCTGGTCACAGTAGTTCATGTTCCAATGAGGTAACAGCATTTGTGAACCTGATCATGTAAACATTGCTACAGAATCCAGTACTGCAAGAGTGCATGGGTGCTTTGGTGCAGGCTTCCTGCAAGGGGACCAGCTGCAGTGGTAGCTGCATGCTCCATAAGAAACAAAACAGGAATATGGTGATGAGAGGTATATTTGTTCCTTTTAGATTAAAGAAACTTTTGAACTAGTTGACATGAGATGACACTCTGGAGAAGGTCTTGTAATTATTGTTGATGGTGGCATATGATTGGTGGATTGTGTGTCATCCTGGACATCCTAGGCTTTCTCACCCTTCTCCGCCTTGTAAACAACATGACAGTTATGAGAGACTGTTTTATTTTTGTTTTGCTTGTTTTTAAAAAAAAAAAACATACATTCAAACAATTTTATATTTTGATTTATTCTATTTGAACTGAGTAGAGTGGGGAGATGATACCATATTTTAGTATCAGAAATCAAAATTTTTATCTTGAATTAACCACACTATATATTCTTATTATATCTTCTTATACCCTTATTATAACCCATCAAGGGTTAGACGGATTTTATTTTCTTTAAAAAAATTAAAAAAAACTATTTTTAATTTAAAATACAAGATTTCCATAAAAATGTTCATGTGTATTAACTATTATAGGACTTGGAGGTTTTCCCATGTTAGACACAGGAATTTTATGTCACTTTGAGGAGTTTTCATATGGTGTTAAAGCTTTAAGGTTCACTTCCTTCCGAGATTTTTAAAAAGTTTATTGATGTTATACTTAGTTGTAAAGGAAACTGAATAAGAATTAATAAAATATAAATTGGAACAAAATGAAACAAAAACTTAATTCAGATATCTTCTTCTTCTTCCGTCCTTAGCCACCGACCGTCAAAGCAGTCAGTGGCCATTACGCCTAGTGGCGTCTTAGGGCAACAGCAGATAGGTTTTCTTTGCCATTGTTTCCCATCACGCCTATTGGCATCTTTAGGGCAACGGCAAATCAATCCATTTGCTGCTGTTTCCGTAATCGAAGTGACTGGCAAACGGGTGATCAGCCCGTTGGTAATTCAGATATACCTGCCTGCCCTAAAAACTGGCCTCGCATCATGAGCGTCTGGGATAATCTGCCCTAGATACTGGCCTCTCATCCTCTAAGAGTTAATGTTTACTGAGTGACTAGCTAGGACTTCAGCCAGATCTGTCCTGGAACATATATATTTTAAATGCCAGTATGCTTCAGCCCTTGGTCAAATGAGGCAGATGGTCAGTTTGGAATGCATATGGCTGATACCAGTACCTTTCGTGGAAAGCTCTACGGAGATGCTAATAGTCTCAAGCTGACTACTGCTTTCTTTGAAAACATTCTAGTAGATATCTGAGAGTGTGCGAAGAAGAAGAAGAAAAATACTTGAAGATTTAGTAATTTGTGAATTTCCAATACAAAATTTCAAATATCATTGTATCATAAATAAGGGCTGTTGCACTTCAGAACATATGGAGAGCAGAGATGTTGAGCATCTTTGAAATGTCAGGTTTTTCTAGTTAGTGCTTGCTGGGAGGTTGAATAAAAATTGAGCTACAGAGCCCTCATTGGTAACATTTACAAATTTAAGTATTGGTTTAAGTCCCTTGTGGTTTCCAAGGGTTTCTGATGAGACCAGGAAAGAATAGGACTACTGTTCCCTCAGGAGTACAAGGTAACTAATATGAGGTTGGGCCATGAGACTGGCAAATCTCATCATGTCAAACAAATGTCTACAGAAACCAACACTACAAGAGCATGTGAATGCTTGGTGCAGGCTTCCTGTAAGGGGACCAGCTGTAGTGGTGGTTCCATGCTCCATAAAGAGAGGAAAGGTATAATGATGATGATGATATTGATGCGCTCAGTAAATATAAAACTCCTTGCCTCCCATGTGATAAATGATGCATCATTATTTGATGATTTCTCCTTGAAGTTAAACCTAATGCTTTGCATATAAACAGATGTATTAACAAACATTTATGAAGACGATTAAAGTATCAGACCATGACAAGCACATAGCACACTGAAACAACAGAAGAAAATAGCAGCTGAGTCCTAAAATAGAACACTGTCCACTCGGCAACACTGTTGTATATCTGAAAGGAATTATGATAGATAACTAGTGACCTCATATTTTTCCATGACATAAAGGTTATTGTGATTTTAACTCTTTCTAACCCAGGCATTTTTCAGTTTTACCCAGACCCCAAAATGGGTGCATTTTTTTTTTAAACAAGTGATATTTTAAAAACGGGCGGAAGACATATATATTAATTCAGCAGACATTATACATTATGCATTAAACTTTAGAAAATTGGCAGAAAAATGTTGTGAAATGCAGTGAGTTCTTATGAGATGTAAAAATTGTTTATTGTCTTGCAAAAGTTTTGAGACATTAAAAAATTAAAGATAATGTTAAGTATACTTACACGTGAATATTTCTTCTTAAATTCTTGGCCGTAAAAGTTCTGAAATATAAATGTATTTCCAGTTGAAAATTAATCCAAGAACTTTTACCGCAAGGAAATGAAAATTATAATTTGTATGATTTTTTTTGTGAAGTCACACATCACTGAATTGAAATCCCACCTACCCAGTTCTGTCCCACTCCATTTAATTAACATATTACTTAAAAATATTATGCCAAGAAATTTCTGAAACATCCTTCTCTGAATTGAAAATAGGCTGTTAATTATCGCAATCAATACAATTACAGTTCATTTAGAAATAATCTGTTGCAGCCGATCAGTTGATAATTTATGAATGTAATGTCTGTGACTACACTTTTGTAAACAAATTACATAGCAACATTACCAGTTAATAAAAATATGATCAAATTAAGCAGCAGAATACTTCTTTCTGTACCAGTTTAAAGCACTTGGTCCACATAAAGTGTTCATGTCATTTAACACATTAACTACCGAATTGAAAAACACACTCTGGCCGAATTAAATTTTTTTCCCATTTTTATCCTGTAGGTGTTTGCACAAAGTAATCGTTAGTTTTCATAATTGTTTACAGATTTTTATGAATTACACGTCATTTTATAGACAAATGAATGTACTATTACAATAAGCACTATTTGTAACTCTAATAGAGGTTGTTGCTATTTAACGGCCCTCCGATGGCCGAGGACTTGCAATATTTTCACAATTATATCTGCTTGTGCCCCATCTCTATCAAAATCCTTATTTCAATCAATGTGCACACCGTTTTCACTCTTGTCCTCGTCGCTAGATCTATCAGTCAATTGTTGAAACAAGTTTCTAGCCTATTCAGCCGTTAGACTAGATGTACAAGCATTTTTTGTGGTCGTATCACTAGTTGCCACGGTAAACAGTTTTACACGATTTGGTAACTAACCGAAAACGCCAAAAAACATGAACATAATATCAATTTTCCAGTGTTCTACAACAACCATGCTTTGGTAATTTGTTTTCCGGTAGCAACTTAAAATTTCGAACTAGATCAGAAAGTGTTTCAGTACATTTTTCATTTGTTTTATTACTAAAATTAGATCGACGCTCTGAGCGGCTTGCGGTCCAAATGATAGGATTTCAAAAGCCGGTCCCACCGGCTTGCGGTAGTTAATGTGTTAAACCAGCTTATGGGCAGGTAAAGCTTATCAAGCAGGTGCACCACACAACCTATAGGTAATTCTGTAGGGAAACCTGGCGCAGCATACAGTTCATGGGTTACAATGAGTTAAAGTTACCAGTACATTAAAAAGTTTGCATACCTGAGTAAAAATCCCATAAAATGCATCAGAGATAGAGAAAAAAAAAAAACCATAAATGTAAATTCAGCACAGCTGGCCTGATTTGTTTTCTTCATATTTTCCTCAACAGATTCTTTGACACTACTCCCCCTGGGAGAATACTGAATCGCCTGTCTGCTGATACCATAGCTATTGACCAGGTATTATGTCAGATTTTAATCAAATGCATTTGTGTCAAGATTAAGTATTTTTATTTACTTAGATAAATTCATGTATGAGTTTAGAGAGGATGATTCTTGTTTTAACCTCTCAGAAAAAAAGAAAAGAATAACTTTTGTAGAAAATGGCATAGTGAAGTGAACCATGTGAGGTCACTCACTTCTGTTGTTTTTCTGTTGTCTGGTTGTCTATTTCTTTATTTCTCACGAGTGCCTGAAACGTACCTTTATGTGTGTAATATTTATTTATTTTCAGCTCCCTGTAGGGCATAGACCTTCAATAAATACTCCCTAAGACTTCCTGTCCTGTGCTGTCCTTTCAAAATCTGTGTCTGATTCACTTCTCCATGTGTTTATTTTTTGGTCTCCCTTTATTTCTTTTTAGCGTCAGATTGACAGAGTGGTTAGAGCGCTGGTCTCTCGCAGCAAAGGTACCGGGTTCGAATCATGGTACTGACACGCTCCAGTCTACCCAGCTGTAAATGGGTGCCTAACTTTGAGTTAGGGAGGGAAAAAGCAGCGAGGAAGGGAACTAGTCAACCCACGTCTCAATACTGGACCTAGTATGTGTGGCCGCCTGCGCTAACAGGTGGTTATCTCACATGGCCGTTGCATGCCCAGGTTCTTTGCCTCAGTAACTAGCGATGACATGATGAATGATTACAACAGTCACACACACACAGCGAGCGATGACACAATGCCAAACAGAGCTTCCATATAACTAGTCAACACCACAGTCAACTGAAATAGTTTATTTTCAATGTGTGGACCACTGCTGCAACTTGGATCTCTAACAATCTTGGTCCGTCACCCTTCCTTCTTCAACTCTCGTTCAGCATTGAAACTACTATAGTATCTAACCATCAATGGTTGTTCAGGTGCTATCAGTATCTACCTCTTTTTCTTCTTTCCTAACAAATCCTTGTCTATTGTTCATGTCGCTCTGGGTTCAGGTTATCTATGTGATACCGGACGCCTCCGGGGTTGTTCCTTTCCCTTTTATAGATGAAGAATAGGACTACTGTATAGATGTAAATAATTTCACCCTACATACCCTTTTTCTTCTGAATGGAATCTAACTCGCTCCACCGTCCTTCCTTCCTAGTCAAGAATTTATGCTTTCAATAATGTTGGGTTAATCACCACCCAATCTTGTCTCCTTGTCAGAGAATTTTCACAACACATTCTACTTGCGCATTGCCTTCAACATGGCTACCCTCGTCTATATTGGGTATGTGTGACCTGCACTGCTTAACTCACGCTTCTGACTGTTTGCTGAAAAGCATGCCTAACCAGATTTCTGTTCACCTCTTTTTCGATTTCCGTCTCATGCACATTCTTATTCGCGCATCCCCTTTTTCTACTCTATCTAGACTTTCCTATATCTGATTTTCATTATTCGTTCCCTTATGTCACATATGGTGAAGTCTTTAACACTTCACTCCCCCACAGCAGTATCTGCTGTGGGACTACTTTTACCTGTTTCTTTTACTCTTATAGGGAGGTATCTGCTAGGACAATGAAGATGCCTTTTATTACATTTATTCTCATAATCTTTATCTTTTCACTGTGTATTTTTGAACTTCTCATCATCTTTGTCTGTTCTCTGTGTATTTATAAACTCAGTTTGTCTTACCTCCAATCAGATATTCTGATTTTGTCTTGCATCTGATTATGGCACAGAGGAGTGAGGCTGTTAACTTTTAACTTCTTTTCTGCTTGCTGAATGTCTGGGGAATCTTGTAGATCTGGTCTGTTTAAAAGTTCCTCAAAATATTCCACCATTCTCTTCATATATTCTTGTTAGTTGGTTGCTAAGCAAATTTCCATTCTGGTTTTTAATGAGATCATTTCATTGTTTATCAGCTTATTTTTTTGCACTGTTGTACATGCCCTTTATATTTCATTTCTTCTTCGTTCATCCTGAAAAGGACGTTGGTTGCGTTGTGTCCGTTTACAGCGAAGCTGCGATATTTGCGCCTTTCGGCCGACACATCCAACTTCAGCACGGCATTTCTGGGACCGGGTTAGATATTTCATTTGACTGCAGCTTCCTCAGCCTCCATTGCCAACTTATCAATATACTTCCTCTTGTCTCTTCAGGTGTTTCTCCTTACTTACATGTTTGCTTCCGTGTATATTTCATGAGCCTTCGCTCTGGAATTTATAGTTTTGCTTTTGTTTAAATTTGCTGTCTTGTTTTGCTTTGTTTTTTCATATATCTTATTGATAATTTCTCTTGTTATCTATGTGTTATGCTAGTATTCTATTTTTCCCAGAACTTCTCCACGTCTCATTCCATATATTTTTGTGTCTTTTGCCGGTGATTTTTTGCATTTGCTACATCTTCTAGTTATTGGAGTACTTTGTACTTATTCCATATTCTAACAGTAAATTTCTTGTTTGTTTCCCTAATTTCAGAGACATCCCAGATTAAACTTTTGTGTTTAGCTGTTTATTTTTGGGTATCTTTTGAGCTTAATCTTTATTATGGCTAGCAGAAGGTGATGTTCTGATGCCACATCTGCTCCCGTACATACTATTACATTATGTAAAGATGATATAAACTTCTTGTTTATGCATATGATCAATCTGATTTTCTGTCTTGTAGCCTTGCGATATCCATGTTACTTTATATATTCTTTTACATAGAAACATACTTCTTCCTATAGCAAGTTGATTTGGAGCATAGAGATTTATGAATAGTTCTGTATTTTCATTCATTGTCCTAAGCAGCTCCTATCTTTGAACATGTGTTGACCATCAGAATTGTAACATTTTACTTCTCTTTTTAGTCTGGTGTAAAATTCTTCTTTCACTAATTACTCTTTGTCATTAGTTGGTGCACACACTGGATGATGATCTGTACTTTTATTTTGGCAGTTTTGAATGTTGCTGATATTAATCTGGGTCCCATAGCTTCCCATTCTGTGAATGCTTTATACGCTTCCTGTTATGGCATTACAGCCATTCCTTCACTGTGTTGTGCACTTTCTTCCTCATGACCTGAGGATAGCAGCATTTCACCAGTCTTCAGCTTCTTCCTTTCTGTTCCCCTCTACTTTATTTTGTACAGTCAACAGGATGCCAAATTTTAAAAATCATTTCTGCTGCACCTATGCAATTTTCCCTAGTTCATTTATCACCTTTTATTTACTATTCTATTACATACGAAAATTATATGAAGGTTGCATCTCTTTAAGGGAATTTTCTCAAATTTAGAATAGCCAAAATAAAATAGAAAACCTAAACAGTGTAAGGGTTTCCTTGCAACGTTTGAAATATACTTTTGTATCTGTGGTACATTTCAGCGTCTTGGTGGTCACATGGAGAATCTACTGCGCTGTATGCTGTTCACACTATCAGCTGTCATTGTGAATGCAGTCACCACACCATATTTCCTGTTTGCTGCTGTTCCTTTCTTTGTTCTTTACTACTTTCTGCAGAGATTTTTCCGCACCACAGCAAGGTAAAGTATTTTTAGACTTGATGGTAAGGAATGTATCATTCATCATCATTTTTCTTTTCGCTCCCTTTGGAGTATGGAATCACCACGGTAGCTGGTCCCCTTGCAGGAGGCATGCACAAAGCATACACATGCTCTTATAAGAGTGGTTTCGGCAGCAGTTCATTTTATGTCTTGAGGTTGCCAACCTCATGCACAAACCAATATTAGTGGCCTTGTACGACATGCCTGAGGGAGCAGTGATCTCATACTTTCTTTGTCTCATAAAAGACCCTGGAAACTACACAGCAGTTGTTACATTTTCAGAAGACATTTTGTTCAAACATACAATGGGTCTTTTGGAAGAAATTTTCACAGGAGCTACAAAATTGTAACTTTTTGAAAGAAAGACATCTTATAAGGTAGACCAGGGGTAGGGAACCTTTCCATGACAAAGAGCCAAATATTTTATTTTGTCTCCATTTTAAGAAACTGAAGAGCTGCATGACAAAAGATCACATGGTATCCCTCATTCACTAAAAATTAAGTAGTAGAGAGCCGAGAGCCACACGAGATGGCTCAAAGAGCCGCATGCGGCTCACGAGCTGCTGGTTCCCGACCCCTGAGGTAGACTAATTCTTCAAAGCTGCTGTGGTAGCCATGAGTGCTATTCAGTGCTGGCTAAAAGAGTGCTAGTGAAGCCAACTGACCTAGCAAGCCAGTAGTCAGATACATATATATATATATATATATATATATATATATATATATATATATATATATATATATATATATATATATATATATATATATATATATATATATATATATATAATTGTTATGGTTTGTCCCTGCCTAATGGCAGAAATGAAACTCTGATTGAGGGAGGCAGTTATTAAAATCATTTTAGAAAAAACACATATACCATGGGTAGTTGTGAATTAGTGGTTAGAACATTTGTCTTCTAACCTTATGTTCTACTACCAATTCCCGCCGGTTTTTAAAATTAATTATAAAGCATTTTTATTTATTTATTTTAATTCAGTTGTCCGGCTTCAAGTTTTATAATTGTGTTTTTGTTAACTATAGTTTTGAAGTGTCTGTAAGTGAGCTGACAGGCTCACTTGCTCTGTGAAAGGTGAAAGGCAGAAGGAAATAGAGAAGAAGTTGAATACAGGAGAAATGGTGCTATTCTCAAGATATGAGACCAAACTTCTCTGCTGTCTGGTTACTTGCTAGTGGATTTAATAATGCTAAAAAAAAGACAAGAAGGTTTTTAAAAATCAAGGAAAAGGTGAATAAAGAGAGTGACTGAACCTTGCAAGAGGGGAGAATTATTATACAGGCACACATAATTCAAGACAGAGCCATTATAACTTCAATAGTTTAATTTCTACTAATGAGAAGGGTGTTGGAACATTTGGGACCCAAATATGTTTTTAAACATTTCTTAGTCAGGAAGCCCTCTTAAATGTGCTCTTAAACATGAACTGCTGTTGAGATGTCGTTTCCATTTTTGTTACATAAAAGTCCAGGGAAAGAAAAACTATGTTCAGTGTTGAAAACTACATAGATTGTTTTGATTTTTGTTTTCAAGCATTTCAGTTGTGTAAGAAAGGCTTGGCTTGTAATATTATATTCATTGTTCTTACTACATTGTTTAATGTAGTAATGTTAAACCATTTCTATTATTTAATAAAGGCCTTCTGTAAAAAGTAGAGGTTGTCCCATAGCAGATATAGCCCTAGGGGAGTGAAGGGTTATAGAATTAACTATAATGGGTCCAGTTTATGAGTGGGGATGATCAGTTCCCTTCCTAACTGTCTTTGCCTTCCTTAACTCAGAGGCAGAGTCATGTACCCATTTACAGCTGGATTTATTGGAGTGATTCTACCTGGTTTTGAACCTGGAACCTGGAAACTTTGCTGCAAGAGGCAAGCGCTCTTACCACACAGTCAATTGGACTCTCTGAAAAAGGCCTTAGCTTACAATATTATATCATCACCCTTTTCCTTTGTGCTCCTTACAGAGCATAGAGCCACCACTGTAGCAGGTGCCCTTGCAGGAGGCCTGCACCAAGCATTCACATGCTCTTGTAGCGGTAGTTTCTGTAGCTATTTGTTTGACATTCTCAGGTTGCCAGCCTCATGCACAGCCTCATATTATTTGCCTTGTGTGACATGCCTAAGGGTACAGTAGTTCTGTTCTTTCTATATATTTTCAGAGACTCCTGGGAACTACATGAGGCTTATACAGTTATATGCAGGTTTTACAATTGTTAAGGACTTTTAGCTAATAAAAAAGAGCTTTAACTCTTATTGTAATCTGTGTTCTTACTGTATAGCTTTTCCTGTAGGTTTTTACAGTCATTGAAGGAAGGTTTTAGCTTATCTAATTGTAATATGTTCTCTGATTTGGAAAGACATGAGCATAAGTTGCACATTTGTTACAATAATTTTCCAGTTGTGTTGACATACTTCAACATTTCAGAGAACTTCAAAGATTAGACAGTATTACAAAGTCTCCAGTGATTACTCACTTGTCAGAGACACTTAATGGGCTGACAATAATTCGAGCATTTGGGTAAGATGTTTAGGTTTTGTTACGTAAGTCTTGGTGTGTTAGTCTATGGTCATAATGCCAGGTCAATTATTAAATGGCAGTTGCATGAAGAGGTAGCAGTGTTAATGGAGATTGTTTTGAGGAGGAGCAATATCAAATTAAATGTATGAAGAAGGAGCAGTGATATAAAGTATATTAACTAAATAAAAAATAAAGAAGTAGTGACACTCTAATATGAATAGGGAAAAGTGGTAAAGTAACAGTATTAAAGGAGCAGTGATATAGTAACAGGGGTGAAGAGGTAGCAGTAATATAGTAACAGTGGTGAAGAGGGGGCAGTGATATAGTAACGTGAAAAGGGAATGTAGTGTAGCAAAAGTGGCATAGTAATGGTGTAATAAACGAATGGTGAAATATCCACAGGGTGAGGTGGTGTGGAGACGTGATATTTCTTGACTCATATTTCTCATGATAATTTGAAATTGTAGAGTTTAAAATGGCTGTATTTAACTCATTCTAACCCACAAGGTGTATGGTGCACCAGGTTACCCTATAGATCTACCCGCGGGCAGCATGGTGCACCTGCTTGATACAAGTTCCGAATTTGAACAAAAAATTAAGTTGCCATAGCTTGTTAAATCATGTAAACACTTCATGTGGACAGCTTATTTTGAACTGGAAGTGAAATAAGTGTTCTGGTGTTTAATTTTTGCATACTTTTATCAATTAATGACATCATTAGGTAGTTTGTTTACAAGTAGTGTAGTCACGTGCCGTAACAGTCATAAACTATCAGTGGATCAACCGCAATAGATTATTTCTAAATTAATTTTAGCGTTAATAACCTATTTTTTATTCTAAGAAGGACATTTAACAAATTTGGTATCCTTAAGTAATAAATTAATTAAAATGTGTGGGACAGGTCTGTGTAAGCTAGATTCCAGTTCAGCAATATATGAATTCACACACACAAAAAATCAGAGGAATTTGAATTTGTTTTTATCATACTTCTTGGATTAATTTTCAACTGGATATACATTTCGATTCCTGGGCTTTTACCGCCAACGAATTAAGTAGAGCTGAAATATTTCCAAGTAAGTGCACAATTTTGATTAATTTTTATTTTTTATTTGTTATGGTTTCTATACTTTGCAAGACATAACAAACAATTATATCACATAAGAACTCAACATTGTTTCACAACATTTTTAAGCCAGTTTCCTAAAGTTTCATGCATAATACATATATCTGCCGAGTTAATATATACATCTACTGCCTGTTTTTAAAACATCACTTGTAGAAAAATAATATGCCTCCATTTTGGGGCCTGGGTAAAACCAGAAAACTGCCTTGGTTAGAATGAGTTAAAGCCCAGTTTGGTTTTAAAAAAACTTGACATAAAGCTTTTCCTCATTTGCCTTTCTAAAATATAAAAAATATTGCTGGTTTTTCAAGAATTTCTATTCTGTTTAACAGTTTCATTGATCTGTTTCATGTTGCATACCTAATTTTCTCATTGTTCTGTTTCATTTTGCATGATGGTTTTCTTTGCACTATTTTCTATTTTCAGAAGTTTTCTTTTTCATGTTTTATGGCATTTTAATTGTAATATTTCATATTGCATGTTCAGTGTTGTTGCACTGTTTGATTTAGCAAATTTTTTGGTTTTCATTGTGTTACTTCATGTTGAAAAATTTTTCAAAAAGTGTTTATATTCTTTGATGTCATTATTTCATAATGACAGTGTATTATGTTGCTTTGTTTAGTGTTTTGGTGAGTGCTTAAGTGGTTGAATGGTAAATATGCTTGTTTGTCTCACCAAAAAAACTGGGTTCACAGCCAGGTGGCATAACACTCTAGTTTACACAGCTGTGAAAAATGGGTCCAGACTCTGCTCTTAAGTTATGATAGGCAAAGGGGCGATGAGGAAGGGAACTGGCCATGTCCACCTCATAAAGCTGAGACCTAATATAAGTGATGTCTCTAACACTCACTCCCATACTGCAGTATCTGCTATTGAATTTCCTTTATCTTTACTTATATGTGATCGTTTGATGTTTGGTCGAGTATCTAGACTGGTTCAAACCAGGTCACATCATACTCCAGTCTACCCAGCTGTGAAAAATGGGTACCTCACTCTGCTCGAGTCAGGGAAGGGAAAGGCACTGAGGAAGGGAGCTGGCCACCTGCACCTCGTAAAGCTGAGACCTAGTGTAAGTGATATCTCTGACACTTCACTTCCCTCTGGTAACATTTGCTACAGGACCACCTTTACTGTTACTGTTTTATTTGTTATGATCTGTTTGATGTTTTCAGTGTATTTATAATTTTTATGTTATTGTTTTCATTTTACATTTCTGTAGTGCACATGTCATACTCACGCCCCCCCCCCGCGCCCGCCCCCCCCCCCCCCACGCCCCCCCCCCCACCCCCCCACCCCCCCCACCCCCACCCCCCCCCCCCCCCCCCCCCCCCCCCACCCCGCACCCCTTAGAACCACCCCCCCCCCCCCCCATACCCCCCCCCCCCACCCCACACCCACCCCCTGGTCTCCTGGGTAGTGAGATCAGATGCCTAACCTTCTCGGATAAGGGTGATAAGATAGGAGGTCCCGTGTGCAAGATGCGCACGTTAAAGACCCCACGGCAGTTGGAAATGGTACAAAATAGGCCTATCAGGCCGCTGCCCTGGCAAAATTTAAAAATTAGAAACCTACCCACCACAAAAATATTTATAGAATGTGTGATTCCTATTTACATACTTTGGGATTCTCACCAGTGCTATGGATTTCGTGACTGTGCTGAGATCCTCCTTGTGTGATCTAAAGGAGGAGATCGGAGCACTGATGGAGTTGTACATGTGCAATGAAGATAGTCCTTAAAACCAAACCAAAACAAACCAGTGCACGTGTGACCATTTCTCAAGACACTTTTTTATATTTTATGTTTAATATTTTCATTGTACTTATTAAATCAGCATGTTCAAAGTTTTCACTGTAATATTTTTAGTTGTCTGTCTGATATTTTTGTTGTACCCTTTCAGTATTCAGACAGACTTCAAGAGAAGAGCTTTCAAGGCCATAGATTGTAATGTAAATCCCTTCTTGTTCATACATACTGCTAATAGATGGCTGGGTATACGTCTAGTAAGTGTTTCATTTCTCTGCATTCACATTAATAACTAGATTAATCTCAGAATTTCCCAGCATTTGCATTGGTGAAGAATTTTTTAAAATGTGTGCATTTTTGAATATTTCAGTTCTTTATTTTTGTTTGTTTGTGTCTTTGTTTTGTTTTGTTTTTGTTTTTTGTTTTGTTTTTGCTTAAGCTTGTCTCTTAAATGAATATTATAGTTCATATTTTCAGCATTTGCTTTAATTAATATTTTCGTCTAAGGCTTCATTAGTCATTTCTTTTTTTCATTCCTTACAGAGCTAGTTCCCTTGCAGGAAGCCTTCGTTAAATCCCCGGTTTTCTGGTTGTGGTAGTTTCTATAGCAGTCTGTTTGACATGATGAGGTTACCAGCCCTGTCTACAACCTTATATTAGTTGTCTCTTAAGGAGAGCAATTGGCCTGTTCTTTCTTTGTCTTCCCCAAGACCCCCGGAGAACAACAATGGGCCTGGCTTCTTAGCGTTTACATTAACAAATATTTTCTTGCATGGTTTCTCAGCATTGACATAATTATTTCTACATTATTCTATTCTATGTGTGCCAGCTAGTATTTTGGGCACAAGCACGATAATTTTATTTTAGCATTAATGTACCTTACAGAGTATGTGCTCTTTGAATATTTTTTTAAGTTTTAACATTAAAATCATCTTCTAGCATAACTGAGTTTTGGTTCACATTTTTGTAGCTGTGGCTGTTTTTGTTGTGTTGAAGCATGTGTATTCTACAGTCCTGTTTTAACAGTGGTTAATGGAGTATAATGATAGTATTTATGAGTTGCAAAAGCATCATTTATTTTGTTGCATCTGGGAAATAATTAATCACTTCAGTATTTCTAAAATTAAAATTTTGTCACAATTTCTCTCAAGAAGAGGAGTTCAGGTATCTTGACGGTGGAACTTGGCCATTTTCATTTATTTGATGGCAAAATTAGTCCAGCCCTGACTTCACTCATGAAACTTGAAACTTGTGCTGTCAGTTCTAAAATGACAGGACTTTGATGGATCATGATCCAACTGAAGCAAGCTCCTGGACATTTGGGAACTAGGCATTTTACTTGAACTCTCTTCAGACCTGATATTTTGTATCATTTTCTCATACTCTGACATATCTGACTTCTGATAGTCCTTGATACATTTTAATTTGAAGTTTACCCAAGAG
Source organism: Oreohelix idahoensis (assembly GCA_024509875.1). Lineage (NCBI taxonomy): Eukaryota > Metazoa > Mollusca > Gastropoda > Stylommatophora > Oreohelicidae > Oreohelix > Oreohelix idahoensis. The sequence continues at coordinate 1,300,520 of JAMPIV010001221.1, read as the reverse complement.
TGTTATACATCAAATTGTTTGTAATTGAACAGACTATCATAGTTAGATGTAAAATTAATATTGTTTTAATTTATATTGATGTATGTTTTTAAAAACTGAAGGAAAGTCTAGAGGAAAAATACACAAAAATTATAAACATGATATTTTACAAAGAAGACCAAAAAAAAGTATTATCCGAATAATTAACAACAGTCACATTTTATTGCAGTGTGACCATTTCTGCATCATATGTTACATTTCCAAAACAATTAAAGATTAAATAATAAAATTATGAGAATTTTTGAAATGTTACATAACTAGGCTTTTTTGTTTTTAAAATATTCAAAAAATAAAATCTTCCACTGAATACATTACAGTTATTATAAGTAGCTGAAACATCTTAGCTTAATTAAAAAATATGACTTCAGTAGACATATTTCTAGTGTAACACTGTATGATAACTAACACATCAGTAAAATCAGTTATGAGGGTGACATAATAAAGGCTCAACATATCTTTATATATTTCCTACTAAGGCTTGTGGTATTCTGACAGACAATTTCTACTGGCATGAAAACAAAAAAAAGTATCACAAACTTTACATTTAACTTTAGTTTTTCTTCAATCTTTACAGTCTGATAGCAAAGCTTACAACTTCTTTTTGTCTTTGTAAACTCGGGGTCCATAGCATACCGAGAAAAAACTAGTGGCTTTGAAGCGAGTGGTACATCATCATACAAACCTATGTTTCCCAATTCCCTGATTAGTTCTGTAAAATCTAGCTGGCCATATCTAGCTGGTCTTTTCAGTTCTACATCTGGGTGTTTTTTCTGCCAGTCTTGAAATAGAATGTAAGCATTTACCCTAGCAATATCCAGAAAGTGAAAAAAAAGAGTTTTCCAGTATTTATTGGTCTTTCTCAAAACATTGTACTTGTTAATCAGCAGGTCACTCTTGTCCACTCCTTTCATATATATATTGTAATCCCTAACAAGATTTGGTTGTCTAACATTACGTTCTCGAAAATTCCCATTAACATTAGTTCTACACTTAGCCATTTGCATTAGCCATTTATGGCCATTTGCATTGTGAATGCTTGAAACCAGTGTTATAGTTTTATTATCTCTCCACTGCAGTGCTAGTAATTCTTCATCTCTAACCCACCTCATTGCACCTCTAATACTATTTTTTTCAAATTTCTTTATATTGGAAAGTGCAACTTGAAACCGCTTTCTGTTTCTAAGAAATGTGCTACAAGATCCAATCCTAACTTCCACAAGTCCTTCAACAACTGAATGTATCTATAAAAATTATCAAAATAAACCCTATATCCTTGTCTCACTTAAGATTTCATAAGATTCATAACTACAGTATAAGCTAAACCAAATGGTCCATTTGCAGTGTTCCTACCTAAATAAACATCAAAGTCATAGGTGTATCCACTAACAGCATCAGCAAGAACCCATAACTTCATCCCCCATTTGGTTGGCTTGTCTCTAATATACTGTCGAAAAGAATAACACCCTTTATTTCTAACCATTCTTTCATCAACAGAAACATTTTGATAAGGTTGGTATAGCTTTTTGCACTTCATTCTAATATATGTTAACAACATTCTCACCTTACATAGCTTATCTTGAGGGTCTTCAGTCTTTGGATCTGAAACTTTAAAAAAACTCATTATAGCCATGAATCTGTTTCTGAACATAAATGCCCTGGCCCACAGTCCATTGTATAGACTTTTTCTTGACCAGAGGCGATCAATACTTGGGGCTGGTACAAAACCAGCATACATTAGTAACGCACAAAAGTGATAAAACTCCTCTGGAGGAACATCATATCATCCAGTAAAGACAGTAGGCTTGTTAGGTCCTATCTGCTCTGCAAATTGATTTGTAAATTGACACAGGTAACCAACAGTGTCAGCAGTGAAATACAGTTTGAAGAAGTCAATGGGCTTCAAAAACTGCTTTGTATTTTCTCTAGTCCTTACTTCTGACAGTTACAGACCTGGAACCCTCTCAGGCAAAAAGGATGGAGGCTTGGAAGGTGGGCCTTTGTCATGGGCCTCATAACCAAAACACCTGCAAGAAGAACAATTTAAAATTAATTTTTACAGATCAGAAATAGAATTAAAAGTTACAGTTCAGTGTACACAGGAAAATTGACACACATTAAATTTTACCGTACAAAGGAATTCTGTCAATCATAAAGTCATATGATGTAAATAATAATTTTAAAAAGCAGAGACAAAGAGCAAATGAGGTCAGAAAAATCAGCTTTTTCACAGTTTAAGTCTGACCCCCTTTATATTTCTTTCCTGGTGCCATAAGTTCTTTGTTAACTGTTTAAATGGTGAAATATTTGTTTCTGTTTTTCAAAAACAAACAAAGCAGCTATACTGATTACAATAGGCCACTAAAACGACTGTTTTACCTCTATTCAAAATCAGCTGTTATCATTTCGGTAACGAAGTAACATATCTTTGCATGTACGGCTGGTGATTTGAGTTGTTCTGAGCTGTATTTTCACCATCCAACCATGTTTCCAAGTCCTCTGAATAATCGTCAGAACAGGAATCTACATCACTAGATGCGTTGTAGTCACTATCAGACTGCATTTTTTTTACAATAACTTAAGTCGAGTTGTTAAAAAAATATCCAAAATGGCGGACGGACAAATGCTGTGTTTACATTTTTCTGCATGTAATTTCAAAGTCAAAATAAGTGAAAGCTGTATATTTTTTAGCACAGATATAATTGTTAACATGTATTCTTAATATAAAACATTGATTTGAAGTCAAAATTACAAAATAAATGCTTTTTTTACTTCAAAAGTCATCGTTCCATTCGGAACGATTTTTTTATTTCCGGTCCGAAGAGTGTTAAGAAGAAAACTCCTCAACAGATAGATAGATATTGTCACCTAACCTCTGATAACAGATTTGTCGCAGACTACATTAAGAATTTTGTCTCCATTGTTTCTTTTATATACTTTCATTGATGCAAATCAGGCAAGCTAACAGTTGCCAGATTTCTGTGGCAGGAATTTTCTGCATATAATATACCTTAAAAAGGTCCTCCCAGCCATAGAGTGAGTGGCACTTTCATTTAATGAAACACACAGTCAGATATGTGACATGTTAAAAGATTGAAATGTGTTTACTCTGCAGGACATTGAGGAGACATGGGGTGAAGGACCCGTTGCACAATACCAATCAGTAGATCTAACAACACATCTAACAATTGAGATATTGACACTTTACACCCTTAATTCCTAATAAACCAATCCAGATAAACATTTCTGTTGTAAAGATTAATTTCTTACTCTGTCTTAGTTCTGGACATACAAGATTACTGTTTTGCTGATAATTTCCTTCCCATATTGATGACATCAATAGGAATTGTAGTTTTCCAGTTGTTTGCTATTACAAAATTGATAGGAATGAAACAAAAAGGACAAAAGTACAATTCAATGAATTTCATTTAGGGAATTAAGAAGTAGCAGCAGAATGAAAATACTAAGGTTAAAAAAAAATCAGCCATCATGGGTAGACCAAATTAGAAACCTAAGAATCTTAGAAGACACCCCGAAAAAAAAAGATATTATTATTCATTATCAAAGTCCTTTAAATGTTTCTAGCTATTATCACCTCGTCATTTATATTTACTCAGAAGGACATGAATGTCTGTATAGTTTTATTTGCAATGGATATTATCATTTTTTTTGGTTAGCCTCCATCCTTTATTTTTGCCATGGAACATTGGGCTCCATTTCTTACTTTCTTAGTATAGTTGATGGAACATTTCCTTAGAAGTTAATTCATACTTTCCCCCCTCTTTTTTTGTTTTGTATTTCAAACACAGGATTTCTTGAGCTGTCTCTTGGTGTTCATATCATCAGTTGCTGGTCTAAGTTCAGGACTCCATAAGTTGGCCAACCCTGCTTTCATTGGCCTGTGTATCACGTACACTCTCATGGTAAGGCTGATATTGTGGTCTCAATTTGAATGTAGGCCAGAGAAAATCCTACTATTTATGAGTGAACAGTCATGATTTTGTTCAAGAGAAGGCCATATTAAAAAGAAAATGAGTAGTGATATGATTACAGAAGATAAGAATAACATTTTTATTACAGGGAACATTCACAGGACCAATCATCATTTTCATTTGTGCTCCCTACAGAGCATGGACCCATCCACTGCAGCTGGTCCCTTTGCAGGAAGCCTGCACCAAGCAGTCACATGCTCTTGCAGCTGTGGTTGATGCAGCAAATTGTTTGACATGATGAGGTTGCCAGCTCCATACTGTGATGTGGCACTGTAATTCTGACTTTCAACCGGCCCGATCCTGTTCTTTTATTTTGAATTTTCACCAGTTTTATTTTCTTCTGATCACGCGATTTTCCGTTGTTTACGGAAATCGCTATTTTCGGGCCCGCTTTTCCACCATTTTATTTCTTCTCATTTGAATATATATCGTGTTTGGTATTTTTTTTTGAGTAGATAAATTAAATGGGTTCGTTTATGATGGTAGGTTTATTTTATTCTAGCATCAGTTTACTTTCTTCTGATTTTTCGCGATTCCCGTAGATTCGTTGTTTACGAAAATAATCGCCATTTCCGGCACGCGATATGACGAGGCCGGAAGCACGCGGCCGGAAGCACGCGGGGTTTGCGTAGGTGGCCAGTATTGATTTTTCCTAGCGCTCCCATTGGTCCGAGTGAAAACTTAGGATAGACGTGGGAGGAATTCGCGTGGGTGTTTTCTCTTGTATATAATGAGACAGAAAAACGGGGATTCGTTCTCTATGAAAAATAAGTGTCAGCCGCAAGACTTCGCAATTATCGTCTCCATTGGGGGAAAAACCACGATAATTTGGTATGTACCTATTTTATTAATCGTTTTACTAATTAGTGGGGTTTTTGATAAATCTCGGCCCGTAAGTTAAGTCAGTGGGAGACATTAACTTAAAGTTTAAACGGTAGCGCCATTAATTATTATCTTTGTAGAACGATGTAAACGTAAAAAGTGTGCATAAGTCTTTTTAGGATTTTTTGGCAGTAGATCGGAGAGTGTGAAGTTATGAGAGACACGTGTGCTCCTAATGGTAGAATATTGGGAACTCCCCATTTATTCCTGTATATTTTCTAATGTAAATTTATGGGGAAATCCCTGATGTGTTCGTTAATTTTTCTGAGCCTTAAAAATGTGAGAAATATTGTCGGAGGGTTCAGATTTACGTTGTAAATGAATTATACTGCTTAGGGGAGGAAACTATTCCTATAGGGAGATTTAATTTAAATAGGAGTAAGCCGGGGAAACTCCTGTGTTAATGGGTAAAAGGATTTCCCTATTTTTGTCAAGTTTGAACACGTGATCGGCCATGCGTAACGGCCATGTAACGTGTCAGACGGTGTCGGGAGGTTTTGTTTATTTTACCTGGCAGATTTTAGTAGAAGGAGTGTGATTTTAGTGCCACGTGGGATAGTATTATGTATTGTTGTGAAGAACGAGAGAAAGGGGAGAAGAAGTGAGAATGAAGAGACACGTGTATAGAATTATTTTATGTATCGTATATGTTAGAGATAAGCGATTTTAGAGAGGGTGTACATTAGACGCTGTTTCTTTTAATTTCAGCGAGTCACGGCGGAAACAGTGGGGAGCATAATTTTGTCAAATAAAATTATCCACGGCAAAAGACATATCTCAGGGTCAGTGTACTCGAGTATCGTCAGGAGCAAAAGAAAATTACCCTATGGTCTCTGGCAGTGAAGTCCCTATGCTTCAGCTGGACCGAGGTTTATTTATCAGACAGCCGAGAGCATCGCTATTATAGTCTCTAGCAACGGCAGGTGGCCGGGAGACTGGTTTAATTTTTGTACAGCCTGAAATCAAGGCTGTGTTTTTTTTTTTTCCTCTAACTCCGGAGCGGGTTAAAAGAGGGAAGCTATTCAGCAGCAGAGAAGTTTTGTCGACAGTTTATCAAGCACCTCAGGCTTGATACCTGAACAGCATCGTCATCACCAAACTCAGGAACAGGTGACAGGGTTACCATACCTAGGTCCTGATAGAAATCGAGAAGAGAGTAACGGAGACGTCGCATCACCAGCCCTCGAGTGTTAGAGAGACACTGAGATCAAGAGAGAAAGGTAGAGAAGGAGGGAGAAAAATAGACAGGACCAGTAGGGTCTGTTCAGTATCCATTTGACGGATAGACACTGAGTCTGCGTTCGAAAAACCAAGTATTATTTTTAGCATTTCTTGTGGTGTAGTTATAGGCGCCTATCGCCTAACAAGTAGAAAGCTGTGTAGCCGTTCGTTGAGGAAGAGTCACCAGGACTAAGACAGTAGAAATTTATTAGTGTTAGAGAGTGGAGGCTAAAAGTTGACAGCCCCACCAAATTAGATTTGGTTTAAATCACTAACCATTTTTATTGTTCCTCAGCAGGGTGACAGAAAGAGCGAATGTGAGTTGGGGTTTTTTGTTGTCTCTCAAGTCTCTCAATTTAATTGTTACTTTGGTTTTTCCAGGCCGTGCAACAGTGCACGCTATCGACTGACTTGATGATGTAATATGCCATTTTATGTTTTCCTTGTATGTAAATAAATATATACATATATTATTTACTGGATCAGCTTCTATTCTTTACTGTACTTACTCTATGTTGTCTGTATAGTGGTGTTTGTGGTCGTAATTATACACCTTATCTCCTTGTGTTTCAAGGCAGTCAGAGGTGGGGAGACTATAGCCATTTTTTTTAGTCACGAAGCGGCAGGGGGAGATTCAAATCCTGGGTCTATCTCTTGAGCCAATAGTCTCACCTGTCCACAGGCATGTCATTTTCCATCTAAATTCTATCTTCTCAGACTTTCTCATACTAGGGTCTTGCTTTCATTCAGGCACACTCTATAAACTTAAAACCACTTCGTGACACATACACAAACTAATGTTAGTCACCTGAGGATGCAGTAGACCTATTCTTTCTTTGCCTCTTCAGGGGGGAACTACACGGGGCATTAACAGTACTGCACATAAGCACCCCTTCTGACGACCCTCAGAAGGGACCCTGATACCATCACAAGAACAGCTATGCTATGGACCCCCGAGGGAAAGCGAAAGAGAGGCTGACCAAAAACAACTTGGCGGAGAACTGTGGAAGCCGAGATGCAAAGAATGAACCAGAGTTGGGGCACTGTATGAAGGATGGCCACCGACCGAGCAAAGTGGAATCAATTTGTTGTTGCCCTACAGGACGCCACCAGGCGGATGCCTACTGACTGCTTTGACGGTTGGCGGTTATGGATCAAAGAAGAAGAAGAAGAAGACATTAGATCATCATTTATTGTAATAGATTAATAATTTTTGTTGTGAAAAAAGGACTCCCAAAGTACATGTGCAATATATGAAAAAAACTATGTTTCACGTTGTTCATGTGAAACCATGAAAAGAAAAACATTATATTTTCTCACCCCTTTTTACTTTATTAACAACAAGGCAGTTATGAGAGACTTCATTTTATTAATTTTTATTTTTTTAAATTCTTTTGTTTTTTAATTTTATTGTTTGTTTGTTTCTTGGAAAGGGGAGGTCACACACGAAAACATTCATACAAATTTAGTTTTGATTTACTCTATTCGGACTGATTTGAGGAGGGAAGAATGTACTATATTTGGGTATTGGAAATCTGACTTTATTTTATTGAATTATTACACCATATGTCCTAATTATAACCCATCAGTGGTTGAACGGGATACTTTATGAAAAAAAAAATTAATTATATTTTAGAGAGGACTGTTTGTAGCTACATAGTTGCTAAATAGGAGAGCAGGTGCTGTGAGATGTTTTCATAAATAATTTCAAGATTTCAATCAAATTGCACTGACTTAACTTACAACAATAATAGTTATGCATAACAAAGTGCTTGGTCGTAAGTGATATTGCATTTTAATGTTATATTTCAGTTGACTAAGAATTTTTTTTTCATGTCTTGAGTTATGAGCACAAGATTTGAAATGGATGCTCATCATTGAATTTTGAAACTATTGTCGCAGTAGATTTTTTATACTTAACTCTTACTATCCTGCAAGCCCCGTGAAGTGGCGCGGGTTTAGTACCAATTTTACGGCTCGCCAGTTCAAGTGGCGCGCGACGGTAACGATAGCTAAACTAGTGCGTAAAAACGCGGTTTTAGCTCACGTATAGTAAGAGTTAATATGTTCCGAGATATATGACTTTAAAGTTAATATCTAAAAAAAGTAGTAATAAATTGTGCAGTTTTACAGCATCACTTGCAAGAAATAAATATTTTTATTCGATTTCAGATGTCTATCTGACAAATGTTTTAAAATACAATGAAAATTTTCTGTGACAAATTTCATGTTGATTGATGAATAAATAAGCAAGTTATAGTTAAATAAAAATTTGTAACATATTACAAGGTTTTGAGAAATTAATGGTTTTCTTCATTGGAAATGCACAATGGCTTATGAACATGTGATATTCAAAGTCAAAAGATAAAGTTTTAGACTGTTTTTTACAATTTATTGTGATATATTTAGATTCAGGAGATTCAAAACTACCAGAAAGTAGACGAGTTCAAATTTTCATTGTTATCCAGTGTCTCCACTTCGCTTAAAGTTTTTATTTGATTATGGTTATAGAGGTAAGATTGAGTTTGATGGTGATAGTGGAGGTAATTGATGAAGAGAACTAGCAAGAAACAAGAAGAATATGGACCTTACAATAACAACACTAATGAGACAGAAAATCATGTGGGTACTGGTCTAGAAAGCGGGCCCCAGACTTTTTCCGAGAAACGAAACACAATTTACGAAATGGTAAACGAAATATGTATCGTATGAGGGGGAGATAACCCAACCGTCTTGCCGTAGCTGTCACATGTCTGTTCGTCTGGGGTATCATGACCATTTGATGCACAAACGACCTCGACCGGCGATGGACACCTATTCAGATGCAGTCGGCTCGGAATTATGTGCTCGATCGGCGCATCCAATAAAGTTAAAACGCTCCGGCACGGAACATTCAGCTAATGAGCGAAACACAATTAAAGCACGAAACACTGCTAAAGGCAAATAGTGGGCGGTTGATACAAAAGTCGGATCGGGAGTTGTTAAATAAAAAGTCGGATTCGCGTTTTCAAAAATCTGAACTTCCGGGGCCCGCTTTCTAGACCAGTACCATCATGTGTTTTGAGCAAATTTTGAGAACAAATCTCATTCATCCCACAACATGAACATTTAATATTAGAGTTGAGGTTGCTAGAAAAAGTAAATAGCCTAGGTGAAAATTGGTTGGCAGACCACTTAAAGAAATGCAGTATCACAGCATGCCGTGCTTTACTATGTATAGTTGATTAGAAATCAATAATAGGTCATATCTGTTAATGCTTCACAACATAAGCAATAAGGTAAAGGAGATACCAATTACATGACTATTGAGGCATATTGGGAATATGGTGTTAGGCTCATATTTTCTTGACCATACACTAGAGGTGATGTGGTGCGCATCACGTTGGCCGCCTTTAACCTTCCCAGAGTTGCTCTGGTACCAAATTCATGAGGCTGGGTCAACCCCGGAGCTGTTTATGGTCTAAAAAAATCCCACTTCAACTGGAGATCCAACCAGGACTGCTGAGCTGGGAAGCCAGTGCACCAACCACTGCCCTACTTAGCATAAGCAGTAGAAAAGAATAAAGAGAGCAAAAAAAGTAGAACATCTTAGCGCTGACACTTTACAGTATTTTGAGTTTAGACTTCCAAAAAGTATACTTTCTAGCATTTTTTGAAATGTTGTTCTTAGGTTTCTGGTCAGCTGAACTGGATAGTGAGGATTTCCACAGAAGTTGAACTGAGTATGAATGCTGTGGAGAGGGTCTTAGAGTACACGGACATGGAAATGGAACCCACAGTCACATCAGATGGTATGAACAAAGCAGGAATGCCTTCAACTTACAGGCTTTAATGTTAGCTGCTTCAGCTGAACATATAAGATTTTTGTTTGTCAGTATTTATCATCATCATCACTTTCTTTTTTTGCTCCTTATGGAGCGACCACTGCAGCTGGTCAGCTTACAGCAAGCCTGAATCAGACATTCACATGCTCTTGTAGCAATGATTTCTGAGCAGTATTTTACATGATGAGGTTGCCAGCCTCATGCATAATTGATCATAATTCAGTAGAGATAGTCAATTTGATAAATCAAACCTTAAAACCTCATAGCAGTATAAAGGTGGCTGTTACCTCTCACTTTGCTCACAGGCTTGTTAAATCATCGCTGTGCGCAACGGAGCAGAACACGAAAACGCTTCGAGTGTGAAAGTGTGCGAGTGGTGAAAGTTGTGTCGGACAGGTAATTAGGATATAACGTAGGCAGGGGAAGGTCCTTGTTCGGGCAGTTAGTTTTGGCTTGTGTTTTCAGTGTGTACGGATATTTATGTGAAAGCAACAGACCAGTGTTCAATGTTATAAAATATTTCAGAGTCAGGATAATTGACTTACTACATTATGATGTGTGCCTGATTGTAAGGAGAAGGACAGTAAGTTATTTGAGTGAACACGGTTTTGATTTGTAAAGAATGAAGGCGCCGTAGACGATACATAGACATTCTGACTTTAAAACGGCACAACGACATTATTGCTTATGTCTGCCACTGAATACATTTGTATTACTGATGTACCGTCATATCATCATATGCTCTCAAAAGAATTGAAGTACACTCATGTTGTATTGTTGACATATTAAATGTTATAAAACATACAACAAGCTGTTGGTCAAGATTATTCAATTTGGCCATTCGTCACGTTACTGTTTAGACTGTGGTCTATTATAACAAATATACCTTACAAGACCAGGGCAGCACATTAATATACTCGTTACCCATAGACGTCAATAAGTAGAAGGTAACAGTGGGAGAATTATAATTGAGAATATTGGCAGGGAAAGTAGTATTTGCACAGCGAAGATTCCACTTGTGTTTAATTTTATGTATATTTGTCCATTGTATAAGCAATCAGATGTGGATAAATTGAATAATGGGGCATGTCTCATGGAAGGAGAAGAAAAGAAATAAAGAGGTCCTAGAAACCCTAGGAAGGAAAAGATAATTAAAGGAGATCAAAAACTAAAATATTTTGGCCACGTAAAAAGACAACACCTTACTGAAGACCATAATAGAAGGAAGAGTTGAAGGCAAACGTGCAAGAGGAAGACACTATATGTAGGAAAATAACATTTACAGATGGACAAGAAAGAGTCTATCAGAGTGTACAATAACGACAAGAGACAGAAGATAATGGAGATCCACTGCAGCCGACATTAAATGTGGACTTGGCAGCTGATGATGATTCACAGTTATAATCACGCCTGTACAATTATTGTTGTACTTCTTAATCATCACTGTTTTATTCATAGCTGTACCACTACTGTTTGTGCTTTTCAATCATTGAAGCTGCAACCAAATGAAACATGAGGGACTCGTACAACAGTGCAATGAAGCTGACAGGGACATGTAAACAATCAAACTGCCTTATCAAGGACAGAATGGAAAATTGCTTTGAGGAGCTTCTGTATAGACCAGCAGCACAAGATTCACCAGGGTTCCAGCCAGCAGAAAAGGAATGACAAGTTTTCTTTTAAAAACCATAGAAGGACAAAACACAGTGAACTATAAAGCCTTTGTGAGATGGAAAAACTGTGGGCCCAGATGACATTCCAGCATACATTGTCAAAGCAGACTGAAATATTATACATGTAATAATATCATACATATAAATATTATACATATTATAGACTGGCAGGGAGGAGAAAATACCAGTAGTTTGACAGAAGGATGTAAAATGAAGTTCCCAAAGAGCAGATTTACAAGAGAGTGCAAATTACAGAGAAATAACATTAAAATCTGTGCCATGGAAAATATTAAAGTGGCTTACCCTTGAGAGATTAAAAGAGACCTCGACAGACCAAGCAGGTTTGCAGCAACAAAGATTCTATACAGACCAGCCAGCCACACTGCGCATAATAGTGAAATAAAGCTTGAAAGTAAATATACCATGTTACCGTGGATTTGTGATCTATGATATACAGGGTGATTGAAAAGTCACTTTTTATTTTTAAATTGTTGTTTCTTCACTCCTGCCGAACTAATTTACATGAAACAAACGTCAAAATAAAGAGAATTTAACTGCCATTTTATTACATGAAATGCTGTGTCAGATTAAAGTTACACGCAACGTGAGTACAGGTCTGTTCAACTCATACTAGTCGGCCGCAGATTTTACTGCCACTTGCAACGCCAGTTTCTTGATCATTTTAGATTTTATTTAAGATCCAAATGGCTTAAATTTTCAATAGGATTGGGTAGCTGGCTCCATTCCCAATCCTCCTTAGTTGCGTTCGCAGAACTGCCTGGCGATAAACGTACCTCCTCTCTCTAAACACTGGTTCACCTTTAACCTTTAACGTCACAGCGCAACGTTTACAAATAGTGAGCTAGAGCGCTAGAAGTATGAAGTTATTTCAGCATGAAAGGGGCCAGAAAACGGCATTACTGGATCCAACAAAGCATCAAAGATGAATCTTTTGACAGCAAATATGCATTGGGAAAAGAAATTGGAAGGTATTCAATAAATTAATGTTTCTTCTAGTCTTATCTGTGAACAAATTGCATCTGTCCCTAGCCCAACTTGTTACAGGTGGTGATGGGTAATGAAGGTCCTCCAACAGTTCAGAAAGGGGTAGCCCAGAAATGCAGCCACAGATCAACTGCCTTACCAGACCACATGGCCTTTTATATTTGGACATACGCCCTAATATAACTGACGACCTTATGTCTAGGTTGAGCAAAACGGATTAAAAAAAAAAGATTTTATTCTGTTCTGTTTTGTTTCTGGAAATTAAAAAATTAAGAATAACATTTATTAGTCACTTAGTGGTTATTACCCCTTGTTATGACACCTTGGTGGACAGAGGAAGTCAAAGAGAAAATAAGAGAGAAGAAAATGGCATGGAAACAATACTTAGGAGCTAAAAACACAGCAGGACAAATAGAGAATATGTGATACTCAGAACAGAAGCAAAGAACAAGGTGCTAGCAGCAAAACAGAAGTCCTGGGAAGAATTTGGAGAAAAGCTAGAAAAAAGATGCGCAAGAAAACCAGAAATTGTTCTATAAGACCCTAAAGAACATGAGGAAGGAAAAACAATGCCCTCTCAAATTTATAAAGGACAAGCAAGGCAAATTGCTTACTGCCCCGAAGGAAGTAATGGAAAGAATATTTCTCAGAACTCCTTGATGGTGAGCAAGGTCAATCATCAGAAATGATAACCACTAGCACAGAAGAGGAAACAAATGGTGATGAAGATGACATAAAGATGGAAGAACTGAAGGCAGCACTGAAGAAAATCAAGATGGGCAAAGCAGCAGGGCATGATGGTATAACACCAGAAATGGTTAAGTACATGGGAGCATCAGGCGACCTATTACTCTTAACTCTTTCATTCCAGAGTTATTTTGCACGCTGTGCCAGACTTTTTTGTGGGCAGAATTTTATAGAGTGAAGTGTTCATCTTTCAGTCTAAATTTTTTTTGTGAATTTTCCTTTGAACATGTACTTATTATATACCAAACTGTAGGGAAATTGATAGAGAATTGTAATATATAATGTCTTTGGTAGTATTAACACAAGTATGTTCGGTATACTTAAAACATTTTGCATGTAAAATTGAAAAACGCAAAAAAGTTGACTGTAGAATACGATCTTACCAAAGACAAATTACTGTTGTAGACAATAAAACTTTCTTTTTAGTCTTCAAACGTCAAGTTAATCCATATACAAAGTTAAAAACACATGCTTATGGCCACAATTAGTGCATTTAATGTTATTCACACCAGTTTTTCTGTGGTCCTTTGTAAGAAAAAAATAAATTATGCAATCGTGCATTACGTAATTTTCAAACAAATAAAGAAGAATAACGTCATATAAAAACTTTTTTACTCTTGTTTAATGTTTTAACTCTTACTATCCGGCAAGCCCCGTAAAGTGGCGCTGGTTTAGTACCAATTTTACGGCTCACCAGTTCAAGTGGCGCGCGACGGTAACGATAGCTAAACTAGCACGTAAAAACGCGGTTTTAGCTCCCGTATAGTAAGAGTTAATAGTATCCCTAGCTTCATCTTCTACCAAGAACTAGTGATTAGATGTTACGGTAGGTCTAGTTTTGTTGCTTTTTGATCGGCCAGAATATGACTACGCCCACTCATCAACTAAATCTAGTATGTCTAGCTTTTCTGCACAGATTCCGTATTTTGACAACAAACTGTGACTACCAAACAATCATCATCAATGTCAGCAATGTTTAAAAGTAGTTTGACACAGTTATTTGCTTAGTACACTTAGAAAATGTAAATATAAAGCGTGACATATTTCTCTAGCAATAACAACGAAAAACGCAAACACGCAAATCTTCACAAAAATTGTGATAATAACTTCAAAATACGCACATGTGCTTATTAACTACAGTCAAATTAGTTGTTTAAATAGTAGCGGAAGTCATTCTACGAGTTTTAATATATGAACTGCATAAAACGGACGATTTTTAGGGTTTATTCGTGATAAACTAAAAACCACGCTGTGAGCGTTGCTCTGGCACGGCGCGTTGAATTTCGCAACGCTCAGAGCGTTGGTCTGGAGTCAAAGAGTTAAGGGTCCTACAGGCAGCATGGTGCAACAAGACCATACCAAAGGACTGGGAGATTGCCATCATAACACCAATTTTCAAAAAGGGTGACAATCGACAATGTGGAAACCATAAAGGCATATCCCTTCTCAGTGTCCCTGGTAAAATCTACTCTAGAATCCTAGAGCAGAGACTCCGATGCCTAGCTGAGCCACAATTGGATGAGGTCCAGTGCGGATTCCGAGCAAACCGAAGTACTCAAGACCTAATCTTCACACTCAGACAGCTGAGTGAAAAGGCCCTTGAGTATAAGAGTGAGATCCATCTTTGTTTCATAGATCTGGAAAAGGCATTTGACAGGGTCCCCTGGAGCAAACTTTGGGACTGTTTGGCAAGGAAGAACATTCCAGCACCTCTGATTCATGCTATACAGAGCTTCTACAAGTCTTGCAGGAATTATGTGAGGACAGCAAACCATAAGTCAGAAGAGTTCAGGACCACCACTGGTGTAAGACAAGGTGATATCCTGTCACCTTATCTTTTCATACTCCTCATGGACGATGTTATCAAGTCATGTAAGGAGAGAACAAGAAAGTATTCAGTGGGGTACGGGAAGATGAGACAGGTATGTATTTCAGAGCTGGCATTTGCTGATGATGTTGCTCTGATTGCTAAATCAGAGGCACATCTCCAATCCAACCTACAAGTCTGGAAGGAAGAGCTGGAGAAGAGAGGGATGGTCATAAGTAGCTCTAAAACAAAATCCATGGTGATATCACGAGAAGAAAGAAGACATCAGATTAAGCTGGGAGAACAGGTCCAGGAGCAGGTCGACCACTTTAAATATCTCGGAGCTATTATAGACCGAAAGGGAGGCATCAAAGAAGAGTTGGCCACTCGAAAAGCAGCAGCTGGGAGACTTTTTCAGGCCATAAATCGAGGATTCCTCAGCAAGAGAGAGGTTGGTAAGAAAACGAAGATGGCTGTATACCGCTCCACCTATGTCCCAGTCTTGACATATGGATGCGAGTCATGGGCAGTGACTACAACCCATAAAAGCCAGATCCAAACCTCAGAAATGAGGTATCTGAGGAAGGTGGTTGAAGTAACAAGAAGAGACATGGTCCGCAACCAGACGATACGCCAAGGCCTAAAATCCCACCCGCTGCAGACCCAAGTAGAACAGTGCCAACTAAGATGGTTTGGCCATGTCTGCAGAATGGGAGAAGATCGGCTACCATGACAAGCATGGGAAACAAAGAGCCAGGGATCCAGACCCCCAGGATGACCCAGAGTCCGCTGGGAGGACAACATTAGACAATCTTTGAAGGACCGAGGACTAGAATGGAACCAGGCCAGGAGGAAGACAGCTGATAGGATAGTCTGGCGCTCTCTCTTCCAAACCTCTACTCCTTATGGTAGAAGGGGAACGACTAAGTAAGTAAGTAAGTTCCTGAGGGCAGTGAAGACTGATAGTGAGTCTGTGGGTAGAACTATCATGTCTCTAGCAAAATCTTTATTTTCCATAATGGTAATTGCTGCTGTTTTAAGTGTCTCTGCCTGCGCTTTAAAGTTGTTAGACTGGAACCTACAAGAGAAGAGAAGAGTAGGAAGCCAAAGAGAACCTAGAGAAGAACAGTAGAAGAGGAAGCCAAAGCAACCTGGACTTCATGGGTGGAACTGAAAAAAAAAGATAACCTAAAATGAAAATTTTTGGCAAGCAATACATGTGTTGTATGGGGAATAAAATGATTGGTGATGATAAATCAGCATAATCAGAACCCTATTAGTGAGAATATTTTAATTATCCCCTCTTATTCTGTTTGTTTCCACCTTCCCTAAAGGAGGATGAAAGTTTATTCTTGAAGAGGCCATACTTCACTGCTTAGCTCCTGTTTGCAAGAACATGAAAAAGAGTATGTGTACTTTTTATTGTGGGCAGCCACTGGAACTGGGTTGGCTACAGAAGGGACCTTGACACCATTACCAGAACTGCTATGCTGTGGACCCCAGAAGGACAGAAAGAGAGGCAGACAAAAGACAACCTGGCGGAGAACAGAGGAGGCTGAGGTGCAAAGCATGAACCAGAGTTGGGGCACAGCATGAAGGATGGCCACTGACCGAGCCAAATGGGGACAGTTTGTTGCTGCCGTACAAGATGCCACTAGGCATGATGGCCACTGACTGCTTTGTCAGCCAGGGGTTAAGGATCCAAGACCAAGAAGAAGACATTTTATTGTTCATTTCATTTTCTGTGTTGTGTAGGTAACTCTTATTCTTGATATGATTTCTTTAATTCAGCTGGACCAGTTTCTGTACCAGAGTCATGGCCAAGTACTGGGAAGATTGAGTTCATTAATGTTACCTTGTGGTATGCCTCGGATCTGGACCCAGTAGTTCATGATGCATTCTTTGTGATTCAGGGAGGAGAAAAAGTGAGTCAGTATCTGTTTGTCTTGTTCTGAAGTACAACTTAACACTTTCTGTCCCAGAAAGCATTTAGATTTCACCCAAATGGATGCCATTTTTTCCCCCACAGGGTATGTTTTAAAAGAATCAGTAAAAATGTATATATTTATAAAAAAATATCCAATAAAAGTGTCATAACAGGAAGCAGTTTTTGCAGCCTCTTGTAACGTCACTTTATAGGCCATTTTAGGTTTTGGTTTTTTTCTGAAAATTAAAAAAATAGAGAATAAAAGACGTTCGAGATCCATTGCAGCCGATCTTTGATGTGAAGATGGGACCTGATGATGATGATGATAATCCCATAATATATTTAAAATCATTGTAAATTCACTGAAGAATATTTATCAAATAGTTTTTTGAGTCTTATATAAAAGGTAAAGATAGTCCCAAATCAGATACTGCAGTAAGGGAGTGAAGTGTTAGAGACTTCAATATACCAGGTCCAG
Organism: Oreohelix idahoensis; assembly: GCA_024509875.1. Classification (NCBI taxonomy): domain Eukaryota; kingdom Metazoa; phylum Mollusca; class Gastropoda; order Stylommatophora; family Oreohelicidae; genus Oreohelix; species Oreohelix idahoensis. Next base: position 1,282,928 of record JAMPIV010001221.1, on the reverse strand, counting down.
CAGTGAGAGGTGGGGTGACCAATTCCCTTCCTTGCTGTTTTTTTCCTTTCCTAACCCAAGTGCAAAGTCAGGTACCCATTTATACCTGGGTAGATTGAAGCGTGTCGATATCGTGAATCAAACTCTGCAGCTTTGCTGCGAGAGACCAGCGCTCTAACCACTCTGTAAATCGGACGCGACAGTCTTATATGCAATAAATAAATTTGGTTTATGTAGTATAAAGTGCAGACATGAGGCAATCTAGCTGTAACTTAATGGGCATACCAGACTGCCCCTGGGAGGATCACGTACTATATCATGGCGCGCCATACATCTCATAGGACAAAAAGAGTTAAAATGAAATATCACAGTTTAGTGGAGATGTTTGACCCATCATAATCACCACAAAACCATGCTTATGTCATCAGTAGATTATGTTGAAAGAACTTCTGAAAAGTTTTTCTTCTTAAAAAAAGAAAAACATGAAATATAACTAAGATTGGAGCAGAAGTTTCCAATTTTTAGCACTGCAGCTAATGTGCTGAATGTTTCATTCACTTTTCTTTTGAAGATCTTGGATGCTTCATCTTCCATTTCTGTGTCTGAAAGAAAAGGTGGTTGACAGCATTATTGTTGCTTCTGTTTTCAGATTGGAATTTGTGGCAGACCGGGCAGTGGTAAAACATCCTTAGTGCTGGCTCTGTATCGCATGCTAGAAATTAGTGAAGGGTCTATCCTCATATCTGGGCTGGATATAACCAGGATAGATTTGTTTACTCTGCGATCAAGGTTGGCCATCATACCACAGGAACCAGTTTTGTTCAGTGGGACTTTAAGGTAAGATAGAGATTCATTAGAAACGTTAGTAGAGAAGAGAATTATTACAAATAGGAGAAGAATAGGAAGATAAAATTTGTTAAATGTTTATTTAAAAAATAATATGAAAAGGCCAAGAGTTTTATCAAGAACAGATACAAGAACAAGTGGGAAACATAGCATCCAGGCTACCAAAAAAGTGATGCATATTACCAGCTGAGCAGAAGTGAACAAGTGGTAATCTTCAGACTTCGTGCAGGCCAGAACAGACTGGAATACCATCTATTCAGCAAGCTAAAGATAGGAACCACAATGAATGTAACTGTGACACCAACAAAATGACTGCTAAACATGTACTTCAAAGGTGCCAAGCATATGAGGAACAGAGAAAGAGTATATGGCCATCACCAGTACCATTCCTGGAAAAAACTGTACAGAAATGCCATCAAACTCTGGTTGACCGCTGCTTTTTTTTAGCATATTCAAGTTGACGTCTGAGAGTGAACAAAGAAGAAGTTTGAAAAATGTTTTTTCAATTAACGAGAAGAGTGATAGACAAAGACTTGATAGAGGAAGACATCTGACGATATTAATTAAAGAGCGAGATCAAGGACAAGAAAAGTTGCTTTTTGTTTTTAAATTCATACAGAAATATATTTGTTCGACCTATGATGGGTTATAATTAGGATATATAGTGTCTCTAATTCCAGAAAATATGTTTAATTGCTGTACCGGATCGTGGCATCATTCCTCGTTCATTCATTCATAACCCTCCACTCCCAAAGGAGCATAGGCCTTCAACAAACACATGCCAAGTCCTCCCGTCACGTGCCATCATCTCAAGTTCCCTCCACGTTCTCCCTATCACCTTCACCCCCATCTCCAGCTCCCCTCTCCATGTGCCTCCCGTTCCACCTCCGTCTCTCTTGCCCCGGGGGCCCCAGAACAAGGACTGCCCTGCAATGCCACCAACAGGTTTCCCCAGCGCGTGTCCCATCCATCTCCATCGCCCCCCCTCTCATCTCCTGCTCCACTGGCACCTGTCTAGCTCCCGTCACCAGTTCCACGTTGGTAACCCCGTCACACCACTCCAATCCCTCTATTCCACGCAAGCACCCATCTACGAAAGTCCGTAGCCTTTTGGCAGCTGTCCCCGTTGCTCTCCATGTCTCAGAGCCGCACAACAGGACTGACTTCACACCCGAGCCGAAGACTCTTACTTTCGTGTCGGATCCGATCTCTCCCGATCTCCACATATCTCCCAACGCAACGAAAGCCCCTCTTGTCCCTTGTGTTCCTATCCCAATATCACCGTCCGTCCCCCCAACCCTGTCCACACCGCTACCAAGACACATGCACGACTCTACATCTTCTTGTATTGGCATATCTTCAAGCTCAACCCCACCATCATTACCTGCATTTATTCTCATTATCCCTGTCCCCTCCCTGTGTATCCCCAGACCCAATCGCCGTGACCTCCCATCGAGTGTTTTCAATTTATCCTGCATCCGACTACGGCCATGTGACAGAAGAGCCAAGTCACCAGCAAAACTCAGATCATCCAACTACCCAGTCAGAGTCCACTGGACTCCACCCCTGTCATGTGCCGTCGATGCTCCCGCAACCCAGTCCACCGCTAGTAAGAAAAGAAATGGAGACAAGAGGCATCCCTGCTGCACTCCCGCCCCCATCCCAAACGGTTCCGCAAGTCGTCCCCCATGAAGAACTCCGCACGCCATGTCTTCATATGTTTTCTTTATTAAATCAATGATCCCCAGGGGAACTCCACAATGCCTCACCAATCTCCAAAGTGACCCTCTGTCCACACTGTCAAACGCCCTCCTGCAGTCCACAAATCCGATGCACAGTGGCGAACTCCATCCCAGATCCCGCTCACCCACCATTCTCAAAGTGGCGGCATCATTCCTACTGTTCGATTATTGTAAATTGAGTAGATTAAAAGTTTCAGATTGTTTGTATGTGCATACGTGTGTTTGTTCCTTTGTCCAGAAATTGTAGTCTTTTTATACTTGTATGCTGTTTAAAAAAAAAAAAAGGGGGGGGGGGGGGGGGGTGATCTTCGAGTCACGATTCAACTTGAAGCAGTTGTGGGAGTAGCAGTTTTGTTGTATATAAATTACTGTCCTAAATTCCACTGCCCATTGTGGTTGTTCTACAGCCAATATGAGGCCTTTTCTACAGTTTCACAAGCCTTTTAAGTACCCTCTTTCTTGTCTGTCCCTTTAGGCCCAATTGTTTAAAGTGGTGGCCTCTAGACCTCTTTACCCTTTTTCTACAACTTTTGCTGTGAACCCATCATTTCTCACGTCTGAGACCAGGTCATTATATTTGCCAATTTTTAATATGTTCTGCACATCTAATCTAGATTCAGATGGCACTGTCAGATCAGTCACTCTATTCTGGAGTGATGACTGGGATTGCAGCACTATGTCTAATCATCTTCGAGATTTCCTAATGGTTTTTGGGTGTGTCCTTCATCCTGGTAGATCTACTGCCATCTCCCAGTCATTTGCACCGTCATGAATAAAATAAACTAAAATGTGATTTTTAATGTGCTGACTTTCCTGCTGTCAGGAAGTAGGTATTTGTACTACTAGGCCTGATTTTATTGTTCACATCTATATCATCTAGAGCAGATGTTCTCAACTTTTTTTTTGTTCAAGTCCTTTTCCAGAGCCTCATTTACATCTGTGAGGCCCCCTCCCCCCCATAGTTGCTGTTAGCTGGAAAAAAGGTGCTTTACCATCTTACTTTGGCCCCCTAGGAATGGCCCACGTTGAGAACCACAGATTTAGAGGACTTAAAATAATGAAGAACTGAGATTTTTTAGTTGTCAACACAGAAGGAAAGAGACTTCCTGAGATAGATGCAGGAATCATAGTTTTAGGTTAGTAATTTATCTTGTTAATTTATATATTATCAAACTCCTTAATTCTCGCTGTTTGTACGTCGATCACATCTAAGGGATGCAACTGTGGTTGAAAGTTAGACATTAATTGTATTGTTTCCTTTATATGTACTCTCCGGAAAATAGTAACACTCAACGAAGAAAAGTTGGTGTAGAACCCAGTTTAATTCTGGAAACGGATTTAACTCATCATTTTGTTAAAAATAACCCCTTAAAATGTAAGTTTTTGATTGTTTCTTCAAGACAAAATTTTAATTTAAAGTATTGCAGACATTATTATGGATCAAAATGATAAGATGGCTGCAAAACGAGCTGCAGATGCTAAGAGGAAGAGACGATCGCGTCAATCACAACAAGCAAGTGAGACTCTAGAAGAAGCAGCAATACAACGACAACATGAAGCGGCACAAAGACAAGCACAGCGTCAGTCACAACAAGCAAATCAGTCTGCAGAAGTGCATGAACATTCTTTGAAACAGATATACGCACTTTCACAAAAAATGTTGTCATCAAAGAACTTTTATATTGAATTAAAAAGTATTTTAAAAATATGTTACAGTATTTGATTTACTTCCGTCATTATTGACGGGTTATTGCTAGTTAGATAATAATTTATATTGTATGTGAAAATTACAACAAAGTACTTCCCAAGTTTCTTCTTGATTTAAGTCTGATCATAATCATAATAACTTATGTTCCAGGTTAAACCTTGACATAAATAAAAAACGTTCAGATGAAAAATTGTGGTCAGCTCTGGAGGCTGTCCATTTAAGAGATATGGTCATGACACTACCTGGTCAATTAGGTAAGACTTTCTTGTGTTCTTTCTTTAGTTAGTGTGTTATTATTTTTATTATAATTCTACTTGTATGTGTTTTGAGGAGCATGAAAACATATTGCAGTTGACCTCCTGGCACACTATCTACCCCAAGGCACTTTACATGCTCATGTAGTGATAGCATCTGTAGCAATCTGTTTTATGTTATGAGGTTGCCAGCCCCCATGCACAACCTCACATTAGTCAGGTCTTATGACATGCCCCTGAAGAAGCAATGGTTTATTTGTGATTGTCACCTCAGACATTCCTATCATTCACATGGGGCTTTCCTTCACAGTTTATAAGACTATGTCAAGATCCTTATCCTTGAATCCAAAATGTTCGGGGACAGCTGTGTTTCGGAAATTTGATTTTTTCAGTTTCCAAAGGTCACCCAAAGTAGCCCAATGTTGTTTTTGAAAACCACCCAAAACTCGGCCAAAAAAACACTTTCCATTTTCAGAATTTTTCAGGTGTTTGGATTGAAGGACCTGTAGCTACAGTTTATGTCTGTGACTTAGTACGCATCATCATCAAGTGCAATATCAACCAGCCATGCCTCTTATCATAAACTAGTTCTAGAGGTTCTCTCTATTAATTCTGTTTATTGACTCTTTCCTGTTCCTCATGTAATTCCGAGGGTCTGTGTGGAGAAAAAAAAAATTGCACAACTGCTCCCTCAGTCATGTCGTCAGAGGGGAGTTGCAAGAAGTTGTTCATTGGGTGGCAACCTTATCATAAAAACAAATTGTTACAGAAGCCACAGCTGCAGCATTTGCTTTGGTGCAAGCTTCCTGAAGTGAGAACAGCTACAAAGGTGGCTCAATGCTGCATAAAGAATAAAAAGGAGAAATGAATGAATAAATTAAATAAACTCTGTTCTGTGAAATGCTATTAGGCTATCCACTATGTTTTCCTTTGGTGTCCCGTACCACTTATCATATTGTTGACACTTGGTCAGGTTGTGTTCTCATTTTCATCTTCTCAAGTCTTCTCTTCTTCTTTGGTTCTTGGCCACTGACTGACAGAGCAAACGGTGACCATGATGCCTGGTGGCGTCTTGTAGGGCAGCAACAATCTGCTTCCATCTTGCTTGGTTGGCAGCCATCCTTTGTGTTGTGCATCAGATCTGATTCATGCTTTGCATCTCTGCCTCCACAGTTCTCCTCCAGGTAGCTATTCACTTTCTTTCTTGATTCCATAGCTCGGCAGTTCTGATGATGGTCTCAGCGTCCTTTCAGAGAATATGGCCAACCCAGTACCAGCGTCTACTCGCTGTGGTGGTGCGCATGTCTTCTTGGTGGCGCTGAGTTAGCAGTTTTTTGCTGGTGATGGTGTTCAAAGAATTTTCCTTTGGCAGATTGTGGGGAAAGACTTTCATCACTGGTAGTCATAAGAGCCTCAGAGTCAAGAACTGCTCAGTGAAAATTGGACAGCTTCTTTCTGATATTAGCAGTAATTCTCTTTTGCATGCTGGTATCTTTCAAAACATCCTTATTTGTCTTTTTGGCTCTCAAAAGGATTCTTAATATTTTTTTTCTATAAAACTATTTTCATAGTGGCTAGTAGTATTGCTTAACTTACTCTTTTTAAATAATTGTCCATGATTTGTTTCCATTTGGTACAGATTCTTTTATGGATACAAAATTATTTGTTACTTATAACTGCTAGAACTTATCTTACATGCCACACGCTATGGTTTACCCATAAGCTTGTACAAGGTTTTTGCTTTTTCAGATGTGTATGCCCCGTACATAATTTCTGTACAGGTTTTTTCACCTAATTATTAAATATATATAAGTCAATCGTCTCGCGCTACACCATAGCCGATATTTGGGTCATGAGATTCGGTGAGATGTTAGGCCACATGAATAAAAAAAATCAATCAATAAAATCAAGCTGCCTATGTTTCATTTGATGCAGGATTTGCGAGGGTCTGCGTGGTGTGTTGTTCATGTAACATTTTTTGCTAATGCTGATGGCAGCCAGCATGTCACTGATTAATTTAACGATTACATCGCATTGAGCATAATTTATTATTTACGGCTGCTTATTAGGCAAAAAAAAAAAAAATAGATAACACTACATATTACTTGATTTCACTAAAACTTTGTAGAATTTGCGTAAGAAATGTACATTTTAATAATAATATAAAAAAATCACAAAAGCAAGGCAAATTTGTATCTTAACCCGATCAGAGCACCTGGAAAAGTTTTTTTGGAGTTACTTCTCTTCTAAGTTTTAATTTCCTTTCTTTAAAATCATTTTGATTTTCCTTTGGTGGATATATCGTTATTTTGATCATCCAGTGAGTTATTTTATTAAATAATTAATTACTATCACTGGTTGTCGTATTGATGGTTGAAACTAGTCATATGGGGGTATTTAAAACTGCCAATTAGGCTAAAACAGCTATTGTCATTTTTGAAGTTCATTGGGGAATAAATTACGCTAGAGCCAGTTTATATTTTCGTAGCAAATTATAAGCTTTTTACTTTTTTAAAAAATTTATATGATAAGGTGATTTTATTATTTTTAAAATTACATCAAATATTTATTGAACTAATTCTAAACCGCCCTAGAAACTTCCCCATTCCATTTCATATAACAGGATAATATATACTGTTCAAAAAAAGAAACGCATAGCTACTGAAGGCACACACATAGCCATAATTTTGACATTCAATAACTTTTTTAATTTAATGAGTTAATTGTTCAAATTGCACACAAGAATACCTTAGGGTTCAACCAATCAATTGACAGTTGTTTTGCATCTGGGTCACGAGAGTTTTTTGGCGTACGGGCTTTCCTGTTAGTATGGTGTGTGGCCTCCTCTTGCATCGATCAGCGACTGGCATCTCCTGGGCATGGATGCGATCAGACGTCTGATATGGGCCTGTGGGATGGCTGCCCACTCTTCCTGGACTGCCTGGAACAGATCACGACGATTGGCTGGAGCAACGTCTCGGCGACAAACACGTCTAAGCAGCTCATCCCACAGGTGCTCAATCGGACTCATGTCTGGAGACAGGGATGGCCAGAGAAGGGTGAGAATGTTGTTGGCAGTCAGGAACTGCGTGGTCAACCATGCACAATGGGGTCTGGCGTTGTCCTGTTGAAACACAGACCTTTGGGCAGCCAAAAGTGGAAGGACATGGGGTCGAAGAATTTCATTGACGTATCGTTGCGCATTCAAGCCTCCTTCAATGTGCACCAATTGACTCCTTCCGTTGTAACTGATCATTCCCCAAACCATTGCACCTCCACCACCGTGCGGCGAAGCTTCATCAACGCAATTTTGGGCAAAATGTTCATTTCGCCTACGGTAGACCTTACGCCGTCTATCATGACGCTGCAACAAAAAGAAAAATTCATCACTTAACCAGACACGTCTCCATTGATTGTCAGCTGCCCAGGGACGATGCTGGTTGGCCCAAAGAAGTCGATTTTGGCGATGGCGGCGCATAAGGACAGGTCCTCGGTGAGGTCGTTGTGCCCAAAGTCCAGCGTCATGCAGTCTATTCCAGACAGTTTGATCAGACACATGACGTCCTGCAGGCAATGACTGGGCAGTTGAGGAAGCTGTTGTAAACCTGTCTCTGAGGTGACGAAGCCGAATAAAGCGATCCTCCGCTGCTGTTGTCACTCTGGGTCGTCCACTGCGATGCCGGCCTTCAACTGAGCCAGTGGCTTGGAACCGGTGCCAAAGCCGACTGATGGTACTCTGATGCACGTTTAGATGCCTGGCAACCTGACTTTGACTTTCGCCTGCATGCAGTCGGCCAATAGCAATGTTCCTTAAATTTATCGATAGAGACGCCATAAATGTCTGCTTGAAAATGAACTGAATTTTTTTTTGTCTAGCTTTATCTTTTTATAGGGTTTCAGTTGCGTTGTCAGTGAATAGTGTTCACCCCAAATTTTGTTGCTTTCACTTTCACGTGCGCGCAACATGAGCTGTGGTCAAAAATTGCGTCATAAACACTATTGACCACTGCGTTGTAACGATTACAAAAACGAACGCAATTCAGGTCAACACGTGCATTTGACACTGTAAATAACATTTGAGGCTGGTTTTTATATACCCTAGCACCAAATTTTACTTACAAACTTATAAAAACGTGCCCTCGGATAGCTATGCATTTCTTTTTTTGAACAGTATAGTTTAGTTCAATTTTTCTCTTTGCAATAATAATAATAACTAAGTAGTAAAATTAGTTGTGAGAACAGTGGACGTCTTCTTCGATGTTATCCTTGAACGTTGTTAGGGTTAAGATTAAGGTTTGGGTTCAAGGTTAGGTTTAGGATTTCTAACCCACACCCCTTATTACTGTGTCTTAGAATTCTTTTATAAGGTCCTATCAAACACAGGATTTCCTGGTCTGTTAGTGATAATTAAGCGCAGAAATAGACTAAATGGTGACATTCTTCTTCTTCTTCTTCCATCCTTAGCCATCAACCGGCAAAGCAGTATGTGGCCAGTACGCCTAGTGGCGTCTTAGGGCAACAACAAATTGATCAGTCTATCGCTGTTTCCACCACGCCTAGTGGCGTCTTTGTGGAACAAAAACAGACCAAACAATCTATCATTGTTTCCGTAATCAGATTGGTTGGCAAGCAGGTGATCAGCCCACTGTGCGAAGTTTTTACGGGATGGGGTAAACAGCCCCATGCCCATACCCTCCTTAGTCGCCTTTTACGACATGCGTGGTAGGGTGCATTGTTACTATTCTTTGCTCCCCTTTCGGGCCCCGGTAACACACGGGTAAATGGTGACATAATCACATCATTTTTACAGTGTAAAATAAACTCCGACATTTATTGTTTGAGTTTTAAAATAAGTGAAGACTTGCTTAAAAGGCAAAGTCCCCATGACTCAATTATAATGCAGCTGTAATTGAAAAAATGTTTACACCAATTAACTCTTTTGATAGGTGTTGCGTGCATATTTTGACGCACATATTACAAAAATCGATATGGCTATTTAATATGGAAGAGATATAGACATTCATTCATTTGTGTATGAAAATGCTGTCTATGGGGAAAGCGAGATAATCCATGTTTGATTCACACTTTTGATTATAGGAGTAATCGTTTTTGATATTGATCCGGCGCAAGGATATTGCTCTTATATTTGTACTTATTTTTAGGGCCAGAAAATAGATTAATTTGCTTATTATGTTTATGGCCTGAATTCATATGTATTACATATTATTAGTACAAGTAGAATCAGTCCTATATTGTATATTTTGGATGGGTAGGCGGGACTAGATTCTTGTTATTCCGGTCTAGCGGAAGTATGAGTTGTCTTGACAAGTCGTGATGAGTTCCGATGTACCGTGATAATGGCGGGTACGCACTTTAAAAAGGGCTGGTAGATTCTTAAGGAAATATGATTCATGAAGTGGTTTTCTTCTAAAGGAGATGGTATCTCTACTATAGTTTATGTTAGAGACTCTCCTAAGGTACGGTACAATGTATAATTCGGACTCCATGTATTGCCAGACCCTATTTTGATGATCTCATGTCGACTCGACCTAGATGGAACATTGTGCTTCGTATCGCTAGGGTCGTGTTTTGTATCGACAAAGATGACAGACTTTCCTACAGCGGTTATGGCTACGTGAACTAACCTGATCACCGTAGAGCTGTATGGGAACATTTATGAAATCATTTATATACCCATTATAAATTAACTCTGGCTTATATTCTCCTTCCTATGAATGAGTGAATGACAACTCAGGGAGGCTGTTCCTCTAAAGAGCATAACTACTGCTGATGTCGCAGATGCTCTTTGGTTAATATTTTCTCGTCTGGGGTTTCCAGCAGAAATATTATCCGACCATGGTACCCAACTCATATCGGATACCATGTCTCAAGTAATGTCGACTCTGAAGATAGAGAGATCGCTGAGTAGTATTTATCATCCTATGTCCAATGGGATGGTGGAACGTTTGAATAGAACTCTGAAAAACCTACTAGGTAAGATAACAGAAGATCATCCTCAGGATTGGGATAGGGTTTTACCCGCGGCTCTCTTTGCATATAGAGAGGTCGCCAACGAACATACAGGATTTTCTCCCTTTGAACTTGTCTTTGGCGCGAAACCGCGAGGTCCTATGTCCTTACTTCATGATCTTATAACTGCTGATAATATTGTCGATGACACAAAATCCTCTTATGAATATGTCATCGCACTTAGACACAAGATTATTGAAGCATGCAAATTGGCAACTGCTTCTTCTGAATTTGCGAAACAGAAGGCAAGGGAATTTGCCAATAAAAAGAGATGTTTGCGACAACTTTGTCCAGGTGACAAAGCATTTGTCTTGCTACCTTGTAGGGAAAATAGACTTCTCATTTCTTGGAAAGGTCCGTACGATATAATATCAAAAGTTTCCGATGTTGACTATATCGTCGATATTGACGGGAAGCGTAAAACCTTCCACATCAACATGCTCACGGAATTCCATGAACGTCCTGATTATTTACAACCTGTTTTCCAGGCAACGGACGATTTTCCAGTCCAACATGGACAGTACTCATCTCTGTCAGTAATACAGGATGAGGAAACGAGTTTCTCGGAGTAAATTTACCTTTTCCAATGATTCCTCTTCACTCTAATGAATCATGGAAAGATGTTGCAATTTCTCCAGAATTATCTCCAGGAGAGCAGAAACAAGTTTCTACTATGTTAGAACAATTTCAGGATGTCCTTACTGACATTCCTGGTCAAACTGATGTCATTCAACATGACATTATTCTTACTGACCATAGTCCTATAAGAGTCAGACCGTATCCTATCCCGATACATTTTCAAGCACAGGTAGAGAAAGAGTTAGATGAGATGATAGAGTTAAAAATTATTGAACCATCCACATCAGCATATTCTTCGCCGATGGTTATAGTACGGAAAAAAGACAATAACATACGTCTTTGCGTGGATTATCGCAAATTGAATCAAGTGACTAAATTTGATGCGGAACCTATGCCTTTACTAGAAGAGCTACTTACGAGACTATCGAATTCTCACTTCTTTACTAAACTCGATTTGTCTAAGGGATATTGGCAAGTTCCACTATCCGAACACGCCAAACCGTTTACTGCTTTTTCGACGCCTAGGGGTCTATTCCAATGGAATTTCATGCCTTTCGGTCTTATGAACGCCCCTGCTACATTTGTACGCATGATGCGTCGAATCCTATCTCATCGCTCAGATGTCATTGCGTATCTGGATGACATCTGTCTTTTCAGTGATACTTGGAACGATCACTATAATGGTATAAATGAACTATTGTCTATCTTACGCGAGCATAACCTGACAGCGAAACCATCGAAAGCATGTATTGGTTTTAGCGAAATATCTTTCTTAGGACACCGTGTTGGTCATGGGTTCCTAAAAACAGAAGACCATAATACAAGCAAGATACTTAACATTTCTATTCCTAAGACTAAAAAGCAAGTACGAAGTCTCTTAGGTCTAATACAATTTTATGGACGATTCATCCCGAATCTGTCCTCCATTATGTCACCTCTTTTTCCTTGCTAAAGAAAGGGTCTCCTAATGTAGTCCATTGGACTCAAGAATGTCAATCCTCTTTGGATAAGGTTAAAACTATGTTTTCTACTTCACCTATCCTAGTATTGCCTTCTAAGGATAAGACATTTATTCTTCGTAGTGACGCTTCATCCACCGGGATTGGAGCTGCACTAATGCAAGAGTACTCTGGAACTCTGCATCCTGTGATGTATATTTCTCGGAAATTAAATGCCGCAGAGAAGAATTACTCGGTCCTAGACCGTGAATTATTGGCTATGGTTTGGTCAATCCTTAAACTGCAAAGATTTCTTCTGGGCGCGCATTTCATTGTGGAAACTGACCAGAAAGCTCTTACGGCTATTCAGAGTAAAAATCTGAAGAGCGCGAGATCAACGCGATACGCGATTGCTCTACAGCCATTTCATTTTTCGGTGCGAGCTATCCGTGGGTCAGAAAATGTGATGGCAGATATTTTGTCTAGATGCCCACATGATTCATAACTGTTATACAACTTTGATACAGTTGTTTCTATGTTGAAATGTGTACACATATGTAATATATCATATATTGATTGTAACACTACTTAGCGGTTCATTGATATTTATTCACCGCTGATCTTTCAATGTTTTTCGTCTTTGATGATCATGATGTTAAGATATCTTAGATGAAATTTATGTATAAACTAATGTGGAAATTGTGTCATTGCTAATATTGTAGTATGCGTTGGTGACACCTCTCTGGAAATATTTATACTTAGAGAAGTCCTTTCTCTAAGGTCATAAAACTTATGCTTATCATCTGCGCATTGTATTGGTGCGTTGTGAGCTTATTGTATGTTGCTCCTAGATGTATTTCAAAAAAAAAAATGTACCATTTTTTTTTTCCCGAGGGGTGTGGTAATCTGTTGCGTGCATATTTTGACGCACATATTACAAAAATCGATATGGCTATTTAATATGGAAGAGATATAGACATTCATTCATTTGTGTATGAAAATGCTGTCTATGGGGAAAGCGAGATAATCCATGTTTGATTCACACTTTTGATTATAGGAGTAATCGTTTTTGATATTGATCCGGCGCAAGGATATTGCTCTTATATTTGTACTTATTTTTAGGGCCAGAAAATAGATTAATTTGCTTATTATGTTTATGGCCTGAATTCATATGTATTACATATTATTAGTACAAGTAGAATCAGTCCTATATTGTATATTTTGGATGGGTAGGCGGGACTAGATTCTTGTTATTCCGGTCTAGCGGAAGTATGAGTTGTCTTGACAAGTCGTGATGAGTTCCGATGTACCGTGATAATGGCGGGTACGCACTTTTCAAAAGGGCTGGTAGATTCTTAAGGAAATATGATTCATGAAGTGGTTTTCTTCTAAAGGAGATGGTATCTCTACTATAGTTTATGTTAGAGACTCTCCTAAGGTACGGTACAATGTATAATTCGGACTCCATGTATTGCCAGACCCTATTTTGATGATCTCATGTCGATTCGACCTAGATGGAACATTGTGCTTCGTATCGCTAGGGTCGTGTTTTGTATCGACAAAGATGACAGACTTTCCTACAGCGGTTATGGCTACGTGAACTAACCTGATCACCGTAGAGCTGTATGGGAACATTTATGAAATCATTTATATACCCATTATAAATTAACTCTGGCTTATATTCTCCTTCCTATGAATGAGTGAACGACAACTCAGGGAGGCGGCCATGTTAGATTTCGGTCATCATATGTTTTGATCACTGCCAAGAGAACAGATTATTTATCCTATTATCGGACAGTGACAGGGAGATCTCAATCTTGCTAGAAACCCCCTCTTTCGTGGTTTCATAATATATGCTACAAACTATGGACGTCAAGTAACTTTAGTTATTTACCGATCTGCCTTCACTGACGCGTTTAGTCAGATAGGGGGATGCGGCCATAATGTATCATGACAATTGAACTTTTGATGTACTGCCCATTATTTCTGAATGTGTCATGACTTCAGATCTGCTATGTATACCTACAAATTGATATGTCAACATACCATGATGTACTCGTATGTCCCAGTGTGTACGTCTGAATAAATTGAGTAAACAAAGATTCCAGCAGTCTGCATTGGTGCCTTGTAGACACAAGTGTATGAGTGGTTATATTGGTCAGCACACGAACAGTACACCATTCGCGGTAATCACACTCTACACTTCTACTTCATACATACACCATCCTGCGTCGGTTGGAGTGACCAAGTTTAGGGCCTGCTTCCCCTGGAGCCTTTGCCTTCCCTAACTCAGGACTAGGGTGAGTTACCCATTTACAGCTGGGTAGACTGGGGGCATGCCTGATCTCAACAACACACCACTCTTCCTTACAGAGCATACAGACTGACACTTTACAGAGTGGGAAATAAACAAATAAAGAAGAAAGAAACTTTACAATAGGTTTTTTTTTTTGTACATGTTTTGCGGGACTTTGTACAAGGTTTTTGAATTTTTTTGTACAGGTTTTTCATCTCCGAGGTGTGGCATGTATGACTTACTGATGTTTATTATACTCATAACCATTACAATTCACCACTGTTAACATTCACTGTTGCAGATACAGATGTTACAGAAGGAGGGGAGAATTTCACTGTTGGACAAAGGCAGGTAGGTGCAGCTGAAGGTGTCACACTTTTTAAAGTGTTGTAAAAAGTTTGGTTGACCTTTCAGCACAGGGAAGTAATTAGTTGGAGAATGTTATGAGATCAAAGTAAAAGAATATATTCTGCTCCATTACATGACTTTTCATTATTATGAGAAAGTTGGATCATGAGTCACTTGGTTAGTGCATACCACAGAAGGATAATAAAGCAGATTGATCAAAATGAAGGTGCTAGTATAGCTTGCAGTCTACTGGAAAATCGAGCTTCATGCATTTCCCAACCCTAACTCTACCCCTTTTAGAACCCAGAAGTACATGGACTACACACCTTTTTGTTTACTAGAAGAACCTCCAGCTTGTGCATTTGGAATGTTCAAACACTAAAAGGACAAGGGAAAACTGCAAAGTTGGCAGCAGAAGTGTGAAACTTAAACATTTGACATCCTGGAACTGTGAGAAATAAGGTGTAAGGGAATAGAAAAGGAAGAATTGAACAAAAGAGAAATAGTACTATCCTCAGGACATGAGGGTTAAAGCACACCTCATATTAAAGGTATAGCACCAGTGCTGTTAAAGGAAGTGCAGAAGGTACTTAATGAATGAGAGGAAATGGGACTCAGACAAATATCAGCAGTATTCAGAACTGCTGAAAGGAAAGTAAAGATATTATGCACCAACTGCTGTCAAAGAGGAGTATGTAATAGAAGAGTTGTACATCAGACTTCAAATATGGATAAAAAGAGAAGCCAAGGTTCTTGAAGCATGGCCTAAATGCAAAGATAGGAACATGCAACGGTTTTGAAGAGATAAGAAAATATAGACTTAGAACAATGAATGAAAATGGAGAAATATTTGTAAACTTACGTGTTTAAGTCAATGTGCTACAGAAGGAAGCATGTTTTCCCATAAAATAATACATAAAGCAACATGCATATCATCAGACCACTGGACTGAAAATCAGATTGATTATACATGCATGAAATAGGAAGTTTAGGTCATCATTACATGCTGTAAAAGCAAAAAAAGGAGCAGATGTGGCATCAGATCTCTGTCTTCTTCTAGTGATAAAACTCAGAAGATAGACAACACACATCTACAGACAACAGTTTAATGTGGGATATCTCGGTAAACAAGAAACAAGAAAAATGTTCGGTTACAATATCCAGTAAGTACCAAGTGCTTCAACAACTAGAAGACAGAGCAAATAAAGAAGACAACTGGCAACAGATTAAAAATATATGGAATGAGTTGCAGGAAATCTCTTGGAATAAAGAAAACACCAGCACAGAGTATGGATAATAAAGGAGAATCTGTCAGTAAGATGAAAGAATGAGAACATAACTGTGGCAAGATGGAAATTAGATAATAAATTGTGTAAGTTAGATAATAAATTAGTTCTCAGAAATGGAGAAGAGAGCTGAAGAACTAGAGGTAGGGATGGCACAAGACAAATCAGGTAGATAACTGCACAGTTCTAGATGGTAGCTGTAGAAGAGAGCTGTGAAGTAAGTCAGCTTCTCGCAAGACCTATCCTATGCTCCAAGGGTGTCTCTATTAATAGTTGGGTGGAATGCAGCTTGTTAGTTATCCCTACCGATTTAAAAATATTAACCTTTAGCACGCTGCATTCTCTTCCTGAGAACTTGCCCTGCAGCTGCATTCTTTTTCACAATGCCCCGTTTTTATAGTGGGTGACTTGTAATGTCTATAGTTTTTGTGTTTCTTGGTCAATTGCTATAATTTTTGGAATTTATATAAATAAATGAATGGTGAATCTGATGATATAAAATTGGTTTGTGTACATGTTAGATGTGATAGGAAGAGAGGAAAGGAAAGATGAAAAAAACGATAAAAAAATTTAAAAAATTAAAAAAAATTTTTAATTTTTAATTTTAAAATTAAAAAAAAAAAAAAAATAATAAAATAACCAACAATCGAAGTGTCCATATCTCAATTATCTCTTGCATCTCAATGAAAGTCATTTGACCAATACAAATCAAATGACGATCTTTTCGTTACACCCATCATCAGTAGCAAAGCAACAAACGCCCATGTCAGCAGTGACATTCGGCCGTAACCCTAAATCTTTCTGATAAATCTAATCCTAACCCCTAAACTTTTACATACTACCAATGACATTCTACTTTCGTTTCCATCTCTGTCATCAACCATATTCTGAGAACCGATATTAGCGCTTATAATGACAAAAATCTCATCCCCACCGCATGGCGTCAGAATCCAATAAAATTAGAGCGAAAATGGCCGCGTGTTCGATGCCGATTCATTTCGATTAAAAAATTTCACAGAAAATAAACGCTAATGCACCCATTACTAAAAAAGATCGGAAACGGAAGCTAACTCTCTCTCAGATAAGTTTAAAACTTAACATCCGAGGGTGAGATCACGTGTACACACATTCTAATGCTAAAAAACGTAGCACGCTGGGGTCGACAACAGCGTGCTAAAGGTTAAATCTTCTTTAGCATACACACAAACACAAAATTTCAAACTGTAACGGGAATTTAAACAAAATCAATCAACGGCAATTTATAAAAGATATCGGTACACTTTTATAACTAAAATAGATGTTGTAGCGTAAGGTTTTTCTGGTATGAAGATAGTGTTTAGAGAAGAAATAGAATTCTCTCTAGAATGTATGAAGTCCCAGTGTCAGAGAAAAGCACTGGTATAGCATGAGGCAGTACAAAATGGAAAGCATTTTGTGTTGAGCCAGCATCAACTTCATTCCACCTAATTTCCTCATTCACTGCACTTGTATTACCATCAGTACTTGTTGGTTCTGCTTCTCTATGGGGTGATCTAGATGTATCTTCTCTTAGTCTTTTCTTCATGGGAGCTTTACCTATTCCTTGTTGTCTTTTCACTGGCCTGGCATTTCTAGTACTAGTACTACTGTCAGAACCAGCTAGGGGAAACGCCCCCTTCTCATCTGATTCAGTGTTTTGATTACATATATCTTCGCTGGGAAAAATATATTCTGAATCTGAACTGTCATCATCACTCGATAACTAATCATCCTCATGTTTAATCCATGAAGAAATAAGTTGTGCTGCTTGTACAGCCGATAACCTTTGCTTACAATTGTTTGAAGATGAAGCCATTTTGGTTAGAAAAAAATTTGTTTACGGTCAACAGCCGAACAACAAAGGTACTACAATCGAACGTAATGACGAAAAAAAATACACCACGCTGAAAATGTAAACGGATTGATTACAGGAAGTGACTTTATAAATATTGGATTGGATAAAACATCGATAATTTTTCATTAAACTTTGCCGATAAAGACTTACCAATATTGTGGCAAGCTGTATTTTTGGCACAAATGGCACGTCACTTCAGCTGGCGGGCCGTATAGTAAGAGTTAAGAAGATTGTACAGAATAGACTTTTCTGGGAAAAAAAGCATTACAAGCGGTCTATGCTTCATCATCAGCCAAAGGAAATAAGTCAAAATTTATGATTTTGTTACATCTGTATATTTTTTCATTCACAGCTTCTGTGCATAGCTAGAGCATTGTTGCTTGACTCGAAGATTGTTGTCTTTGATGATGTTACGTCTTCAGTTGATAAGGAGACAGACACCATAATTCAGACAATTATTGGCAGTAAAGCAATGGAGAACAAAACCATTATTACCACAACAGTGAGTTTTCATCTTGTTTTTCTAGCTTCTTAGTCTGCTTGTGATTTATTTTGTGTGTATGGGCATGACCTTTTTCCGAAAATCAGTGGAAAACAAAGATATTATCTAGAAAGCTGGACAGTGTACGTTTAAAATCTGGAATCATTTTCTGATAATAGACTCTTTATTTTTTTAATGAAAATTCTGATCATTTATCAAATAAATGTATTTCCTTATCTTTTTTTCTTCATCTTGGATCTGAAGCCATTTACTGGGTAACCAATCAGTATCTAGCTCACCTAGTGACATCTTGTAGGACAGCAACAAACTGTCAGCTTTGCTCAATCAGTGGCCATCCTTGCTGGGTTGCCTCAGCTCTGGTTTGTGTATTTCATCCTCAGTTCTCCGCCAAGTTCTTCATCTCTTGCCATTATTTTAATGTTTGTTCAGTTCTGTTAATTTCATAAAGTAGTGTTTATTGATGATGGTGTTTCACCAAAATGACTGTTTGGTTTCATCCGGTCTTGTGCAGTTGTAAAACAGACACAAATATAATTTTGTCTCTTTCTTATATTTCAGAAAGCCTATCAGTTTCTCATTGGCTAATTCAGGGACATAGATCTCCTTGTTTCTGCTTATATTTCTGTTATATGGTTTGTAAGTTATTTAAATTGAAATATAATTGTCCATTTCCACCGTTATGATGCATTTTGTTTGTGTTTGCAGCATCAGCCATCTAAAGTAATGAACTATGACAGAATTATGGTTCTGGAGCATGGGGAGCTGAAGGAATTAGCACCACCGAAAGAACTCTTGGCGAATGAAACAAGTATCTTCTACAGTCTTGTCCACTCGGAACCTGATTGACACACCAAAGGATAATGACAATTTATTTTTAAAATTCATGTGGTCACAAATAAAGATGACATGATTAACTTTGAAGAATGGATAATCAGCAGCATATTTTGGGCATGTGTAGTACTATGTACACATTACTTAGGCAATAGTCCTATCAAATATTGTGCATTGCATTTTTTAAAAATGAGGTTCATTCATTCCTGCATATTCATTGTAGTTTAAAAAAAAATATACTAAGATATTGGTGCTAGCAAGAGAAGTTACTTTAGGCTATCCATGTTCTATAGATAATACAGGCTGTGTGTACTGACCTGTTTTGTGTAGCATATTTAGAGTTCATATTTTGACTGTTGTTATCATTATATTCATCGTTACACAATGGCATCCTGTGAAGTATAGGTTTCCAGTCAGGTCACACCACACTGTCCTGCCTCATGCTGTCAGTTCACTTTATTTTCATTTTGTATTTATTGTTTGTATATTGGGGTTCAGTTCTTTCCTATGTAGGTTCTTAGATCTCTCTCAGTTTCTTTTGCCTTGGGAATTCAAGAACAAAGACTGTCTTGTATTGATATCAGCAGGCTTTCTCAGTTTATATCCTTTCTAATGCTAGTGATATTTCTTCACCTCTTGCTCCACTGGTACTTATCAGATCGTTTCCATCAGTTCCATATTGATGACCGTACCTTATACCATTTTAATCCTTCAGTTCTGCTAAAGCACCCATTTACAAGTCTGCAACTTCTTGGTAGTTATTTTTGTTGTTCTCCATGATTCACAGCCATACAGAAGGCCTATTTTGACAGATAAGTTGCACATTCTTATTTTTGTGTTGATTTTGAGTTCCATATATTTGTCAATGCAGTGAAAACACTCTTACCTTTTGTTTTCAACAAAATCATCCATTCCATAACCAAAGCTAGATGTAAAACACAATGAGAATACTAAATGAGAAGTCAAAGCAACTGGGTCTAAAACTGTACAGACAACTCAATCAAGATCATGAACAAGAAATGTATTTATTTCTTCCTTATCTGGTTTTTCATAGTTCACCTCCTTTTCTGAGGGATCATGTGGCACTGGTCTATGCTGAAGTTCTTTGAAATGTTGCGTCCATGTCTTTCGTTGGTGTTTTATTTTGCTAAGCAGTTTTCCATTCTTGACCAGGATGAGGCCATTTTATTGTTTTATTCCCCCATGTTAGCTTCTTTGTATTGTTTGAAATGTGAAGTCACTCTTATTTCCTTTGTGTGTACCTTCCTCTGCCCTTTGTTTCAGTTTGTCAGTGTACTTCCTCTCATCTTTGCTGATACATTTTCTGACTTCTTTTTTTGCTTCTGTGTACATTTTCATAAATTTTGGCTCTTGAGTTTATGAATACCATATTCAGTGAAGAAATTTGGGGTCAACAGTTTGATTTTACCTATGGCTTTCTTTGTGACATTTAGAGCTAGTACTTGGCTATGTCCAGTGACCTTGTAGCTTTCTGTTGAATGGTTACTGCCAATTTTCAGTTTTGTGTACAGACTGTATGGCTTTCGTTATTATATTTTTAGAGCCAACAATTTAGTTTTATGTGCAGATCATATGGATTTTTAAAATTAAATCTTTAGAGCCAACAATTTGGTTATATGTGCAGACCATATGACTATGAGATTTTTAGAATCAACAATTTTGTTATATGTACTCACAACATGGCTGTCTTTATAAGATTTTTAGAGTCAACAGTTTGGTTGTATGTACAGATCAAATGGCTTTTTTAATTAGATTTTTAGAGTCAACAGTTTCGTTATATGTCCAGGCCATATGGCTTTCTTTATGAGATTTTTATACTCAACAGAATTGCTTTATGTACAGACTTTATTGTTCACTTTGTGATCTTTTTTGTCATGTACAGTTATAGTATGTACAGACTATATGACTTTGTGTAAAGTATTTTGAGCTAGCAAAGGCACAGACAATATGGCTGTATTTGGGAAGTTCATAGGGCCAGCAGTTTGACTTTGTTTACAGCATGTTGGCTTTATTTAGCCTTGCTACAATTTTAGTTCTGGGTAAGCCACTCACATCTGTTGTTTTTCTGTTGTCTAGTTTTCTACTTCTTTATTTCTTACGAGTGCCTGAAAACATACCTTTATGTTTGTCTAATATTTATTTACTGTTTAAAGGCCTCAGGGTTTCCCTTCCTTATGTGTTATAAATGTTTAACTACTGGGTTGTGTGTGCAGACTACATGACTTTCTTGTCTATGTTTACAGCAACAGTTTATATGTGTATTGACAATATAGTTTTCTTTATAAAATTTGTAGAGTCTATGTTTTGGCTGTGTGTAGAGACCACAAGACTTTCTTTGTTAAATGTTTAGAACAGCTATATTGAATTGTTTGAAATGTTTAGATTTAATGGTTTGCTTTTTGTACAAACCATATGGCTTTATTTGTGAAGTGTTTAGAGTTAACATTTAGGCTGTGTGCAAACCTTTTAGTTTTCTTTTCTAAACGTTAAGAAGATCAGCTTTAAGAAATATTTTAGAGTCAGTAGTTTTGCTTTATGTTTAGACCACTTAATTTCTTGAAGTGTTTTGTTTTCTGTGTAATGATTAGAGCTTGCAGTTTAGTTGTGTACAGACAATATGGATTTCTTTATCCCATGTTTACAATCAACAAGTTTAACTTTTATATTAATATTTTTCTTAGTAATCAGGTGAGATGACAAGATTCTAATTTTGGGGTTGCTGAACTATATGAGTTGCCCATTTTTTTATGTGTGTTTAACCTGACTGATAAAAGGGACGCGTGCTGTATTAAATACATATTTTGTAGAACCAAAGCTATCAGAGTATGTGCTTTGAAGTTGGTACGGATGAAATTTTAGTGTAGACAAATTGTAATCTACAAGTGCAACTTAACTGGTCAAGGAATAATTTGTATTTTAGTACTATCTATCAATTTATTGTATTTTTATAGTCATTTTCATCAACTTATAATGTTGTTTATAAAACTGGTTCTGATGTAACAATTATATTGGGAGTACTTCATTTCTTTGTACATTGTCTTGCACATGCAAACCAATTGTGTTGTTAACAGTGATGTACATGTACATATTATGTGAGTACACTTTGTTCCCTGTAAACATAATATGGTGTTGTAATATTTAGTAACCACTTATTACCCAAATATGTTATGTTGTACATTGAAAACTAGTCATTTATGTACACTTATTGTATTAATGCAGTGTTGTACACAGTATTGATTATATTTTCATATTTTATGACATAAATTCTTCAGTTTTTGCCATGAAATGTGCACAATCTGCAAGACCTTAGTGGTGATTAAAAAAATGAGCTGGGAATTAACTAAAATCTGGTTTAACTTTTGAATAAGAAGGATACATGTAACAATGTTTAGATGTCTTAAGTTATTCTGGAAACTGTGATAAGTGAGTTAGCTGTACTGCAGAGTGACAGTGAGTCCAGACCAGGGCAGTGTTTTGCTATTGGGAAACTACTGGAGAAATTAATGATGTTCTATGGAGAAGACAATGATTGTTTATAAAATCATTTGGCTTTTGTTTTCTAGCACTGACTTGCCAATTTGGCATGTAAACACCAATGTACATTTACAATTTTCCATTGCACTGTTTATGAAACATTGTACCACCACTGCAACTGGTCATCTTGCAGGAAGCCTGCACCAAGCAGTCATAGGCTGTCATGGTGATGGTTTCTCTGGCAATCTTTTTTTTTTTTACATGATGAGTTTGCCGACCCCACGCGTAACCCCATATTAGTTACCTTGTATGACATGAATATATTTTATACACTGCCTTGTATTGTACACTAAACAACCAGCTCATTACCAAACCCACATTTACAGTGAAGACACTTTGTTCAGTGGGTATATTAATAAGAAAAATGAGGAGGACTGCAGCAAGGATACGAGAAAAGGTGGGGTAAACAAAAATAGGTAATTTAAGCCTTACTTGGACACAGGAGAAAGAAATGGCCTACATTATGACTTTAGAATCTTTGTCAGTGTCAGTTGAACAAAAACAGAGAAAAAGGAATGAGAGCTAAGCTAAATATGTAACAAATTAATGAAAATGATGCACTTTCATAAATGGATACTTGCGTAGATTAGAAAGATTGACATAGTATGACAAGATAACTAATGTGAAATTGATGAAAAGAGCTAGATAAGCGCCAGTGGAACAAGACATGAGAAGATGACCCTGGAGATGGATATGACACACATTGAGAAAACCTGTTGATAGCATTACTAGACAACCTTTGTTGATTCTAGAATCCCCACTGTAAGAGAGGTAGAGGACAACCAAAGAACACATGGAAAAGAGAACTGGAGACAGACATGAAGGGGATGAAGAAGCCATGAAAAGACCTTGAGCCGATGGCACAGGACAGGAAGACTTGGCATAAGCTTGTTTAAGGCCTATGCTCCTTTGGGAGTTGAAAGGTACAGAAGAAAAAATAAAAAATGATACGAGCCATAAATGGAAAACTTAGTCACTGGTAAATTACAGTAGGGTCACTATTGCCATACTGGGCAATTCCAAATCAAGGACTTCTGCGAGAAGAAATGAATATTGCTTGATCATATGCCTTAGATCAACAACAGAATGAATAAAGCGAGAGCAGCCTTTGCTAGTCTTAACAATATATGGAAGTCCTCTCAGTACAGCACATACACCAAAATTAAGATTAAATGAGAGCTGTATACTTTCTGTGCTTCTCTATGGTGCGGAATGCTGGAGAGTAACAGAAGGAAATGTCAAAATTGTCCTCTTTCCAGACAATCTGCCTAAGGAAAATTCTCCAAATCTTTTGGCCGAATACCATCACCAACCAAGAACTGCTAACTCAGAGCAACCAAGAGGACATGTACACCATCATAGCAGGCAGACGCTGGAGTTGGGTTGGTCACGTCCTCACAAGAGACCCTGATGCCATCACAAGAATAGCTATGCTGCGGACCTCTGAGGGACAGCCTTAGAGTGGCCGACCAAAGACAAAATTTGACAGAGAACTGTGGAGGCCGAGACGCAAAGAATGAACCAGAGCTAGGGCACTGCACGATGGATGGCTGCCGACTGAGCAAACTGGAAGCAGTTTGTTGCTGCCCTAAAAGACGCCACCAGGCATGATGGCCACTGACTGCTTTGACAGTCGACGGCAAAGGATCAGAGAAGAAAGATATGTCTTAGAAACTGCCATATAGGAGCAAGTGAAGTGCTGTGATGCAGGTTTCTACAATGGAACCAACTACAGCAGTGGTCCCATTCTTTAGGAGTGAAGGAGGAAATTTAAAAAGATGAAGTTTAGTGTGACATAGTTTAGTGTACAGACCAAAGAGCTTTCTTTGTCAAGTGTTTGATGTTAAAACTTTAGTGATGGTCTTAGTATTCTGAGCTAGTAAGGATCCTAGGTATGGTATCTTCAAGAATTTATTACATTCAGTAGGAACATAAAAAGTATATGCTGCAAAAATAATTTAATGCACATACAAGGGGATTGACATAAGTCTTGGGCCTGACCATGAAGGATTCACAGGAGGAAGATGAAACTTGGCACATTTAAAGTTCATCATATTTTCACTGAATGTGTAAAGTACGCGTTTTTTTCTTCAATGAGTTTTCCCGCTACGGTGCACGGCGCAATGTACCCTATTGACCGGATCTGCTGCTCCAAAAATTTGACAAAACAATGGAAAAGAAGGAGGCCAGAGCTGTGATAAAATTTCTGATGTTTCAGGGAAAAACACCTACATTTTTGGGAGACCATGGTGACAGTAGATGAGACTTGGGTACACCATTATGACCCCGAATCCAAAATTGCCAGCATGCAATGGAAAACCCCGGGCTCCCCAACACCTGTCAAGCCGAGGGCGCAGAAATCTGCAGGAAAAGTGATGCTGACTGTCTTTTGGGACAGCAAAGGTGTCCTTTTGAAACATTATCTGCCTCGTGGCAACACAGTTAATGGACATAACTATGCAGATCTTCTCACAAAACTAAGAAAGTTTGTGACCAGGAAATGAGGGATAACGAGCACTCAAAATCTTCCTTTGCTTCAAGACAACGCGCCCTCTCACAAAGCACGGCTTGTGCAGCTAGCAGCCAACGATTTGAATATTGAAATTCTTCCACACCCACCATATTCTCCAGATTTGGCTCCATCGGACTTTTTTCTATTTCCAAATCTTAAAAAACAGCTAAAAGGAAATCATTTTGACAGCGATGAAGAGGTTATACTGGCATGTGATGACTGGTTTAGTTTGAAAAATAGGGTGTTCTACGCCAAAGGTCTTTTCAAGGTCAAGCAGAGATAGCAGAAGTGTGTCAATTCAGACGGTGGCTATATTGAAAAGGAATAAACACTATACAAAATTTCAGCTCTCTGTGACATGTCCTTCATGGTCAGGCCCAAGACTTATGTCAATCCCCTTGTACATTTACATCACTGATGTAATCAGAAATGAGAGGTGGGAGATGATTAAGGTACCAAAACAAACAAGAGAATTTTGTTGTTAACAGATGTTTTTGTATAACTCTGAGGTGAAATGATGAGAAAATGGAAAGCATAAGTAGGCATGAAGAAAAAATTTAGAGAGCGAGCAAACCTGGTAAGACCTCAAAATTAATTTACCAACGCAAGTCTGGTCAACCTGGAAGACATTGATCAGTGAGTGCCTTATGCCCCCAGAAGTTGAGGTAGAGGCCGAGTCTGTGTGAACTGTTCCATAATTGTGTGAAATTTATTGAGCATTCCAAGCAACACATTGAGGAAGTTCCGTATTAACCATTACATTAATAAAGAGCATTTGTTGTTAAGTTTTTTTTTAAACTACCATTTAATGACTATGTGTCTATTTCTGTTGTGCATTTGTAGTTATTTTCTGATCATTAATCTTCGTAGTTATACATACGTTTAATTTGTTGTGTCATTTTGAACCTTTATTGTATTTTTGATATTAATTCTTTTCATTTATTGAAACAAATGTGACTGGCTATAATTCTGAAACTTTGTTGAATTTTACTGGTTCTTATGATTCAGACAAGTCGAATGCTGAGACCGTGGCTGTAGAATTTAGTTGTGTGTTGTGTTAGATGATTTGTATTTCAGAGAGATAAGATTGTGTTCAATCACACAGGTTAAGATTTACTGTACAGCGCATGAAAGCTGATTTCAGTGACTGCAGTGCTAATGATGACTATACAGTCATAACTAATACTGCTTATTGTCATGTATATCATTTCCATCACTGATAGAATTGGAAGTCAGAGGCGGGAGACGATTTAGGTATATAAAAAAGTTTTAAAAATAAAAATACACAGATGCTTTCATATAGCTCTGAGGTGGAATGATGGGAAAATAAAAAGTATAAGTAGGCATGGAGAAAAAAAATGTTAAGTAATTTAAATGTATTGTGCGCACATTGTTAGATTTTTGCTCTGTTTGTAACCACATACCATTAACAAAATATTTCTTTTAGTTATTTAATAGGCCTTGTCAAATCATTTGATTGAATGCTTTCTTAACTTATGTAGCAACTGAAGTGTTTCTTTTTTTTTTTCACCTATCGTTTGTGCAATTTTTTTTTTTAAAGTTATTTTTTAATTCTTATCCTTCCTTTCTCTTTTCATCTTGGTCTTCTTTTTTTTTTTTTCTGATCCCAAGCCTTTGAGCTTCTTTGTTGTAAACAGTCTTTTTCGGTTCCCAAGTTTGTTTTTAAAACCTTTTGACTTATTAGACATGTCTTTAATTCCCATTGAACATTAAATAAACTTTGATGATGTTTTGTTGGGGCGGAATCCTCATATTTCAGCATTTTGTTCTACTTATAGCATTGTTGTGCAATTTTAACAACCAAATAATTGTCGTTTCATACAGAAAACACTTCTTTTTTCAAACACGGGTCAATGAATGAACGTGCCTCTGCTTTTACTTGTTAATTTGGAGTTGTTTAGTGCAATATTTTCACAACCACCTCTGGCAGAACTTGTAGGTACACTTTACAAGTTTATTACAGTAAATTATTCAGTTATTGATTTTTTTCCTCTTATTTTTTCTTAATGGCAAAAAATATCCTGTTCACCCCTTGATGGGTAATAATTAGCATATATAATATAAAAATTAGCATATTGTTGTATCTGTTTATTTAGGTAATATATTCATTTGTTACCATTTGATTACTGACATTATCCTTTTACATTTATTCCATCCCCGACTGGTTATAAACATTTCTAATTGCTTTTTTTTTCAAACTTATTTTTCCTTAAAATGTTAACTCTTTTTACTTTTTTGTTACTAAGAATGTTTTGTATTAACAGGTTGGGGTGGGGTGAAGGGCATGTCAGTTTATATTTAATTTTCATATTTGTTATTCATAACTTGAGATTAAATAAATTGTTTGTTTTCCTTTTATGTTTCAATAATTTATTTGCATTTTTTAAATTTAAGTTTTTTTTTAGAAGTTTACTTTCCAACACCTAATGGCTGTGTGACAGTAAGGCCTACTACCCCAGCATTATCCGTGCCCAATGAAATAAGTTCATACATTTTAGTAGCACCAATCGAAACCATCGACTGTGGCAAGAACCCACACCACCTTCCAGCTAACTAAAATTTAGGAATCCTTAGGAGAGTTCCGGATAGAAGGCCTCAGCGAAGGTTGTGTCTGTACATGTGTGTTGAGAAGCCATGTTTGAGCGGTCTCATCTATGCAGAACAACCAAGGCATTTCTAAGTTTTGATTCTTGAAGTTCTTCAAAATGAAGTTAGGTTGTGAAAAGTTTAATACTATCATTCACAGAACTTAATAACGGCAGTCGCTATATTCTGAACTAGGAGAAAAGACTGAGTAAGATAGTAACTGAAGTAAGTACCTCTCGGTTTTAAGTTCCCAGCTAGAATTTATTTTGTTAGGGGAAGAAACCGAAGAACTGCTATAAATCAGTTGGAAGGTCAGAAGCTGGAGAAATATCAAATTTAGATAAGAAAACAGAGGCTCAATTACTTTTACTGAACATTATGGAGAAGAAGGTCAAGGTAACCTAAGTCATGAAGCCACACAGGATTTTTGTATCTCATATGCTTATAGTGAGAGACGGAAAAATACTGGTACATATAGAAACCACCTTCAAATGAAAGAAATTGATCTAGTACCAGCTGCATTTGTTCATTGTGTTTTATGTAAATAAACTATGTTATTTGACTCGGTTGAATTATGCAGATTTTGTCAAGTTGAGTTCAAAGTTCCAGCTCTATAATTAGTACACCACTATAGCACACAATAACAACTATCGAGAGACGAACGAACCTGTTATACATCTACAAGAATAAACATCTCTAGTGGACGGCTAGTAAACTAACTTGTCAGATAGTAAGAAGCAATACTGTACCTGCACACTGTCACACAGTATTTATACAGAAGTGACCCGATCATTAACGACTTACCCACGGACACATAATCAGTAAATAGAGCAGTCACAGCTGATCATCAATATATATATATATATATATATATATATATATACACACACACACACACACCTTAATATTTTTTTATTAACAAAATATGCTCAAGTAGGAATGAAAGCACTTAATCACTTTTCAACATAGTCCCCACCACGTTCAATGCAGGTGTGCCAGCGCTTCACTAATGCCTGGATTCTGCGAGAAAAAAGCTCTTCTGACTGACTGTGTAGCCACATATGCAGCGCCTCTTTTACCTCGTTGTCTGTACTGAACTTCTTGCCACCGAGTGCCTCCTTGAGGGGTCCAAGCACATGATAATTACTCGGTGTGAGGTCCGGTGAATATGCAGGATGTGGAAGACACTCTAAACGCAGATTCTTGATTTTCGTTACTGTCGCACGATCTGTGTGCGGCCGCGCGTTATCATGCTGTAACAGCACACTAAAACTGAGCAAGTCATGACGTTTTGACCTGATTGCAGGTTTCAAGTGGTTCTGAAGCAGATCACAGTATGATTCGCTGTTGATAGTGAGTCCCCTGGGCATGTAATGTTCCAGGATTGGGCCTTTACAGTCCCAGAAGAGCGTGAGCATCAATTTGCCGGCTGACCGCGTTGTATGGAACTTCTTTGCTTTCGGCGATGATGAATGTTGCCACTCCATGCTGGCTCGCTTAGTCTCTGGCTGGAAGTAGTGGACCCAGCATTCATCACCAGTGACTATACGGTGTAGAAAGCCATCTCCTTCAGCTTCATAATGTCGTAACAGTGTTTCACAAATATCCAAACGACGTTCTTTCAGTTCGGGGGTGAGTTGTTTTGGTACCCACCTAGCTGAGACTTTGCGGTACTGCAGCACGTCGTGAATGATGTGGTGCGCCAAGACATGGCTGATCTTCAATTCTCCTGCCACCTCGTCGATTGTTACCCGCCGGTTTTCCCGTATCACTCGTTCCACTGCAGCGATAGCGTTACGCGTAGTCACAGTGTGAGGCCAGCCAGAGCCAGCTGCATCAGTCACAGTTTACACCCCACTTTTAAACTTCCTGTGCCACTCATAAACCTGCTGAAGTGACACACAAGCGTCCCCATACTGCCTCTTCATCCTCCGATGAATGTCTGCTGGTTTCTCACCCTCACTACCCAAAAAATGGATAACTGCACGCTGCTCTTCTCTTGTGCATGCTTCCAAGGGGGCAGCCATCTTGGCTATGGTTTGCTGATGTCATACTTCCCATCAGGACGACGGGCCCGTGCACACTGGTACCTCAAGTGCGAGAGCATAACATATCTGTAGTGCAACTGTCTACTACGTGATTTTGACTTTTTATTGCCATATTAAGGTTACTTTTTGACTCCCCCTCATATATATATTATATATATGGTATTAGATATTTTTTAATAGACTTATATTCTTTTTATACTGTCACTTTTATATATTAATGAATTATATTGCTCCGGTTTGTATTTACTCTTACAAAAGTGTTTTCTGCAGGCAACAAAATTTACAGAAATAGTACCCAAAAAAACCTGGTGCCAGTCAAGAAAATTCTGTCGGCAGCTTTGTTCCGCCATTGATATTATTGACAGTCTGGTCAGGCATTTCTTGTCATTTGTTAATTTGGTGACCAAAAGTGCTGGACAAATGTTTTGTTGTCTGTTGCTTAGGTAACCTAAGTGAGTAAAACTGAGCCTGTATAAAGTGTTATTAGGTATGGCTTCATGGAGCATAGCCCCTTGTGTAACTATTGGAGAGATTTTACTGTTATGTGCAATATTTTTTTGTGGTTGTTATGGAACACATTACTTGGGTAAACAGATTATTGCTAACAATTCTGTTATAGTTTTGTGTGGGATTTGCTGGCAGATTCAGTTTTTTCCTCTGGGCAAAGATATTTATATTTGAAACAATCTCATAACTATCACTTGATTGTCACCCAACAATGAACTGAGAAAACAAATTCTTTTTTAAACGGTGGGTTTAAACGGTTTACAATAATTTGGTTTTTATATTTTTTCATCACATGTTCTTTTTGATTATTTTAGTCAAAGAGTGATTTCAGTATTGTGTTTATGTGTCACTATTGTCTTTAAAGTCTTATTTTATGACTATGTTCAATCAAAAGATACCAGCAGATTGTCAGGAATTGAAAGACTACCATCATACAAAGATTAAAAAAGGAAGAGAAGTTGTAAGGGCATTCCAGAGATTAAAAAAAATGTGTTTACAGAGGTGGCACCCTGGTCGTATGAAATTAATGTCAGAAGAAGCCACCATTTTAACAGTCATCCCGTAAAGGAGACGGCAGCTGCTATAGCTTCATCCTTATTAAGGAATGAAAAAGGGACATCATGTAGAAATTATTATTGACAAAATCCATTTTAGCATCAATACCTTGCCATTGAAAAGAACTCAGCTACCTGCAAAAACCTCTTCCTTTGTTAACTGATGTCACTGACCATAGCTGTGCAGGCATATATTATTGGGATGACCATACATTATTTCTTCTTTCCCTGTCATAGTGCATTATTAAACTTTTGAATACTGATTGTATACTTGTATAAACGATTGTCATGACTATTAATTTCTGATTCCACAACCTCAAGTTTTGTAATTGTCTGCTGGCGGACACACACTTTTCAGTTTACCCCTGTATTTCTGACTAAGGACTGGAAGTTGTGAAGAGGCGTGGTCATCTATGCCAGTCACCACAGCATTTGAGTTAAAAAAGAAAAAGGAATGTGTCTGAACTTTTGAGTGTTTCTGGAAGATGGTGTTTTGTATTTTGGTATACAAAATATACCTTTATATCTGTGAGTGAAAGTTAATGATTAGATAGTTTAGTATATGTATTTTGAAACTGATACCAATAAGTAATTAAAAATCTAGAGCAGTTTATCAAATACTGCCGAGTACAGGGATATAGATCGTCTGTTTGACAAAGTGGTTAGAGTGCTGGTCTCTCGTGGCAAAGGTGTTGGGTTCGATTCATGGTATTGACACACTCCAGTCTGCCCAGCTGTAAATGGGTACCTGTCATAAATTTGGATAGGTATTTAAGATAGATTCTGGTCCCATCTGAATAGAACTAAAAAAGTGGTAACTCAGTGAGAGATAAGGTAAAGAAAGAGATTTCACGAGTGAATAGTTTAAAGGTAGAATCTGTCCCTGGATTGAGAAGATACTCTAGTCCAGCCTATCTTTACGACTGTAATTTGTTATCAGACAATTCTACTTTCAGTACATATTACCATATATACTATTAACCACTCACATACACACACACAGATAAGTGACGACAAACAGACGCACAAACGTGAAACTATAGTAAATGGAGTATGGATAATGGGCTGAGCTGACCAACACCAGTAATTAAGTTTTTGTTAAAGTTTATTATCATATAAAAACTCTTCACAACATCCAACATATATCAATAAAAAAGGAAATCATAGGTTACAGAATTTGAAAAAAATAAACCCATAAGTGCAATCCCCTCTGTTGAGACAAGATCCTGCAAGAAAGTTAATAACCCCAAAAGGTCAAAAGATTTGCGCTATGGTATAAAAGTAGATGATAACGTAGAGAACAGAGTTCCTAGTTAATCTATCCCTGAAAAAGATAACAGTATTTGCGAACAAATCAAGAAGTGCTTACAATGAGTATACAAATAAAATTATTCACTCCTCTGATTCATACCCCTGTCAATCTGTGGCGACATTCAATCTCGCTTACCTACTAGTTGTTTAACATCTTGAACATATCTCCATGATACTTGTAACAAAAATCCAGTGTTGTGTTTTCGCCGAAGTGAGTCCCAGTTCCTCCATGAATAATTAATCCTCCTATTTGGGAACGCTTACTTTGGTGGTGATAATTGGATATGTTAATGTCACGTCAATTAGTTCAGGTAGCAAAATAATTACCAAGATCTAGTGTTCACAGTGTACAGCAGTTAGTACTTCTAATAGTTAAAGAGAATGTCTGGTGGGTAAATCTTTCTGGATAAATCCTCGCCACAACACAGTGGTCAGTAGTTGGGATAATGTTATGTTTTGATATTTCGCCACAGCGGGCTGAATATAATGGAAATGAAAAAAATCTGGGTAGCTATAGGTTCAGTTATTGTTATTCTTATTGTTCATATGTTCGTACTCTCTCTCTCTCTCCCTCTCTCTCTCTCCCTCTCTCTCTCTCTGGATGAAACAAGAGGACCGAACAGGTCAACCTCGAAGACCTGATATTACATAAGAATGTTTTTGGTACTATTTGATTTAGACTTAGACCGCTGCTCAGATTTAGGCCGCTGGTAGGCTGGTTTGTGATCAGTACTAGATTTAGGAAGAAATATACAACATTTAACCATAATATCAGTATTCTATTCTAACACGCATAATAGTAAGATCTCTTATCCACTTTGTTATTAAATTAGATTAGAAACCACAAATGTCTAGCTTATCTTATCGTTTTTAACACGTGAAATAAGCGCTAGTCATTTATAAAATTACACATGATGAATTAGAAATAAATATATATTACGTCAGTAATCAGCCGCCTAGTGTGTTTACTAGTCAGTTAAACCATCTCTTTCTGGGTGATAGCGAGTAATTAAATTTACGTTACAGCTGGAAAAATTAGCTATATGTTATTTAATACGCTAGTCAATTAACACAGAAAATCCCAGTGAAATATAATGAAGAACTTTAACACACTAAATCACTTAAATGCTAGTATATATATTTACCGCAAAACAGAAAAATGAAACTATCTCCACGAAATCTAAGTAATCCACTTTGTACAAAGGCTTTATGATGTCGAGCTAGATATTTCAAAAATTTCCTGAAGTGACTAGATAACTGATTTTAAGGGATGGAGTATTTATACACGAAAAGTGTTGTTTTCGCTCAGAGATGACGAAAGTCACGCCTTGGGCGATCAGGGGAAATGAACGGGGTTTTCTTCCGAGATAGAGAGTTTCCCCCGTTCGCTCTGTTTGCCGTTGCATCAACAAAGGCTTCTGATCTCGGCAATTGTCTCCCTGTATTTTACAATATCACAGGGTTCGCTCGAGCTTGTAGGGAACTTCAAAGCGGTTTACTTTCCACGTGTTTTGGGCCAGTGCATTCTGTAAGTTGTCGTAATGATGACGGCTCTGCTTGCATGCGGGCTTCAGGTAAACGCACTTCGTTCGTCCCCTTTAAAGGAATGACAGTTATAAATCTAGATATTCGCTCCTCAGCGCATGAAACAAGAAAAATAGGCGTGGCTAAAATATGAGTTAGACAGATATCGAAGTGCCTGGGTTCTGCGTTAACAAAACGTGAA
Organism: Oreohelix idahoensis; assembly: GCA_024509875.1. NCBI lineage: Eukaryota > Metazoa > Mollusca > Gastropoda > Stylommatophora > Oreohelicidae > Oreohelix > Oreohelix idahoensis. The sequence continues at coordinate 1,248,896 of JAMPIV010001221.1, read as the reverse complement.
TACTAATGAGGAAACAAAGGTGGAAAGCAAAGACGGACGAATTCATGTAGTCTATTTACATAACATGTCACAGTTCTTGACTTTGATTTATGGAGGGAAAAGGCAGTGAGGAAGGGAACTGGTCACCCCACCTCTCGATGCTTGACCTAGTACAGTGAAGTCTCTAACACTTCACTCCCCTATGGCAGTATCTGCAATGGGACTACCTTTACCTTTAAAGGGATATAATGATGGATGTACTGTTGTATAGTTAGGATAATTTGTGTGTAGTGTTTTCATGTATCTACGGTGTTGTTTGTAGTGTATGTTGTTTCATTTATGTAGGGTGTTGTTTTTAGATGTGTGTTGTTTTAGTTTTTATATTGGGTGTTTTTTTAGTGTGTGTTGTTTCCTACTTTATAGTGACTGCTGTTTTTACTATGTGAGGACATTATTATTATCTTGCTTAACTACTATTCTCAATTTTTGTTGTTATTACTAAATGTGGACATCATTATTAAGTTGCTTAACTGTTGTTCTCTGTGTTTATGATTTTTACTATGTTGACATTATTATTATTAGGTTGCTTAACTGTTGTTCTGAGTATTGTTTTCTAGTTTACCATGAGTTCTGTCTTTAATGTATTGATCATTTACACCAATCATATGAGCACATGAATGTTGCTCTGACAGTTGTAACAAAGATTTTTTGAACACATTCATATATTTATTGTGATGTTAAATATTATTTTAATCACATTTTTCTTCAGTCTCTATTTCTTGCCAAAGACATTGTTGTCAAGTTGCCATTGGGTATTGTTGGTTATATTTGTTAATACTAATATCTGGTCACTACAGACATGGTGCTCTTTTTTAATATTGTTATACATTTAGAGATTTTGGCTCATAGTACTGTATTTACAAGATCATTTTGTTCAGATCATATAATTTTTACAAGTTCAGCTTCAAAAGAATAATATAGTACCAAAAATGTGAGAGGCAGTTTTTCAGAATTACAGTTTAAAAAAAATGTTGTTCTGCAAAACCGAAGTTTACATTTGTGTGTTAAGTGTATGATTGCAATGCTTGTTAAAAAGTTTGTCTACAGTGACCATCTTGAAGTTCATGTTTTTAAAATGTTTTGCCAAGTTATTTTATATTCTTGAAGGAGAGGTCTGATGGTTTGGAGAAAGTGATTTTGTTTTCTGAATAACAATTTGTCTTTAAACACAAATAAGACATTTTGTTCAGTACTGAAAGACAAGCAGGTTTTTCTTTTGCATGGCAGTTTGCTTGTTTTCTTTTTGTTTTTTGTAAAGTTTTTTTAATGAGACACTTTGCTCAGTAGTTAGAGGTCAAACTTTTAAAAAAAATGAGAATGTTTTTTTTTTATCACTGACACACTCTGCTCAACATGTTTTCTGAATGAAGTTGGTTTTTTTTTATTAAAAAAAAGTGCTAAGAGACTTTTCGCAATTAATGCGAAATATTTATTTAATGACAATTTTTGTTTAGACAATAAGACACTGTGCTCAGAAAACATGTTTTTTGAATGACAGTTTTCATTGTGTTTAAATGCTGAGAGACCTTTCCCAGTCAAACATGATTTTTGGAATGATAGTTTTTGTTAAGACACCAAGACACTTCACTCATAAAACATATTTTTTGAATGATAGAGTTTGTTTTTTAAATGCTCAGAGACTTTGCTTCATCAAACATGCTTCTTTTTAGTGATAATTTTATTCAGATACAAAGATATTTGCTCAGTACTTAAGAGCCAAGCCTGCCAAAGTAAGTCACCTTACATTAGACAAAGAATTGTCATGTACACTGTTTTTGTAACCATCTTTTTTTGTTCTGCTGGATACCTGAACATGATAGAAAACAGCACTCATTTAAGACATGAGTTCTTCAAGTGGTGTACAACAGAAACAATTCATTCAAGTTGCCTAATTACTATTGTTTTAGAAAATAAACATTTGCTTTATTTGTCTGTGATTGAGACACTTGTATTATGTCATCTATTGTGGTGTAATGTCCTTTAGGTGAACAAAATAGGACATGACTCATTTACTTATTGTCATTCTGGCAGTGGGTAACTACAATGTAAGGAGCCCTAAGCAAAATGTAAGTGGAGCCCTCCGAATATAATGGGCTCAACAGCTGTAATCAATTTACAGAAAGTCTGTTGAAACATCTAACTGCTTACTTTCTCATCATTATCACTTTTCATCTCCCCAAGGAGTATAAGCCTTCAACAAATATGTACCAGGTCCTCCTGTCCTAAACCTTACTTACTTAGTCGTTCCCCTTCTACCGTGAGGTGCAGAGGTTTGGAAGAGAGAGCGCCAGACTATTCTATCGGCTGTCTTCCTCCTGGCCTGGTTCCATTCTAGTCCTCGGTCCTTCAAAGATTGTCTAATGTTGTCCTCCCAGCGGACTCTGGGTCGTCCTCGGGGTCTGGATCCTTGGCTCTTTGTTTCCCATGCTTGTCGTGGTAGCCGATCTTCTCCCATTCTGCAGACATGGCCAAACCATCTTAGTTGGGACTGTTCTACTTGGGTCTGTAGGGGGTGGCATTTTAGGCCTTGACGTATCGTCTGGTTGCGTACCATGTCTCTTCTTGTTACTTCAACCACCTTCCTCAGATACCTCATTTCTGAGGTTTGGATCTGGCTTTTATGGGTTGTAGTCATTGCCCATGACTCACATCCATATGTCAAGACTGGGACATAGGTGGAGCGGTATACAGCCATCTTCGTTTTCTTACCAACCTCTCTCTTGCTGAGGAATCTTCGATTTATGGCCTGAAAAAGTCTCCCAGCTGCTGCTTTTCGAGTGGCCAACTCTTCTTTGATGCCTCCCTTTCGGTCTATAATAGCTCCGAGGTATTTAAAGTGGTCGACCTGCTCCAGGACCTGTTCTCCCAGCTTAATCTGATGTCTTCTTTCTTCTCATGATATCACCATGGATTTTGTTTTAGAGCTGCTTATGACCATCCCTCTCTTCTCCAGCTCTTCCTTCCAGACTTGCAGGTTGGATTGGAGATGTGCCTCTGATTTAGCAATCAGGGCATTATCATCAGCACATGCCAGCTCTGAAATATAGACCTGTCTCATCTTCCAGTACCCCACTGAATACTTTCTTGTTCTCTCCTTACATGCCTTGATGACATCGTCCATAAGGAGTATGAAGAGGTAAGGTGATAGGATATCACCTTGTCTTACACCAGTGGTGGTCCTGAACTCTTCTGACTTATGGTTTGCTGTCCTCACATAATTTCTGCAAGACTTGTAGAAGCTCTGTATAGCATGAATCAGAGGTGCTGGAATATTCTTCCTTGCCAAACAGTCCCAAAGTTTGCTCCAAACGCCTTTTCCAGATCTATGAAACAAAGATGGATCTCACTCTTATACTCAAGGGCCTTTTCACTCAGCTGTCTGAGTGTGAAGATTAGGTCTTGAGTACTTCAGTTTGCTCGGAATCCGCACTGGACCTCATCCAATTGTGGCTCAGCTAGGCATCGGAGTCTCTGCTCTAGGATTCTAGAGTAGATTTTTCCAGGGACACTGAGAAGGGATAGGCCTCTATGGTTTCCACACTGTCGATTGTCACCCTTTTTGAAAATTGGTGTTATGATGGCGATCTCCCAATCCTTTGGTATGGTCTTGTTGCACCATGCTGCCTGTAGGACCCTTAAGAGTAACAGGTCGCCTGATGCTCCCATGTACTTAACCATTTCTGGTGTTATATCATCATGCCCTGCTGCTTTGCCCATCTTGATTTTCTCCAGTGCTGCCTTCAGTTCTTCCATCTTTATGTCATCTTCATCACCATTGGTTTCCTCTTCTGTGCTAGTGGTTATCATTTCTGATGTTTGACCTTGCTCACCATCAAGGAGTTCTGAGAAATATTCTTTCCATCTTTCCATTACTTCCTTCGGGGCAGTAAGCAATTTGCCTTGCTTGTCCTTTATAAATTTGAGAGGGCATTGTTTTTCCTTCCTCATGTTCTTTAGGGTCTTATAGAACAATTTCTGGTTTTCTTGTGCATCTTTTTCTAGCTTTTCTCCAAATTCTTCCCAGGACTTCTGTTTTGCTGCTAGCACTTTGTTCTTTACATCTGTTCTGAGTGTCACATATTCTCTATATTTTTCCATTTGTCCTGTTGTGTTTTTAGCTCCTTAGTATTGTTTCCATGCCATTTTCTTCTCTCTTATTTTCTCCTTGACTTCCTCTGTCCACCAAGGTGTCCTCTTTCTCTGGTTCCCAAGTCGGACTTCACCACATGCTTCTGCAGCAGCTTTCTTTATGATATTCTTGAATTTATCCAGAGGGTTTCCAAGTCATCAGGTTGTTCTTCTGTGTTGCTCACCACTGCAGCAATAAGCCCCTGATATCTGGTCTTAATTTCTGGCTCTCTCAGCTTGTAGGTCCTAATGCTCATTTCTCCTGCTCGTTTACTTGGTTTCTTGCGTGATGTTGAGCAGTTCCTAGGCTGAGCAACTCTTTCAGTTGTTCGTTTTATTGTTAGCAGGTATGTTGCAGGGGCGGCCAGTAGTTTTTACAGGCGGTTCGGTAAAATTAGCTCAACGGATTGTTGAGAGCTTGATAGTCAATCGTGTAATCTGGGTTTACAGTTCATCTTCTTTAGAGCTTCGTGCCTTTGATGTTAAGTACGCGAATGTGGGTTAAAATTAACTTGTGACCATGATAATGATGATTTGAATTCCCAAAATGTTCAGAGACTTGATAAGTCATTCCTTGAGTCCATATAAATTTAATATATCAATTCCATACACAAACAGTTCACACATGGTCATCATGAAGAATTATACATAATAATTGCAGTTCCTACTTCATCTCTGATTCCTTTACAAATCAGTCCTTGTCTCATACATCTGAACTACTGTAGGCAGAACGACATAACTATATGCACGCGTGGTTGGTAAATCCAACGACCGAAAGTGAGATTATGCGTCTGGCACTAGTATTAACTAAAAAAGGACTGTTAATTCATCTCGACAAGGTTTAGTCAACTACTAACCTGTAACTTCATCTTTCTTCATCACAACAGTGGACTGACCCATGTCCATGAGAAAATACAATATAACCGTGTGGCTTTTCCTGCCCGACACTATAAGAATATAAAGACACGTCTTCTCCGTTTGACGGTCATTTGAAAAAGGGGTCCCGTTACTTGGTCACCGTGCGTGACTACCAACGCTGAAACGTCACAGCGTTCACTAGGCTAATAATACTTTTTACATTACATTAAACTTTGTAACCCCTAAAATCGCATGCTGCTAACCTCTAGCAGACAATGCCAATTAATCTACCGTAACAATTCAGTGATCACTTCCAATCTCTGGCCCCCTCCAGACTCTTGCATCTCGGACATATTTGAATGAGCTTCTCCGAACAATGGCATAGTCGATCACTGACTTCTCATTCTTTGTTGGTTCACATCTAGTGTATGCATGTATGCGCTTATGGGGGAACTTTGTGTTTGTAATGATCAGATTCTGCTCACTGCAGAGTCTAAGGAGTCGCTTTCCATTGTCATTGAGAGTATCTTCTCCATATCTTCCGATAACTCCACCCCATCTAGCATGGTCATTTCCAACTCTGGCATTAAAATCTCCGAGCATGATAACTTCATCTAGGCAGTCATCCACTGTCCTTTGAAGCAGCTCGAAGAATTCCTCCTTGACCTCTGCTCTCTCATCCTCATTTGGCCCATACACTATGACCAGGTTGACTATGGTTTCTCCTTCTTTTAGTTTCACAACCATAATGCGCTCTGAGACAAAGTTCCACCCCTTGATACTATCTTTTTGATTTTGGGCCACAATGCAACCCACACCCCCTTTAGCTCTTTCGGATATGGGTACACCACTGTAGAGCAGTGTGTTGCCATTGAGATCCATGACTCCTTGTCCTTTTTTCTTTGTTTCCGTTATAGCCAGGATTTCTAGTTTTGCTTTCCTCATCTCTTCCACCAGCTCCTCTTCCTTCCCATTTATACTTCTTGTGTTCCATGTTCCATAAGTCGTAGTCCGTAGTCCGTTCCAGTTCGTCGCCTTTAGAATCAGTCCGGTTTTCTCTCTTAAGTTACTCGTAATTGTGGTTTAAAGCAAACAGGTGATTGGCCTGTTGTGCCTTTGCATGGTGGAGGGGCTGCCTCCTTACGGCCTCCATGCAGGCCGCCCTCCTCCTTTTTCATCCGGGCTTGGGACCGGCATAGGCGGAGTTCCTGTCCTAAACCACCCACTCTAAATCTTTCTGTATTTTCTTTATCCCTTTCATTTCTGTCTCCAGAAACTGGGACATGTTATGACATTTAACACCGGAAATTAGACGGATATATGTAAAGACAAGGGTCCCTTCCGACCATAACTGTTGGTGGCCCACTAGGTGCTATGGTTCTTTGGACGCACCCGGTACACCCATGCAGTAGTTAAGCCACTGCATACAGTGGTGTATTGTCAACAGGAACAAAGTTTTGGTTGAGTATTTGTTTAGTGGTGCTTATTTACAATGATGTAGATACAGTAAGTGTAAGAGTAGCAAGTCTCTTTAGTGATTGTTTAAACAGAAAGAATAATGTAATGTGGGTTTTGTAGTGCATCTTCAGAGTTCTGTGAAAGTAGTGTAAAAAATACTACGTATATCTAGTGGTGTCATTCTAATTTTTTAACAACTGGCTCTGTCAGCTGTTATCTATTTTTTCCCATCAACTTAACTCTGGAAATAACTGTGATGGAAAACAACAAATCGGGGTGGTTCATATTTGTACAATAAAAAATCATAAAAACTTAATACCATGAAAACCAGAAAAAAGATTTCATGAATGACAAATGAATGAACACAAATTTTTAATTCAGTAGTTTGTGGTATGTACGCAGAGTTTTGTCTGTGATTGAGACACTTGTATTATGTCATCTTTATTCATTGCTGTTCTGTTTTGATCCATATACAAGAGTAAATTATTTGTGGTCTATGTTCAGAGTTGTTAGCGGTTTATGGTGTGTATTTAGTAGCAGTCAGTGGTTTGTGGTCTATACTCTGGGTAGTCAGTGGTTTGTGGTGCCTATTCAAGAGTACAAAGCCCTTTGTAGTTTCCAGGGGTCTCTGATGAAACCACCACCACAGTAGCATATGATTGCTTGTGCATGCTTCCTGCAAGAAGACCAGCTGCAATGGGGGCGCCATGCTCCATTTGGAGCAGAAAGGAAAATGATGATGATAGTTCAAGAGTACAAAGGGGTATATGGTCTGTACTGTTTGGTATCTGTAACATATTGTCGTCTAAAGTAGAGATAGATTGAGGCAGATGCTCAGAATTCATGTGTAGTAAATGGCTTTTGAATTTATAAAGAGCAATGTCCCGTTCAACCTCTGATGGGTTATAATTAGGATATATAGTGTCTGTTTTAGAATAGTGTTCTGTTAAATCTTACTTTATTAATATCAAGATGTTCAGTAAAGAAAAGTCTTCTTCTTCGGACACTCAGACGTCTACTTGAATATTTTGAAATAAAGCTGTGGTCAGCTTGAGGCTATTTGTATCTCCATAGAGTTTTTCCAGGAATTGTACTGGTGATGGTTATATGGGCTTTCTCTGTTGCTCATAAGTTGGGCATATTTGAAGCAAATGTTCAGCAGTCATTTTATCGGTGCCACAGTTACACTCATCAGTAGTTCCTATCTTAGCTTGTTGAATAGATCATATCCCAGTCTGTTGTGGCCCATGCGGAGTCTGAAGATTAGCGATTTTCTCTTTTGCTGAGCTAGTAATATGCATCAATTTTGTGTATGTCCTGGAAATCATTTGTTTCTGTATCTGGTTCTGATAAAACTCTTTGCCTCTTTGAAAGTTATGCTTGTACAGATTGATGTAGCTTTCCCCATTCCTTTGTCAATCTGTCAGCCGCTTCATTGCCAGCGATGCTACAATGAGATGGTATCCATTGTATCACAACCTCTTTGAATCGTTGACATAGTTTGTGGAGCAAAACTCTTAGGTCATCTAGGTCTGCATTATTCCGGCTTCTCAGTGTTACAACTACTGACAGTGCGTCTGTGAAGAAAACAGCTTGTCTCTCAGTGTTTTCCTCTGCCATTAGAACATCTGCTGCAGTGTTTAAGGCCCCTGTCTCTGCTCTGAGGTTACTTGAGAATTTTCCTGTTGCCATTGACATTTTTGTGTGTGTGTACCAGTGCTTAAGTGCAGAAGCACACTTCCACCTCCATCTTCTGTTGCATTTGTTGCTGATCCATTGGTGTATGCATGGGTCCATGTGTTGCTTGGGTAATGTATTTTGTCGTCATAGCTTTTCTGTCTGTTGCAGTCTGGCTCTTCTTTCTCTCAAAACCAGAAATGTTTTCTATAATTTCAGGAAAATGATGTTGTTTCCAAACTAGGAGCTTGTGTGCAGCATAGATGGGGTTAGTTATTGATACAGCTTTTGTGGGAACTGCTCTCATCTTTGTTGTGGTTGATTCTACAAAGTTGCTTTACCCTTCCAACAGCATTTGTTCTATGGTACATTGGATGGTATGTTAGTCTCTTGAATTTTTCAGCTTCTTGTTGGACCTTGCTATCTCTTCTGTCCTCCATTGGCTAGAGGTATGTAATCTTTTCAAGTTCTTTTATAGGTGATGACTTCATGCCTCCTGTTATGATCTGCATTGTTTGGTTTTGTAATTGCTGATTTTATCAAAGTTTGACTTAGCTGCTGTTGGCCATGCTGCCATGTCATTTTTAAAGACCGGTCTCACTTGCTTAGTGTATAATGTCTTTAACACTCTCTCATCTGATCCCCAAGCTGTTCCAGCAATTATTTTCATGACTGCCATTATTTGCCTTGCCCTCATTTGGTTTCTTTCAACCTGTTTTTTCCAAGTCAAATGACGATCAGAAGTAATGCCTATGTAGATTTGATTGTCATCCAGATACAGATTTTTCCCATTTAGCACTACTTTGGAGCTCTGTGGTTTATTTGAGAGGAAGAACACTTTGTATATTGTTTTTCCTTCATTTATCTTCATAGTTCTATTCTCAAGGTAGTGACCAATCAAATTTGTACATTCTCCCACACACACCAATTCTTTGCAGCTTAACTTTCAGTCTCTCTTTCCACACTTTATCAAATGCTTTTTCCAAATCTACCCAAACCACCAGCATGTGCTTTTTCTCTTGGAAGGTGTCTTCAATTTCCTGGGCTATATATGTGATCTGATCTTCACTGGATTTATATTGTCTGAATCCTGTTGTTGAGGGGTTAATAGGTGTTTTTTTTCCAGATGCCACATTAGTCTGGTATTAATTATTCGCTCCATTAGTTTATCTACACTGCCTAGTAGACTGATTGGTCTGTAGTCATTTGGGTCTTTCAGGTCTTTGTCATTCTTTGTTTAGGTTTCAATATGACTTCCTTCTATGCCTTCGGGACAGTACCTCTTTTTCAGCTGTAGTTTAGTACACCCAGAAGCTTCTTTTTTTGCCTTAGTAAAATAAGAGCAAAATAAGATATGTCTTGTTTGTCTAGAGCAGGGATCCCCAAACGTTTTTGAGTTTTGACCCCTCTATGGAATCCTTGATCCTTAATCGGACACTCCCCCCTCCCCGCAAAAAAAAAAATAAAACATAAAATAAAATAAGGAAGTAATTGTAGATGCATAATAAATTAACATGATCTTATTATTGAAATGATTGAAGTCATTGATGGGAAGGATGTGGCTGATGAGTATTAACAAGGGCATTGATGTTTGGTTGGAGATTGGTGAGTTTTAGTCGTAAATCACCATGTTCTTTCAAGATGTATCTGTTCCTTTGCTTTGATAAAACTGCATTTGTTTGGCTAAAACCATTTGTAGCCATGTATGAACTTGGGAATGTCAGGAGAAACAGCTCAACTACTGCACAAAGTTTTGGGGTATTTTGTAGCAATACTTCCTGAAAATTGAGCCACAGCAGGAATTTTTATATCTTACATGATTGCATCTTTCAACCCCAAAAGTTTAATCAATATTGACCACTTTAGGGACCCTGATCTAGAGTAAGTAAGGCTGGATTAATGGGACATTAATGTCTAAAGAGAACAAGTTAAGGTGTCACATTAATTGCCTTGATGGAAAAAAGAGATATGTTTGATTAATGATTGTCTAACGAGAGCATTAGGAAACCCAAAACATAGAGAAGAGAACTGGACTGGCTCACTGAAGACGTGCTAATGAATTTTAAAAAATTGCTATTTTAATTTAATGATCAAAATTATATCCCGTTCAACCTCTGATGGGTTATAATTAGGATATATATTGTTTTCAATTCCAAATAATATGAATAACTGCCAATACGGGAAAGTGGCATCACATCTGTCAAATCATTGTAAATAGGGCAAATCAAAATTACCAATTTTGTGTGTATGTTAAAAAAAACACCAAATAAACAAAAATAAGATAAAACAAAACAAAACCAAACAAAAAAAATAATATTCAGGGGAAGAGATGTAAAAGCCTGGTGTTTCCAGTTAGATATTTAATTGACTGTTCACTTGCCATAAGTCATATGAATTGTAAGAACATCATCAGACCTTCACCTTCCCAATTACTAATGAAGAAAATTTCAAATTACCAAAGAAATTATAAAAAATATACTTCAAATGACACCTTTATTTAACAAAAGAAATATTTCTTAGAATAATAATCAATTTTCATGCCTTTATCAGTTGAATTCGATAATAATAGACAGAGTCTGCCATGTTGCCAAAATGGCTGTCCATATTTACGCTATGACTAGCCATATCCTAACCCCACCCAGGTTTCGAGCTTTGTCAAATAGCTAGCCTTAACCTAACCCCAACCCTTGTTCAAGCTTTGTTAAAAATAATGACTGACAAACATTGAGTCTGTATTTTTTAAAAACAAGCTAAATCCAACTTAAAGCAAAATGCTGCGTAGTGATGGATGTTGGTCAACATGGTGGCCTCCTGTCTGCTATGACCTACTTCAACCCCTTTATCTATTTCTATAGATGAGAAGGTTTGACTAGCAAAGTTTTGTTCAGTCATATAATAACGCACAACAACATAATCATCTCACCACCTCCGGCAGTCATTGTTAACCAATGTTTTCACTTGAATGAATCTATGAATTGATTTTTATGTTGTTGTATCTCTGTTGTTTACAACTGGTACTTCTGCATAGTCATGTTATAACTGTTGTACATGTAAGCCTTAAAGCACTTGTATTTATATTGTTTCTTGTATTAGCACTTATCTACTTGTATAGTTGTAGCTAAGCTAATTATATGTCTTCTTACTACCACTCTACTATCTTGTAGTTATGTTAACTTGTAGTTTATTAGTACTCTTCTTACTACTACTCTACTACCTTGTAGTTATATTAACTTGTAGTTTACTAGTATTCTTCTTACTACTACCTCACTTTACCACTACTCTACTACCTTGTAGTTATGTTAACTTGTAGTTTATTACTACTCTTCTTACTACTACTCTACTACCTTGTAGTTATGTTAACTTGTAGTTTACTAGTACTCTTCTTACTACTACCTCACTTTACTACTACTCTACTACCTTGTAGTTATGTTAACTTGCAGTTAATTTGCTTATTACTACCACTCTACTACCTTGTAGTTATGTTTACTTGCAGTTAATTCACTTCTCACTGTCACTCTACTACCTTGGTTTCGGGATCGGATCCTGGTAGCTCCATGTTCCATTTTATCCAGCTGCAAATGGGTACATGATTCTGCTCTTTAGTTAGAGAAGGCAAAGGCAGCAAGACGGGAACTGGTTGTCCCACTTCATAAATAAGCTGGACCTAATATAATGAAGTATCTAACACTTTACTCCTCAATGGCAGTATCTGCAATGGGACTACATTTTAAAAAAAATCTTAGTGATGAAGTTTGTGATTGTTGTTTTTACTTTGGCTGTTAATATTGTCGTGATACCACTATTTAATGCTGCCAAACTGCATTTAGTTTACGAAAGAAAGGAATGCTTTTTTTTTATTTTTTAAGTTTTGCCTCGTTTTGGTGAGGCGCGTCCCGTTCTATCTAGTCGGTTATATTAGGGCGCATGTCCAAACATAAAACACCCTTAGGTCTGGGTTATATATTTGATTGAAAGGAAAGCTTCAATTAGGTCAGCAGAATGTAAATTGACAACTATTGTCTGTTACCATGATAGGCCAAAATAACCTATTTAGATGTGAATATGTCAAAGCTGTTTTATTAATAAATGCTTACCATTACATATGTAAACATCCGTATTTGTTTCTGCTGTGTTCTATGAATGAGTGAACAATTGTGGAGATAACTGAATCAGAGTAATGCAGACAACAGGAACACGTGCTACAGTGTCGGTGTTGATACTTGACAAGTGGCTATACCTTTCCTCCTGACAGTATTCCTTGATGGAGTAAATGTAGGAATTTCACATGCGAAGTGATAAAGGAATGATGAGGCGTTTGAGTTCATCTTGCCAAAGTATAATGTCCTTGTGAATAGACAAGCTCAGACGGCAATAAAAGTATGGTTGGAGGAGTCATTCTTAGCGAGATGTGGAGTTCGGTCATCCTTTTTTTTTTTTTGCACAGATTTGTGGATTCTGCTCAATAGTTTGTGTTTGGATGTCTCTGATCAATTAGTCGAGAATCATTGTAAATTGAAGCACACAATTAACTTTCTTCAGGTTTATCTGGCCTTATGGAAAGTCCTGATAGTGTACCAGCATCGGCATATGTTGTTGTCAAGGTAAAGGTGGTCCTATAGTACTGCTGCAGGGGAATAAAGTGTTAGAAACCTACTAAGTCTCAGATGTAGGAGATGTGGTGAAAGAGTCTATCAGAGTGCACCATTAAGAAAACAAGAGACAGAAGACGTTGGAAATCCATAGCAGCCGACCTTCAATGTTAAGATGGCACATGATGATGATGATAAAAGACATTGCCTGGACAAAACAGGTAGTTTGTGATCCTGTGACAGTATATCAAAGAAAATCGTGTAATGCATTAGTATTTTGAAATATTATAGATATTGGTGAAAGTTGCAAAAGCCAAAGATAATAATGCTCTTTTCAGTTTGACTGCAGGTTTTGTAAGCATCAGTTATAGCCTTACATGAGAAAGCAATAAATATCACGGATCTACTGCATACTTATGGGAAAGAAAAGCTCTAGTCCCGTAAGATGAGGCATCAATTGCCAACAAACAGATGAGTGAGAGACCGAGAATATAACCTGACACGTTTCAGTGTTATTTCACTGTGAGATTCACGCTTGCCAAGACAACACCAGACTAGCCAGAATTAGAATTCAGAATTCCTTCTTAACATACCGGACACCTTTTATTGGAGAATTTTGGGTGGACTTTCATAGCCCAGGAAATCTCTTTCAAATTAAGTAAGGAAACCAGCACTGAGGAAACTGAAGGACCACACACAAAGTCAGAGAGGGAACTTATTAAATTAATGACACCCCAGACACGTGTAAGAGGCCTATTCAAGTCTCTTTTATTCATCTGAGCAAAAAGTCTTTGAGCCAGGATTGGCGTAAGTTGTCATTTTACATTCTATATTTTCATTACTAACGTGAACTAACATATATATGTATATTGCCATGTGAATTTTAATATGGGAAACTCGCTAGTATATGTCCAAGTCATTTGAGGTTGGCAACCTCAGCGTATAGAATGATGATTCATGAACCACCACTGCACGGGCTGGTGAATGCTTTATTGCTAGTTTCTTAAAGAGAACTAAAAACAAAAGGTAATCCAAGGTTCATAGGAAGCAGGGAGGAAAAGATGAAAGAAATGATGTCCATATAAACATTTTCTTTAATCCTTAGCTGCCGTCCGTCAAAGCAGTCAGTGGCCATCACGCCTAGTGGCGTCTTGTAGGGCAACAACAAATTGAGTCCACTTTGCTTGGTCGGCGGCCATCCTTCGTACAGTGCCCCAACTCTGGTTCATTCTTTGCATCTCAGCCTCCACAGTCCTCCGCCAGGTTGTTATTTGGTCATCCTCTTTCGTTTTCCTTCAGGGGTCCAAAGCATAGCTGTTCTTGTGATGGCATCGGGGTCTCTTCTGAGGACATGGCCAACCCAGCTCCAGCGTCTGCCAGCTATGATGGTGTGCATGTCCTCTTGCTTGTTCCGAGTAAGCAGATCTTGGTTGGTGATGGTATTCAGCCGAAAGATCATATAAACATATTCACTTTAAAATTAATTTAAGTTTTCAAGCTTTAAACCAGTATGTGTCTATGTGAAAATATTCATTTAAAAATTAATGACAGTTTCAAACTTTTCATTCTGTAAACATAAATGAAAACATATTCAATTTATATTGTAAACATTTCAATCGGTGGAGATGTGAATGTAAACACTCTATCTGTATTATTAACCTTTCCATTTAAATGTAATGTAAGCTAAAGCTATTCAATTTAAATGTAAAGAAAGTTTTATCCCGAGGGATTAAATTTAATTCTCATCGAGGGTAAATTCTGAGATAAATGGGATGGTAGAATAGAAGAAGGGGGGCACATAACTGTGTTGGAAAACGCCATACTCAGAAGAGCGTTTGTCTCTATTCTATTATCAAAGTTATTTGTGGTACCAGCAGAAAGTACTATCTCTGGAACCAAGGGAAGGTAGAAGTGGACTGACGTGTGAGACGCCATCATAAGAGGGTTTTATAGACAGACGCAGGACCAGCTTGGCCGTTACTCCTTGACGTTCTAGGAACGTGCGGCCCCTTTAACCTTGACCAGCGACGAGCGAGAGCAGTGTACACAGAACCCATCAGCGGGAGTAGAAACTACTATTGCCAGCTAAGTGAAAAATATACGCTGCCAAAGTGAATTTTTCCCCATCATATCTACTATAAATCAATGATGAAACGTTTCTTCTAAACTATTCAATTTATTTTATAACTGTTTAAACCTAAAGTTGTTAATCCGGGCCTCGGTCGATCCGGCATATTATTACTGAGTTGACTTTCCATCATAGCTGCCATGACAAGACTGAATATGATCTGGAAAAGTAACATCAGTTTTCCTGTAAAGATCAAATTATACAAATCACTTGTATTATCTATTCTCTTATATGAGTGTGAGAGCTGGACACTCACTGCAGATATGGAGCGAAGGATTCAGGCTTTCGAGCATAAATGTTATAGAAGAATTTTGCGCATTTGCAATAAAGAGCACAAAACAAATGTCTATGTTAGAGAGAAGATAAACACCTATGCAGGCCACCAAGAACCACTTTTGTCAGTAGTGAAACGTCGAAAGCTTGCCTGGTTTGGGCATGTAACTCGTCATGACTCCCTTTCGAAAATGATCCTCCAGGGAACAGTCGAAGGTAAACGGAGAAGAGGAAGGCAAAGAAAATTCTGGGCTGATAACATCAAAGAATGGGCAGGACACGGTTTTTCCACACTTGTACGCATTGCTGAGGATAGAGAGCAGTGGAGGACCCTGTCTACTGATGCTTCCACCATGGCACCCCTACGACCCATGACGGGTTACGGGTTGAGATGAGATGATGAAACCTAAAGTGATTATTAAATTTTTTTATTTGTAATGTTACAAATCTAACTTCAATTTAATCATTTTAAAGTTACTGCATGTTTGTCTCAGTCAATTTACTACACACACTCTAAACTGAGCTATACCAGAATAATAAGAATTCCCCTGAGTAAATCAGGGGTGGGGGCTTGAACGAGCTGAAATTAATAAGTGCTTAATTCCTTCACAAAAGTTGTCGGCAGAGTCTAGAATTAACGTGGTCAGCCAAAGCAGCATTGTTTTCCCTTATCTGAATATCTTGTGAACTTCTTCTTTTTCTTCTTTGATCCATAACCGCCAACCGTCAAAGCAGTCAGCGGCCATCACGCCTGGTGGCGTCTTGTAGGGCAGCAACAAATTGATTCCACTTTGCTCGGTCGGCGGCCATCCTTCGTACAGTGCCCCAACTGTGGTTCATTCTTTGCATCTCAGCCTCCACAGTTCTCCGCCAAGTTGTTTTTGGTCGGCCTCTCTTTCGCTTTCCCTCGGGGGTCCATAGCATAGCTGTTCTTGCGATGGTATCAGGGTCCCTTCTGAGGACATGGCCAACCCAACTCCAGCGTCTGCCAGCTATGATGGTGTGCATGTCCTCCTGGTTACTCCGAATAAGTAGTTCTTGGTTGCTGATGGTGTTTGGCCAAAAGATTCGGAGAATTTTCCTTAGGCAGATTGTGTGGAAGGAGGACAGTTTCGACATTTCCTTCTCTGTTACTCTCCAACATTCCGCACCATAGAGAAGCACAGAAAGTACGCAGCTCTCATACAGTCTTAATTTGGTGTTTGTGCTGTACTGGGAAGACTTCCAAATGTTGTTGAGAATAGCAAAGGCTGTTCTCGCTTTATTCATTCTGTTGTTAATGTCCTTGCTTGTTCCGCCGTCAGGTGTTACTATGCTTCCTAGGTAAGTAAATGTGTCTGTCTGTTCTAACTTCTGGTTCCTTACTGTTATTGGCTCAGGATTGCCCACATTTAGTGTCATGACCTCTGTCTTCTTCAGATTGATGTTCAGGCAAACCTGCTGGCCATACTTATTCAGTCTATCAGTTTTGTCTTGAATGTGTTGGTGTGAATGCGCGAGCAGTGCAATGTCATCTGCATATTCCAAATCTTCCAGTGTAGAAAACGTTGTCCATCTAATTCCCCTTGGACTGCCCTCTGTTGTCTGGCGCATCACCCAATCTATGACTGTCAAAAATAATGTTGTTGATAAGGGGCATCCCTGTCGTACTCCTGTTTTCACTTCGAAAGTTACATTACTCGATCCAACACTGCACGTAAAGTTAGAATAGAGGCTTTTTATAATGGAAACAATGCGGCTGGGAATTCCATAAGCCCTCAGAATTTTCCATAGGCTGTCCCTGTGTATGCTGTCGAAAGCCTTTTCAAAATCAACAAAGTTAATGTACAGCTGTCTCTGCCATTCTGAGCACTGCTCTATAATGTTCCTGAGGGCAAATATATGATCTGCACATCTTCTGTTCTTTCTGAAGCCCGCTTGTTCTTTCCTCAGTTTATGGTCAACTGCTTTTGAAATTCTCTGGATGATTATCCTGCCTAGTATTTTGCTGGGAACTGAGAGGAGGGTAATTCCTCTCCAGTTGTTGCAGTCTGCAAGGTCGCCCTTCTTGGGCAATTTGACAATTGTTCCTTTACTCCACTCTGTTGGTGTTGTCTCAGTTTCCCAGACTTGTGCAAATAGTGGTTCTAATAGTTCTGCTGCTAGTTCAGGGTCTGTCTTGAATAGCTCAGCATTCAGATTGTCGTGACCAGGCGCTTTTCCATTTTTTAGCCCTTTGATAGCTGTGATAATTTCTTCTTTTCGTGGAATGTCTGTATTTACGTCTAAGTCACTTTCAGCCTCAGGAACATTCAGCTGAGTCTCTGGTGGTTCCTTATTCAGTGTTTCTCTGAAGTGCTCTGCCCACCTTGTTTCCTGCCCCTGTGCTGTGGTGATGAGATTTCCTTGCTTGTCTCTTACTAACGTTATGTTGTTTGCACCTCGTTTTCCACTGATAGCTTTAGTTATTTTATAAACTGTGCTTTGTTCATTTCTCAGTGCTGCCTCTTCTGCCTGTCTTGCAAGGTCATCCAGAAATGTCCTTTTGTTAGCACGGGTTTGACGTTTTACTTCCTTGTCCAGCTGACTGTACTGTTCACTATATATTGCCTTTAACCTGGGAGACTTAGCTTCTGTTTTCTTCCTTTTCATTTCCTTTCTCTTCGCTATGGTGTTTAGCGTTTCTGGTGTTATCCAGTCTTGGCTCTTTCTTTCCTGGAATCCCAAACACCATCTCAACAATATATAAAGAAAAAATATCTTGTGAACACTCCCTTAGTAATAGAAGTGTCATTACCCTTCTATCTACATCTCTGCCAAGAGTAATCTTGTGCGAAGGTAGATACATTTAAAGCCCATATTAGATACTCTTGAGTTTTGGCCACTGTTGGACCATTACTGCAAAGCAGGGGAGGCAATACAGTTACAGAATTAAAGGATCACCACATCTGGTCCCAAGCTAAGAGTAAGAAGCGCGTGGCATACTGTGCATTCTCCGCCATCCAAGGGGGTTCTCCAACTATGCAGAGCTAAAATACTGTGCTCTGGTTCTGGGCTCTCCCAAGGAATTATCACGTCCTGCACAGAGCCACTTCTTAGCTCCCCCTGCCTATCACTAGGTCCATAGTGAGATCCTCCTGCATACAGTCAACCAGGTCAAAGCCAAAGAATTACGTCTGGTGCTCAAATGACTCCTCCAAGCTTAGTGTGCAATGCTGGGTTCTGAACAAATTTCACCACAGGGGGGATCCCTGGAAGTGTGTGGATGATTTCAAGTGTCAGTGAGTGTGTAATTAGCCTCACAGAGTGAAGTTCACTCACCTCGCTTTGACCTCGCACATACAAGTATAATGACTATTCCATTTGACTTTAGCACAGCAACGGTAAGTGCTGCCTTGTTGCTTGTCTCGTCTTTTTTTTTCTCGTTGGCTCTCCTCAAGGAGCATGGAGCCACCACTGTAGCTTGTCCCCTTGCAGAAAACCTTCACTAAACAATCACATGCTGTCATACCGGTCATTTCTGTGGCTATTTCTTTTATGTGATGAGGTTGCCAGGCCCATGCAGAACCTCATATCAGTGGCCTTGTACAAAAATGTCGCATGTCTGAGTTGGCTTTAAAATTCCTGCTTGAGTAAGCCGTTTGATTTCTTTCTTTAGTACACGCATTTGGACAGAAGACACATGTGCGTGATTTGTGGAACTACGGAATTGCATTAGTGTGCAGATACAAGTGTGCACGATTAAACACATAAAGAAGGGAAACCCGAGGCCTGTAAACAGTAAATAAATATTACACACTTCTTTATTTCTCACAAGTGCCTGAAAACATACCTTTATGTGTGTGGTAATATTTTTTTACTGTTTACAGGCCTCTGGTTTCCCTTCTTTATGTGTTTAATCGTGTATACAATACCAAAACCTACCCTCTATCCTGTACTCACTGTTCTTAGTCTTCTATCATTTACTAGACACAGTATTAAGGTCTTTGTCTTGTGTAATCTGACCTATACTGTATAATAGGGAACAGCAGAAGTGATTGCGTCATTAATAGGCTGGATTGCCCTAGGTAAATTTCCGGTGTTATGTGTTGCGGGTCTGGAAGTCTAGAAGGCAGAGCTGGAAAAAAGAGGTATGTTCAGCAGCAGCTCCAAAACAAAAACCATGGTGATATCACGAGATGAAAGAAGGCACAATATTAAGCTGTGAGAACAGGTCCTTTGAGCAGGTCAACCACTTTAAATATCTTGGAGCTACCATAAGGCTGGATTGGAGGCATTAAAAAAAAGTTGACTACCCGAAGAGCAGCATGTGGGAGACTTTTTTAGGCCATAAACCGAGGATTTCTCAGCAAAAGAGAAGTTGAAAAAAAAAACCAAAGATGGCTGTATAACGCTCCACTTATGTTCCAGTCTTGACGTATGGATGTGAGTCATAGGCAATGATACAACCCACA
This sequence comes from Oreohelix idahoensis, assembly GCA_024509875.1. Lineage (NCBI taxonomy): Eukaryota > Metazoa > Mollusca > Gastropoda > Stylommatophora > Oreohelicidae > Oreohelix > Oreohelix idahoensis. Next base: position 1,229,313 of record JAMPIV010001221.1, on the reverse strand, counting down.
AAAGCCAGCTCTAAACCTCAGAAATGAGGTATCTGAGGAAGGTGGTTGAAGTAATAAGAAGAGGCATGGTCTGCAACCAGACGATACGGCAAAGCTTCAAAACCCAGTCACTGCAGACCCAAGTAGAACAGTTCCAACTACGATGGTTTGACTATGTCTGCAGAATGGAAGATCGGCTACTACGACACGTATGGGAAACTAAGAGCCAGGGATCTTGATTTCCAGGACGATCCAGAGTCCGCTGGGAGGGCAACATTCCACAATCTCTGAATGACAGAGGACTGGATTAGAACTAGGTCAGGAGGAAGACAGCTGATATAATAGTATAGCGCCCTCTCTTCCAAACCTCTACACCTCACGGGAGAAGAGAAATGACTAAGTAAGTGAGTAAGATTTCTCACGAGTGCCTGAAGCATACCTGTACGTGTGTATTATTTACTGAATGTACCTTGACTCCTTTGAAGTTCTTTCAAGGTTTGAGGTCCGACGCTAATTCAACCGTTTAAAAGTTTTTAAGAGTTGTAAACTAAAGATAAACATAAAGCGACTGCTCCCTCAGGCATGTCGTACAAGGCCACTAATATGAGGTTGTGCATGAGGCTGGCAACCTCATCATGTAAAACAAACTGCCACAGAAACCACAGCTGCAAAAAACATGCTTCATGCAGGCTCCGTAAGGAGCGCCAAGGAACATGATGCTGTTGACTACGCTTCAATGTACAAGGAGTGTAAGATAGAAAACAAAAACAATTTATATTGTTTTTCTGTTGTCTGGTCTTCTACTTGTTTATTTCTTCCCGAGTGCCTGATAACATACCTCTGTGTGTGTTGTTTGTTCATTTATTTACAATTTATATGACACACGAAGCTTGTGAAGAATTTGTTTTGTAAAACAAACAAACGACTAAGTTTAAAGTAAGAAATTATGAAGACAAACAACTGCATTGTAAAGTTCTTCCTTTTACTACATTTATATTCAAGGAGCCGCGCTAGCGTAGTGGTTACAACACCGCTCTGGCGACCGGGTGATTCAGGATCAAACCCGGGCGACGGCATTTGAGGATTTTTCGTCGACCGGGAATTGGACTGGATTAACTCGAGACCTGGCGAGGACATTTGAAGGAGTGTCGTCGACCAGGGATTGGTGGCTCCTGAGCCGACCCAGCTGCAATGGGTACCTCCGAAATCGGAGAGTATTTGCCTGAATGGCGAGGGACACCTGTCTCTGTACAAGAAAAAAGGGATACTCACGTAAAATCAATGTCAGGTTAGACATTAGTAATAACCTGAGATTTCGCCTCGAGTATTAGCGGGCGTACGCAAAAAAAAAAAAAAAAAAAAACTACATTTATAAAATGTGTAGTAAATGTTTTTTTGTTACATTTCTGTTATATTTCAACTAAGTTCAAACTTCTTTATTATAAATGTGTTGTAGAATTGCTTTTCGTTGTAGAAGAGGATGGTCAGTGACATTATAATACCACTTTGATGCATACTGTACATACAAATTGTTTAAACATACTGAGTAGCTTTAAATTGTTTAAATAAACTGAGGTTCTGTACAAAATTGTTTAGATTTAATGAGGTGCTATAAAATTTGTTTCAGTATAATTAGGTATTGTAAGGCGGTCCTTGTTCTGGGGTCTACAGGGTAGGGAAGGTAGAGTGGAGACCGACGAAGACATGGAGAAGAGAACTGGAGACAGACGTGAAAAGTATGGGGGGACCTTGAGCTGATGACACGGGACAGGAAGACATGGGGGGGGGGGCCTTGAGCTGATGACACGGGACAGGAAGACATGGAGGGACCTTGAGCTGATGACACGGGACAGGAAGACATGAGGTGGGGCCTTGAGCTGATGACACGGGACAGGAAGACATGGAGGGACCTTGAGCTGATGACACGGGACAGGAAGACATGGAGGGACCTTGAGCTGATGACACGGGACAGGAAGACATGGGACCTTGAGCTGATGACACGGGACAGGAAGACACGGAGGGACCTTGAGCTGATGACACGGGACAGGAAGACATGGAGGGACCTTGAGCTGATGACACGGGACAGGAAGACATGGAGGGACCTTGAGCTGATGACACGGGACAGGAAGACATGGAGGGACCTTGAGCTGATGAGTGATGAACGAATAATAAGGTGCATACAAGTTGTTTAAAAATACTGGGGTGCTATAAAACATTGTTTTAAAATATACGGACATAAAAGTTGTTTAAATATGCTGGGTGCATAAAAGTTGTTTAAATATACTGGGGTGCTATAAAACATTGTTAAAACATACTGAGGTGCTATAAAAGTTGTTTAAATATACTGGGGTGCTATAAAAAATTGTTTAAATATACTGGGGTGCTATAAAAAATTGTTTAAAGATACTGAGGTGCATAAAAATTATATAAATATCTTGAGATGCATAACAGTTGTTCAAATATACTGAGGTGCTGTAAGAAATAGCCTTAAAATATACTGAGGTACAGACAAGTTTTTGTTTTGTTTTGTGTGTGAAAGTGTTTGTACAAGTTGTTTAAATATACTGAGGGGTTATAAAAATTGTTTTCAAATATACGGAGATGCTATAAAATTGTTTCAATATACTGGGTTGCAATTAAAAGAGAGTAACAGAGAAGGAAATGTCGAAATTGTTCTCCCTCCACACAATCTGCCTAAAGAAAATTCTCCGAATCTTTTGGCCGAATACCATCACCAACCAAGAACTGTTTACTCGTAGTAACCAAGAGGACATGCACACCATCATAGGTGACAGACGCTGGAGTTGGGTTGGCCACATCCTCAGTAGAGACCCTCCTGCCATCACAAGAACCGCTATGCTATGGACCCCTGAAGGAAAGCGAAAGAGAGGCCGACAAAAAAAAAAAAAAAACAATTTGGCGGAGAACTGTCGAAGCCGACATGCAAAGAATGCACCAGAGCTGGTGCACTGCACGAAGGATGGCTGCCGACCGAGCAAAGTAGAAGCAGTTTGTTGTAGCCATACAAGACGCCACCAGACGTGATGGTCACTGACCTCTGTAACAGTTGGCGGCTAAGGATAACAGACAGAAGTGATAAAATCGTTTTAAAAACAGAGGTGCATAATTCTTGTTTAAATATTCAGAGGTACAGAAAAATTGTTTAAATATACTGAGGTGCTATAAAAATTGTTTGAATAACTGAGGTGCCATAAAAATTGTTTGAATTTACTGAGGTGCTATAAAAATTGTTTGAAAATGCCGAGGTTCTATAACAATTGTTTAAATAAACAGAGGTGTTATAAAATTGTTTAAATACACAGAAGTGCTATAAATTGTTTAACTACAGAGAGGTGCTTTAAATTGTTTAAATATACTGGGGGGGGGGGGGGGGGGGGGGGCTGTAAACGTTGCTCAAATACTGAGATGCTACAAAATTTGTTTAAATATCCTGAAATGCATAAAAGTTGTAGAAATATACTGAGGTGCTATAAGAATTGTTTTAATATCATGAGGTGCATAGAAGTTGTTTGAATATACTGAGGCGCTATAACACTGTTTAAATATACTGTGGTGCTATAAAAAGTGTTTTAATACACAACAAGAGCTTAGCGAAAAGCCAGTTTGCCGGGGTAAAACAATAGGGGGTAGGGGGGGTAAGAGTAGTGAAAGCAGAAATAATCATAAAATGAGAGACACCCCCACGGTAGCCCCGTGTAGGTCCCGGGGGGGGGGGGGTCTCGGATGAGACGGAAGGAGGAATAGCACTACTGCACCCTCAAGCATGTCGTACAAGGCCACTAATATGAGGTTATACATGGAGCTGGCAACTTTATCGTGTCAAACACAACCTGCTACAGAAACCTGGTTCAGCTGTATTTGAATGTTTGGTGAAGGTTTCCTGAGAGGGGACTAGCTGCCAAAGAGGCTCCATGCTCCAGAAGGAGCGACAAAGAAAAGGATGACGTCACACTGTAAAGAAAGACGTTATTAACATTAATCAGAAAAAAAAGTGAGATTGGCAAATAATGAGCCACCTAACGTTTCATAACTCTTGTTTTACTTAAATTATGTTGATTTATTTCGGGGGGCAACTGTGTACCCAGCTAAAGTCCTACAAATCTAGTGTCAGTGCTGAATCTTGCTGGGGCTGCCTACATCATGTTGGGCTGTCCGTCCTGGTTGTTCCCAATGGTTGAAGATCTTTTGACGATTTTCAGGAGCTCATCGTAATTCGGGCGTGATTGTTGTTGAAGGAGTTCACGGACCTCAATACCTGACTTCTGAGACAACGCACGTCGGCGTCCTATAGCAACGGGACGTGGACCTGTCAAAACAATTTTACCTGTGTCATTTGGTGGCCCTTAACAAGGAATGGAATTATATGTTTCTATATTTAGAACATTAGTTTCAGAATAGAAGGACTGAAGTGGAATGAGCAAGATCACTGATGTGGAACTGATGACAAGAACCCGATAAGTGTCAATGGAACAAGAAATGAGAAGACACTGGCGACTGTTAGGACACACATTGATGAAAGAGAAACGAACTGGAGACATATTTATCCACATATTCTTAATATTAATAAACATGAGGTATATTATTGTCGCTGGTTGTCTCCCCTCCTCTACAATAGTGGTGCAATGATTGCCTGACAATGGATTAAAAGGGTGAGTTTTCAAAGGTACTTCGATCAAGGCTTCTCTTGGCAGAGATACAAATAGGAGGATGGAGCTTCTATTTCAGTGAGGTTTCACGGGGATTTTTAGAATTGTAATTACAACAACTGAGTCATCTTAGCTTGTTGTAAACTTTGTATAAACCGCCCACTTCTGTGAGAAATATATTTTTGACTCGTGTTTAACGAGCCACCAGCTGAAGGTAATTCAGCAAACTATTAATTTAATAGCTCCGTATTTATATGTATTTTTAAGAAAATGAGTCATTCAGGGGTAGACATCAAATTCACTTAACCAACTGAAAGACGCCAACTATGGATTTGTATTTACATAGATAACACGATGTTTATTATGAAATATTTGATCAGCAAGATTAAAATGAATAAAATTTATTTGTCACGGGAAAAAAAGTTAATTTATGGTGTATCTACACAGGAAGGGGGGTAGTGTCAGAATCCCTCTTATGACTTGTGTTCCTGATTCCTTAAGTTTCCAGTCTTTGTATTTAAAATTGCGGGTTCTCTTTTAAATTATAAAGACGCCCAGATACTTCGATCTGTCACTTTTAATTTTTGGAATACTTTGTCCGATCCTTCTCTCTGGCTACTGGGAGTTGTTACTTGACGTTGTTGACCATGCATTCTGATTTGTGTCTCCGACTTCCCTAGATTATATTTCGATTTCTCAGTCCAAGTCCTAGATGGTATTTTCGGCCATCTTTCCAGTGAGAGCTAAAGTTTATTTCAGGCTCTCGATTTAGGCCAATCCCGTCTCTTTAGAACTATGTGGGTCGGGGTGTTAAATCATTACTATCCCCCGCGTGTTTTAAAATATCAATTTTAAAATTTAAACTCGTAACCTCTTTCAAATATGGCAGAAATACTTCCGATTGCATTTGCACAAACTCACAAACACATCGGTGAACTTATTTCCTGGCTAATACCTTTCCCGACATAATCTCCCCAGACGGGTTATCTGTATTATTGATACAGAGATGGGCCATCGGAAGTGATTACATATTATCACCTGTGTTTATGTACATCTCCCAGACGAATTTTCCAGACTGACAATCTGGCTTTCTTTCCATCGATCGTGCGAGACCACCTTGTGTCAACAATGACCGTTTCTATCAAAGGTGACTAGACGACTTAAGTGGTAGAAGTATTACCCGCTGACCTGTCTAATTAGCCTTGTAATACTACGATTCACATGGTGAAACGTAAACAAGTCTGGGAGTGACTAAGCAAGAATGTAGGTGCATGAAATATGCCAAATAATAGGACGATGAGTGAGAGATAAAGTGTAGGAAAAACACACGCACAAACGTATCGTCACACCCTTCTCCCATCTTGTATCCTGAAGGTTTCTGCAAGGGGTTCAAATTATCAATGCCTGCATGCTCCAAAATGGGGAGGGGGGGGGGGAATTGGAAAGAAAGATAAAAAAGTAGAAGAGATCATTCTGGCTAGACCCAACATTACAGGCCGGTCATAGGGCAGGGCGACAGGGGTGATTTCCCTGGGCGCTAAGGATAAAGGACGCCGGAGCAGGGAAAAAAAAACTTCATTATTTGTTGCGGTCAAAAAGCTAACTTTTCTCATTCTTCTATCATTGACTAGACAAAGTATTAAGATCCTTTGTTTTGTGTAATCTGACCTATACTGTATATGAGGGGGACTGCAGAAGTGATTGCATCATTGGTTAGGCTGGGCCGTCCCTAGATACATATCCAGTGGTAAGTAATGATCCCTGTCCACGAAACAGTATTTTTGTTGTGCCAAGTTGGCAGCCAGGATAGTACGATTCTCTTCCATAGCTAGGCGGTTTTGCCGTTCGGAAGGTCCTGGCTTCGTGTCACCGGTAAGCCTATCACTTCTGTTAAGGTTTCTACTTCTTCATTTTTCACGAGTCCCTGAAACACACCTTTGTGTGTGTATTATTTACTGACTTTTCTTTTGCTGTGATTCAATGTGCTTTGACGGGAGCTGCGCTAGCGTAGTGGTTACCACACCGCTCTGGCGACCGGATAATCCAGGATCAAACCCGGGTGGCGGCATTTGAGGATTTTTCGTCGACCGGGAATTGAACTGGATTAACTCGAGACCTGGCGAGGACATTTGAAGGAGTGTCGTCGACCAGGGACTGGCGGCTCCTGAGCCGACCCAGCTGTAATGTGTACCTCCGAAATCGGCGAGTATTTGCCTGAATGGCGAGGGACACCTGTCTCTGTACAAGAAAAAAAGGGATACTCACGTAAAATCAATGTCAGGTTAGACAATAATAATAACCTGCGATTTCGCCTCGAGTATTAGCGGGCGTACGAAAAAAAAAACAAAAAAAAAAGTGCTTTGACCAAAGCACGCAATGTAAATGTTTTTATAAGAAAACATTGAAATCAAAGTGTGACATATTTTTAACATTCTGATTTTAGTTGCAATTTTTTTTTAAAAAGTAGTAACAATCTAAAATTGATCTGCTGTTTTATTTTTGGAATGTACTTAATTTTCTAATGGACTTTAATTATCTTTCACAGCTAAAAGTGTAAGGGGGAGAGAGAGAGTATGTCAAACCACTCGCTCTATGTCTCTTCTTATTCATCGTACACTTTCGTACACTATCAGAAGTCGACTTGAATATTTTCAAAGAAAGCAGTGGTCTGCTTGCGGCTATTTGTAACTCAATGGAGTATTTCCAGGAATGGTACTGGTGACAGCCACATGTACTTTCTCTGTTGCTCATAAGTTGGGCAAATTTGAAGCAGATGTTCAGCAGTAATTTGCCATAGTTACACTCATCGGCTGTTCCTGTCTCGCCCTGTGCGCCGAATGCTCTAAGGTTGGTCGTCTTCATTTAATGTTTTCTAAGCTGTTTTACCGTGGGGCAACAGGCAAACGAGATCAGTGGAAGACGCTGGCGTTTTATAAGATAGACATTGATAAAACTAGCTGATAACATTATAAGGCAAGCCTTGTTCTGGAATCCACTGGTAAAGGGAAATAGAGTAATGGAAAAAACCCAAAGAAACAAGAACAACAACGCACACATACACACGGAGAAGGGAATTGGGCATTGGCGTGAAAGAGATTCAGAAGGCAAAGAAAGACACGTAAATCGTGGCTTTTACATTTGAAGGCCTGTGCTCCAGGGGTACGTGAAAGGTCACTAAGAAGGACCATTAAAATAAATTTCATATCGTCATGAGATACCTATACTTCGGTATGAGAATTTAAAAGTCAGAAAAAGCTAAAGGTTGGGAGGCCATTTCTGCCATTTTCTCCAACTCTTGGTGAATCCCGAGACGTCTTGTGTTTTCTGTATAAGTTGTAAAACTGATTCCATACCATTTTGTTTTTTAATTTATATATTACTCTCTCTACCACGCTGCGCCGAATGAGCACTAGAAAAAACAAACAAACAAACAAACTAGATGTCTTAGGACGCATAGACTACAGTGTCTCTTCTTATGCATGTTCGTCATTTGATCTTTATACGTGTTTTTTCCTGAACGTTCGTTCATATGTGATTGTTTTTTGGCATTTATATGTGTATGTTCTTGGATCTGTATTTCTATTTAGTACACGATTTTTATGTATGTTTATTCTTAGCTTTCGTGGATGTTTGTCCTTGGATCTTCATGTTTGTTTGTTTTTGGTCCTTCAGGTATATTGGTTCTTGGACCTTCCTTGAGTTTATTCATGTTTAATCTTCATGTCTCTTAGGTCTTGGGCCATATTGTCCATCATGTTGATCTATTATGGAATCTTTATAAGTGTTCGTTCTAGGATCTTCGTGTATGTTTGTTCTTTGACCTTCATGTAGTTTTATTTACCTTTGTGTCTGTTTCTTCTAGGACCTTCATTGTTTTTGTTTTATCGTGTCTGTTTATTCTTGGATCTTCCTTGTGGTAAAGTGGGATTTTATAAATATCTATAGGGGACTTAGTGTACTGACTGAGATCAGCTGTGAAGGTATCTGTGTAGTGGATTTTGATGGTATTGTATGGTGGTGTTATCACCTAGTGTGATGCGTGAGGTCAGCTGTGAAGGCTCCTGAGATAATTGTAACTGTGAATATACAGAAGGCCCTTTCGTGCTACCACTTTATGACCTCACACATATCTTTTTTTACTAATGAATGTGGCTACGTTAAAATCTAGGGTACTGAATGCAATGTGTTGTATGGACATATACACACACCCACAGATATTAATTAAGTCTAATACTATCAATAAAATTTATAACACAATGAACTAAATTCAGCTGGTTAAATTTAGAATAGAAAATCTTTTTTTAAATTTATTTGTTCTGAACCAAGGTTTTATTTTGGCCAGAACTTATGCAAAGATTTTGAAATTTATGAATGAATGGCATGAATAAATGGCATGTTAAATGAAAGATGTTTACATATGCAATCTTCAAGATTAATTATAGTATTACTGTTCGTAATGTTAATTTTCCTGGGAAAACTATGAATGGATGTGCTGTTGGGGTGGCTTCATCCCTCCCTGTTTATGCCTACACAGCATTGTCCATTAATGATGGAAGGAAATGGGATGCTTCAGTAGTAAATTCTCTTGGGTGCTAGTTTTATGAAGTTGGTGTAAGTTCAGCAGGCCAGCTAGCCTACTTAACTTTGCCAGATTTGTTCTGGTGCTGGAATATGATGGCCCCACCTCTCCGTGCTTGAGCAATACACAGATGTTCTGTCGAAATGTACCCTGCACGGGTCCTCACTTCAATTATTAATCAGCATTTGACACCACCTTAGTGTCAAGATCGAACTCACAGCTCAGATTATGAATAAAGAACACAGAAATGCTAGCAAAACTCAGCTGAGCTGCTGGCTATAGTATGGCGTCCCTGAACTTATTTCAATTATTTCATTTGGAAATCACCACACTTGAAATTTACTGTGTCTATCACTGGACAACTATTGAGGAATGGCAAAAAAGCTCGTCTGAGCGCGGATAATATGATTGTCTGTGGCCAATCAATGCCTTGGTTTTTTTAAATTAAAATTTCCTAAACTAAAGTCATTTCAGTCATGCTTCAGTCAAGTATGGATTTTTATCTGTTAGTCTGTCCGTCTCTACTTGCGTTTTCACAAAACGTACTTGATTTTTTGAACCAACCTTTCTCTCCCCTCCAAAATTTTGTCGTTAAAAGTTATTTTTAGACACAGCTTCCACCAATATCCCTTCTCTTCCATGCTAAGTAGATTTGAACACCTGCGTCTCAAGGTCGCGATTTTTTGTGCAAATAGCGACACTTTTGATTCAATGCAGTCTTTCGCTGTTGTGAACAACACTGTCTTTTGTCATTATTTTCATTATTATCTATCCGTCTGTAAAATTAAAAACATATTATTTCACTGCTCAGAATGGGCCATCCGGCCAGCTAATTTTTATATTCCTAACATTAATATTAAGAAAAAAGTTACTTTTTAAATTTTGTAATATTTCAAGCATCTGCGTTTAGCCGCTGAATTCAAATCAAAGGCTTGGTATCGCAAAAGCGTCCAATAAATGACTGTGGCGTATCATATCCAGGGTCCCTTCTGTCGAGTTCCTTACTTTATGTCAACTTGGGGAAACGTGACTTTTTTCCTCCGTTCCCCCCCCCCCAATTGCGTCTCCTTAGCCTTGCTAGTCTCACGCAATTTTTTCCAGTCATATTTTTTTTTTTTTTTTGATCCGCCGTTCTCATCCCTCCAAATGGTAACCGTTTTGATTTCCCGTCTAACAAGTCAATTTTTATGGAGGGTGATGACCCGCGGTCAGGGCGATCATGTACTATCAGCAGCTTACGCGTTATGTTTTTTTATCCCTACATTTTATCCTTTGGAGATATTTTTACGTTGTATCACTTGTTAATTTTATGACACATCTCCCCACTTGAAAACATGCCTACGGCAAGTTCTAAAACCAGTGATACACATAGATAAAATCTCTCTCCTCCCGTCTGCCATTACTCTAATTTTGATCACAGGGGTGCCGACTGAGGAAATCTGCACCGACATTCAATTTGCCTGGGATATATTGGATACTAAACTGATAAGGTTGAAGCAATAAAGACCACCTCAGCAATCTTGCGTTTTCATGCTTAGCCTGAGATAAGAATACGAGAGGCTGATGATCCGTCTCCACCACAAAAGTCCTACCATACAGATAGATTTGAAACTTCTTTATTGCCCAGATTAACGCTAAACATTCTTTTTCGCTTGTGGAGTATCCTTGTTCCGCCTTATTCAATTTGCGGCTTGCATAAGCGACTGGTTTCAGTTCCCCATCAGGTGAAGATGATCTTTGCAACAAAGCCCCTCCGAGTCCTACATTACTTGCATCGGTTCTTAAGACAAAGTCCTGTGTCAAATCAGGCAGTTTGAGAATAGGCTTGCTAGAGTTTTTTTTCCTTTAACTCTTGGAACGCTAGTTCACATTGTGCAGTCCAAATAATTTTATCTGGAAGTCCCTTGCGAGTCAGATCAGTCAGAGGAGCACAAATAGCGTTAAAATTTTTGATGTATTTCTGATAAAATCCGCATAACGACACGAATGATCGCACGTCCTTTTTTGTTTGTGGTCTAGGTGCTCTCTGCAGTTTTTCCAAGTTCTTAGGATCAGGGGTCATGTTACCCTGATATACAGTGTGTCCCAAGAATTCCAACTCTTTGCATCCAATACAACATTTTGTTGGCCTAGCAGTTAAGTTCGCCTCCCGAAGTCTATTAAATAACATTTCTAGAGCTTCAATGTGTTCTTCAAATGTCTCTGTGGCGACGAGAATATCATCCATGAAATTCGTGATACATGGGTTATTCAGGGGATCCAACAATTTGCGCATCATCCTTGAAAATACACTCGGAGCATTTTTCAGTCCGAATGGTAGCATATTGAATTCATAATGTCCATCCGAAGTGCTAAAAGCCAAATAAGGTCTCACTTCAGGCTTCACTGGGATCTGGTAATAGCCTTTACTAAGATCCACCTTTGAAAAGTATTTTGCCTTGTTCAGTCTGGCAAATAACTGTTTTGTGTCTGGTAATGGATCCACTTGTCCTTCTGTGACAGCATTCAGTTTCCTGTAATCTATGCACAGTCTGTGTTCCCCAGACGGTTTTCTCAACAAAACGACACTAGAACTAAAAGATGATTCACTGTGCGAAATAATCCCCTCCTTCAACAAATAATCTATTTCTTCCTTCAATGCCTTCTCCTTCGCGAACGGAATAGAATAGGCTCTCATACAGATTGGGTTTGAGTCTACCAGTTTCATGTCATACTGTAGCAAATTTGTATGGCCTGGTTTATCTGTTAATACATCTGTATGTTCCTCCAGAACCTGTTGAACTCTCTCCCTCTGGTTTTTAGTCAGGTGCTTACTGACTTTTACCTGTGCTGCTGTTTCACAAGGATGTAATGGGTATTCATGTGAGGTGAGTGGTTCCTTTTGCATCTGGGTTGCAATAGCCAAGGTCAATAAGGGGGTGCTTTCCTGGAGTGGTCTGTCCAGATACTTCTTTAATAAGTTTACATGATAAACTTTCTCCTTCCCCTTTTTGTCAATTTTATAGTTTGTTCTAGACACCTTCTCTAGAACCGTATATGGACCTTGCCAACCAATTTGTAATTTATTCTGGCTACCGGTAGTAGAAGCAGCACCTTCTCTCCGACTGCCAGTTCCCTGTCCTTTGCCTTCCTATTAAAATATGCTGCATGTTTCTTCCTGGCTTGTTTCAAATTATCATTTGCCAGTTTCCATCCAGCTTTCAAACGAGTGGTCAGTTCGTTCACATATTGATAAGATGAGGTAACAGTCTCTTCCGCCTTCTCATCCGTCCAGGTCCTTAATAAAGCTTACATCTGGATCTTTAATTTATCATACTTATTTTTCATGGAACCCATCGGGTCCCGTCCCGGTTAGAACTTTATAATGAGGACTTTTCCCGTCCTAAATCATCACTCACAAATCGACCACTACCAATTTTTTTCTGGTTTTGTCTCCCCACTTTAATGATTGCCGTTATGAAGATCTTCGCTCTCTGGTCGTTCCCAGTTTATATAAGTCTACCGAGGGATTGTCATCTTATCCTGGTAAAAAACTTTCTTCTTTCCCCTTGAACTGAACCATCTTCGCATAGTGGGGAATCCAATGTTAATATTGTAAGTAGTGAAGACTGGGTTTTGAAAATTGATGGGGCTCCCTCCCCACTTTGTCTACCCGAGTAAATTAACTTTTCCTCCTTTGGTCAGAGAGCCTAAATTCCCCTGCAACGTTTCTAGGTCCTGCACATATTTTCCCTTTGTGGTGCAGAGCAGTCCAGTCATGAAATACCCACATTCTGCTTCTACAAATCTTTTTCAACATCGACATTTACGTCGGGCCAATAGTATTTTCGAGCAATCTTTTGGCAGATGGTACCCACTTTCTCATGGTCACCATCTTTTCCAACATGTAAGCTCCTTATTAAGTTTGCCCTATATATCTTGGGAAGAACTAACTGTCCGTGACCAGTGGATCTAGTTCCTGTCTTCCTGTATAATAGTTTGTTCTTCATGAAATATTCCCCCTTGCTCGGAGGTGTGTGGCATTTGGGCAATTTTTTAAAACATGGCTTGAGTGTCCTATCCTCAGCCTGCGCCTTTCTCATCTCCTCTGGATGAGCATTTATAGGTTCACCTTCTTCCTCCTTCTTCTGTGACCTGGTCTGCACTGTCGCCATGATCACAGGTTTCTCGGGATTCCCCAAGAAGACGTATCTACACCCCAATATCAGAGGGTAGATTGGTTCATCTATCACTGCTGCTCTGATTTCTCCTTCCACATAGCGAGTTTTCACCGTTATCCTTGCGATGGGAAGTGTCATGAGTGGTATGTCCTTAGTCGCCCCTTGTATTTCCACTGTTTCTGTGGTATACTGACTTGGGTCCACTAGGCTAGACTTCACTACTGAATCATAATCCAAACCTGTATCATAAAGGCACCTTATGGTGACCCCATTACAAATAACATCCTCACAAACTGGGGGGTGATAAGGTTCCTGTTGTCCATTAGGATTAACCTTTAATCTTTGCGTCCCCGACTTCATTGCAGCAATGTTTGAAGGTTTCCTTCTACAAAATTCGGTGTTATGGTTATCCTTCTTGCACCATTTACACCATCTTTTTCCTTGGTTCAACGGTTTTTCTTTCATTGAACTTTTGGTCATTGAACTGTGAGTTTCTGTCGCGATAGTCATTTCTTGGCCGCTCAAAGTTTGTCCTACCTTTATTTCCCTGCTCTCTATTATCAAATTTATTAAATTGCTGTGGAGCTTTAAAATTGTCTATGTGCTTCTTTTTAGCACCACTTACCTCTGCCTGGGCTGCCTGATACCTCTCAGCGACATTTAAAACCTCTCCCAACTTCTCTGCACCTTGTTCCATGAGAAATTTTCTCATGTCTGGAGCCATGGACTCTCTCAATTGCTCAATCATGATCATTTCTTTAAGATCTTGGGTCTTCCCCAGAGCAGTCCATTTCTCCAAATAGGTTTCCAGTCTAGCAGAGAATTGGTGGTATGTCTCCCCAGACAACAGTTTGGCATTTCTAAATTTCTTACGATAAAATTCACCATTCTTCGTACCTTAATAACAAAGCCTGCTTTAACATGTCATAATTGTCTTGGTCTTCCCTGTTCATTTTAGCAAAGACTTCATAAGAAGTACCTCTCAGTCCCTGTGATAGCTTTAAACTCCACCTCTCTCTCTCTCTAACCCATATGTAGTAGCTAATAACTCAAAACGTCCTAGGTACCCCTCTATGTCATCGTCTTTTTCAACAAAATGGTCTAAATGAAACCCCATAGCTGAGTTTGAGGCTCCCAGACTGGGCGTAGCATCTGAGGCAAAAGGGCTGGCACCATTTTCAGGAGCCTGGCCTTGTAATTCCAGCTCCCTTAGTCGTAATTCGTGCTCCCTTTGCAACCTTCTATCTTCTGCCTCCCTTTCGGCAGTCAATCTTTTTTCTTCTGCCTCCCTTTGCTGTCGTTTTTCTTCTGCCTCAATTTGCTGTCGTTTTCTTCTCTGCAGCCTCAGCCTCTTAATTTCTCTATCCGCCTCAATTTGTAACCTCTTCTCTTCAGCTACCTTTCTATCTTCCCTTTCAATATATTTATCACATTCAGCCGTTACGTATTGAATTAAAATCTGACCATCCATTCCCATCTCCTTTGCGGTCAGCACAGCAGCTGATCGGAATTTTGCTAGCTCCGCCATACTTTTTAGACAATATAATAATATACAAGATAAATCTCTAACCAGTAAATACACTAAGTACTTCTTATGACTATAGTCTAACTAATTCTAACTAACCAGTTAACTAATTAATTATTACTGGCTGTGAAGATTCACCAACTTCTAATTGCCCTTTTAATTTAAAGGGACACTTTTAATTTTAAGGGAATTTTACAATTTTGTTCCCCTAATTTTATTTCTCCCACCAGGAGATCCTTATATTACTGTTTATGCTAATTATCCCTGGACAAGACCCCAATATATGTAGTGGATTTTGATGGTATTGTATGGTGGTGGTGTTATCACCTAGTGTGATGCGTGAGGTCAGCTGTGAAGGCTCCTGAGATAATTGTAACTGTGAATATACAGAAGGCCCTTTCGTGCTACCACTTTATGACCTCACACATATCTTTTTTTTACTAATGAATGTGGCTACGTTAAAATCTAGGGTACTGAATGCAATGTGTTGTATGGACATATACACACACCCACAGATATTAATTAAGTCTAATACTATCAATAAAATTTATAACACAATGAACTAAATTCAGCTGGTTAAATTTAGAATAGAAAATCTTTTTTTTAAATTTATTTGTTCTGAACCAAGGTTTTTATTTTGGCCAGAACTTATGCAAAGATTTTGAAATTTATGAATGAATGGCATGAATAAATGGCATGTTAAATGAAAGATGTTTACATATGCAATCTTCAAGATTAATTATAGTATTACTGTTCGTAATGTTAATTTTCCTGGGAAAACTATGAATGGATGTGCTGTTGGGGTGGCTTCATCCCTCCCTGTTTATGCCTACACAGCATTGTCCATTAATGATGGAAGGAAATGGGATGCTTCAGTAGTAAATTCTCTTGGGTGCTAGTTTTATGAAGTTGGTGTAAGTTCAGCAGGCCAGCTAGCCTACTTAACTTTGCCAGATTTGTTCTGGTGCTGGAATATGATGGCCCCACCTCTCCGTGCTTGAGCAATACACAGATGTTCTGTCGAAATGTACCCTGCACGGGTCCTCACTTCAATTATTAATCAGCATTTGACACCACCTTAGTGTCAAGATCGAACTCACAGCTCAGATTATGAATAAAGAACACAGAAATGCTAGCAAAACTCAGCTGAGCTGCTGGCTATAGTATGACGTCCCTGAACTTATTTCATTTGGAAATCACCACACTTGAAATTTACTGTGTCTATCACTGGACAACTATTGAGGAATGGCAAAAAAGCTCGTCTGAGCGCGGATAATATGATTGTCTGTGGCCAATCAATGCCTTGGTTTTTTTAAATTCAAATTTCCTACACTAAAGTCATTTCAGTCATGCTTCAGTCAAGTATGGATTTTTATCTGTTAGTCTGTCCGTCTCTACTTGCGTTTTCACAAAACGTACTTGATTTTTTGAACCAACCTTTCTCTCCCCTCCAAAATTTTGTCGATAAAAGTTATTTTTAGACACAGCTTCCACCAATATCCCTTCTCTTCCATGCTAAGTAGATCTGAACACCTGCGTCTCAAGGTCGCGATTTTTGTGCAAATAGCGACACTTTTGATTCAATGCAAGTCTTTCGCTGTTGTGAACAACACTGTCTTTTGTCATTATTTTCATTATTATCTATCCGTCTGTAAAATTAAAAACATATTATTTCACTGCTCAGAATGGGCCATCCGGCCAGCTAATTTTTATATTCCTAACATTAATATTAAGAAAAAGTTACTTTTTAAATTTTGTAATATTTCAAGCATCTGCGTTTAGCCGCTGAATTCAAATCAAAGGCTTGGTATCGCAAAAGCGTCCAATAAATGACTGTGGCGTATCATATCCAAGGTCCCTTCTGTCGAATTCCTTACTTTATGTCAACTTGGTGGGGCAAGGAGGAAAAGTCACGTTTCCCCCCCCCCCCCCCCCCCCCCCCCCCCCCCCCCTGCCCAATTGCGTCTCCTTAGCCTTGCTAGTCTCACGCAATTTTTTCCAGTCATATTTTTTTTTTTTTGATCCGTCGTTCTCATCCCTCCAAATGGTAACCGTTTTGATTTTCCGTCTAACAAGTCAATTTTTATGGAGGGTGATGACCCGCGGTCAGGGCGATCATGTACTATCAGCAGCTTACGCGTTACGTTTTTATCCCTACATTTTATCCTTTGGAGATATTTTTACGTTGTATCACTTGTTAATTTTATGACAATCTGTATCTAATAGGTGTAGTGTTTTACAGATAACCTTACTTGCTGCCACATATGTATACCTCAGTCAGAATTATTCTGGAATATTGTGATGACTACGTTATATGTCTAGGGTATGTATATGATGAAGTGTAAGTCACAACAACAACAGACAGATAAACAATTTAATTTATTCCACCACACTTGACAACACTGTGACACTCACATACATGGAACATTCTATGAGACTATCTTAAACGAGTCACTGGTAAATTTTCAAATATCAATATGTATTAATTACTTTTCATTAATATATATGAGTCCTGATTCAAATACAAAGTGAACCAGGAATTCACAATCAATTTTAATTACAAGTTATATGTACAGAATTTATCCCTATGAATCTTGTAGTGACATATTTTATTAATCTTATCCTATGTGTGTCAGTTGTGTAGTAGTAATATGAGTGTTACGTACATTTATTACCTAAGGGGGTAGTCTTCGGTCCTGCCAAATGTACGCACCAGTTTTATGTAGTTATATTGTTTGTGCGTTCGATTGATTCACGCACTGACGTGCACAATGCTGTGTGAGTTGCTTTGGACGCACGTGTAACCTAGTTGAGTATATTGTGACGTCATGATAGGGGCAGCTCGGACGACATTTTATGTCCGCAGTGTTATTATTTGATTCCTGGCAGATTTGAAGAAGCCAGCAGTTGTATTCGTATCTATTGGTCTTCATGGCGAAGCCAATAGTGGATGTCTGAAGTAAGTGTCGCCCCATTTCGTATGGCAAGTTTAATTATGTAAATTAAAGTATCAGGCCGCTCCTATTAATGGTCTAGCGGGAATTCATCGGAGATGACATTCCTAGAATTGGACACACGGAGTCGATAGCCTTTGGAATCTTTTGTAGAGGGAGAATCCATATGTGGAATCAAGTTAATGAATATAGATATATGCTTCACATGTTTATATGCCGTTTTACCTATGCCAAAGTCGTGGTATGGATACCGAGAGGTTAGCCAAGATGAAACACTAACTTGGTTGTATTGTTATATCTGCCTTTTGTTTGGATTGGATATGCTATCCAAGAATTTTACAACAAAGTCGGGATGCTTACAAGTATGATATAAATTATTGCTCCGTGAGAATGAATCCGTTTGCCTTAATAAACGTCCTTGGGAGAAGGTCAATGGACGTTAATTACCATGTCTGTTATATGAAATGGAAGTGATCCTTAGTCACTGGAATAAGAGAACTTAACTGTTAGAGATTCTACAACAACTTTTAACAGTGATATTAACATTTTAACGTATGATCTTCACATCTGTAACTATGATTGTCTTGTTCCACTTCGTTGGTGTCACGTCAATAAAATACATGTACAGTAAACACCGACTTGTGTGCTGCCAATACTCGCCCAGTTCACCCAATGCAACGATACCTGTTGGAATGTTCGTTTGAAGAAGTTTATTGACATTTTGTTCGTATTCAACCATTCGCGTGATAAAATCAATACCATTACCATAAACGGACTCCAACAGAAAATGGTGTGCCAGCGTGGTTTGAAAATAATTATTTCAAAGGAACGAACGCAAGCCAAGGAATCGTTTGAAGATGGAATTTGTTCTTTCAAGGTGAAATCATCTTAAATTTGGAACATTGTAAAAATGAATCAGAATCAACTAACCGTTACCTCAAGGTCATCAATCAACCTCCAGGTCCAGTTGTACGGTGACTAACTGCACTTGGGATCACCTATTCCTCATTACGTGCGAGCTTATGTTGAAAAAGCAGAACGAAGTATTTTATTCCTCCAGTACATACACGGGGACGAGGCACATTGGTTGTTCTTTCCGGCACGCGAGATGAGTATAGCGTGTTGTCGTTATACACTTTATTACATTTATCTGTGCCTTTAATGTTCATATCTATATTTTCTATATTATTTGTTATGTGTTGTGTATTCTTTGCGGGAGGTTGGGAGGTAGATCTGACGAACGAGATCCATCTCGAAGTCAATTCGGGCTCTTCGTCAGACGTTCTGTAGGACATTATTTTGCAGACTTCCCGCAGTGGAATGTTCCTACGCGTGAGCGTAGAAGGATTCTAGGTCCACTGTGTTTGGTGGTCTGTAAC
Source organism: Oreohelix idahoensis (assembly GCA_024509875.1). Lineage (NCBI taxonomy): Eukaryota > Metazoa > Mollusca > Gastropoda > Stylommatophora > Oreohelicidae > Oreohelix > Oreohelix idahoensis. The sequence goes on along the minus strand of JAMPIV010001221.1, from coordinate 1,210,070 downwards.
ACCTATCTGTTCTAGCTGTTTCGTCAAGTTTTACTTGTTGTTCTCATAGTTCTTTTTAATCGTACCTTATTTTCATGATGTATTTTGTTTGTGATTATTGTCCATCTCACCTTTCCTGTCGTTTAGTTTTTTACAAAACCATTGTTTTTACACTGTGTTGTCTATTGTCTTGTTAACTATCTGATCGTAGTTATCGTCGTATATTTTTACGATATTCTATTTTAGTTATACATTTTATTTTTTTTGATTTCTACGATTGTGTTCACCCGTCCATTTTATCATGTCTTGTCGGTTATGTTTCTATTGTCTTTCTCGTTGTTCATTTCATGACATTTGATTACATAAATTTATTGATTAATAACATATTTAATAATTATATGATAACATTATACCGTTCTAAGGACAGGAACGAGGACCACTAGTTGTAGTAACACTTTTAAGTAGTATTATTACATAATAATATTGAAATGGCTACCTTAGACTATTTCATTAAGCAAGCAAAAGCTCTTCAGATGGCTCCTGATGAAGCTAAAGCATTTGCACTGTCAGAATATAAGAAAGCTCAAGAAATAGAAGCTGATCAGAGAAGGTTAGAAACTTTACGTTTGGAAAATTTGAAATTTGAGGCAGATCAGAAACGGATTGAGGCTGAGGAACAAGAGAAGAAGATGAAATTTGAGGCAGATCAAAAACGAATTGAGGCGGAGGAGAATGAGAAGAAAATGAGATTAACCGCCGAACTGGAAGAGAAACGTGCTGAGGAAGATAAAAAGAGGAGAAGGAGATTTGAGCGGAGAGAATGAAAAAAATGAGATAAACTGCTGAGGAGGATGTAAAGAAGAGGATATTTATAGCTGAGGAAGAGGAGAAAAAAATGAAATTGGCCGCTGAATTAGAAGAGAAACGATTTCAGCGAGAGGAAGAACAGAAACAAAAGGAGACTGAATAAAGACTTAAAAAAGAAATGGATCAGAAACAAAAAGAAATAGAGGAAAGGGGATTAATAGCTGAACAAAACACAAAACGACTTCAGCTTGAGATGGAAGAGAATGAAAGAAAACGACAGCATGAACTGAAATTAGCAGAGTCAGAATATGAGAGAATTAGGTTAACTCAGGAATCTAATTCTCAGAGAACTTTTGAAAGCCACACTTCATCCAGACAGGATCATTTTAAGGAGATTCACCTTAAATTGCCAAAATTTAATCCCCCGTCTGATGACGTAATATTCTTCCTGGATAGGTTTGAGGCCACTTGTGGGTCTTATAACGTGGATAAAGCTCTATACTGTACATATTTATCCAGATTACTTACAGGAGATGCATTAGCAGTTTATCATACCACCAGCATTGGTGAGAAAAATGACTACAATGCTCTTAGAGCAGCACTTCTGCAAAAATTTCAAATGACAGAAAACGATAATATCGTTTGAGATTTCACACATTACTACCCCAATCTAGCAGAAATTTTAGTGATTTTCTGTCACAGATACGACTAACATTAGAAAGATGGATCGAATTATCCAAAATTGAAAAGTCGTATGAAGGTCTCTTTGATTTACTGATGCGCGATAAGGTACTTTCGTCGTTAAACCCTACATGTCTCGCATTGTTACACGAACGGAAACCTTTATCAATGAAAAACTTAGAAGCACATGCAAAAAATTTTTGCACTGCTCACCCAAACATGGATCTAAGTAACGCGCAGATTAAGAGTGAATTGCCTGTTGCTTTTGCAGCACAACAAAACAATTTTTCACGCAATCGTTCTTTTAGCGCTGATAGGTATGTACATAAGGGAAATAATCATAATTTCACCAATGATAACTTTTACAAAGGGAAGCAATTTCAACAATCTGCTCCATTTAATGTTTCTTGGAACCAAACTCACAGATCGCGAGATTTTGGTAACAATTATTTTAAAAATAATCAAGGACATTATAATAAACAAAACTGGAGATCAAGATCTCAGGGTCCGCAAAACAAACAGTTGTTTGGAGATAAGCCATTTAACCAACATCATAACGATCATTCTACTAATTATCGGACTAATCCAAATTTTAACTCTAGCAGAAACGACAATTATGGCAATTTTAATGACAAAAATCACAATCGATCGCGCCGACGAGATAGATCGTCGAATAATACAGGTAGACATTCTAATGTTGCTTTTAATGATACACAGGCTAACACTGAACAGGGTAAAGTAGCTGAAACTCACAATGCTATGTCTTGTTCTCTAGATTGTTCCCAGGTGAAAGACTGCCCAGAATGCTCGACTCTTTTCCAGCCTAAGGCGATCACGACGCTGCGTTACGGACATACCTTGCCTAGTCTACCTGCAGTCTGCATGGCCACTCCTGCGTCAGTACACCATGGACAGGGCTCTCTTAAGTTTAACAGAGGATTTGTTAACAATATTTCATGCTCTCTTTTATTCGACTCAGGTTGTACGACAGTGGGCGTCCGGACATCGCTGATCGACCCTAGTTGTGCGACGGGCAGGGTTGTGAAATGTGTCACGTTTGGCGGAACTGTGGAAACATTCCCCACAGCCATTATAACACTTCATACTCCATTTTTTTCAGGACAGATCCAAGCATGTCTTCTTCCAAATCCAATTTGTGATTTGATTCTTGGTCGCATACATGGTATTAAAGAGTGTACACCTCAGCAAATTGCTGAATGGGAGATCGACATATTCAAACTGCAAATGCAGTAGTGACTAGAGCGCAAGCTATTAATATGTCGCATGATACACCTATTGAACCTACAGTTCATACCACTTGTGATGATGATGCTCCTATTTCACGGGAGTTGTTTGCAACATTGCAAAAGAATGATAATTCATTAAAAAAATTCTTTCAGTATGTTAACAAAAAAGAATACAAGCAACAAACTTGCAAAATCTAGACATGACTTTATACTTAAAAATGGGATTTTGGTTAGAATAATACGGGAAAAGGATTCATCCATATGTTCTCAAATTCTAGTACCATCCTGTATGATATCTCGGATATTACGGCATGCTCATGACTCGCAATGTGCGGGCCATATGGGTTTTTCGCGTACCAAATCCAGAGTGCTTTCGGCATTCTACTGGCCAGGCGTCCATAGAGATGTTACTCTCTATTGTCGGTCCTGTTTGATATGTCAAGAAGTTAAGGTACGGGGTCCATTTCATGCGGCTCCTATTCAAGCTGCGGACATCCCGATTAGACCATTTGATAAAATGGCCATTGACATTATTGGTCCAATGCTTCCATCTGCTAGAGGGCATACGCATATTCTTACGTGCATTGATATGTGCACTCGTTGGCCTGAGGCCATCCCTCTCAAGAACACTTCATCTGCCAGTGTAGCAGAAGCATTGATGTTAATCTTCTCACGCATTGGTTTTCCACGGAAAATCTTGTCGGATCATGGGGTTCAATTCATTTCTGAATCCATGTCTCAAGTGATGAAGACATTAGGTATAGATAGATCTCTTAGTTCTATTTATCATCCGATGTCAAATGGGTTAATTGAGCGTCTCAATAGGACACTCAAGCAGTTGTTGGGTAAGATGACTCAAGACCATCCCCAAGACTGGGATCGGGTCCTACCCGCTTGTCTCTTTGCGTATCGCGAGGTACAAAATCAAGCAACGGGTTTTTCTCCATTCCAGCTTGTTTTTGGCATGCAACCACGCGGTCCGATGTCGTTAATACACGACTTATTGGTGGATGAGAATATTGAAGAGGAAACTCAATCCTCTTATGAGTATGTGATCTCTCTTAGAAAGAAAATCATAGATGCTTGTAGACTAGCTACTGCATCATCCGAACATGCCAAAGAAAAAGCTCGTCTATCTGCAAACAAATATAGACGTCTTCGCCAGCTCATACCTGGTGATGAAGCTTTTGTATTACTTCCTGCGCATAACAATCGTCTTTTAATTACCTGGAGAGGTCCTTTCAGGATCATCTCAAGAATATCCGATGTCGACTACATCGTTGATGTTAATGGCAAACATAAAACCTTCCACATTAACATGTTGAAGGAGTATTACTCACGTCCTGATTACTTACAGTCAGTGTTTCAGGCAACTGACGATCCTACACCACCACCTATTCAACACTATTCTAGTTTGTCAGTCATCCAAGAAGAGGAATCTTCTTTCGATGATGTACAACTACCAATACCAGTTGTACCACTCCATTCCACTGAGAAATGGAATGATGTTACTATCTCATCTACTCTTACTGATGATCAACGTCAGCAAGTCTCTAATATTCTACACACGTATGAGGATGTCCTTACTGACATCCCAGGTCATACGTCAGTCATCCAACATGACATTATTCTGACTGACGATACACCTATTCGAGTTCGCCCATATCCTATTCCTTTACACTTTCGTGATAAGGTTGATAGGGAATTGGATGAGATGCTTCAATTAAATATAATTGAACCATCTTCATCACCATATTCTTCTTCTATGGTAATCATTAGGAAGAAAGACAACAATATACGTCTTTGCGTAGATTACAGGAAATTAAATAAAGTTACAAAATTCGATGCGGAACCATTACCTCTTTTAGACGACTTATTAGAGAAATTGTCTCATGCCACATTCTTTTCGAAATTTGACCTTTCAAAGGGTTATTGGCAAGTGCCATTAACCCCTAAAGCAAAGCCATTCACCGCTTTCTCGACGCCAAAGGGTCTTTTTCAATATAATTTTATGCCATTCGGGTTAATGAATGCGCCAGCTACCTTTGTACGCATGATGCGCCGCATATTGTCTCATCGTCCCGATGTCATTACTTATATAGATGACATCTGTCTTTTCAGTGACTCTTGGGATGAACATATTCAGGGTTTAAAATCTTTACTTTCTACCTTACGGGATTACAACTTAACAGCAAAACCTTCAAAGACTTTTGTCGGTTTTCATGACATCTCATTTCTTGGTCACCGTATAGGTCGCGGTTTAATATATACAGAAGACAGTAACGTCTCTAAAATTTTAAACATCTCAGCACCTAAGACAAAAAAACAAGTGAGGTCACTCTTAGGACTAATACAGTTCTATTCTAAATTCATCCCTCATTTGTCTACTATAACTGCACCTCTTTCTTCGTTACTGAAGAAAGGCACACCTAATGTAATAAAGTGGTCGCAGGATCACCAAACGGCGTTAGACTATATAAAACAAATTTTTTCAAATAAGCCTTTTTTTAAGGTTGCCTAACAAAGATCTCACCTTTGTTCTTCGCAGTGATGCTTCTTCCTACGCTATTGTGGCAGTTTTGATGCAGGAATACGGAGGTACCTTATTTCCTGTTATGTACGTATCCAGAAAGCTTACGACGAGTGAAATGAAGTACTCCGTTCTCGATAAAGAGCTCCTTGCTCTTGTATGGTCAATCACAAAACTGGAACGTTACCTGCTCGGCTCACACTTTGTGGTGGAGTCTGACCAGAAAGCTCTTACGGCATTGAATACTGGAAACGTTAAGTCATCAAAGTCAGCGCGTTATGCTATAGCTCTCCAGCCATTCCACTTTGAGATACGTGCTATTCCTGGAGTGCAGAATGTATTTGCAGACTGTCTTTCAAGATGCCCTAGTGAACTTGGTGAAACTAAACTACTTTTGGATCGAGACACGTCCTCACCGAAACATGAATAACTTTGTACAGTGTCGTTAATTGTACATCTGTGAATACTATGTGTAGCTCTACAGTATTCGTATATATATAACTTTCAGAACATACTTACGTATGGATTATAACATTATTTCTTGTGAAGTAACGTTTTATTAGAACGGGAACAGTGATATTAAAGTAACATTTTTTTTAGTATGGAAACATTGGTAAAACCGACAAATAGACATTCATTAGTGTTATGGAACATATTACACTACATATCGTGTTCGTTAACTTATTTCGTGCATGGAACATTAGGAACCTATTCTTGTTGACTCTAAATAGTTCTGAACGAATATTCACAATGACTGAAATTAGAATTACTTAGAATAAATTACTAGTTATTTATTTATGTGTAATTAAATACTAGAATTAGATTAATTCAATTTAATCAATTTGATTGTTTATAAATCACACATCTACTAACTTTATTAGTGTCTCGCAATACGTGTAGTCACGTATCCCACTACATGAGATTTTACTTTTAGATAACTAGTCAAACTTACTAGTGCTAGATATCAGTAAGTGCGTTGCTTCTTAAAGTGTTTAATTTTACATTGCTTCATTTTTGCACATTGTATTTCAAAATTTTCTGTTTCACTGATTCTTTTATCATTGATTATCATCAGTGTTGCTGTTCATTTTCATTTTTTTGAAATCATATGTTTCAAATTTTGTTGAAAACTTAGTTCAATTTTATTATCATCTTTTTTGTTGATTCTTCATTTTCATTTTCAACTTCTTTTTACTTCGAATATTACCACATCGTTCCAAAGTAGGTCGATGGTGGATGTGTGCTTTAATGCATACTGTCATTTAGTTCTATTAATTTCAAGTCAATATTCTTTTCTTAATATGATATAATTTATGCATGTCATAAATCTTGTTGTAGTTTTGACTCACCTCTCTCGAGTAATTAGTTCGAAAAAAATTAATGGGATTAATTTTTTTAAGGGGAGGTAATAAGGGAGCTGTTACGTACATTTATTACCTAAGGGGGTAGTCTTCGGTCCTGCCAAATGTACGCACCAGTTTTATGTAGTTATATTGTTTGTGCGTTCGATTGATTCACGCACTGACGTGCACAATGCTGTGTGAGTTGCTTTGGACGCACGTGTAACCTAGTTGAGTATATTGTGACGTCATGATAGGGGCAGCTCGGACGACATTTTATGTCCGCAGTGTTATTATTTGATTCCTGGCAGATTTGAAGAAGCCAGCAGTTGTATTCGTATCTATTGGTCTTCATGGCGAAGCCAATAGTGGATGTCTGAAGTAAGTGTCGCCCCATTTCTTATGGCAAGTTTAATTATGTAAATTAAAGTATCAGGCCGCTCCTATTAATGGTCTAGCGGGATTCATCGGAGATGACATTCCTAGAATTGGACACACGGAGTCGATAGCCTTTGGAATCTTTTGTAGAGGGAGAATCCATATGTGGAATCAAGTTAATGAATATAGATATATGCTTCACATGTTTGATATGCCGTTTTACCTATGCCAAAGTCGTGGTATGGATACCGAGAGGTTAGCCAAGATGAAACACTAACTTGGTTGTATTGTTATATCTGCCTTTTGTTTGGATTGGATATGCTATCCAAGAATTTTACAACAAAGTCTGGGATGCTTACAAGTATGATATAAATTATTGCTCCGTGAGAATGAATCCGTTTGCCTTAATAAACGTCCTTGGGAGAAGGTCAATGGACGTTAATTACCATGTCTGTTATATGAAATGGAAGTGATCCTTAGTCACTGGAATAAGAGAACTTAACTGTTAGAGATTCTACAACAACTTTTAACAGTGATATTAACATTTTAACGTATGATCTTCACATCTGTAACTATGATTGTCTTGTTCCACTTCGTTGGTGTCACGTCAATAAAATACATGTACAGTAAACACCGACTTGTGTGCTGCCAATACTCGCCCAGTTCACCCAATGCAACGATACCTGTTGGAATGTTCGTTTGAAGAAGTTTATTGACATTTTGTTCGTATTCAACCATTCGCGTGATAAAATCAATACCATTACCATAAACGGACTCCAACAATGAGGTAATACTGGTGTTGTTTTTTTCAAGCTATGTTGTTATTTGTCTTCATGACTTCAAGTGTTTATTTCTGTTGGAACTAGTATTGGAGATGTTCTCAGTTCCGTTCATTAAAACAATTAATTTCCCCTCTTATTTTAATACAATGTCAGTTTAAGGGGGTATACATAATGTTGAGCTCCGCTGGCCACATAGGCTTAACTTTCGTGATGGCGGCAGGAAAAGACTCCTCTGCTCGATTGCTCCCCTGTGTTCTGGAGACACCTCACTGTTTGCTATATGGACCAAGGAGTATGCTGTCCGCCTCTGGATTCAGCAAAGCTCTGACCAGGTACTGCTCAATAGCTTTAGGACAACAGTCCCACAATTCATGGAAATATTACACAGTGACGTTGAATGGCAATGAATATAGCACAACTTCGATCTGCCGATGTCCCAGGCTTTTATTTATAAAAAATATGCACTGGTGCTCAACGCACTGTTTCTTAGTAGGTTTATTACAAGATGTGGCTCGGAACAGACGCCCTGAATTGAGTATATTGGTAGCTCTAACCAATCATGCCATGTTTACCTACTTTTCAAAAAATATTACCCTTCTCACGTTTCCCCTAACAACTAAACTAGTATTTGCAGTCCAACTAATCGTGTTTAGTCTTACATCTCATTCCCGCCAATCAAATAGGAGTTAACATGGTAGGCTATTTCCGTAACGTAATGTTTTTCAAACAAGTTAAAAAATTTTATGAGCAGAAATGATTTCATGCTGTCAGGCACCCCCACTATTGTATTTTGGCCATAACTATTTTATTAACAGACTAAAGGCGTAACACATAACATATTCTTGGTTAGCAAGTCCGGCCGTACAATAATATATAAGTTAAAGTGAGCTACATGGCGGCGTTCAAAATATGTGTTTTCCAAAGATAGTCGTACATTTGTTCTTTATTCCTTTTCGTTGTTTAGAACCGCCACCTGTCCTGCCTTTTCCACTGTTATGTCATACTAAAGTCAGGAGCTTAGATGTAAATCAGTAGAATTTCATATTTCCTAATAAGCATTTTTCATGTTTTTAAACCTGATTCTTGTAGTAGTAGTGTTTTTTTTTTCACTGTCGATTTGAAAAAAAAAAGCTAGTGCTTGTGGCCTTACACGCGTGATGGTAGTAATTGTGTATCGCGCGACTGTGGTAGTATTTCCTGCGTCCCCGCTTTCAGCCCTCCCTTCTTTCTATCTTTAGTCCATCTGTCTTTCGTTTATGGTAACGTAGTGTAATTAATGCTAGTATTAATTTAGGTCATTAATCAGCTTGCGTATCTCAAGGTTTTTCTTAGAAAGGCAGTACACGTTTTATTGAAGCAAGCGTGTAATGATGCAGTTGGCCTTTACTATCAACGTGAAACGTTACAATTTGCAGACGAAGTAGAAAACAAGGGGGATTTCGAGTACAGTCATTGTGACAGCACTGTTCTTTACCATTCTTCTTTCCTTTTATTGAATTTATCTGTTAGGCTTTACATTTACGTTTTAATTTATATATTTGGATTAGAATATTTCACGACATTCCTCTCAGTTTTTTTGTAGACATTTGTTTCCGTTTCTTCTTAGATCTTGTTAACTGTTTGTTCTTGGATCTTTGTGTCTGTATGTTTTGGGATTTTTATTATTGGATCTTCATTAATGTTTGTTCTAGGATCTTCGTATCGGTTTCTTCTTAGACCTTCATGTACAAGGGGCTTGACATAAGTCTTGGGCCTGACCATGAAGGACATGTCACAGAGAGCTGAAATTGCGTATAGTGTTTATTCCTTTTCAATACAGCCACCGTCTGAATTGACACACTTCTGCCATCTCTGCTTGACCTTGAAAAGACCTTGGGAGTAGAACACCCTATTTTTCAAACTAAACCAGTCATCACATGCGAGTATAACTTCTTCATCGCTGTCAAAATGATTTCCTTTTAGCTGTTTTTTAAGATTTGGGAATAGAAAAAAGTCTGATGGAGCCAAATCTGGAGAATATGGTAGGTGTGGAAGAATTTCAATATTCAAATCGTTGGCTGCTAGCTGCACAAGCCGTGCTTTGTGAGAGGGCGCGTTGTCTTGAAGCAAAGGAAGATTTTGAGTGCGCGTTATCCCTCGTTTCCTGGTCACAACCTTTCTTAGTTTGGTGAGAAGATCTGCATAGGACTGTCCATTAACTGTGTTGCCACGAGGCAGATAATCTTTCAACAGGAAACCTTTGGCGTCCCAAAAAACAGTCAACATCCCTTTTCCTGCAGATTTCTGCGCACTCGGCTTGACAGGTGTTGGGGAGCTGCACTTAAACTGTTGACACCAGTTTTTTTACCGAGGACAAAAATCACGAAACACTGGTTCCATCTCCCTGTGTATTTCTGTAGGTGTTTTTCCCTGAAACATCAGAAATTTTATCACAGCTCTGGCCTCCTTCTTTTCCATTGTTTTGTCAAATCTTTGGAGCAGCAGATCCGGTCAATAGGGTACTTTGCGCCGTGCACCGTAGCGGAAAAACCCATTGAAGAAACAAACGCGTACTTCACACATTCAGTGCAAATATGATGAACGTTAAATGTGCCGAGTTTCATCTTCCTCCTGTGACTCCTTCATGGTCAGGCCCAAGACTTATGTCAAGCCCCTTGTATGTTTGTTCTTGGATTTTAGTGCCAGTTTGTTGTTATAGCTTTCTGTATGTTTAAATACAAACGGATAAAGGAGGTTTCATAGCGTTCATTTAATTGTCATATATTTAGGTCGACAGAAATCAAATTAAAAAAAAATAAAAATAAATAAATTAGAATCTTCGGTTCAAATATCAAGTCAGTCTTACTGTAAGGCTCTGAAACACGGAGAACAGTAAAAAATAAAATATATATACAACAATCAGAAAGCTCTAGACTTTCATATTTGGTGCCTGCGTAGAATAGAAGGATTGAAGTGGTATGGCAAGATCACTAATGTCGAACTGATGACAAGATCACTAATGTGGAACTGATGACAAGATCACTAATGTGGAACTGATGACAAGATCACTAATGTGGAACTGATGACAAGATCACTAATGTCGAACTGATGACAAGGTCACTAATGTGGAACTGATGACAAGATCACTAATGTGAAACTGATGACAAGATCACTAATGTGGAACTGATGACAAGATCACTAATGCGGAACTGATGACAAGATCACTAATATGGAACTGATGACAAGATCACTAATGTGGAACTGATGACAAGATCACTAATGTGGAACTGATGACAAGATCACTAATGTGGAACCGATGACAAGATCACTAATGTGGAACTGATGACAAGATCACTAATGTGGAACTGATGACAAGATCACTAATGTGGAACTGATGACAAGATCACTAATGTGGAACTGATGGCAAGATCACTAATGTGGAACTGATGACAAGATCACTAATGTGGAACTGATGACAAAATCACTAATGTGGAACTGACGACAAGATCACCACTGTGGATCTAATGACAAGATGACTAATATGGAACTGATGACAAGATCACTAATGTGGAACTGATGACAAGATCACTAATGTGGAACTGATGACAAGATCACTAATGTGGAACTGATGACAAGATCACTAATGTGGAACTTATGACAAGATCACTAATGTGGAACTGATGACAAGATCACTAATGTGGAACTGATGACAAGATCACTAATGTGGAACTGATGACAAGATCACTAATGTGGAACTGATGACAAGATCACTAATGTGGAACTAATGACAAGATCACTAATATGGAACTGATGACAAGATCACTAATGTGGAACTAATGACAAGATCACTAATGTGGAACTGATGACAAGATCACTAATGTGGAACTGATGACAAGATCACTAATGTGGAACTGATGACAAGATCACTAATGTGGAACTGATGACAAGATCACTAATGTGGAACTGATGACAAGATCACTAATATGGAACTGATGACAAGATCACTAATGTGGAACTAATGACAAGATCACTAATGTGGAACTGATGACAAGAACCAGACAAGTGCCAGTGGAACAAGAGATGAGTAAATGACGCTGGCGATGGATAGAACACACATTGAGGAAACCTGGTGATAGCTTTACCGTGCAGTCCTTGTTCTGGAATTACGAAGGTAAGAAAAGCAGAGGTCGCGGGGAAAAACACACGGAGAAGAGAACTGGGGACAGACATGAAGGGGATGGCACGGGACAGGGAGAAGAGAACTGGGGTATAGAAATGAAAGGGTTGACTAAGACATGGAAAGAACTTGAGCTGACGGCCACGGGTTTTGGCATACGTTTTTTTTTTTTTTTTTTTTTTTTTTTGGAGGGCCTTTGCTCCTTCTGGACCTGAAGAGTGCCGATGATGATGATTTCAAACAAAGTAATAAAGTATATACAGTCATGCGCCGCTTAACGTCCACGATACGTTCTGTGAAATAGGACGTTATGCGGCGCATGACTGTTTTTCCATATTGGCGCTTGGTTTTTTTCAAAACAATACTTTAATGATATGAGTACTTGTTTGCCCAGACTCTGCCAGTAATTAACTTAACAAGCCTCGATCCCCTTAATTATTTGCATGGTAGACCTTAGGCCAATTTAACCTTGTTACGTTGTTGTTGTGGGTTGACACAACGTATTCCCAAGTTCATGAGCAATATCCGGAAACAGGTATTCAGTATACAACACTGTCACATAGATATGTCTGAGTCCTCACATCGACGAGTTGGTTTCAGCAGCTGCACACACGCCAGTACACAGAAATTATCCAAGCTCCCACAACAATTGATCACTGGATCCACTTTCATTCAAAATTGCTCGCATCACAAAAAACCTCAGACTGCTCTTTTCAAACCCAAATCTCTACCTTAAGAACGTTCATCTGGAATGCCTATAATTAAACTCAGTCATACCTAAAACACAAGAAAAGTTCTGGCTCTGCCAAACGAACCTCACGTACAAACCGCTCACGCCAGTGAACACAAGAGCGAGAAAAGCTCACTACATTAAACAAAACACAATCCTCAACATTCCCTTCCCCCACTCGTTTGAATTGTCACGCAACAAACCTATTTGACACAATCGGACCCCGCGCTCACATTGAACTGTAGTTATAGATCTGTTCTGCAGACCACGTGGTCTTTTATATTTTGCCATGCGCAACTCGCGTCTTAGTCTCCTCTGCTCTGCAGTAGTGATCAAACAATGGCCAAACGTAGAGTTTAATGGTGAAGGTATTCAAAGGTATCAACCTTCGCTCAAGATTACTCTTGGCTGAGATACAAAATAGAACAATGGTGTTTCTACTTCAGGGATCCTCATGGGAATTTTAAGAAATCAAGCATCACATCTAAGATCATCTAAACTGTCATGATCGTTTTATTTTCCCGCCCCTTCTGTGAGGAAAAACAAGATTGCTGGTATTTTCTGAGCCCCCTACTAAAATGATTCAGTATCATATTACTTTAAAAGCTCTGGATGGTTATGTATTTAAATTAACCGAGTCTTCTTCTTCTTCTTAATTCACTCGATAATGATTAAATCAGCTATCACTTATTTTTATTTACAGATAACAAATTTAATAATCAATTATAGTTAACAATGTTAAAATAGCAGTTTTATGAAACACTGATGTTTTCATCACAGGTAGTGACTTTAAAGTGGCTATCGTAAAAAAACAAACATATTTAATCATAAGGGCTAATCACTCAACTTAGTTATATATTTATATATAAATTGTATATTTATTCCTACAATGTTCCTTACATTGTCATTATGATTAACTATTGGTCCAACATTCAGTATCACAATGTTCCTCATATTTATGTATGATTAAATATTGGTCCAACATTCAGTACCCCAATGTTCCTCATTTTTAAGTATGATTAAATATTGGTCCAACATTCAGTACCACAATGTTCCTTATATTTATGTATGATTAAATATCGGTTGTATATTTAGCGCTACAATATTCCTTACATTTTTGCATGATTAACTATTGGTCGAACATTCAGTGTCACAATGTTCCTCATATTTATGTATGATTAACTATTGGTCCAACATTCAGTGTCACAATGTTACTCATATTTATGTATGATTAACTATTGGTCCAACATTCAGTGTCACAATGTTCCTCATATTTATGTATGAATAAATATCGGTTGTATATTTAGCGCTACAATATTCCTTACATTTTTGCATGATTAACTATTGGTCCAACATTCAGTGTCACAATGTTCCTCATATTTATGTATGGTTAAATATCGGTTGTATATTTAGCGCTACAATATTCCTTACATTTTTGCATGATTAAATATTGGTCCAACATTCAGTGCCACAATGTTCCTCATATTTATGTATGATTAAATATTGGTTGTATATTTAGCGCTACAATATTCCTTACATTTTGCATGATTAACTATTGGTCCAGCATTCAGTGTCACAATGTTCCTCTTATGTATGATTAACTATTGGTCCAACATTCAGTGTCACAATGTTCCTCATATTTATGTATGATTAAATATCGGTTGTATATTTAGCGCTACAATATTCCTTACATTTTTGCATGATTAACTATTGGTCCAACATTCAGTACCACAATGTTCCTCATATTTATGTATGATTAACTATTGGTCCAACATTCAGTACCACAATGTTCCTCATATTTATGTATGATTAACTATTGGTCCAACATTCAGTGTCACAATGTTCCTCATATTTATGTATGATTAAATATCGGTTGTATATTTAGCGCTACAATATTCCTTACATTTTTGCATGATTAACTATTGGTCCAACATTCAGTGTCACAATGTTCCTCATATTTATGTATGACTAACTATTGGTCCAACATTCAGTGTCACAATGTTCCTCATATTTATGTATGATTAAATATCGGTTGTATATTCAGCGCTACAATATTCCTTACATTTTTGCATGATTAACTATTGGTCCAACATTCAGTACCACAATGTTCCTCATATTTATGTATGATTAACTATTGGTCCAACATTCAGTACCACAATGTTCCTCATATTTATGTATGATTAACTATTGGTCCAACATTCAGTGTCACAATGTTCCTCATATTTATGTATGATTAAATATCGGTTGTATATTTAGTGCTACAATATTCCTTACATTTTTGCATGATTAACTAATGGTCCAACATTCAGTGTCACAATGTTCCTCATATTTATGTATGATTAAATATCGGTTGTATATTTAGCGCCACAATATTCCTTACATTTTTGCATGATTAACTATTGGTCCAACATTCAGTGTCACAATGTTCCTCATATTTATGTATGGTTAACTATTGGTCCAACATTCAGTGTCACAATGTTCCTCATATTTATGTATGATTAACTATTGGTCCCACATTCAGTGTCACAATGTTCCTCATATTTATGTATGATTAAATATCGATTGTATATTTAGCGCTTCAATATTCCTTACATCTTTGCATGATTAACTATTGGTCCAACATTCAGTGTCACAATGTTCCTCATATTTATGTATGATTAAATATCAGTTGTATATTTAGCGCTACAATATTCCTTACATTTTTGCATGATTAACTATTGGTCCAACATTCAGTGTCACAATGTTCCTCATATTTATGTATGATTAATTATTGGTCCAACATTCAGTGTCACAATGTTCCTCATATTTATGTATGATTAACTATTGGTTGTATATTTAGCGCTACAATATTCCTTACATTTTTGCATGATTAAATATTGGTCCAACATTCAGTGCCACAATGTTCCTCATATTTATGTATGATTAAATATCGGTTGTATATTTAGCGCTACAATATTCCTTACATTTTGCATGATTAACTATTGGTCCAACATTCAGTGTCACAATGTTCCTCATTTTTATGTATGATTAACTATTGGTCCAACATTCAGTGTCACAATGTTCCTCATATTTATGTATGATTAAATATCGGTTGTATATTTAGCGCTACAATATTCCTTACATTTTGCATGATTAACTATTGGTCCAACATTCAGTGCCACAATGTTCCTCATATTTATGTATGATTAAATATCGGTTGTATATTTAGCGTTACAATATTCCTTACATTTTGCATGATTAACTATTGGTCCAACATTCAGTACCACAATGTTCCTCATTTTTATGTATGATTAACTATTGGTCCAACATTCAGTACCACAATGTTCCTCATATTTATGTATGATTAACTATTGGTTCAACATTCAGTACCACAATGTTCCTCATATTTATGTATGATTAACTATTGGTCCAACATTCAGTACCACAATGTTCCTCATATTTATGTATGATGAAATATTGGTCCAACATTCAGTGTCACAATGTTCCTCATATTTATGTGTGATTAAATATCGGTTGTATATTTAGCGCTACAATATTCCTTACATTTTTGCATGATTAACTATTGGTCCAACATTCAGTGTAACAATGTTCTTCATATTTATGTATGATTAACTATTGGTCCAACATTCAGTGTCACAATGTTCCTCATATTTATGTATGATTAAATATCGGTTGTATATTTAGCGCTACAATATTCCTTACATTTTTGCATGATTAACTATTGGTCCAACATTCAGTACCACAATGTTCCTCATATTTATGTATGATTAACTATTGGTCCAACATTCAGTACCCCAATGTTCCTCATATTTATGTATGATTAACTATTGGTCCAACATTCAGTACCACAATGTTCCTCATATTTATGTATGATTAACTATTGGTCCAACATTCAGTGCCACAATGTTCCTCATATTTATGTATGATTAACTATTGGTCCAACATTCAGTACCACAATGTTCCTCATATTTATGTCTGATTAACTATTGGTCCAACATTCAGTACCCCAATGTTCCTCATATTTATGTATGATTAACTATTGGTCCAGGAGCCACTCTAACGCATTGGTTAGTGCACTGGCTTCCTAGCTTGGTGGTCCATGGTTCGATCCCCAGTAGAGGTGGGATTTTCTAGACCGCAAATGACTCCGGGGTCGACCCAGCCTCATGAACTGGATACCAGACCAACTCTGGGAAGGTTACGGTGGCTGGCGTGATGCTGACCACATCACTCCTAGTGTGCCGATGGTAAAAAAAATATGGGCCTAACACCATATTCCCAATATGCCTCAATGAGCGAGTAACGGGATTCTTTACCTTTTTACCTTTTAACTATTGGTCCAACATTCAGTTCCACAATGTTCTTCACATTTATGTATGATTAACTATTGGTCCAAAATTCAGTACCACAATGTTCCTCACATTTATTTATGATTAACTATTGGTCCAATATTCAGTCCCACTATGTTTCTCATATTTTCGTTATGGTTAAATGTTCTGTAGTATATTAAATACCACAATGTTTTTTACATTTTTGTTATTATTAAATATTGGTTGTATATTTAGTACACAATTTTCCTTGCATTTTTGTATGAATAAATATTGGTTGTATAATTAGTACCACAATGTTCCTCACACTGTTGTAATGTACAACGTAGTAATTGGGCCACGCAAATAACACACGCGATGGATGCTCTAGAAGGAGCGAAAACACAAATATAACACACAACTATTTCTAGGCTTTATTGTGGCCCAGTAATATATCTTCCTCTTGAAGATGTTGTGGTAAAAAGGCAGTGAACCACGGAGACAATGGCGATGACAAGATGGCGCTGTTACAGACACACACACACACACACACACATATATATATATATATATATATATATATATATATATATATATATATATATATATATATATATATATCTGCCATCAATGGTACCTATACCTTGTAGCGGTATGGCAGCTTGCGTACCCTGACAATCCCCAGAGCTATGCCAGTGGGAGTTTTACTCCTGGTAGGTTCAACCAAGCTGGACTGGTCTGTGTGGGTAGGGGTCAGACAAAAGCTGGTACCCTGGTCCTCCAGGTTGGGGGTTTTAGCATAGGGCTGACACCCCTGTCTATGTAAAAAAAAATAATGAAGTTACGGAAACAACATCAAATGAACAAACTTTGCTGCGGGATGGACATTCGGAGTCTGTGGCTCGTATGACTGTCAGTGGTGAAAGCCGAAAGGAAGCCACTGACATGAAAACGGATGTCCTGACCGCAAAACAGGATACAAGAATAGGATTTTGGAATGTCAGGACAACGTATGAGACAGGTAAACTAAGACAGGTCACGGCAGAAATGAGAAACTATAGGTTACACATCCTGGGGATAAGCGAGAGCAGATGGACAGGGGCAGGAAAAGTTAAAACAGCAACAGGAGAAACAGTACTTTACTCTGGCAGAGAGGATGGACAGCACAGTGAAGGCGTAGCCATTATTCTACAGAAAGGGATAGAAAGGACATTACTGGAATGGAAACCCATCAACAACAGACTGATACGATTGAGATTGAGAGGGAGA
The DNA here is from genome assembly GCA_024509875.1 of Oreohelix idahoensis. Taxonomy (NCBI): domain Eukaryota; kingdom Metazoa; phylum Mollusca; class Gastropoda; order Stylommatophora; family Oreohelicidae; genus Oreohelix; species Oreohelix idahoensis. Next base: position 1,191,864 of record JAMPIV010001221.1, on the reverse strand, counting down.
TTCACCAACACTACAATAATACAATGCTACGCACCAACGAATGATAGCGATGAGGAGGTAAATGATGAATTCTATCAACAACTGCAGAAAGAAATGGAGGACACACCTAGATATGATCTTGTTATAGTAATGGGAATCACCAAATGGTCGGGACAGAAACCAGATAGACCACATCATGGTTAACGGTAGATGGAGACATGCATTACAAGATGTGAAGGTAAGAAGAGGTGCAGATGTGGGAAGCGATCACCATTTAGTAGTTGCAAAACTGAAAGTGAAACTAAGAAGGGCTGGACCAACTGTAACTACACAGAAAAGGTTTGACATCAGCAAATTGAAGGACCCCCTTACCAGAAAAGCTTTTGCGGCCGACATTAAGAAACGATATCAATTTGCCAAAAGCCAGGAAAAGACATTGACTGATGATATAGACCAGAATTTTAACACCATTTCAACAATATATAAGTGTCGTGAAATTCTACATCCACATATATAAATTAAAAGGACAATATAAGGTCTAACAAATAAATTTAATAAAAGGAAAGAAGAATGGTAAAGAACAGTGCTGTCACAATGACTGTACTCGAAATCCCCCTTGTATTCTCCTGCGTCTGAAAATTGTAACGTCTCACGTTGATAGTAAAGCCTTCTGCAGTATACACGCGTTTCCCAAACACACTAAAAAGTGTACTCCATTTCTAAGAAAAACCTTGAAATACGCAAGTTGACCTAGAATTAAAATTCCATTCATGTCTTTTTCTACACTATGTTACCAAAAACAAAAGACAGATGGACTAAAGATAGAAAGAAGGGAGAGGCAGAAAGCAGGCACAGGCAATACTAACACGAGTCGCGCGATACACAATTACTACCATCACGCGTGTAAGGCCACAAGCACTAGCTTTTTTTCAAATCGACAGTGATAAAAACACTACCCATACCAGAGTTAGGTTTTTAAACTTACAAAATTCTTATTGGGAAACATGACATTATACTGGTTTACGTTTGAAAACATTACAGTACCCAGACAGCACATCTTCGAAACAGGAGGTTAAAAATTGCATATTTTGAACGCAGCCACTTAGCTCTTTTAAATTTGTATATTTGGGTTCCTTAGGACTTGCTAACCAAGAATATGTAAAACGTTACGCAAATAGTCTAGGAATTACCAAATTATAGCCAAAATAAAATAGTGAGGGTGTCAGACAACACCAAAATCAGAATCGCTCAGTGGCAGAATTTTAGGCCACCATTGTACGGGAAATGAGTCTCCATGTTAACTCCTATTTGACTGGAGCGCAACAAATGTAAGGCTAAACACGATTAGTCGGACTATAAATACTATCTTGTGTTGTCAGGGGAAACGTGAGAAGGGGTACTTTTTTTGAAAAGATGTGTAGAGATGGCTTGATTGGTTAGAGCTGCGAATATACTCAATTCAGAGCGTCTGTTCCATGCCACATCTTGTAATAAACCTACTAAGAAACAGTACGTTGATCACCAGTGCATATTTTGTTAAATAAAAGCCTGGGACATCGGCAGATCGGAGTTGTGCTATATTCATTGCCATTCAACGTCACTGTGTATTATTTCCATGAATTGTGGTAGGTTTGAAATATTTGAAATCTTTTTAAATGAAAATTGAATGTAAATTGATAATTATGTCTGTATATATGTGTGGTTCAGTAGCGAACATGAGGTAAAGCCTATAGTGCTCCAGCCTGAACAGAAGGTGTCGGAGGAAAGTAAAACTACATGGAATTGCCAAGCAGTACACTGACACCTAGATTATTGACTAGAAAGAAATAATGCTGGAATTGCAGAGGCGTAGTGACAATTAAGGAGGAATATACTGGTGTAAAGTAATTCAGATGAAGCTGACAGTTGGCCTAACGCTCTGAACTCAGGTTTGTTATGTATTGTGCTCAGTGTAGAACTAGAGTATAAATTAGTTCTGAAGTAGGAGGTACAACCTTCTTGTTTCAGGGACCGTGGTCTTAAAGTTATTGAGCAGCACTTGGTCAGAGCTTTGCTGAATCCAGAGTCGGACAGCATACTCCTTGGTCCATATAGCTAACAGTGAGGTGTCTCCAGAGCACAGGGGAGAAATCGAGCAGAGGAGTCGTTTCCTGCCGCCATCACGAAAGATAAGCTGATGTGGCCAGCTGAGCTCAACATTATGTACCCCCCCATCTTAAAATGACATTGTAAAATCAAATTAAGAGGGGAAATTAATTGTTTTAATGCCAGGAACTGAGAACATCTCCAATACTAGTTCCAACAGAAACAAACTATTGAAGTCATGATGACAAATACCAACAGAGCTTGAAAAAACACAACAAAACCAGTATTCCTCATATTACTACTACACAACTGACACACATAGGATAATATTAATAAAATATGTCACTACAAGATTCATATTGATAAATTCTGTACATATAACTTGTAATTAAAATTGATTGTGATTCCTGGTTCACTTTGTATTTGAATCAGGACACATATACATTAATGACAGCACTGAATACATATTGATATTTGAAAAGTTATCAGTGACTCATTTAAGAGATTCTCATAGAGTGTTATATGTATGTGAGTGTCACAGTGTTGTCAAGTGTGGTGGAATAAATTAAATTGTTTATCTGTCTGTTGTTGTTGGGACTTACACTTCATCATATACATACCCTAGACATATAACGTAGTCATCACAATATTCCAGAATAATTCTGACTGAGGTATACATATGTGGCAGCAAGTAAGGTTATCTATAATACACTACTCTTATTAGATATAGATACCTTCACAGCTGATCTCAGTCAGTACACTAAGTCCCCTATAAATATTTATAACATCCCACTTTACCACATATATTGGGGTCTCGCTCTCGGGATTTTGAATCTTTCCCTAGTAAAAATATTGGGGGTAATTCACTTCAGGGAATATAAGAATTAAAAGGTATCCTTGGGTGAAAATAAATAAGGTTGAGCTCACAGTGCCTGTGTTGTCCTGAGTTAATTAGTCATAGATAAAATTGTTTAGTTAAAAATTTTAGACATTTATCTGTTAGACAATGGCCGACCTGGCAAAATTTCGATCTGCTGCTGTACAGACTGCGAAAGAGTTAGGAATGGACGGGCAAATTATGATTGCTTATGTCACTGCTGAATGTGACAAATATATTGAACGAGAAGAACGAAGAATAGAAAAAGAGGCCGAAAGAAAGTTAGAGGCTGAAAAGGAAATTAAGAGGTTGCAGATTGAGGCTGAGGCTAAGAGGTTGCAGATTGAGGCGGACAAAGAGGCTAAAGCATTGGAAGCAGAAAGGGAAGAGAAAAAATTAGCAGCAGAAAGGGAAGAGAAAAAATTAGCTGCAGAAAGGGAAGAGAAGAAATTAGCTGCAGAAAGGGAAGACAAGCGATTAGCTGCAGAAAGGGAAGCCGAGGAAAGAAGATTGACTGCAGAAAGGGAAGCCGAGGAAAGAAGATTGACTGCAGAAAGGGAAGCAGAAGATAAAAGATTACAAAGGGAGCACGAGTTACGACTAAGGGAGTTTGAGTTTCAAGGCCATGCTCCTGAAAATGGTGCCAGTCCCTTTACCTCTGATGCCACCGCTAGCCAGGGAGCCTCAACCTCAGCTATGAATTTTCATTTAGATCATTTTGTTGAGAAAGACGGTGATATAGAGAGCTATCTAAATAGGTATGAACTATTAGCTACGACGTATGGGTTAGAGAGAGAAAGGGGGAGCTTAAAGTTATCTCAGGGACTTCGTGGGGCAGCTTATGAAGTTTTTGCTAAAATGAGCAGAGGTGATCAGGAAAATTATGACATGCTAAAGCAGGCTCTTTTGTTAAGATATGAAAAGAATGCAGAATTTTATAGAAAAAAATTTAGGAATGCTAAACTACTGTCAGGTGAAACCTATCACCAGTTCTCTGCACGAATAGAGACATACTTGGAGAAATGGACTTCTCTGGGGAAAACCCAAGATCTTAAGGAAATGGTCCTTATAGAGCAATTAAGAGAGTCCATGGCTCCAGACCTGAGAAAGTTTCTCATGGAACAAGGTGCGGAGAGGCTGGGTGAGTTGCTAAATGTTGCTGAAAGGTATCAAGCAGCTCAAGCAGAGGTAACAGGTAATAAAAAGAAACAGGTGGATAACTTTAGGGCACCACAGAACTTTAATAAATTTGATCCTAGGGATCAAAACAAAGGTAAGCACCAGTTTGATAGGCCACGGTATGAAAATAAAAATAAAACCCCACAATTCGATGAAAGGAAATATGATGAAAGAAAATCTTTCAACCAAGGGAAAAGGTGGTGTAAAAATTGTCAGATGGACAATCATGACACTGACCGTTGCAGAAGGAAACCTGTGTATATGGCCACCCTTCAGGTCAGGTCGACCTCAAGAAAGGAGGAGGATATTATGTTGGATACCACTCCAGAAGAGATGAGGAAGGCACAGGCTGGGGATAAAACACTCAAGCCTTGTTTCAGGAAATTGTCAACTTGTCATACAACTCCAGGCAAGGGAGATTTTTACATGAAAAACAAGTTGATGTATAGGAAGACTGGAGCTAGATCCAAAGGTCAGGGACAGCTGGTACTTCCTAAAAGATATAGGACAGACTTAATAAGGAGCCTACATGTGAAACCAGATGGGGACCATGAGAAAATAGGTACCATCATACAAAAGGTGGCTCACAATTATTATTGGCCCAAGGCAAGATGGGACATTGAGAATTTTGTAGAAAGGTGTAGCATAGCACATGAGGGAACACCCACAAGTGGGAACATGGATCAGGACCTGGACACGCCAAGGGGTAAAACTAGGCCTGAAAATACGAAGAAAAATAAATTTGATAAAGTGGACCAAAGGGAATGGGAAGCCCCTTTTCACGGACAAGCTTCACTTAACTGTTTTACAATGGCCACTATGCGGAGAGTGCAAAAAGATGTCTTACCCCAGGATAAGCCGAAAATCCCTCAATCGGACTTAAACAGACTGGAGGAAGAGGATGTAGAGAGGAAATCTCTCATCAAGAATTTTAAGTGGGGAGACAGCCCCAAGAGGAAAATTGGTAGCGGTCGTTTTGTGAATGATAATTCTGGGAAGAAAAATCATCACTATAGCGCTTCAAGTGGAAGAGACCATACCGGTGCATGGACAAATAGGTCCACAAAATTAAAGGTCCATATGTAACGCTGTTAAGAACGTGGACGGATGAAAAGGCAGAGGAAAATATTACATCTTCATACCAATATGTGAATGAGCTGACCACTCGTTTAAAAACTGGCTGGAAACTTGCCAATGAAAATTTGAAACAAGCCAGGAAGAAACATGCTGCCTATTATAACAGGAAGGCGAAAGACAGAGATTTGGCTGTGGGGGAGAAGGTACTGCTTCTTCTACCTGGTAGTCAGAATAAGTTACAAATTGGATGGCAGGGTCCATATACAGTTCTAGAGAAGGTGTCTAGAACCAATTATAAGATAGATAAGAAGGGGAAAGAAAAAAATCTATCATGTGAATCTCCTGAAGAAATATTTGGAAAGAGAACATCAGGAAGAGACACACTTGTTGACCTTGTCCATTGCCATGGAGATGAAAAAGGAACCACTTTCATCATTTGAATATCCATTACACCCCTGTGAGACAGCGGCACAGGTGAAAATCAGTACACATTTAACGAAAACTCAGAAAGAGAGAGTGCAACAGGTTCTAGATACTCATACAGAGGTGTTAACAGACCGACCTGGGCATACAAACCTATTGGAATATGATATGAAACTGATAGACCCCACACCTGTCTGTATGAAACCATATTCGATTCCGTTTGCTAAGGAGAAAGCTTTGAAGGAAGAGATTGACTATTTGTTGAAGGAAGGAATTATTTCACACAGTGAATCCTCGTATAGTTCCGGTGTTGTACTTTTAAGGAAACCCTCTGGAGAACATAGACTCTGTATAGATTACAGGAGACTGAATGCTATTACAGAAGGACAGGTGGATCCATTGCCGGATACAAATCAGTTGTTTGCCAGGCTAAATAAAGCTAAATATTTCTCAAAAGTGGATTTGAGTAAAGGATACTATCAGATTCCAGTAAAGCCTGAGGTTAGACCATACCTAGCTTTTAGTCCTCAGAAGGACACTATGAGTTTAATAGATTGCCATTTGGATTGAAGAATGCGCCTAGTGTCTTCTCTAGAATGATGAGAAAATTATTGGACCCTCTGAATAACCCATGCATCACAAATTTTATGGATGATATCCTTATAGCAACAGAAACATTTGAGGAACACATTGACTCTCTGAACATGCTGTTTAATCGACTTAGGGAAGCGAATTTAACAGCCCGACCAACCAAATGTTGCGTTGGATGTAAAGAATTGGAATTCTTGGGGCACACAGTTTATCAGGGAAACATGACCCCTGACCCAAAGAATTTAGAGAAACTAAAGAAAGCCCCGAGACCACAAACCAAGAAGGACGTGAGATCCTTTGTCTCATTATGTGGTTTCTACCAGAAGTATATCAAAAACTTTAATTCCATATGTGCACCGCTAACTGATTTGACACGTAAAGGAAACCCAGATCGAATTACATGGACACCACGATGTGAAATGGCTTACCAAGAATTGAAGGAAAAGCTCACAAGCAAACCTATTTTGAAATTACCTGACTTAAGTCAAGAATTCATAGTAAGGACGGATGCCAGTAATATTGGGTTAGGTGCAACTCTACTACAAAAATCAGATGCATTGGATGGGGAATTAAGCCCAGTGGCATATGCTAGCAGAAAGTTGAATAAAGCTGAAACCAATTACTCAACTAGCGAAAAAGAATGTCTTGCAGTAATATGGGCGATAAAGAAATTCAATATTTATCTGTATGGGAAGGCATTTAAGTTGCAAACGGATCACAAACCTTTATCGTTTCTAGCACAGGCTAGACATGAGAATTCTAGATTACTCCGTTGGTCTTTATTGATGCAGCCATTTGAGTTCAGCATAGAGTATATAAGTGGAAAAACAAATTTGGGAGCGGATTTTTTAAGCCGCCATCCGTGTGATGAGAATCACCCAAAACCCCAGGAATAATAAGAAATTTCTCTATGTGTATGTAGAATTATAGACTGACGTATAACGTCTGTTTTAAGAGGGGAGGATTTGTCGTGAAATTCTACATCCACATATATAAATTAAAAGGACAATATAAGGTCTAACAAATAAATTTAATAAAAGGAAAGAAGAATGGTAAAGAACAGTGCTGTCACAATGACTGTACTCGAAATCCCCCTTGTATTCTCCTGCGTCTGAAAATTGTAACGTCTCACGTTGATAGTAAAGCCTTCTGCAGTATACACGCGTTTCCCAAACACACTAAAAAGTGTACTCCATTTCTAAGAAAAACCTTGAAATACGCAAGTTGACCTAGAATTAAAATTCCATTCATGTCTTTTTCTACACTATGTTACCAAAAACAAAAGACAGATGGACTAAAGATAGAAAGAAGGGAGAGGCAGAAAGCAGGCACAGGCAATACTAACACGAGTCGCGCGATACACAATTACTACCATCACGCGTGTAAGGCCACAAGCACTAGCTTTTTTTTTCAAATCGACAGTGATAAAAACACTACCCATACCAGAGTTAGGTTTTTAAACTTACAAAATTCTTATTGGGAAACATGACATTATACTGGTTTACGTTTGAAAACATTACAGTACCCAGACAGCACATCTTCGAAACAGGAGGTAGAAGAAATTGCATATTTTGAACGCAGCCACTTAGCTCTTTTAAATTTGTATATTTGGGTTCCTTAGGACTTGCTAACCAAGAATATGTAAAACGTTACGCAAATAGTCTAGGAATTACCAAATTATAGCCAAAATAAAATAGTGAGGGTGTCAGACAACACCAAAATCAGAATCGCTCAGTGGCAGAATTTTAGGCCACCATTGTACGGGAAATGAGTCTCCATGTTAACTCCTATTTGATTGGAGCGCAACAAATGTAAGGCTAAACACGATTAGTCGGACTATAAATACTATCTTGTGTTGTCAGGGGAAACGTGAGAAGGGGTACTTTTTTGAAAAGATGTGTAGAGATGGCTTGATTGGTTAGAGCTGCGAATATACTCAATTCAGAGCGTCTGTTCCATGCCACATCTTGTAATAAACCTACTAAGAAACAGTACGTTGATCACCAGTGCATATTTTGTTAAATAAAAGCCTGGGACATCGGCAGATCGGAGTTGTGCTATATTCATTGCCATTCAACGTCACTGTGTATTATTTCCATGAATTGTGGTAGGTTTGAAATATTTGAAATCTTTTTAAATGAAAATTGAATGTAAATTGATAATTATGTCTGTATATATGTGTGGTTCAGTAGCGAACATGAGGTAAAGCCTATAGTGCTCCAGCCTGAACAGAAGGTGTCGGAGGAAAGTAAAACTACATGGAATTGCCAAGCAGTACACTGACACCTAGATTATTGACTAGAAAGAAATAATGCTGGAATTGCAGAGGCGTAGTGACAATTAAGGAGGAATATACTGGTGTAAAGTAATTCAGATGAAGCTGACAGTTGGCCTAACGCTCTGAACTCAGGTTTGTTATGTATTGTGCTCAGTGTAGAACTAGAGTATAAATTAGTTCTGAAGTAGGAGGTACAACCTTCTTGTTTCAGGGACCGTGGTCTTAAAGTTATTGAGCAGCACTTGGTCAGAGCTTTGCTGAATCCAGAGTCGGACAGCATACTCCTTGGTCCATATAGCTAACAGTGAGGTGTCTCCAGAGCACAGGGGAGAAATCGAGCAGAGGAGTCGTTTCCTGCCGCCATCACGAAAGATAAGCTGATGTGGCCAGCTGAGCTCAACATTATGTACCCCCATCTTAAAATGACATTGTAAAATCAAATTAAGAGGGGAAATTAATTGTTTTAATGCCAGGAACTGAGAACATCTCCAATACTAGTTCCAACAGAAACAAACTATTGAAGTCATGATGACAAATACCAACAGAGCTTGAAAAAACACAACAAAACCAGTATTCCTCATATTACTACTACACAACTGACACACATAGGATAATATTAATAAAATATGTCACTACAAGATTCATATTGATAAATTCTGTACATATAACTTGTAATTAAAATTGATTGTGATTCCTGGTTCACTTTGTATTTGAATCAGGACACATATACATTAATGACAGCACTGAATACATATTGATATTTGAAAAGTTATCAGTGACTCATTTAAGAGATTCTCATAGAGTGTTATATGTATGTGAGTGTCACAGTGTTGTCAAGTGTGGTGGAATAAATTAAATTGTTTATCTGTCTGTTGTTGTTGGGACTTACACTTCATCATATACATACCCTAGACATATAACGTAGTCATCACAATATTCCAGAATAATTCTGACTGAGGTATACATATGTGGCAGCAAGTAAGGTTATCTATAATACACTACTCTTATTAGATATAGATACCTTCACAGCTGATCTCAGTCAGTACACTAAGTCCCCTATAAATATTTATAACATCCCACTTTACCACAATAAGGAAAGCAGCAAATCATGCTTGGGATTCCAGGAAAGGAAGAAGCAAGACTGGATAACACCAGAAACACTAAACACCATAAAGATGAGAAAGGAAATGAAAAGAAAGAAAACAGAAGCGAAGTCCCCCAGGTTAAAGCAACTATATAGCGAACAGTACAGTCAACTGGACAGGGAAGTTAAACGCCAAACCCGAGCCAACAAAAGGAATTTCCTAGACGATCTTGCAAAACAGGCAGAAGAGGCAGCACTGAGAAATGAACAAAGCACAGTATAAAAAATAACTAAATTCATCAGCGGAAAACAAGGTGCAAACAATATTACATTAGTAAGAGATAAGCAAGGAAATCTCATTAAGACAGCAGAGGGACAGGAAACAAGATGGGCAGAGCACTTCAGAGAAACTCTGAACAAGGAAATACCAGAGACACAATTGAATGTTCCTGAGGCTGAAAATGATCTAGATGTAAATACAGACATTCCACGAAAAGAAGAAATCATCACAGCAATCAAAGGGTTAAAGAACGGTAAAGCTCCGGGCCATGATAACTTAAATGCAGAGCTATTTAAGACAGACCCTGAGCTAGCAGCAGAACTATTAGAACCACTATTTGCACAAGTGTGGAAAACGGGGACAACACCATCAGAGTGGAACAAAGGAATAATTGTCAAATTGCCCAAGAAGGGAGATCTTTCAGACTGCAATAATTGGAGAGGAATCACTCTTCTCTCAGTTCCCAGCAAAATACTAGGCAGGATAATTATACAGAGAATTTCAAAGGCAGTAGACTACAAACTGAGGAAAGAACAAGCAGGATTTAGAAAGAACAGAAGATGTGTAGACCATATATTCACTCTCAGGAACATTATAGAGCAGTGCTCAGAATTGCAAAGACAGCTTTACATAAATTTTGTTGATTTTGAAAAGGCTTTTGACAGCATACATAGGGACAGTCTATGGAAAATACTGAGGGCTTATGGAATTCCAAGCTGCATAGTGTCAATCATAAAAAGCCTCTATGCCAACTTTACGTGTAGTGTTGGGCAGAGCAACCTAACCTTCGAGGTGAAGACAGGAGTACGACAGGGATGCCCCTTATCAACCACTCTATTTTTAACAGTCATAGACTGGGTGATGCGCCAGACAACAGAGGGCAGTCCAAGAGGAATAAGATGGACTACATTTTCAACATTGGAAGATCTGGAATATGCAGATGACATTGCACTGCTGGCACATTCACATCAACACATCCAGGAAAAAACGGATAGACTTAATAAATTTAGCCAGCAGGTGGGCTTGAACATCAATTTAAAGAAGTCTGAGGTCATGACGCTCAATGTGAGCAACCCTGAGCCCATATCTATAAGGAATCAGCAACTGGTACAGACAGATACCTTCACATACCTAGGAAGCATAGTAACACCAGACGGTGAGGCAGGCAAAGACATCAACATCAGAATGAATAAGGCAAGAACAGCCTTCTTTAGCCTAAATAACATCTGGAAGTCCTCCCAATACAGCACAAGCACAAAATTAAGATTATACCAGAGTTGCGTGCTTTCTGTGCTTCTCTATGGTGCGGAATGCTGGAGAGTCACAGAGAAGGAAATGCCAAAATTGTCCTCTTTTCACGCAACATGCCTAAGAAAAATTCACCGAATCTTTTGGCCGAATACCATCACCAACCAAGATCTGCTTACTCGTAGCAAGCAAGAGGACATGCATACCATCATAGCTGGCAGACGCTGGAGCTGGGTTGGTCATGTCCTCAGAAGAGACCCCGATGCCATCACAAGAACAGCTATGCTTTGGATCCCTGAAGGAAAGCGAAAGAGAGGCCGACCAAAAACAACTTGGCGGAGGACTGTGGAGGCTGAGATGCAAAGAATGAACCAGAGTTGGGGCACTGTACGAAGGATGGCCACCGACCGTGCAAAGTGGAATCAATTTGTTGTTGCCCTACAAGACGCCACTAGGCGTGATGGCCACTGACTGCTTTGACTGTCGGTGGTTAAGGATCGAAGAAGAAGAAGATATATATATATATATATATATATATATATATATATATATCTATATATATATATATATATATATATATATATATATATATATATATATATATATATATATATATATAAAGATAATCATGTGAATATTAGGTCTGGCAACCTCAGCGTATAGAATGATGATTTCAGGAACCACCACTGCCAAGGGTTGGTGATTGCTTTATTGCTAGTTTCTTAAAGAGAACAAAAAGCATAAAGTAGTCCCAGGTTTCATATGGAGCAGGGAGGAAAAGATGAAGAAATGATGTACATTGTAATTATAATACTTACAGTTTCAAACCAGTGTAAATGTCGATGTTAACATATGCACTTTATAATTAATGGAAGTTTCAAACTGTTCAAATCAGTGTAAACATAAATGAAAACATATTCAATTTATATTGTGAACACTTTTTAATCAGTGGAAATGTAAAAGCTATTCAATTTAAATGTAAATGAAAGTTTTATCCCGAGGGATTAAATTTAATTCTCTTCGAGGGTAAATTCTGAGATAAATGGGATGGTAGAATCGAGGAAAGAGGACACATAAGTATGTATAGGGAATCGCAATACTCAGGAAAGCGTTTCGTTTCTATTCTTTATCATAGTTATTGGTGGTACCAGCAGAAAGTACGATCTCTGGAACAAGAAGAGAACAGTGGCCTACGATTTAAGACGAGGGATCAACTTTGTAGACTCTCCTTGACATTTCTGGAAAACGAGCTACACCCGACAACCTTGACCAGCGACGAGCTTGAGCAGTGTAAAAAGAACCCATCGGCGGGAGCAGAAACTACTTTTGGCAGCTAAGTGCAAAATATGTGATGCCAAAGTGAACTTTTTCCATCGACTCTACTATAAATAAATGATGAAAATTTTCTTCGAAACTATTCAATTCTTTTCAAACTGTTAAAACGTAAGTGATTATTAAATTTTGTTATGGGAGCCGCGCTAGCGTAGTGGTTACAACACCGCTCTGGCGACCGGGTGATACAGGATCAAACCCGGGCGACGGCATTTGAGGATTTTTCGTCGACCGGGATTTGGACTGGATTAACTCGAGACCTGGCGAGGACATTTGAAGGAGTGTCGTTGACCAGGGACTGGCGGCTCCTGAGCCGACCCAGCTGCAATGGGTACCTCCGAAATCGGCGAGTATTTGTCTGAATGGCGAGGGACACCTGTCTCTGTACAAGAAATAAAGGGATACTCACGTAAAATCAATGTCAGGTTAGACATAAAATAATAACCTGAGATTTCGCCTCGAGTATTAGCGGGCGAACGCAAAAAAAAAACAAAAAAAAAAAAAAAACAAAAAAAAATTTTGTTATTTGTAATTTTACAAATTTTACTTCGATTTAATCCTTTTAAATGGACTGCATGTTTGTCTCAGTCAATTTACTGCACACACTCTAAACAGAGCTATACCAGAATAATAAGAATTCCACTGAGTAAATCAGAGGTGGGGGCCTAAGGAGCTAAAACTATCCATTGCTTAATTCTTCACAAAAGTGGTCGGCAGATTCTAGAATTTACGTGCTCAGCCAAAGCAGCATTGTTTTCGCTTATCTGAATATCTGGTAAAGACTCCCCTTTTGATAGAAGTGTTATTACCCTTCGATCCACATCTCTGCCAAGAGTAATCTTGTGCAAAGGTAGACACCGTTTAAGGCCTATATTAGATTCTCTTGAGTTTTGGCCACTGTTGGACCACTACTACAAAGCAGGGGAGGCAATACCGTCACAACATCTTCCGACACGTCATTACGTCATGTGCGAACTGACAACTTGTCTCTCAATACCGTCTGTCAATTTATATTCGAAACCGTGAATAACACGGTTTGTGTATCTTCCTAGACAAAAAGTCTGGGCTAACAATAGGAATATCGCTCAATGTAGACTACTACTTCGTCTGGAGCTGGCGATAAGCGAAAAGCCAATGTGGTAGGTTCACTCTGCACAAATAGAAGCGAATATTGTTTCAAAAATAGGTCGAGCAATCAGGTAAAATTAAGGGAGGGACAAATTAGAACAATATACTTACTTACTTACTTAGTCGTTCCACTTCTACCGTGAAGTGTAGAGGTTTGGAAGAGAGAGCGTCAGACTATCATAACGGCTGTCTTCCTTCTGGCCTGGTTCCATTCTAGTCCTTGGTCCTTCAAAAATTGTCTAATGACTCTGGGGCGTCCTGGGGGTCTGGATCCCTGGCTCTTCGTTTCCCATGCTTTTCGTGGTAGCCGATCTTCTCCCATTCTGCAGACACGGCCAAACCATCTTAGTTGCGACTGTTCTACTTGGGTCTGCAGGGGGTGGGATTTTAGGCCTGGACGTATCGTCTGGTTGCGGACAATGTCTCTTCTTGTTACTTTAACCACCTTCCTAAGATACCTCATTTCTGAGGTTTGGATCTGGCTTTTGTGGGTTGTAGTCATTGCCCATGACTCGCATCAATATGTCAAGACTGGAACATTGGTGGAGCGGTATACAGCCATCTTCGTTCTCTTACCAACATCTCTCTCTCTCTCTTGCTGAGGAATCCTCGATTTATGGCCTGAAAAAGTCTCCCAGCTGCTGCTTTTCGAGTGGCCAACTCTTCTTTGATGCCTCCCTTTCGGTCTATAATAGCTCCGAGGTATTTAAAGTAGTCGACCTGCTACAGGACCTGTTCTCCCAGCTTAATCTGATGTCTTCTTTCTTCTCGTGATATCACCATGGATTTTGTTTTAGAGCTGCTTATGACCATTCCACTCTTCTCCAGCTCTTCCTTCTGGACTTGCAGGTTGGATTGGAGATATGCCTCTGATTTAGCAATCAAGGCAACATCATCAGCACATGCCAGCTCTGAAATACAGACCTGTCTCATCTTCCGGTACCCCGCTGGATACTTTCTTGTTATCTCCTTACATGCCTTGATGACTGTGACAGGTTGTCAAGATAGACTACATGGATCCGTCCGCTTGGCTCCCAGCGTTGCCCCTTATCAAATTCAACCTTGCGTTCCACCTCGCTTCACTCATTAGCATGCACGGTTGTTACGCATAATCCATGACTTTCTCGCTAGCTGTCGGACTCATAGTTTTAGCCACGCCTATTTGTCTTGTTTCATGCGCTAACGAGAGGCTATTCAGATCTAGAACTGTCCTTCCTTCTAAAGGAGACGGGCCAAGTACGTTTGCCTGAAAGCTCAATGGAAGCAGAGCTGTCAAAATTACGACATCTGACAGCGCACAGTCCCAAAAACACGTGCAAGGCAACGGCTGTTGAAAGTTCCCTACGGTTAGACAATCGCTGAGATCAGAAGCCTTTTGATGTCGATTTCACCGGGTAACAAAGCGAACGGAGAAACCCTTTATCTGGGAAGAAACCTCGCTGATTTCTGCTGATTTGCCGAGGCGCGAATTTCGTCATCCTCTAGCGAGATTACGCTGTTTCTGTATATATATATTTCATCTAACTAAACTCAGTTATCAGTCACTTCAGGAAATTTTTGAAAATATCTAGCTCGATATCATAAGAGCCATAGTACAAGTGGATTACTAGATTTCGTGGAGATAGTTTAATTTTTCTGTTTTGTGGTAAAATATATATTAGCATTTTGGTGATTTCTTGTGCTAAGTATCAGTAAAATTCAATGAGATTTCTAGGCGCTTTAACTGATGTATTAAATAACGTATAGCTATTTTATTCCAGATGGTTTAATTAACTAATAAGACGCTAGGTGTTTGATAATTGACGGAAAACAATTTACTTCTATCCATTTTGTGTAATTTTGTAAATGACTAGTGTTTATATCACGTGTTAAAAGCGATAAGATAAGTTAGACACTTGCGGTTTCTAATCTAATTTAATAACGGAGTGGTTAAGAGGTCTTACCTTTACGCGGATTAGGATAGGATGTATATCGTGGTGTCACGTAGACAGTGACTTAATTTATTTTTCCATCTCGTCTCAATGTTATTACTCTTTAATGTTCTGTTTTCCTACACATTTTGTTTCTCTTTGCTTTGCTACCTGTAGGGCCCAATTGTTTTCTCCTTCTCAAACCCCACCCGAGGTTGTTAACGTTCGAGCCTGCAGCGGTCAGCGAACGATAATGTTACGTCAGCACACCTGGCCTGATCAGAAGAACGTCTGTTACGCTTAAAGTGTTAGAGCGAGCCAAAGACGGTTTTTGTGAAAGAAACGGTTCGTTAGCGGCGGGTACCCTCTGTAGTCCGAACAGGGGAATTTCTCTGGTCGCTTTAAAACGTTTGATCACGAGCGGCTAGTACCCTTTGAGTCCTGGGTAGAATGGTTTGTAAGCTATAAGACTTGAAATTTTACTACGTCAAACACACTCGTAGAAGATTCCTGGCCCGTAGATGACCATCATGAGATAAGGCAAACTTTAACACAGTACTAGAATGTGTTTGTCTATGTTCTAGTCATTTTCGGGGTGAGTTGACATATCTTATTATAATATGATATATTCATGTTAGCTTTTATATATCTGTTAGGAAAGTGAATTCATTTCTGGGGACTTCTCCTAGTAATTTAGTTCAGTGATAAGGTAGTGCTGTCTACGGCCTAGTAAGGGTGCTTAAACTGTTACGGTTTATCATGGGTTAAATGTTAAACTTACAATAACAGATAATAGGCGTAGAATCAGTCCACAGACGCTTATCATGGGTTAAGAATAGGCTAAATTAACTGTCATTTCTGTAAGATAATGTCAGGTGTGGGTTGTTCACTTAAAAACTGAATAGTGAGATGCAGGTAATAACTCTGGATTATAGGAGATAGTCACATTCCTTTTTGAACTTTCACAGAAAGCAGCCACCAGCCATAGATATAATTATATCTTATGTGCAGTCACAACTGGATTTTTATAGCAAGAACATTGCATTTTCTATGTATTCATTTGTGGGATAGTAATATTTGTTTCCCCAAAAGGGACATATGACTTATTTTGTAATGTCACATGCTGTAATCTGTTTATGTAAATTCACTTAATGTTGTAAGATGAATAAGCATATTCATTTAACTGTAACTACAGGTTAGGTTTCCTGTATGTTGAGATTGGGAGAAGAGGAGGAGATTTTGCTGTCAGAACATTTAATGACTGGTACATGGGTGTACAAAATATATTAAGCCTATGCGGGCGCGTGTTGATAATTGATATTTTTAAGGAACAGGAGACATGGTTAAAGACAGCCCTAAATCTATCATAGCAATAACTACAATAAATTTAATCCCATAGTGGAGCGAAACTTTCTGTATAAAGTTAGTGTGATTTATTATTTGCTTGATGTAAAAGGGTGTCTCTTTTCGGTCTCTGTTTCAAGGGATACCGAATTGCTAGTCTAGTTTCCAGTCAGACGAAGAATGTCACCGTCTCTTCGGTCTAGAGGGATTCTGAGGATATCTAGCCCCACGAGTGTCACAGCCATACCTGAAACAACAACCCTTTGTCAACGCCATTTCCCTCTCACGGGAGTTAAGCTCACGCAATGCCACGAGCCAACGCTAAATCTGAAATCATCTAATGCCGTAGTAGTTTCCTACTCGCCTATTGGATTACCAGTCAGAGCAGTACGGCTTCCAGCACATAAATCAGCCCACCATATATAGCAGAATTCAATTCACCAGTCTCTGTATGCCTAAACGGGGCACTCAGCCAAGCCAAAGTCAACCAGCCAAAACCGGATTTAAAGCCTATTCTAGCGCCGGATAAGCACGCCTTGGGATCAGTTGTCCTCAAGTGACTTCGTCCCATGGCTTATTTCTGGATTATGTAGAACTTCGCACGTATGAGCAGCCATCTATGGACAGAGTTCCAGCCCCACTCACGCTATAAGGGGAGTCACCAACGTTTAGCACCAACAAAGAAAGTTTTGTAGGCTAGTCCCTCACGAAGGATCTACAAGTAATACACTTTCTGGAGCTAGCACATTTGGTCCCACGAAAAGCAGACAGGCTGTCGCTCAGTTCGGTTATTTGGCCAGCAAGAAAGATAGACAGAGTTCCAGCCCCACTCACGCTATAAGGGGAGTCACCAACGTTTAGCACCAACAAAGAAAGTTTTGTAGGCTAGTCCCTCACGAAGGATCTACAAGTAATACACTTTCTGGAGCTAGCACATTTGGTCCCACGCAATAGCGGACAGGCTGTCGTTCAGTTTGTTTATTCGATCAGCATGAGATAAATAGAGTCTTCCAGACCACCTCGCGCAATTAGGGAGGAATCACCAATGATAGCTCCTATACAGTGATTTTATTCAGGTTAATTCCATCACCCATGGAGAATATGTACGAAAAAACCACTTACTGGAGCTATTTCATATGGTCCCGAAAGCGGACGGACTGACACTCAGTTATTTCATCTCTCTGTGTTCTACAGGTTTTATGAATGGTGGTGTGTGTGTGGTTGTTGGTGTATTTTGCATATTTTGGTTATTGATGATTATTGATGTAATTTTATGTTGTTGTAAATCTATAACTCTGTCAGTCCACTATCCCTTGTCGATTTCACTACTGTTGTCCAACTCGACAAATACTCTACACTCAAACTCAACCACGACACGTGGTAATAATGTTTGTTATTTTGTTCTACATCTAGGCTGATCAAAAAAACGCAGCGAACGAATGTTCTAATGATCTTATGGTCTTATGGACTTGTGGTCTTATGGCCTTATAGTCTTATAATCTTATAAGCATCCAGAGATATTGTAATATTGTTGGGTCTTCGAGTTGTGACCTGTGCGGTCCATTTTCTTCATTCACGAGAGAGACCAAACTAGAAACAGTAGTTGTATAATATTAACTGGACTGGAAGATTACCGGAGTTTTATTTATATCAATCTCATCAGCCAACTGTGGCAATATATATTGTCAAGTGCTTGCTGTGTGTACACATTGACAAATATGTATTACATACACATGGAGCGACAAACATGGCTCGTTATTCACAGCTAATTGTTAATTCACTAAACTCCAACACGTAGATACGATATCCGACGACTTTATGTCACAAACTTGAGTATAACACAATAATACAGGCAGACTGCCGCTTTGGCCATAAATCATCACATAAGAAAAGCACAATGTATGATGTGCATAAATAGAACAGCATCTCGTTGAACGAATTTCACAATATCTCAATATATTTCCTATTTTTCTTCATCCAATTCGCCTTCACTCTCCACGTAATCTCTCCTCGCTCTAATCTCTCTCTCGAATGACTTTTTACCCATGACCCTTTTCACACCTGACCAGTCTTTATCACCACTTCGCTCACAACAACTCAGTCATGCCCGTGAACTCGACATTAGCGCTTACTGCTACTATTGCATTCATGCCCGCAGTCAAACTTAACATTCACTCACTTCAACTCACAACTTACATAAACATATCTAGCTCCCACCGGAGCATGAGTACTGACATTCATTCTATAAACCGTTCGTGACATCCACCCCTCCCTCTCCAAGTGAAAAACATAGTTTTTCACTGGATGGGTGGTAGATATCAGGAACCCAACCATCCAAAACCTCTGATTACATATGTGGGCAAAATCTATAGCATCAGTGTGAAAATATGCCATCTACAAATAATCAATAATAACATTCTGAACAACACAAAAATAAAAAAAGAATAAAAATTATAATAGAACCCAGTTGCTAGAAAAATACAACAGCAACCATATGGCAGAAATCATGCATCTCTAATTACCCAAAAAATTCAAGGTGATAAACATTACATCAATTTCACCAAATTCTACTATACCAGAGAATATCTATTCTATAACTCTGTACTGGATACACAACATATGATAAGAACTTAGCTTATACAAAAATCATGCAGAATACAGTTGACAAAACATTACTGATGTACAAGTATCACATACTACATAGAAATGGTGGTTAAAAAAACACACCCATTTACTACAAGCAAGTGTTCATAATCTAGATAAAGAATCTGCAAGAACATTTAATTTACCCTGAATAGGAAAAACAGTGAAGTTGTACTGTTGTAACAACAACGACCACCTTGTCAAACGTGAATTTGGTGATCTAGATGACTTAAGAAAAGTCAATGGACAATGGTCCGTTTCCAGTACAAAATGAGATCCTAACAAATACCTAGAGAGTTTGGAAACAGCCTAAATAATAGCTAAACACACTCTCTCTATAGTGGCATATCGCGTTTCAGCCGGAAGCAACTTCCTGCTGACATACATGACAGGATGTAGAAACCCATCATGTTCTTGCATCAGACACGCACCAATGCCCACTGCAGAAGCATCAGTCCTCAGTACAAAAGGCTTAGCCAAGTCTGGCAGTAGAAGAATGGGCTCGCTGGAGAATACAGCTTTGATGTTCCTCAGTGCTCTATCACACTCTTCAGTCCAGACCACTCTGTTTGGCGTGCCCTTTTTAGTGAGTGATGTTAGAGCTGCCGACAATGAAGAGAACCTGGGGATAAATTTATGATAAAAATTTATCAGACCGAGTAAACTACGTACTTGTTTCTTTGTTTTTGGAGGTTGCAAATTCAAAATTCTTCCAACTGTCTGATCAACTGGTGTTAAAACACCCTGTCCTACCACATACCCCAGAAATGTTAACTCCTGAAACCCCCCCTTAATCTTACTGGGTCTTGCTGTAAGGTGATTCACACGAAGGCATGATAACAGTGCCTTCAATCCCTCTACATGTTCATCCCACGTGTCATGAAACAAACAGATGTCATCAATATATGTGATAACATCCTTCTGTCCCCTCAAAAGCATTCTCATCATTCTCACAAAAGTTGCAGGGGCATTCACCAGTCCAAAGCACATATAATTAAACTGGAAAAGACCCTGAGGGGTACAAAATGCTGTAAGTGGCCTAGCGCCTTCTGCTAAGGGAATTTGCCAATACCCCCTCGATAAGTCTAGTTTGGTAAAATACTTTGCCCACGCTATTTGGGATAGGAGGACCTCTTGGTTGGGCATAGGTTCCGCATCTATCACTGTGACACTATTCAAGCGGCGGACGTCTATACATGTCCGTAGGGATTTATCCTTTTTCCACACGATGACCATGGGAAATGAGTATGATGATTCAGATGGGGAGATAACATCTAAGCGTAACATATCATTCACTTCTTTTTCAACTGCAGAAGTATAATGTAGTGGAATAGGATATGGTCTCACCCGGATGGGCTCTCCATAGGTTAGTTTAATATCATGCTCAACTAAATCAGTTCTTCCAGGAATATCTGTGAGCACATCTTGAAATTCGCAGAGACCTCTACATCTCCCCATGATTCTGAAGCAACCAATGGCAATAGTGGGATCTGGAGATTGACCTCCTCACCTTTCTCTCCACTTCCTCGATGACTGCTGCACTAGCTACAGTAACTGTACTATCAAGAACAGCATTCACAACTGGTTCCAGTTCAGTTGGACGTACTACGAATGGTTTTAGTATATTAATATGGAAAATCTTCTCCTTCCCTCGGACTAATATCAGATAATCCACATCGGTAATCTGTTTCTTTACTTGAAATGGGCCTTGCCAGCTCACTAGCAGGTGATTTTCCTTGGTAGGTAGCAACAACCATACCTCGCTGCCAGGACTGAGGGATACAAGTTTACTATTCCTATTGGCGTATGCTCTATACCTTGCACCCGATGTCTGTAATGCCTCACGTGCTATCGAATACGATGTAATTATGCACTCTCGCAAGTCAACGACATACTCATAACTTGACTTGACGCTATCATCAGCGTAATTCCCGGTCAGCAAGTATCTCAAAATTGTCATGGGACCCCGAGGATTTGCGCCAAATACTAGCTCAAACGGTGAGAATCCTGTGCTCTCCTGTGGCATCTCTCTGTATGCAAACAAAACTCCCGGTAGGAATCTATCCCACAATTGTGGAAAATCTCCTGCAACCTTACCTAGCATTCTTTTCAGTGTCCCATTAAACCGCTCGCAAACCCCGTTGCTCTGAGGATGATAAGGGGTGGTGAACACTTGGGCTATGTCTAACAGTTTAGATATGTGTTTCATCTCTTCTGAAATGAATTGTCGGCCCCTGTCAGACAAAATCTCTTCAGGAAATCCTAATATGCTAAATAAGCTCATTAAAGCCTCTGCTATATCCTTTGATGTGATGAATTTCATTGGCATTGCTTCAGGCCACCTTGTACATAGATCAATCAATGTTAGAATAAATCTATACCCCCGATCAGACATAACTAGAAGAGGCCCAATAATGTCTATTGCAACCTTCTGAAAAGGGCGAAATGCCAAATCTGTTGCTACTAATGGTGCCTTGGGAGTCCTTCCTTTCTGGCTCGTCTTCTGACACACTTTACACGACCGACAGTAAACCTTCACATCCTTATTGTATCCACGCCAGTAAAACTGGGACAACACTCTACAGCGAGTTCTCGCAATACCCATGTGACCCGCAAAAGGGATATCATGTGCTGTCCTTAACACTGTATTCTTCAGTTCCACTGGAATAACCACTTGTGTAATGACTGAATGTTGTTCCGCAAAGCATCTGATTAGAATGGAGTTCCTAACCTCAAACCAGTAACGAGCAGACTTGGTATGCCGTATGTTCTTGGACTCAGCCAACCGAAACAAAGGCAGAAGTGAAATGTCTTGCCTCTGCATATCTACAAAATCAGATGCTGTAATTCCAGCAACCGTAGGCACCCCAGGGATATTACTGGGTTGCGATATCATCATATTTGCATCATCAGCCTTTGTCTGAGCCCTCGTCATTACTGCGTTAGCAAACAAATCATGCCCATTTTCCCACTCCTCAATATCCTGACTGGTGCAATCATGAACCCCATTAACATTTCCAATAATGAGATCAGCGACGGGAGAGTCAAGAACGCATACTCGAACTCTACCCGACAAGAAAGGGGTGTCGATCTGCACAATCGCCAATGGATAGTACTCGACATTACCACCAAATGTAATGCATTTGGCCATCTTTCCAATATAATACGTATCCTTAACCAATGTCTTCCTAATGCCAATGGTTGTACATCCCGTGTCCCTCAAAACAGATACAGGTTTATTCTCCACAAAACCCTTATGTAAAGTTAAGGTACCATTCCCATCAACTGATGAAAGGCAAGGCAAAGTGTGGCCACATATTAAAATAGGCTTGCCATCAGACTCGAACAATGGTCTGCACCCCTCACACTCCTCGCTATTAAATGTATCAAGTACAGTAGCTGAATTTGCATGCTCAGTGTTTTCCTTTGGGCTCTCTTTTCGACTGTTTCTTCTCTCATTACAATTGGGGCAGCTAGAATCCATCTCTTGACGCTTGTAAGGGCTTCTCTTTGGACTGCCATTATAATTTTTCTTTGGGCTGGCATATGGACTTCTTTGTGGGTTGAAGGGACACCTCTCTGGGTCCCTCCCACACTGATAAGATAGATGACGCCTTGAGCCACACTTATAACAACCCCTTCTACTGTAGCCTGACCCAAAAGAAGGGTACTGTCTCTTAGGAGAATATCTTCTGTCCCCATTCCATCTTCTATTTCCACCATCTTTACCAACATACCTGTCTAAGCTGCGGGCCCGAGGATGTATGTATGGCTTCTTTTCAGTTTTGTCTTGAGCCACACAAGCTGGAAAGGACTCAGCAGCTATCTGCTTGTGAATCGGCTTCCCCGGGTGCGCATTGTTATACTGCTGCCCTAGCTCTGACATAATATTTATATCTTTTGGCTTTCGCTCTTGTAGAAAAGCCACTAACTCTGGATTGCAAGATGATAGAACCTTGTCCTGTAGCATAAGGTCAGATAGCCCATCAAAATCCTTCACAATACCTGATAGTTCAATCCACCTATTGAACAGCAACTTGATTTCCGCAATAAACTCACTAAAGTCATTGCTTGTTGTAGGAATAGCCTCCTTAAATCTTTCACGGTACCCTTGAGCTGTCAGTCTAAATCTTCGAAGCAGTGTCTCTTTCACCGTGTCATAATTCATGCGATCCTCTACTGGCAAAGCAAAGACACATTGTAAACTTTTTCCGGTCAACAAATTATTGAGCAGAGCTGGCCAATCTTCTTTTTTAACCTTCCAAGATACTACTTCTTGTTGAAACCTTTCTAGATACACGTCCATCATATCGACGCCCTCAACAAAGGATGGGAGTCGCAGCTTGAAAGGACGAGTAGACTCCTTAGTAGCTGGTCTAGAACTAGCAGCCTCAAGTTCCAGTTTCTTCAAAGTAATTTCTTTATCCGCTTGAATTTCAGCTTTCCTTGTCTCTTCCTTCTTTGCTTCCTTTTCAGCCTCAATTTCAGCTTTCCTTGTTTCTTCTTTCTTTGCTTCCTTTTCAGCCTCAATTTCAGCTTTCCTTGTTTCTTCTTTCTTTGCTTCCCTTTCAGCCTCAATTTCAGCTTTCCTAAGATCTCTTTCCTCATTGTGTACTCTCCGTTCCTCAGCATCCGCAAATTTAGTCTCAACCCATAATTCAAGTTCATCCCCTGATTTACCAAGTGCCTCTCCCTTGGTGATAAAATCCAAGAGGCTAGTCATCCTGTAATATTTATCAACTATGATAACTATGAACAAATGATGCAACCAAAAAAAATTAAGGAGGAAAAAAAATGTATACCATCTGATATGTCAAATGGTGTCTGGAAAACTATAGTGGATGCCCCTTCACCTAGGAAAACGTCTGTCATACACAACAGATTTTGAACAAACTCTTCACACTGGGTCTACACACTAGGTCAATCTCTTGTATCAGTCTGTAGGCATTACAAACTGTAATAGAGCAAAATAAAATGTGTCTGCTTATGTTAACACAAATGGTATGATGATGATTGAAATGATAATCACAGAACACACGACACTACAACAACTGATAGGTCGGTGGAGAGGAAGTTATAGACCAAGAAAGTAAGAACCTATCAAACGAACAAAAACAGGATATCGTAAAATAACTTATATACACGAATAGCAGAGCAAAGGACTGAGAATCGCGACAGAAAAACACCACGAAAGAAAGACTATTATACAAGACAATAAGTAAACAAACTAAACGCAAACAACTAACGCCAACAATTGTTCCACAAATTACACGAGGCTTCACAACTCCCCAAGTCTTAGACAGATTGGGTTCCCTACAGCGCAATTTGTCTCACAAAACCTATTAAAGACAACACAAGGCAAATTTCTTCAATGAAGAAAGATGGATTGTGCTCACCACTCAAAATCACTCTTATACAGAAATCGAAATTAAATACTACCACACAATATGAACGAAACAAAAACAAAACACTGGACAATGAAGTACCACAAGAGCTCTACTCGTGCACCCTGCAGCAAGGGCAAACAGGAATGAATATATGAATATTTAACTAATAACAAGAGCTAACATAAAAATAACATAAGTTTCGAGTACACTGTAGAAGTGATAGACAGAAGGAAGTCTAGATATGACGAAGCAAAATTGTCAAGTTCTAAAAGGAACTAGTATCAAAATAAATTAACTTTAGTACACCTTTAAATATAACAGATCATAGGGTTCAAATATAACGTTAATTAATCTGCAAAAATGCTAATGAAGAAAGAATGGAATTAATAAAAAAATAAAAAAAAACCCCTATTAGTTCCGGGCAATAACCTTATCAAGGAAAAAATAAATAACCAAATAAATTAATTAAAAGAAGTATAGCCTATATATATATATATATATATATATATATAGATTATCTAACATTTGGAATTACGATCATTGAATATACATACCAAGCTTCGTCTGTTTAATTCAATGTTATCTCAGATATATACACTATAAGGAAAAGACGATGGTCATATATCGGTACATCAAAAAAGGATATAATAAGAGAAGGAAGAACTTGGGCCTAAATAATGTGCAAGAATATATATATATAATATATAATATGCGCCGTGTATTGGCGCTTAAAATTTATATATTATTATATATATATATAAAAGAAAATATACAGACGCACAAGTCAAGTAAACAGAAGACTGGAAATTTACAAAATTAATAATAAACTTAACAATATCCTGTGTCCGCTGCTCCACTTGAGATAGGCGCAGGCTTGGAGTCCTGGTGTTACAGCTCAATGATGGACACCACAAACAACACACTTCACGTTGTAACACAGCACAGTCAATGTCGAAATCAGCTCCTACGTGCACCTCAGTACACGGTGAACCTGGATCTTCTTCACTACTGGTACAAGGGGTAGAAAATACCTATCTCACTGCTTACACCATCTCCAGGCAAGATGTTACGATTTCAGCCGATCACCGCAACACAATGGCCTTGTTATTCCATCACAAGACCCAGCAGACGATTTTTCCCGTGTCAACAGTCATGCCGAACTACACAGCACAGATAAATTGACAACAGATCAGCACACTCGTCACGGGGCGGAATAACACAATATCAGTGCGCCGAGGTAAACAAGACTGATTACCGCCTTTTCATTCTTCGTGCTACTTTCCAAAATAACACTGTCGATTTCGTCACAACTGTCCCTTCGCCTCTCCGCCAGTGATTAAACTATTCTTCGCTCTTAAATATTCAGTCCTTCTGCAGCTATACCATTGCTAACTATCACTGAAATGGAGACTTCAGTTTTGCACATTAAGTTCCTGTGACCTGATTCAAACAAATAGGCCTACTTTTCTGTTCCGCTTGATATAATTTTTCAACAACAATTCATGAGAAGGCGAAATTGTCAAAAATTCTGCAGAAAATTAGGGGTGGGTCCTCTCTTCCACTTACGAGTCCCCCAAAATTGTCAAGTGCTTGCTGTGTGTACACATTGACAAATATGTATTACATACACATGGAGCGACAAACATGGCTCGTTATTCACAGCTAATTGTTAATTCACTAAACTCCAACACGTAGATACGATATCCGACGACTTTATGTCACAAACTTGAGTATAACACAATAACACAGGCAGACTGCCGCTTTGGCCATAAATCATCACATAAGAAAAGCACAATGTATGATGTGCATAATTAGAACAGCATCTCGTGGAACGAATTTCACAATATCTCAATATATTTCCTATTTTTCTTCATCGAATTCGCCTTCACTCTCCACGTAATCTCTCCTCGCTCTAATCTCTCTCTCGAATGACTTTTTTCCCCATGACCCTTTTCACACCTGACCAGTCTTCACCACCACTTCGCTCACAACAACTCAGTCATGCCCGTGAACTCGACATTAGCGCTTACTGCTACTATTGCATTCATGCCCGCAGTCAAACTTAACATTCACTCACTTCAACTCACAACTTACATAAACATATCTAGCTCCCACCGGAGCATGAGTACTGACATTCATTCTATAAACCGTTCGTGACATATATATATATATTTATCTGACATATGACAGTAGTTTTTTTCACGGGATTATGCTCAAGAGAACTCACTGTTCAGACTCGGCCATCACATTAGAGAACAGCCGAGACTTATTACCATTAACATTTTCATAATGTACCAGAGTGTCTCCGCCACCAGAGGCCAGACAACCCCGGAACCATATATTTTTTTGTCTATTACGGTGACCATCGCTACTAAGACTTATTCCAACCAACTAAACGCAGTGTTACCGGAATTATCCCGGAACAATAATTAATGCACCAACTTCAGCAACTACCCTATTTAAGCAGTCAGCACCAATGATAGTCTGGGGCTGGATTTGGCAATAATAATCTGACACTGTAGAGTCAGAGTACTTATTAGTGTTTGTTTCCAAGGGATACCTGCGACAACTATTGGGTAAGCGAATATGAGTGTGGCCACAGTATGACTGGATGAATGAACAGAAAGAGAGAAACACCTTTTCCTTTTGTTACCACCATCATACGAATCTTCTCTTTTTTTTTCTCACTAACCTGAGTATTTACGGAATAGTTAAATTAGTAACTTGTTCTTTTCCCTTACTGACTATTCCATACCTAATTGTTAAATTTTGATCTTTTGGGTTAATTAACCTCTGTTGGGATCTTCTTTGCTTTTCCTTTACAAGAGTGGAGTACCTATTGGGTTAATTTATTTATATGTAAACCATGCTTTATTAATGTATAAGCTTGATGTTGTGAATTTCTAGTGATAATAAACTTAATAAACCTTAAGTTATCGTGTTGGTCAACCCCTACCCGTATATGTTATCCATAGTTTCTTTTCACGTTTGTGCGTATTTGTCACAGAATTTTGTGTACGTAGGTGCAGTGTAACTTGTATTTGGTATAAGGAGAGAAAGTACGTCTGATTTAAATATAGTCGTAAGATAGGCTGGATTACAGAAAGTACTCAATCCAGAGACTGTTCTTTCTCTTACACTATCACCTCGTGAGAAAAAACTATTTCTTACACCTTACTCTGACATATTTATTACTATCACCTCTGCTCAGACGGGACCATAAATATCTCAGACCTATCTTATGAAATTTACTACAATGACATCGTCCATGAGGAGTATAAAAAGATAAGGTGACAGGATATCACCTTGTCTTACACCAATGGTGGTCCTGAACTCTTCTGACTTATGGTTTGCTGTCCTCACATAATTTCTGCAAGACTTGTAGAAGCTCTGTATAGCAAGAATCAGAGGTGCTGGAATGTTCTTCCTTGCCAAACAGTCCCAAAGTTTGCTCCAGGGGTTCCTGTCAAACACTTTTTTCCAGATTTATGAAACAAAGATGGATCTCACTTATACTCAAGGGCCTTTTTACTCAGCTGTCTGAGTATGAAAATTAGTTCTTGAGTACTTCGGTTTTCTCGGAATCCGCACTTGACCTCATCCAATTGTGGCTCAGCTACGCGTCAGAGTGTCTGCTCTAGGATTCAAGAGTATTTTACCAGGAACACTGAGAAGGGATATGCCTCTATGGTTTCCACATTGTCGATTGTCACCCTTTTCGAAAATTGGTGTTATGGTGACAATCTCCCAATCCTTTAGTATGCTCTTGTTGCACCACGCTGCCTGTAGGTCCCTTAAGAGTAATAGGTCGCCTGCTGCTCCCATGTACTTAACCATTTCTGGTGTTATACCATCATGCCCTGCTGCTTTGTCCATCTTGATTTTCTCCAGTGCTGCCTTCAGTTCTTCCATCTTTATGTCATCTTCATCACCATTGGTTTTCTCTTCTGTGCTAGTGGTTATCATTTCTGATGCTTGACCTTGCTCACCTTCCAAGTGTTCTGAGAAATATTCTTTCCATTACTTCCTTCCTGTGCAGTAAGGAATTTGCCTTTATAAATTTGAGAGGGCATTGTTTTTCCTTCCTCATGTTCTTTAGGGTCTAATAGAACAATTTATGGTTTTCTTGCGCATCTTTTTCTAGCTTTTCTCCAAATTCTTCGCAGGACTTCTGTTTTGCTGCTAGCACCTTGTTCTTTGCTCCTGTTCTGAGTGTCACATGTTCTCTATATTTCTCCATTTGTCCTGCTGTGGTTTTAGCTCCTAAGTATTGTTTCCATGCCATTTTCTTCCTCTTATTTTCTCTTTGACTTCCTCTGTCCACCAAGGTGTCCTTTTTCTCTTGTTCTCAAGTCGGACTTCACGACATGCTTCTGCTACAGCTGTATTGACATCATAGTCCGTGAATTTAAGCCATAGGGTTTCCAAGTCATCGGGTTGTTCTTCTGTGTTGCTCACCGCTGCAGCAATAAGCCCGATTTCTGGTCTTAATTTCAGGCTCTCTCAGCTTGTAGGTCTTAATGCTCATTTCTCCCGTTCGTTTACTTAGTTTCTTGCGTGATGTTGGGCAGTTCCTAGGCTGAGCAACTCTTTCAGTTGTTCTTTTGATTGTAAGCAGGTAGTGATCACTTTCAATCTCTGGCCCCCTCCAGACTCTAGCATCCCGGACATATTTGAATGAGCTCCTCCTAACAATGGCATAGTCGATCACTGACTTCTCAGTCTTTGTTGGTTCACATCCAGTGTATGCACGTATGAGCTTATGTGGGAACTTTGTGTTTGTAATTATCAGATTCTGCTCACTGCAGAATCTAAGGAGTCGCTTTTCGTTGTCATTGAGAGTATCTTCTCCATATCTTCCGATAACTCCACCCCATCTAGCATGGTAATTTCCAACTCTGGCATTGAAATCTCCGAGCATGATAATTTCATCTAGGCAGTCATCCACTGTCCTTTGAAGCAACTCGAAGAGTTCCTCCTTGACCTCTGCTCTCTCATCCTCATTTGGCCCATATACTATGACCAGGTTGACTATGGTTTCTCCTTCTCTTAGTTTTACAACCATAATGCGCTCAGAGACAAAGTTCCATCCCTTGATACTATCTTTTTGGTTTTTGGCTACATTAGAACAATATGTGATACGATAACCTTGAACAATGAACGCGAAAACAACGTCAAAGTGCTGGGGAGACAACGGAAAAGGAATGGCACAAAAAAAGGTAAAAGGATGGCACAGGAAAATGTATCGATTTAAGATTGACTCGTCACACGCCTTAACATACTCATAGGACCTTGTTTAGAAACTGACTGAAACAAAGAGGCGAACTCCTAAGGAAAAACAAGCGCCTAGTTACAACTAATTACTATACCTATATAATGAACAGCATCGAAAGGTCGATCCGGTAATGTGTCCTGATATCCTGCAGGGTCCACTCGAAACAATGGAGGCACAGGCTGAATCTCGGCTGCTCCTAAACGTTGACGGGACTGCGTTCTCTCTTCCAGATCCTTATTCTCATCCATGTGGTGCAGAAGGCTTCCAATACAGCCTTCGCTCTTTAAGGCGCACAAATGCGCAAGGCTGCCCTGTGTAGAGAGTATCTATCTATCTATCTATCTATCTATCTATCTATCTATCTATCTATCTATCTATCTATCTATCTATCTATCTATCTATCTATCTATCTATCTATCTATCTATTTATCTATCTATCTATCTATCTATCTATCTATCTATCTATCTATCTATCTATCTATCTATCTATCTATCTATCTATCTATCTATCTATCTATCTATCTATCTATCTATCTATCTATCTATCTATCTATGTCTGTCTGTCTGTCACTCAGTCGGTCTGTCCTCCGTCTGCCCGCCTATCTATCTATCTATCTATCTATCTATCTATCTATCTATCTATCTATCTATCTATCTATCTATCTATCTATCTATCTATCTATCTATCTATCTATCTATCTATCTATCTATCTATCTATCTATCTATCTATCTGTCTGTCTGTCTGTCTGTCTGTCTGTCTGTCAGTCGGTTTGTCCGTCCGTCTGCCCGCCTATCTATCTATCTATCTATCTATCTATCTATCTATCTATCTATCTATCTATCTATCTATCTATCTATCTATCTATCTATCTATCTATCTATCTATCTATCTATCTATCTATCATTATTATTAATTTTTTTGGGGGGTTTTTTAAAAAATTATTTTTATTTTATTTTAAAAACACTTTAATTATGATGATTATTGCAAATGTTATATTACTTTTATAATGATAAATGCCTTAATAATGCTTAAAGTAAATGTGAGGATGAAAGGATATTAGTATACATGATGAGAGAGAGAGGAAGGGCAGAATGTCAGACGGGCCTGCGTGCCCAATTCTTAACCCTTTGAAAATAAAGTTCTATCTATCTATCTATCTATCTATCTATCTATCTATCTATCTATCTATCTATCTATCTATCTATCTATCTATCTATCTATCTATCTATCTATCTATCTATCTATCTGTCTGTCTGTCTGTCTGTCTGTCTGTCTCTCGGTCTGTCTGTCGGTTTGTCCGTCCGTCCGTCCGTCTGCCCGCCCGCCCATCTATCTATCTATCTATCTATCTATCTATCTATCTATCTATCTATCTATCTATCTATCTATCTATCTATCTATCTATCTATCTATCTATCTATCTATCTATCTA
The DNA here is from genome assembly GCA_024509875.1 of Oreohelix idahoensis. Taxonomy (NCBI): domain Eukaryota; kingdom Metazoa; phylum Mollusca; class Gastropoda; order Stylommatophora; family Oreohelicidae; genus Oreohelix; species Oreohelix idahoensis. The sequence goes on along the minus strand of JAMPIV010001221.1, from coordinate 1,160,310 downwards.
TCTATCTATCTATCTATCTATCTATCTATCTATCTATCTATCTATCTATCTATCTGTTTGTTTGTCTGTCTGTCTGTCTGTCCCTTGTTGTCCTTTGGATGCCCGGGTCACAATGTACACACACAAACTATATTTACCTTCAGCCTCCGCTTGAACCGTAGTGATGGAAACGCAGTTTTTTCTTGCTGCTCACTCATCTTGATCTGGTCAGATCCTTTGACGTTTAAGGTTTCCGATTGTTTCCCTTTCTTTTGTTCCTGATAAGGCAGTTTTCTCTCAAGCTCCATTCGTTCTTTAAGCCCTCGCTCCTTCTCCGAGAGCTCTTCCTGGCATTTCTGTAAATCTTTTTGTTGTTCTTCGTAAGAGCAGCTTGTTTCGTTCAGTGGTTGATCAGGTACTTGTAAAACAATGGGGTTTTCTGTTCCCACCGGCGTCTTGGGCTTGCGGCTCGAAACCGCTTCATATGCTCTGTTTGACGAAGAAGGACCCTGTTCTTGCATGAACTCGATCCACTGGCATGTTTGATTATGTTTTAAGAAGTTCTTTCCTGAGTCCTTGACCTTGAGAGCTAAAGGTGTTGGTTGCTCCAAGTTATACGAATGCCCTATAGTCTCTGACATGGACAGTGATCGCTTCTGGACACGTGCAGAATATTTACAGTTCCTACCGTCATTGAGGGCTCTTGGGCTAACCCTTGAAAAAGGCAAAGATACTTCAGTATCCATTCAGCAGATCTGCCACTCAGATGCCGTATGTCCCTATCCTGCAGTTTTGTGTGTTTCCTTTGGATGACACCTGTTCAGAAAGAATCAGGCGCTGTGAGTTTATACGTTCACAAGGAATCAATGATTCTCAAGTAGTAACAAGATGGCATTTGAAAGATTAAAACTTCACTATTCCCATTAGCAACCCTTGTAGTTACCTATTGTATAACCCCAGGCATGTCGTGCACAGCGATGAATACGAGACTGTGCAATGGTAGTCTCAACAACATCTGGAAGTCTTTCCGGTACAGCACACACACCAAATTAAGATTATACGAGAGCTGTGTACTTTCTGTGCTTCTCTATGGTGCGGAATGCTGGAGAGTAACAGAGAAGGAAATGTCGAAACTGTCCTCTTTCCACACAATGTGCCTAAGGAAAATTCACCGAATCTTTTGGCCGAATACCATCACCAACCAAGAACTACTTATTCGGAGTAACCAAGAGGACATGCACACCATCATGGCTGGCAGACGTTGGAGTTGGGTAGACCACGTCCTCAGAAGATACCTTGATGCCATTACGAGAACAGCTTTGCTATGGACCCCCGAAGGAAAGCGAAAGAGAGGCCGACCAAAAATAACTTGGCGGAGAACTGTGGAGACTGAGATGCAAAGAATGAACTAACGTTGGTGCGCTGTTCGAAGGATGGCCACCGACCGAACAAAGTGGAAGTAATGTGTTGCTGCCCTACAAGACGTCACCAGGCGTGACGGCCACTGACTGCTTTGACAGTCTGCGGCTAAGGATCAAAGAAGAAGAAGAAGAAAGTGCAGTGAGTTAGCAACCTCATCATGAGAAACAAATTACCACATAAACCACCCCTGCTAAATCATGTTATTGCTTGGTGCAGGCTTCACGCGCCAAGAAGATCAGCTGCTATGGTGGTACCAATGCTCTGTAGGAAGTGCAAAGGAAAATGAGTTCCTTTATCAAACAACGGCTGCAAAAGTTTTATCTCATCATCATAGTCATCATACCGAATCTTTTGGCCAAATACCATCACTAACCAAGATCTGCTTACTCGTAGCAAGCAAGAGGACATGCACACCATCATAGCTGGCAGACGCTGGAGCTGGGTTGGTCATGTCCTCAGAAGAGACCCCGATGCCATTACAAGAACAGCTATGCTTTGGACCCCTGAAGCAAAACGAAAGAGAGGCCGTCCAAAAACAACCTGGCGGAGGACTATGGAGGCTGAGATGCAAAGAATGAACCAGAGTTGGGGCACTGTACGAAGGATGGCCACCGACCGAGCAAAGTGGAATCAATTTGTTGTTGCCCTACAAGACGCCACTAGGCGTGATGGCCACTGACTGCTTTGACGGTCGGCGGCTAAGGATCAAAGAAGAAGAAGATAGTCATCATCATCAGCTGCAATCTCCACATCGAAGGTCGGCCACAATGATATCCAACGTCTTCTGTCTCTTGTCTTGGTGGTGCGCTCTGATAGACTCTGTCATGTCCATCTCTTGATGTTATCTTCCCACTTATAGCGTTGTCTTCCTCTTGTACGTTTGCCATCAGCTCTCCCTTCTATTATGATCTTCTGCAAGATGTTCTCTTTTTTACATGACCAAAATATTTTAGCTGTCTAATTTTGATCTCCTTCATTAATTCTCTTTTCATTCCAAGGTTTTCTAGGACCTCTTTATTTGTTTGCGTCTCTTTCCATGAGTTTTATCAAGGTTTTCTAGGACCTCTTTATTTGTTTGCGTCTCTTTCCATGAGTTTTATCAAGGTTTTCTAGGACCTCTTAATTTGTTTTCTTCTCTTTCCATGAGTTTTATCAAGGTTTCCTCAAAAGGGCCATTTGCAGTTCTGGCTTCATGCTCAATAAGGAGCGAAATAGGGGATGCGGATTTCCCTTATCGCTCCCTGAGGACTACACGGGACATTAAACTTGATAATAGGACAACACACAGCGTGGCACCCAGGAGAAGAAGACAGAATCGAACCAATACTTCCTCAGGCATGTGATAAAGGCGGCTATATGACGTTGGGCATGGGCTGGCGTACGTATCGTGTTAAACAAACTGTTACAGAAATTATCAATGCATGGGCAAATGTAGTGATATCTCACATTGACATTATAATTCGGCGTTAGATGTGATTTGTTCAACTTGTGATTTCATAACGGGTAACAATTTTCGCTGTCTCTTGTAATGTCGGTTTATTTGTCACTTTATATTTCATTATGTTTTTAGAATTAATAACAAAGATAAAATGTATTTGTCAAATAAGAGTTATTGCCCGCTGTTTTAACCTTTCTTTCATTAAACATTTGTTTCCGTGGACATAACCGAGGATATAAACATTTAAAAATGGGAACTGACCTTTCAATAACCATGTACAAACTGTTTCGACTACTGAACTACAACAGAGAGAGAGAGAGAGAGAGAGAGAGAGAGAGAGAGAGAGAGAGAGAGAGAGAGAGAGAGAGAGAGAGAGAGAGAGAGAGAGAGAGAGAGAGAGAGAGAGAGAGAAAGAGGGAAAGAGAGAAAGAGAGAAAGAGAGAGATAGAGAGAAGACATAGACAAACAGAGAGAGAGAGAGAGAGAGAGAGAGAGCTCTGTAGAGGTCACTGGCATGAAGTGATGAATACCATATTGCGCTTCCTCCCCAACTCATCTTTATTATCAAGCCACTACATAAAGTTCTGTATACACTGCTTGGACAGCGCAGACTGCGCTGGCTTGGCCATGTCGGCCGCGTGGAAGATGGTCGCAGTCGCATCGCCAAAGATACTTTCTACGGACAACTGTCAGATGACAAAAAGGACAGTCGGGAGACCGCAGCTGCAGTTCAAAGATGTGTGTAAGAGAGACATGAGGGCACTGAACACAAATCCGGCAACCTTGGAGGATGTAGCTCCCTACTGCACCACCTCAGATTGGGTGAAAAGAAGCGCTCACAACAAGTAGCAGGGAAAAGAACACGAAGAAAGGAACATCAGGCAAAAAAACAAACAAACAAAAAACAGCTGAGGGCTATAACCTCAGGGGCACAATCCCAAAGTCAGTTATGATTGGGTGTGACAGTATTGCCTCCCTTGCTTTGCAGTAGTAGTCCAACAGTGGCCAAAACTCTAATATGAGCCTTCAAAGGTGTCTACATTCGTACAAGATTACTCTTGGCAGAGATGTGGATCGAAGGGTAATGACACTTCTATCAAAAGGGGAGACTTCACAAGATATTCAGATAAGCGAAAACAATGCTGCTTTGGCTGAGCACGTTATTTTAGAATCTACCGACCACTTTTGTGAAGAATTAAGCAATGATTAGTTTTAGCTCGTTAGGCCCACACCTCAGATTTACTCAGTGGAATTCTTATTATTCTGGTATAGCTCTGTTTAGAGTGTGTGTAGTAAATTGACTAAGACAAACATGCAATCCATTTAAAAGGATTAAATCGAAGTTAAATTTGTAAAACGCTGGAGCTGGGTTGGTCATGTCCTCAGAAGAGACCCCGATGCCATCACAAGAACAGCTATGCTTTGGACCCCTGAAGGAAAGCGAAAGAGAGGCCGACCAAAAACAACTTGGCGGAGGACTGTGGAGGCTGAGATGCAAAGAATGAACCAGAGTTGGGGCACTGTACGAAGGATGGCCACCGACCGTGCAAAGTGGAATCAATTTGTTGTTGCCCTGCAAGACGCCACTAGGCGTGATGGCCACTGACTGCTTTGACGGTCGGTGGTTAAGGATCGAAGAAGAAGAAGAAGAAATATGTAAAATTACAAATAACAAAATTTAATAATCACTTCAGTTTAAACAGTTTGAAAATAATTGAATAGTTTAGAAGAAAAGTGTCATCATAGATTGATGATACAATTCTTATTAAGAAAGTTTACTTTGGCAGCGTATATTTTGCACTTAGCTGCCAATAGTAGTTTCTGCTCCCGCCGATGGGTTCTTTTTACACTGCTCACGCTCGTCGCACAAGGTTGTAGAGTGTAGCTCGTTTCCCAGAAATGTCAAGGAGAGTCTACAAAGTTGGTCCCTCGTCTTAAATCTTAGGATACTGTTCCCTTCTTGTTCCAGAGATAGTACTTTCTGCTGGTACCACCATTAACTATGATAAAAAATAGAAACAAAACGCTCTTCTGAGTATTGCGTTTCCCGACACATACTTATGTGTCCCCTTTCCTCTATTCTGCCATCCAAAGTATCTCAGAATTTACCCTCGATGAGAATTAAATTTAATCCCTCGGGATAAAACTTTCTTTACATTTAAATTGAAAAGCTTTAGCTTTACATTACATTTAAATGAAAAGGTTAATAGTACAGATAGAACATGTTTACATTTCCACTGATTGAAAAGTGTTCACAATATAAATTGAATATATTTTCATTTATGTTTATACTGATTTGGACAGTTTGAAACTTCCATTAATTTTAAAGTGCATATGTTAACATCGACATTACACTGTTTTGAAACTGTAAGAATGTACATCATTTCTTCATCTTTTCCTCCCTGCTCCATATGGAACCTGGGACTACTTTATGCTTTTAGTTCTCTTTACGAAACTAGCAATAAAGAAATCACCAGCCCTTGGCAGTGGTGGTTCATGAAATCATCTTTCTATACACTGAGGTTCCCAGCCTCAAATAACTAGGACATTTACTAGCGATTTTCACATTTTAATATTCACATGGTAATATATAAATATGTATGTTAGTAATATATAAATGTAAAATAACAACTTTCGCCAATCCTGGCTCACAGACAAATGAATAAAAGAGACGTGAATCGGCTCCTTACACGCATCTGGGGTGTCGTTTCTTTAATAAGATAATTCCCTCTCTGACTTCGTGGGTTTTCAGTTTCCTCAGTCCGGTTTCCTTATTAAAATTATAGAGATTTCCTGGGCTGTTTTTGTACGTCGGTCAAGATTCTCCAAGAAAAGACCCTGCCTGATAAAAAGCATTCTGAATTCTAACTCTGGCAAGGTCTGGTGTCTTAAGCAAGCGTGAATCTCACAGTAAACTAGACTTACTGAAGCGTCAGGTTATATTCACTGTCCTACCCCGCTCTGTTTGTTATGGAGCTCAAATGATCAGCCAATCTGATTTGAATATTTTACTTGACTCATATAGTGCAAAATTTCAAACATTACTTTTCTGGAAATGGGCTGTAAAAATCCGATAGCCCTGTGTACCAACTCACGAACGCAGCGTAAACCTCACACGACAATGTGTGTAAGATGTAACAAATTATTACTTTCATATAAAGTAATCTCTTTGTAACAGGGTGTACCGGAAATGATTATGTCATGCTTGGCTGTCCAGAATGTGTCGCACAGACGATTAATGTCTTATCTGTCGCGCCCCCTGGCCTAATCTTAACAAAGCTTTGCCGCACCCTGGCAAACTTATTTACTTACTTACTTAGTCGTTCCCCTTTTACCGTGAGGTGTAGAGGTTTGGAACAGAGAGCGCCAGACTATCCTATCGACTGTCTTCCTCCTGGCCAGGTTCCATTCTAGTCATCGGTCCTTCAAAGATTGTCTAATGTTGTCCTCCCAGCGGACTCTGGGTCGTCCTGGGAGTCTGGATCCCTGACTTTTTGTTTCCCATGCTTGTCGTGGTAGCCGATCTTCTCCCATTCTGCAGACATGGCCAAACCATCTTAGTTGGGACTGTTCTACTTGGGTCTGCAGGGGGTGGCATTTTAGGCCTTGACGTATCGTCTGGTTGCGGACCATGTCTCTTCTTGTTACTTCAACCACCTTTCTCAGATACCTCATTTCTGAGGTTTGGGTCTGGCTTTAATGGGTTGTAGTCATTGCCCATGACTCGCATCCATATGTCAAGACTGGGACATAGGTAGAGCGGTATTCAGCCATCTTCGTTTTCTTACCAACCTCTCTCTTGCTGAGGAATCCTCGATTTATGGCCTGAAAAATAGTCTCCCAGCTGCTGCTTTTCAAGTGGCCAACTCTTCTTTGATGCCTCCCTTTCGGTCTATAATAGCTCCGAGATATTTAAAGTGGTCGACTTGCTCCAGGACCTGTTCTCCCAGCTTAATCTGATGTTTTCTTTCTTCTCGTGATATCACCATGGATTTTGTTTTAGAGCTACTTATGACCATCCCTCTCTTCTCCAGCTCTTCCTTCCAGACTTGCAGGTTGGATTGGAGATGTGCCTCTGAATTAGCAATCAGGGCAACATCATCAGCAAATGCCAGCTCTGAAATACATACCTGTCTTATCTTCCAGTACCCCACTGAATACTTTCTTGTTCTCTCCTTACATGCCGTGATAACATCGTCCATGAGGAGTATGAAAAGATAAGGTGACAGGATATCACCTTGTCTTGCACCAGAGGTTGTCCTGAACTCTTCTGACTTATGGTTTGCTGTCCTCACATAATTCCTGCAAGACTTGTAGAAGCTCTGTATAGCATGAATCAGAGGTGCGGGAATGTTCTTCCTTGCCAAACAGTCCCAAAGTTTGCTCCAGGGGACCCTGTCAAACGCCTTTTCCAGATCTATGAAACAAAGATGGATCTCACTCTTATACTCAAGGGCCTTTTCACTCAGCTGTCTGAGTGAGAAGATTAGGTCTTGAGTATTTCGGTTTGTTCGGAATCCGCACTGGACCTCATTCAATTGTGGCTCAGCTAGACGTCAGACTCTCTGCTTTAGGATTCTAGAGTAGATTTTACCAGGGACACTGAGAAGGGATATGCCTCTATGGTTTCCACATTGTCGATTGTCTCCCTTTTGAAAATTGGTGTTATGATGGCAATCTCCCTGTCCTTTGGTACGGCCTTGTTGCACCATGCTGCCTGTAGGACCCTTAGGAGTAATAGATCGCCTGATGCTCCCATGTACTTAACCATCTCTGGTGTTATACCTCATGCCCTGCTACTTTGCCCATCTTGATTTTCTCCAGTGCTGCCTTCAGTTCTTCCATCTTTATGTCATCTTCATCACCACTTGTTTCCTCTTCTGTGCTAGTGGTTATCATTTCTGATGCTTGACCTTGCTCACCATCAAGGAGTTCTGAGAAATATTCTTTCCATCTTTCCATTACTTCCTTCGGGGCAGTAAGCAATTTGCCTTGCTTGTCCTTTATAAATTTGAGAGGGCATTGTTTTTCCTTCCTCATGTTCTTTAGGGTCTAATAGAACAATTTCTGGTTTTCTTGCGCATCTTTTTCAAGCTTTTCTCGCGCATCTTTTTCAAGCTGTTCTCCAAATTCTTCCCAGGACTTCTGTTTTGCTGCTAGCACCTTGTTCTTTGCTTCTGTTTTGTGTATCACTTATTCTCTATATTTCTTAATTTGTCCTGCTGTGCTTTTAGCTCCTAAGTATTGTTTCCATGCCATTTTCTTGTCTCTTATTACCCTGTCAAACGCGATGTATTATCACCAACAAGGGGTGCCAGATGTTTGAACAAACAAACTGTCTGCTACATAGCAAACAGAAAGAAAAGGGTGCGGCTCGGAAAAAATCGCCATAAAATCAGTAAAAAAATGTAACTGATTCTGCCGTAGTGAAAGAGAGATCGGAAAGAGGACGCACCAAAATCCATCGTGTGACAGATGTCAATCTCACGGACAGTAAGATGTCAAGTGTGATTTTAGAGCACGGAAAGCTACGTAATCGCTTCCGCCCAGTCCTTGTTGTAATAAACAATTACAAGGAAATAACATCTTGGAGAATATTATAATGTTAGATCTGTGACGCAGTAAGTTTGTAAACACGACATACAAAACGGAAGAAGCGGGACTTATATGGTAATGGAAGACAAACAGATGGAGTTTGATAAATGGCATGTGAAGAAAATATCTGAGAACTAAATTATCTTATAAATCATATTTTAACATCCCGTGTAGATCCTAGGGGTTTCTTAAGAGAACAAGATTGAATATGTCCACTGATCCCTCAGGACTGTAGTACAAGGCGATTAATATGAGATGATGCATGGAACTGGCAATCTCATCATGTACAAACATTGTTACCGAAACCACGTCTGCTGGAGCATGTGATTGCTTTGTGCCGGCTTCATGCAAGTGGGCAGCTTCATGCTCCACAGGAAACGAAAAGGAAAATGATGATACTATCTTAGGTGTCGTATAGTTCTGGGTGTGGGGGAGGGGGGCTTTGAGGAAACAAAGGAAGAATAAAACCACTGCTCCCTTAGGCATGTCGTAGGAGGCAACTAATATGAGCTTATCATGGGCATGGAAAACAGATTGTTTATAGAAAACACAACTGCAAGAGCACACTAGTATTTTGCTGCGGGTTTCCTACAAGATGACCAGCTGCAGTTCTATCTCCTTGCTCCATAGTGAGCCAACAGATGAATGATGGTGTTGATGTTTGGTTTGGTTTGAAGGACTATCTTCATTACGCACGGACAGCATCAGTGCTCCGATCTCCTCCCTTACATCACAAAAGGAGGATCTCAGCACAGTGCACGAACTATGTAGCACCGGTGAGAATCCCAGTGTGTGTATATAGGAATCACAAATTCTAAAATATTTCAGTGATGGATAGGTTTCTAAATTTTTTAAATTTCCAGTTTAGCGGTCTAATACCCTACTCTTTGCTATTTCCAACTGCGGAGGGGATTTTAACGTGCGTAACTTGCACATGGGACCTCCGATTTTTTCGCCCTTATTCGAGAAGGCTAGCCATCCGACCTCACTACCCAGGAGACCACAGGGGAGTATGACAACTCCAGGACTACTGGTTGTGGGGAAAAAAAATTCCATAAAATATATTCCTTCTACTGGGAATCGAACCCGGTACCTTTAGAATTAGATGCGGATGCCATACCTCTTAGCCACTCCAATCCACTCTGATGTTACTGATCTTCTAACATGGGCTGGACATTGGAGGTAATTCGAGAATGCTCAATTGTCTTGCTGCAAAGAAAAGCTTAAGACGACGTTGAGTTGTGAAGTCTAGAATGTCAGGTGTAGCCTAGGCAAAGTCGATATACATAATGACGCAATAAAGCAGCGGTAGGTAACCCAGGAGCTGTTGGTATCTACTTTAGAAACATTGAGCTATCTAAAGATCTACGTAGATTAAAAATCATGTCTGCTTTCTTTTATTTTTTTTTAATAGTCATTGTGATCTACTTTAGAAACACAGCGGTTTTTAAAGATCTACCCAGATAACAGGCATGTTTGTTTTAGGTTTCTATGGCAAGTTCTGTAACCAAATTACCGTGAGATCACACCACCTTCTGTAATCACGGTACCAAGAGACCACCCCCAAATTCTGTAACCAAAGTACCGTGAGATCGCACCCAAGTTCTGTAACTAAAGTACCGTAGACCGCACCTAAGTTCTGAGAAACAAAGGTACTGTGAGATGCAACCCTAGTTCTGAGAAACAAAAGTATTGTGAGATACTTCCCTAGTTCTGAGAAACAAAAGTACTGTGAGATACTGTCCTAGTTCTGAGAAAGAAAAGTACTGTGAGATACTGTCCTAGTTCTGAGAAACAAAAGTACCGTGAGATACTGTCCTAGTTCTGATAAACAAAAGTGCTGTGAGATACTGTCCTAGTTCTGAGAAACAAAAGTACTGTGAGATACTCGCCATTGTTCTGAGAAACAAAAGTACTGGGAGATACTGTCCTAGTTCTGAGAACCACGAGTACTGTGAGATACTGTCCTAGTTCTGAGAAACAAAAGTACTATGAGACACTGTCCTAGTTCTGAGAAACAAAAGTACTGTAAGATACTGTTCTAGTTCTGAGAAACAAAAGTATCGTGAGATACTGTCCTAGTTCTGAGAAACAAAAGTACTGTGAGATACTGTTCTAGTTCTGAGAAACACGAGTACTGTGAGATACTGTCCTAGTTCTGAGAAACAAAAATATTGTGAGATACTGACTTAAGTACTGTGATATTACACCCTAGTTGTGAGAAACTAGGATTAAAATTTATCCTCAAAAGTACTGTGAGATACTGTTCTTAGTACTGTGATATTACATGCTAGTTCTGAGAAACAAAGTACTTTGAGATACTGTCCTTAGTACTGTGATATTCCATCATAGTTCTGAGAAACAAAAGTACTGTGAGATACCGCTATAGTTCTGAGATACAAAAGTACTGTGAGATTACACCCTAGTTGTGAGAAATAAAAGTACAGTGAGATACTGTCCTTAGTACTGTGATATTATACACCCTAGTTCTGAGAAACAAAAGTACTGTGAGATACAGCCCTAGTTCTGGAAACAACAGTACTGTGAGATACTGTCCTAGTTCTGAGAAACAAAAGTACTGTGAGATACTGTCCTTAGTACTGTGATATTACACCCTAGTTCTGAGAAATAAAAGTACTGTGAGATATTGTCCTAGTTCTGAGAAACAAAAGTACTGTGATATACTGTCCTAGTTCTGAGAAACACGAGTAATGTGAGATTCTGTTCTAGTTCTGAGAAACAAATGTACTATGAGATACTGTCATAGCTCTGAGAAACACGAGTACTGTGATATTACACCCTAGTTCTGAGAAACAAACGTACTGTGAGATACTGCCCTATTTCTGAGAAACAAAAGTACGGTAATATACCACCCTAGTTCTGAGAAACAAAATGCTGTGAGATATCGCCTTAATTGTGACACAAAAGATACTGTGATATACCATCCTAACTCTGACATAAAGGACGTTACCACTTGGTTGAGTCATGACCCAAAGTGCACTCGATTACCTTAGAACGTCAAAAAAAGGTGAAAGTAAGAGACAAATGTCCGACGGATATGTCCTTTATGATGATCAGATCACCTCCTGCTGCAATATTCTCTGCAAAGTGTACTACCTCTTACTAATTTTTAACTTATTTTTAAATTAATTATTATTTTTAGCATGTTGGTTTTGTAGACTCCAAGGGATCGACTTCCATTTTGCAAATCTAAAATTTGTATGCAACTGTCAACAATTTTTAACGTATTTAAAAATTAATCCTTATCCATACCTTTTTGATCCTTTTATCTATTTCACTTCAGCGTCTGCAACCATCAGGTTGTCTGGCGAAAGGATATTATTTCCTAAATAAAGGCATTATTTTTACTCGGCAAAGATGGATTCACTCTGGTACATCTGTGTACGGAAGAATTCGTAAGCAACAGAAACTCATGACATCACTTTCCACACAACTATTTAACATTAGAAAATAATGTAGGCGTGTTCGGAAATTTCCGTTTTTCTGTTCCAGAAAGCAGCGCTACTGTGCTCAAAGCGAAGGTCAGCGGGCCAATGCCGGCCCGCAAGCCTTTCAGTTCCCTTTCCGCAGCGGTTTCATTAAACAATGGTATACTTTTAAAATTGAACAAGAATTCAATTTAATAAAAAATTAATCATCAATTTTCAAGACTGACAACATCAAGCAAAATATTCGTTTCATAAGCTCATAATTTATCATTGCCTTTGTTTTGCGCCACACATAGAGTATTTAAAGTAGCTTGAACCCTGCAGGAAGCCTGGGTCAAAGTGTCACGAGTGGAGAAAAAGAGAGTCTGTCTGCAACAAACGAAAGTCTGAGGGAGGAGTGAGATAATAGATGTGTGTCTGAAATAGAGAATGTGAATGTTGAGTGGAAGTGTGTCGCAGAGAGATTTATGATTAATAAATTTCTATATCTTTTCTCTATTCTACACGCGTCTTCTACTTTATTATCGCTCTTTTATCCTTTTTCTTTTTTCGCATTTGTTTGATTTTGAAAATATAACTCTCCCATTCATACCTTCGCCTGTCTCTTTTCTTATGTAGCAACGCATTTTTATTGCGTAAGAACAGTCCGCGGTGAGAGCGAATAGTGTGAAATTCGTTCTCGACAGAGAGAAGATGGCAGACAATCGTCTACATTTTCATCTGACACAACGCATTTAGGGTAGATTTCTCGGCGATAGGTGTAAGGTGAAACTCATGCATCGCTCAGAGATGACCATAAATAGCAGTAGGTGTGAAGACGCGCATTGGCAGTTTATGGCCGGCGTCTGAGTTAATGGGAAGTGTTAAGACGGGAACTATTTCAGGTTTTCGAGAATTAGGAAATCATTTCTTTTCATAAGATATAAACCCCAGTAGTTTAGATTTAATTCATTCAGTACTCTGCAATCAAGACTAGAACTACCTAGCGTTCGATTCCTGAGATCTCTGTTAATAGAAGCATCATTTAGTTGGTCGAATTGGATATAGTTCTTAGTTGTTCTGTGTTGAGTTTTGGGTCAGCCCAACTTTTACCAGTGGTTTTAGTACAACTGAGAGAAGAAACATTTTTATCTTTAACCACGTGGGTTTACAAGTTAACACCTGTTTGGCAGGGCGTTTGCCTCCAAAAATAGACAGAGTACAAATCTCACTAACGGTTTTAAAGACTAAATGCCTATACTGGGCCTATTGAGCCAGAATATATTTCTTCACAAACTCTCATGTACATGCAGCCCTGTGGCGAGAAAAATTACAAACCATTAACATTCCGACATTTTTGACTAATTGTGGTGTGACCAAATTAAATTTCTATACTGAGTGAAGGCACCGACCTGACATTCCTAGGTACTGGAAAACCTAAGCTATTGACACTGTGCTCGCTGTTAACTTTCGTGCCTGGACAATTTTAATGTGACAAACAGATATCTTAAATAATAATAACCAAGGAAACGTTCCATGAAGTAGTGAATTCAACCTGTCTTTGCGGAGCTGGGGTTCCCTTGGCCAAGAATAACACTGGAGATTCTGAATGTGTATGTCCTAAAAATTGTTTTTCCAGAAGTTGCTACCAAAGCTGTAAGTACGAATGCAAGCGCGTGGCCACGGCTGACATGAATAGAGTGAATGCAGGACTGAGTGATTCCTTTATTGTTGTATTTTTGGCACCCATTTTGCTGTCTTAAAATTCCTTTATGCAGTTTTGTCGCTAATGATATTTTCCTTAGGATAGAGTAGAGTATCAGTTCTGTTCATACCTTTAAAGGGAAATCTTAGGCTATAGCGTATGCATCCGTGACTCTTTGGGGCTATCCCATTTTCTTCTAACAGGAATGTGGGCTATACATCGAGGGAAAAGATTACACCTATGGGTCTATTATACTTGTAGTAATTCATTACCTTATATGTATTTTCTATGCTTGATATTAACCTTTATGTGTTGTGGTCAATTTTCCTTATGTTAATAAATTTACATAAACTTTATTCAAGCGTGTCGGTCAGCTCGTTCCAACATATCTAGGTCGTATATTCCATTGTTATAGTTTTCACGTTTGTGCGTCTAACTGTCGTCACTTATGTGTGTGTATACGTGAGTGGTATATATATATATATATATATATATATATATATATATATATATATATATATATATATATATATATATATATATTAATATATGTAGTCAATAGACTGTCTGACTCCTCTAGGTCTGTTGTAGAAGATAGGCTGAAAGAGAGAAAATTCTCGATTCCAGGGACAGACTCTATTACTTCTACCATCTCACTCGTGAAAATCTATTTCCATTATTATCTCTCACTGTTGCTATCACCTATTCTAATCTATTCAGAAGGGACCAACCCAAGTCTTAATTCCCCTATCAAAAATCTACGACAAAGTGTAACAGTCAGGAGTACAAAGTTGACAAATAATCTTTCATCCCGCCACTCGGACTTCTTTTAAATGTTTGCTCCACTCACCCTCTTTTCCACATACATATCAACAAGGGTCTCATACACAACCAGTAATTTCACATTCAACAATAACAAATATAGAGATAGAAAGAGAATTCTGATCCGCTAATAGCTTTTCTAAGTTTATTAAAGTGTAAAAAAAAAAGTTAATATGCATGAGTGATGTCAGGGAAAGCAAATAAATTCAACTTACTAACTTAAAGAAAAACCACACAACAACAAACATTGAAACCTATTCTGGTATCACGGAATTGCCTACCCTGCTTTGCAGTAGTGGTCCAATAGTGGCCAAAACTCAAGAGTATCTACGTACTTTGGGTCGTCAAAGGTGTCTACCTTCGCACAAGATTACTCTTGGCAGAGTTATAGATAGAAGGATAATGATGCTTCTATCTCAAAGTAGTGTTCATAAGATATTTCAGAAGTAAAGAACAATGCTGCTTTGGGCAAGGCAATTGTTAACTTATATCTGATCCGCCGCCTTTTATGAAAAATTAAGCAATTATTAATTTCAGCTCGTTCAAGCCCCCACTCTGATTTACTCAGTTGAATTATTATTATTATTCTGGTATAGCTCTGTTTAGAGTGTATTTAGTAAACTGACTGAGACAAACATGCAACACATTCAAAATGATTAAATCAACTTTAAATTTGTATATTTACAAGTAACAAATTAAATAATCAACTAAGTTTTAACAGTTTAAAAAATGAATAATCTTTAACAGAAAATACTCATCATCGTGTGATGGTATGGTGTTTTATGTAAGAAGTCACTTGGCAGTTTTTAGGTTTGACTTAGCTGCAAATGGTAGTTTCTTTTCCCGCTGGTTTGTGGGTTCTGTGCAGATAGGTCACTTTAGTTATCGCGTCTCTCGTCAAAATTAAAGGTGCAGATCGTTCCAAGTAAGATCAGGGAGTAACTGCAAAGCTGGTCCCGCGTCTCTAAGACCCTCTGATGATGGTGTCCAGCTCGATGTCATACCATCTCTACCCTCACTTTGTTCCAGAGATTAGTACCCTCAGCTGGTACCACCAACTGGCATGGTAAAAGAATAGAAACGAATACCCTCTGAGTATTTAGTTTACTGACACGTGCTTATGTGTCCCCATCTTCCTATTCCACCATCCCGTTTACCTCAGATTTTACCCTCGATGAGAATTAAGCTTAATCCCTTGAGACAAAACTTTCTTTAATTTTAAATTGAATAGCGCTATATTTACTTTACATTCAAATGAAAAGGTTAATAGTATAGATAGAATATGTTTACGTTTGCATCTACACTGGTTGAAAAATGTTCACAATATAGATTGAATATGTTTTCTTTTACATCTGCAATGGTTGAAAAGCTTGAAAGCTTTCATTAATGTTACAGTGTATATGTTTACAAAGACATTTACACTGGTTTGAAAATGTAAATATTATAATTAGAATGTATATCATTTGTTTCATCATTCCCTCCCTGCGCCACAAGGAACTTGGGACTACCTGTGCTGTTAAGTTCTCTTTAAGAAACTAGCAATTAAGCAGTCACCAGCCCTTGCAGTTGTGGTTCATGAAACCATCATTCTAGATGCTGAGGTTGCCAGCCTCAAATGACTTGGACATCCACTAGCAATTTTCACATGTTAATATTCACATTGCAATATATACATATTAGTCCACATGTTAGTAATGAAAATTATAGAATGTAAAATATACAAGTTACGCCAATCTTGGCTCACAGACTGTTTGCTCAGAGGAATAAAGTTAAGGCACTAGCAGATGCCTTTTTACACGTTTCTGGGGTGTTGTTATGTTAACAATGAATTCCCACTATGACTCCGTGTTTTAGTTTCCTCAGATTCCGGTTTTCCTTGTTAACATTTTAGAGATTTCTATTGTCAAGATCTTCAAACAAAGTCCGGTCCTGATAATGGAAATCTGATTCTAGGCTTACTCTGGCAAGGTCTAGTTGTCTTCTTGGCAAGCGATTATCACAGTGAACTAGGCTTGCAAAAAATGTCCGATTATATTGCAAGCTTTTCTGCTTCACTTTTCCGGGCTGTTGGGACGCTCAATCGACGCTATTGTTATTCGTGCCTCAAAGTATCAGCCAATCTTATTTGGACGTTTAAATTTATGGCACTTTATGATGAAATACTTTGCATGACTCATCTAGTGCAAAATTTCAACTGAACTACTAAAAGAAAACTGGGAGACCATAAGTCAAAGCCGGAACTTCCTTCCCTGTTTTGATTGTTCCTGGACCGATTGGATTCTCGATTTGGGTCTAGTTTTTTTTTTTTTTGGGGGGGGGGGGGGGGAACTCTAAAACAGGGGGGGGGGGGGGGGGGGGGGGGGGGGGGGGGGGGGGGGGGGGGGGAGACGGGGAACCTAAAACAGTTCTTACAGTACAACGTTTCCAGAGACAGCCAACGCTCAGGCTCACCAAACTTCAGAATAGTGCGCCAATCCTAACCTCGGTTGTAGGTAGTTTTGGCCCTGTTCACACCACGGGCAGTCACATTCTGACTGGCCAAGCGCCACTCGGTTATATTACAACGCATTGCCTACACATAACCTGAGTTTGGACTCGTTCAACCCGCTGGATATCAGGGTTTATTTATATTTGAGTCACTCGTGGATATATTCCTATATTCCCCACTGACGTCCGTCATCCTTGGATTAAATTGATTTCCACTTACCATCGAAAGAGACTTTATGTATTTGTATTTGAGGTATAGGTTTCCTCACGTCAAGAGAACTTCTAATTCCTCTCAGTGTTGCAGACGTAACTGGGCGCCAGGTACAAAGCGTATACCCAGTTTTCTTCAATTACAGATGTCTCGTGCCTCCTTATCCCGAGAAGGCAAAGTCCGTTGTAGGCTTAAGTTTATCTACAACCTCCCCGCCGTGAATCGCTGTAAAACAAAATAACATCTATACAACAATTTAAAATTACCAAATACATAACACATTAACACCCAAGATTCATCTACACCCTGGTGTCCCCTAAATTAATACATCTCCCCCACACACAAGCTTTCATCTCTGTTTTATTTCTGCCCGAGCGTTTCGTTTCTATTCTTTATCATAGTTATTGGTGGTACCAGCAGAAAGTACTATCTCTGGAACAAGAAGGGAACAGTGACCTAAGCTTTAAGACAAGGGACCAACTTTGTAGACTCTCCTTGACATTTCTGGGAAACGAGCTACACCTACAACCTTGACCAGCGACGAGCGTGAGCAGTGTAAAAAGAACCAACCCATCAGCGGGAGAAGAAACTACTATTGGCAGCTAAGTGCAAAATATACACTGCCAAAGTGAACTTTTTTCCATCGACTCTACTATCAATCTATAATGAAACTTTTCGTCTACTTTATTCAATTATTTTCAAACTGTTTAAACTGAAGTGATTATTGAATTTTTATTTGTAATTTTACAAATTTAACTTCGATTTAATTATTCTAAAGTTACTGCATGTTGGTCTCAGTCAAGTTACTACACACACTCTAAATAGAGCAATATCAGAATAATAAGAATTCCACGGAGTAAATCAGAGGTGTGGGCTTAACGAGCTAAAATTAAACATTGCTAAATTCTTCACAAAAGTGGTCGGCAGATTCTAGAATTAACGGGCTCAGCAAAAGTAGCAATGTTTTCGCTTATCTAAATTTAGTGTGAAGTCTCCCTCTGTGATAGAACTGTCATTACCTTTCTATTTACATCTCTGCCAAGAGTAATCTTGTGCGATGGTAGACACCATTGAAGCCCATATTAGATACTCTTGAATTTTAGCCACTGTTGGACCACTACTGCAAAGCAGGGGAGGCAATACCGTCACAATTTAGGTTACGTCTTTCATACTTCAACATGTCCTTCCAGATTTGGGGATTATCTGACTTGCCTATCCCACGTAATTCAACCGTCGTTATCAGACTATGACTCGGCGCAATTCGAGGGAATTCAGCCGCTATTCTACCAGAAAGAGCGCGCAGTGACCAAGCTCTGTGTCAAAGAATGTCGCCGGCACATGCCTTACAAATTATTGCTCCAGCAGTCTAAACCGACAGAGTGCCAGAATTTTCTTAGCCAACTGTGACACAAAGCACATGCTTTTTCAATGAATTTTTCCACTTGAATAAATTCAACTTTTTCTATAGCAATTTGTTTAATGTTATGCTCCATATGCACCATCATATTAGCTGTCTCTTGTGACATATCTGAAAGTGCATTTGTTATATTCTGTCTTATCTTCTTCTTCTTCGTTCGTCCTGAAAAGGACGTTGATTGCGTTGTGTCCGTTTACAGCGAAGCTGCGGTATTTGCGCCTTTCGGCCGACACATCCGACTTCCGCACGGCATTTTTTGGAACCGGGTTTGCCATCTCTCTTCGATCCCTACTCCTCAGCCAGTCTGCAGTGATGCAGCCTGTTTCCATGACCACCACGTGGAGGTGGAGTAGGGTCTTGGTCAGCTCTGTTCGCTGACCCTGACGCAGGCAGTCAAGCTATGGGTCGCTTACTGCATTCCTCACTTTTGATGCGTCTTGGGTCCCTATTCTGTCTTATAACCTTCAGATCCACAGGAACCGTATGCGTCAAATAATATAATTATAATAATTATTTTAGTGCTACAATACGTATAAATGTACTAGCGAACATACAATAGTAAACACATTGATCATTTGGCACAAATATGATACCGGACCCTGGCTCATTGGAAAAATAAATTGTTGGTCCGTAACATCAGACTAGTTTGAGAATCGATCCCTTAGAAGTCCAACCTTCACGTGGTGGTCCTGGAAACAGTCTGCAGCTGTGCAGGCTGGCTGAGCGAGTGTGGATCGAAATGGGAAGGCAAACCCGGTCCTAAAAAATGCCGTGCAGAAGTCGGATGTGTCGACCGAAAGGTGCAGATATCACAGCTACGTTGTAAACAGACACAACGCAACCACCGTCCTTTTCAGGGCGAACGAAGAAGAAGAAGAAGAAGGACAAAGCCCAAAATGCGGTAGCCCCACGAAGGCAGTTTACAAATACAGTATGTCCAAATTATTCAGTTATTACTTACTTACTTAGTCGTTCCCCTTCTACCGTGAGGTGTAGAGGTTTGGAAGAGAGAGCGCCAGACTATCCTCTCAGCTGTCTTCCTCCTGGCCTGGTTCCATTATTGTTCAGTTATTCTGTTCTTTATACCCAGGTTTGGCATTCTCATTTTTCAACAACCTGTTCTGTCAGCTATTGGTATTATTTTTCATCAAGTAAACAACGGTGAATACGTGTCAAAGCAATTCCTTTTTGCACAGTTAAAAAAAAAAAAAAACCAAAACAATAGAACATTATTATCATTGAAACGGGTAAGAAAAAAGATGAAATAAATGACAAATGAATGAAGAACAAAACATAATTGTGCAAATGCAACATGCCTATTTAGAATTGTATATTGTCAAACCCCACAAAGCGTAGGCACATTCAAGAAGAGACCACAAGATTAGTTGATACTGTGAATACTCATTGTCCCCTCTTTTCTGGACTTGGTTGTCAGAAGCTGTATGATATCCAAGACGTAACCAAGACTTCATTAAAGGTGTTGTACCATTCAGCAAGAGGCTTCCCTATCAGATTCAGTGTCATGAGAGGTGAAATGTTTTCAACCAGGGGAGAATTTATGTTGTCTGTAGCGATGTTGTTCCCATTTGACTTACTGGGACACGTAGAATTTTGTGAATGTGGCAGTTATATGTTACAAAGGCATGCTGTACCTCGTTATATTAGCCTTAATTTTGAAACCTAAATAAATTTAACAAGCTGTTCTGCGAACCCGGCAAAGTGTTAACAACAGGTCGGGCAAACCGGCTAAATGACATTTCTGCCTTCACCTGATACTTGGCTGTCTGTGAAATGGAGCTACTGAAGTCGCAACATCTCGTATTCGATCCGTTTTTAGCTGCAGTGCCGACTGGAATAATCGATCATGTCTCCCTTCAACTTTCGGCCTCCCTAGTGCTGTTAAACAATTTTGTTGCTGGCTTTTCCCGTGGCATGTTGTTAAAATGCCCATATTGGTATTACACAATTTTTGTGACGTTAAAAGCGTTTAAGTCAACCAAAGTAAATAATGTATCCAAGACAGCAGAAGGTGCTGTATTAAATAAGCGCGTGAGGTAGCACAGAGAAAGCGGACACATTTTTATTCCACGCATCAGTTTAAAGCCAAGCGTAACAAGCCTTCCTTTCATCTTGAGAAATCATTAGTTTTCTGTGATTTTAACTTTTGCCACGACAACCAACAAAGCACGGGGACAATCTTTGATCATGCAGCTGTTTACCTACCGGAAGCAATATTTGCGCATTGTCAACTTTACGTCGCGCTCACGCGAGGAGGGAGGGGAGAAAATCTTAAAGTATATATTCCGGACACAGTCCATGCATGTAGGAATTTAAAAGATGATCGTAAATTTACCCTCCAAAAGAATGTTGTAATTAAATTGATCAGTCAGATAAAACTCTATTTGCCTTTACCTACATCTCTGTCGTCTTAATATACTGCTTTAATTTGGCTACTTCTCTTTCCGTCAATATTTTTAACGGGTACACTTGCCCGTTATTTACATTTCTTGCGGTAGGATAAAATTTATTGTGACCTGAAACTAACAGCCGCTCGTTCTACCATCCTGCGTTTGTGTGTCTAGAACCTCCGACATAAAAGTACCATGGAGGCCGCGAATAAGTGGTAAGACCAAGGTTGAGTGAGTAACAGCAGGTAGAGGACATTACATGCACCATAACCCAAATTTGTCTTTGACGACATGAGAAGCCGATCGGTTTGAACACATGCTCCAGTCCTTTGATCGGTTAAAAAGATAAATGTAGTCCCACAGCAGATATTGTCGTTGGGGAGTGAAATGTTAGAGATTTCACTCACTAGACTATATGTGATCTCAGATTTGGGAAGTGGGGTAACCAGTTCCCTTTGTCTCTGCCCTTGCCTTCCCTAACTCAAGTGTGACAGAACGGGGCGGCCCCTCTCGATCTTTGTTTCACTCCGGCAGCATCGGTACATTTGTGGTACTGATTTTATTGTATGCTTTCATTTGTCGCACTTTCTTTCTTTCTTTTTCTGCTATGTGTAGCAGATATTATGTATTTTTCTTCTTACGCCCTTCTCAGGGATAAGTAGACACGTCTAGTTGTTATCCATTTCTCCCTGCGTTGCAAGGAGTGGCAGCGACATAACCATGTTGGCTATCGTGGGAGCAGCGATATCAGTATACAGATTTAACACTTAAATCGCCTCAGCGCACGGCTTAATCACTGATAAGACGCGGGTACGCGCATCACCAAAGCTTGGAGTACGGGTAGACAACTGATGGACAGACATAGATAAGAGATTACTTTCTAATAAAGTAATGATTGTTATATTGGGAACACGTTGCTATATGAGTTTACCGACATGTTCGTAAGTTTGTACCCAAGGGCAAGCGGATGTTTACAGCATATTTTCAGAAAAGTAATGTTTGAAATTTTGCATTAGCTGAGTCATGCAACATATTCAAATCAGATTGACGCGCATAACGAACGCGTGGGAAGGCAGTGGAAAGAATCTGACCATTTTCTCAAGCTATTTCACTTGAGAAATCGGTCGCCAAGATACCAGACTTTGCTAAACTTCTTCTTCTTCTTTGATCCATAACCGCCAACCGTCAAAGCAGTCAGTGGCCATCACGCCTGGTGGCGTCTTGTAGGGCAGCAACAAATTGATTCCACTTTGCTCGGTCGGCGGCCATCCTTCGTACAGTGCCCCAACTGTCACAGAGTGGCTTAGTTAGAGTCTGTCTGAGTACAGAGGCAAGACACCAGTTTTGAGGAAAGTCTGAGAAGATAGATTAAGATGAAAATTACAGTGAATGTGGAAGGATGAGACTTATAGCTTCAAGGGTGAGAACCTAGATTGACTCTCCCACGCCACTTGTGACTTATTTACTAGCTACTGTCTCACCACCTCTGACTACCAGAAAGGAGATAAGGTTACACTAAGTTTTACACAGACACGACTATACAGTCAAAGCATACAAGTACAGTATAGTTAAAGATAAACGGATCCAGTGTGCATTTTATAGTTTATTAAACAACAAATCAATACCACAGAAAACAACAATAACGTGCGAGTTCGCACAACTTGGAAAAATATAAGAACAAATGAAGTGAAAGACACAATATAAATCACCACGCTCTCTTTCACACCTGCACGAAAACAGTTAAGGATAAAGAAATATAATTGGCGGGGGTCTCTAAGTAAGAGCCACCACTCCTAACTACACTATTGTTACTAACTAAACACACTGTCCCGCTGAAAATTTATAAACTAAATGACTACAGTCTCAAAGGCGCTCTAGGCGGTCCTGCACACCTAACTAATACACCACAAAGAAATGCTACGCTAATGGATTCTGCAGCACTACCTCAGAGGTTGTCCTCTAAGTATTTCTATCTAACCCTACTGTTCCTCTCTCTCTCCTCTGTTTCTGTTCAGTGCCTTTCTGACGCTATCGGCTTCGTCTGAGGCTCCGATGAGGTGCTTTTCGTCACGCACATCCTCCCGTTAGCATTTAGAAAGGCATGTTTTCCCTCTCTCCTCTCCCGAATACTGATGAAGGGGCCCTTGGTGAATATATCTATATTTAGTTGCCTAAGACTGTAGATTTTATCACTGCTGATGACACTCAATTCTTCAAACCGACGAGTTAACCCGCTTCGGGTTTAGACCTACTGCATTATTGTGACAGTTTGTAAACAACACAAGGCAACGTAGCCTGTTTTGGTATTGGGCCTTTACGAGCTAAGAGCTCCTATTTAGAGGCAAGTCCCCAGCGGAGGTATAGGTTTCCTCACGTCAAGAGAACTTCTAATTCCTCTCAGTGTTGCAGACGTAACTGGGCGCCAGGTACAAAGCACAATCCCAGTTTTCTTCATTTACACTGATGTCTCGTGCCTCCCTCTCCCGAGAAGGCGAAGTCCGTTGTAGGCTTAGGTTTATCTACAACCTCCCCGCCGTGAATCGCTGTAAAACAAAATAACAACATCTAAACAACAATTTAAAATTACCTAGTCCTAATACATAACACATTAACACCCAAGATTCATCTACACCCTGGTGTCCCCTAAATTAATAAATCTCCCGCACACACAAGCTTTCATCTCTGTTTTATTTCTGCCCGAGGGTCAGAATAAATTACAGCTCCCTCCTACCTTTCCTGCACAAATTACTCGCTGTCTGTTACGTTAAACCCAGACGCGGGCTGACCTAATTATTTTGTGTGCGTGATCTCGCCGGTAGGCGTCACAACATCGCTTCACTGAAGCCAATATCCTACTGCACTGAATAATTTTCCAGCCCTATTCTTATTAAAGACTGCACCGGAAGGTTATCAAATTAGCACATTTATTTAACACACTTATGCATACACCATCTATGTTAATATTAAACCCCCTTCACCCTTTCTCTTCTGACTACATTACCAAACAGCACAACTTATTAACACACGAACAACACCCGCGTATAGTTACTACAAATTATCATAACAAATGCGGTTACTCGGACCTCGTTATTACATTACACAGAGCCCCCGTCTAACTTAGAACCTAACCTCATACAGTTAATTATCTCAAAAACCGCAACTAATCATAGATACTGCTAGCTTATACATAGTATAATTATAGACAAAACTTACACTACGCTGGCTCTAGTTTTGTATAAGTCAGCAATTGATGGCAACTCCTGACTAATAAAAATTAAATTTAATCCCAGAAGAAAGCTTACTCTAACGTGCTAAAATCCTATAGAAAAAACTTCCTACACAACTATTTATTTATGAACATACCCAACTTTACAGAATTTCCACAAACTGGGCAGACTGCAATGGCGCTTATTCACGGCACAAAATTCTTGGACTTGTGAGCGCTAGCTAAACTTTGGCGCTCAATATATATGTTGCTAATAGCCTGATGCAAGACAGACGCGGTGAGTCATCGCGCCTGGCATCATCTCCCAGGAACCGCTTTTGCCCAACTTTTGACCTAATATCATGCCTGCACATAAATTAAATCGAACCCACCCAATCATAACATAATCTTAACCTCTGACTCATCGTCAACCGAGCAATCGCAAAGCTATTTCTGCTCGCTTGCCGAAATTATACGTAATATTTTGTAACGCTACTGACCTCCTATCTACCAGAATGAATCACTGGTTCCGCGTTACAACCTGGGTAGGGGATTTCTCCCATCCCCACAAATAGAGTAACCCTAACGTCATAAAGAATACCCCAGCATTAATAAATAACGAACTCGAACGCCTAAGAATAACTAACGAACCAAAAAAAAATAAAATGGAACAAAAAAATGGGGCGAGTTGAAAATAAAATAACAGTAACTCATCACACCAACTCTGGTTCATTCTTTGCATCTCGGCCTCCACAGTTCTCCGGCAAGTTGTTTTTGGTCGGCCTCTCCTTCGCTTTCCCTCGGGGGTCCACAGCATAGCTGTTCTTGTGATGTTATCAGGGTCCCTTCTGAGGACGTGGCCAACCCAACTCCAGCGTCTGCCAGCTATGATGGTGTGCATGTCGTCCTGGTTACTCCGAATAAGTAGTTCTTGGTTACTGATGGTGTTTGGCCAAAAGATTCGGAGAACTTTCCGTATGTGAAAGGAGGACAGTTTCGGCATTTACTTCTCTGTTACTCTCCAGCATGCTGCATCATAGAGAAGCACTCATACAGTCTTAATTTGGTGTTTGTGCTGTACTGAGAAGACTTCCAAATGTTGTTGAGACTAGTAAAGGCTGTTCTCGCTTTATCCATTCTGTTGTTTAATGTCCTTGCTTGTTCCGCCGTCATGTGTTACTATGCATCCTAGGTAAGTAAATGTGTCCGTCTGTTCTAACTGCTATTTCCTTACTGTTATTGGCTCAGGATTGCCCACATTTAGTGTCATGACCTCTGTCTTCTTCAGATTGATGTTCAGGCCAACCTGCTGGCCATACTTATTCAGTCTATCGGTTTTTTTCTTGGATGTGTTGATGTGAATGAGCGAGTAATTCAATGTCATCTGCATATTCCAGGTCTTCCAATGTAGAAAACCTTGTGCATCTAATTCCTCTTGGACTGCCCTCTGTTGTCTGGCTCATCACCCAATCTATGGCAGTCAAAAATAATGTTGTTGATAAGGGGCATCCCTGTCGTACTCCTGTTTTCACTTCGAAAGTTACATTACTCAATCCAACACTGCATGTAAAGTTAGAATAGACGCTTTTTGTGATGGAAACAATGCAGCTGGGAATTCCATAAGCCCTCAGTATTTTCCATTGGCTGTTCCTGTGTATGCTGTCAAAAGCCTTTTCAAAATCAACAAAGTTAATGTATAGCTGTCTTTGCCATTCTGAGCCCTGCTCTGTAATGTTCCTGGGGGTGAATATATGATCTGCACATCTTCTGTTCTTTCTAAAACCCGCTTGTTCTTTCCTCAGTTTATGGTCAACTGCTTTTTAAATTCTCTGGATGATTATCCTACCTAGTATTTTGCTGGGAACTGACATTAATAATTCCTCTCCAGTTGTTGCAGTCTGCACGTGCTAGACTGAAGAATTCGAATTCAGAATTCCTTCTTAAACATACGGGACACCTCTTATTGGAAAATTTTGGACGGACTTTCATAGCCCAGGAAATCTCTTTCATATTAAATAAGGAAACCTGACTGAGGAAACTGAAGGACCACACACGAAGTCAGAGAGGGAACTTATTAAATCATCGACACGTCAGACGCGTGTAAGAGGCCGACTCAAGTCTCTTTTACTCATCTGAGCAAAATGTCTGTGAGCCAGGATTGGCGTAAGTTGTGATTTGCATTTCATATTATATTACTAACATGTGAACTAACATATATATACATTTATATTACCATGTGAATTTTAATGTGTGAAACTCGGTAGTAGATGTCAAAGTCATTCGAGGCTGGCAACCTCAGCGTATAGAATGATGATTTCATGATTCACCACTGCACGGCTAGTGATTGCTTTATTGCTAGTTTCGTAAAGAGAACTAAAAGCATAAAGTAGTTCCAGGTTCCATACGGAGCAGGGAGGGAAAGATGAAAGAAATGATGTACATTCTTAGTATAATACTTAAATTTTCAAAGCAGTGTAAATGTCCATATAAACATATTATTCACACTTTAAACCAGTGTAAATGTCTTTGTGAAAATATTCAGTTTAAAGTTAATGGAAGTTTCAAACTTTTCTATCGGTGTAAACATTAATGAAAACAAATCCAATTTCTATTGTGAACACTTTTCAATCAGTGGAGATGTATATGTAAACAGACTCTATCTGTATTATTAACCTTTTCATTTAAATATCATGTAAAGCTAAAGCTATTCTATTTAAATGTAGAGGAAGTTTTATCTCGAGGGATTAAATTTAATTCTCAGCGAGGGTAAATTGTGAGTTAATTTGGATGGTGGTATGGGAAGATAGGAACCCATAACCATGAATATCGTTTCGTTCTATTCTTTTACCATCGTTATTGGTGGTACCAGCAGAAAGTACTATCTCTGGAACAAGAAGGGAACAGTGGCCTAAGCTTTAAGACGAAGGACCCCCTTGGTAGACTCTCCTTGACATTTCTGTGAAACGAGCTACATCCGACAACATTGACCAGAGACGAGCGTGAGCAGTGTGAAAAGAACCAACCCATAAGAAGGAGCAGAACCGTCATTGGCAGCTAAATTTAAATCTATGCTGCCACTAGAACTTCTTGTAACATTTCAGAATCCATAATGACCGTGATGATAACTTTTCTTGATCCATAACTATTCAAATTATTTTTCAACTGTTAAAACTTAAGTAATTATTAAATTTTGTTATTTGTAATTAAACAAATTTAACTTCCATTTAATCATTTTAAAGTTACTGCATGTTTGTCTCAGTCAATTTACTACACACACTCTAAACAGAGCTATACTAGAATAATAGAATTCCACTGAGTAAATCAGGGGTGGGGGCTTGACGAGCTGAAATTAATATGTGCTTAAATCCTCCACAAAAGAGTCGGCAGAATTACAGAGTTAATATACTCAGCCAAAGCAGTATTGTTGGGAGTTAGAAAATGCAGTTAGTTTGAATGCCGAGAACACCAGTTCTCTACCCCAGTCCTCTAGACACTCTATGTCACGTGATGAGACTGGCAGTGAAAGTATTGCTAACGAGGCGTGTGCAAAAAGAGAGAGTTTAGCAGCGAAGGGAGTGGAGAAAAAGGGGGCATTCAGGGACCAGCCGTTTTGGCTGTTGAGATGTGTATCTGCGTGTGTGTGTATGGCCCATAAGATATATTCATGAATACAATATCCGTATATTGAAAATATACAACTGTATTTCATATTTCACTATTGAAATGATTGTTTCATACATATGAGTGACTATTATTATTATTAATCTTGATTGTGCTCTAATTGCCTGTCCACATCTATGGGTCTATTGTGAAGAAAGAGATGTGTGCACAAAAGTAAACTAATACTTGTTTGCCAGGCACGTAAAGAAAGTAACTTCACACGTTTATCCATAATGCATTTGCATCAATTGAACTCTAATATGACAGAACATTAGATATGCTTTATAAAATAACTATAGCCACACCCCGTGACGTCAGCAGGAATTTGGGTCAAGAAACATGCTCGTATTTATTTCTGCCTACGGAATATTTTAATGACAAACGATGTACCTATTTTTCCAAGAACATTGAAGGCTTTGAAGGAGCAATACGATATACTAACATTTATAAATTCTATAAAAGAAACTGTTTGGACCTTATTATTTAAGATTAAATAAAACAATTCGAACATACCGCGGAGAAAGAAGTTTATAGTTTCTATTTTTGACTCAGCGTTGCCTTGCTGATTCACGTGAGACAGTGTAAACAGCGTTACGCCGTGGTCAGACCAAAATGGTTTAGTCTGCATTTTAAGATAGGTTTAGTTTTGTTGTAAAAGCTTCTGGATTGTGATAGCGCAGTGTATATAATTTTTTACTATCATAGCGTGCTCCATCTTCGCTATTTTTTTTCTATTCTATATGTTCAGTATTGCCATTTTTTTTTTTAGGTAGCATTTTTCTCATTCATCTTCGGAAGTATGATGAAAGGTGATCTTCTATATTTTTATGTGAGGGTTGCATTTAGGGAATTTTGCGTTTTAACGCATACATTCAAATATTGATAGTCCTTATCTGCATCTGAACATTCATTTATGTTTAGCCATGCCGTCAGATATCACGTGTTGTTATTGTTTCGTATCTATGTCACACATTGTCAGTTGTTGTATAGTGCTATCATACCTTCTTCTCTCTAGTTGTTAATTTGACGGTCTGTTCTTTTTAGTTGTGAATTATTTGTAGTAAAGTAAAGTAAAGTAACCCGTTACACGCCCATTGAGGCATATTGGGAATATGGTATTAGGCCCATATTATCTTGACCGTCGGCACACTAAGGGTGATGTGGTCGGCATCACGCCGGCCGCCTTAACCTTCCCAGAGTTGATCTGGTACCCATTTGGGGCTGGGTCGACCCAGGTGCCATTTGTGGCCAAAAAAATTCCCACCTCATCTGGGGATCGAACCATAGACCACTGCGCTAGGAAGCCAGTGCACTAACCACTATGCTACCGTAGCTCCTTTGTTATTGTGTTGTTATTGTTTCGTATCTATTTCACACATTGTCAGTTGTTGTAATAGTGCTTTCTATACATTTTTCTCTCTAGTTGTTAATGTGACGGTCTGTTTTTTTTTTAGTTGTGAATTACAAGTATTTGTAGTGTCTAATAGTTATTATTTGTTTATATTTTAATACAGAATATTGTTTTTGTTGTCTTATTTTAGTTGACTTTGATTTGTTTGTGTCTGTGTTGTATTTTGAAATATATCATCATCATCATCATCATCATCATCATCATCATCATTGTCATTGACACCATTGCCTTCATTTTTTTCATTGTGCATTTGTCTAGACCCATTGATACACATGGCAAAATTGAGTATATTTTTTAAATAACATGTATTGAGCGTTTCAGTGTTCATTAATGATATCATCATAATTTAACCCATTTTGATTACTTCCTTGGTGGTTTTGTAGGACCTACACACGTATTGAGCATTGCATTGTTCATCATTAATATCACCATATTTTGAACAGAAAATGGTTTCTGGGAGAAAATCATGTCTTCGTTTCAGGACTTCATAGAAATCGGGATTAAATTTAATAAATCAGGAGCGGAACTAGAGACCTTTGCTACAGCACAATTTGACAGTTACAATGCACGCATTGAAAGACAGAGTGAACGTGAATTGAAACGTCTTCACTTAGAACATGATGAGAAAGAAAAAGATTTTGCACAAGCTCTTGCACTAGAAAAATTAATGATAGCCGCTGAACAAGAAAAATTAAAGATAGACGCGGAAAAGGAAAACATTAAAGATTGAAGCTGAACGGGGAAATTAGTGGCTTTAGAAAGAGAGCGAGAATTGGAGAAAGATAAAGCAATTGAAACAGAGAAACTAAGCTTAGCTGCTGCAGCTGTACAAAAAGCAACTGATTTGGAGATAGAGAAATTTCGTGCTCAGAAGGATTTAGATGTTGCTGTCGCCTTAAGAAAAGTGGAGTTGGACGCTCCTCAGGCATCTTCTAGTGCACCTGTGACCACAAACCGAATACGACTGTCAAATTTCTACCAGCAAAGAGACGGCAAAGAGAGCTTCCTACAACGATTTGAACTCAAGGTCAGTGCGTTGAAGATCCCCAAGGTTCAGTGAAGTTCTACGTTATACGATTTCTTAACAGCAGACGCTCTACAGGCTTGTTTTGCTTTGGACAGCAGTAGTAGAGAGGACTACGATGTTGTCAAGGAGACATTGCTACGTAAATTTCAGCTTATGGAAGCGGGGTTCTGTAATACATTTTTTTTCCTGTCTGCTTAACAGGAAAGCTGACTTTTGAGAATTTATCTCATTCATTAAATTATACTCTTAAAGATGGATAGAGTTGTCCGGTATTGATAAGAACTTCACTGGCTTACTTGATCTAATTTTACGTGACAAGGTTTTGTCGGCATGTAGCACCGATCTTGCCTCATTTTTTTCAATAAAGAAAACCGAAAGATCTTGAGGCAATGGAGATACTTGGGAGACAATATATGACAGCTCACCCAGATAAAGAGGTTCACAAACCAATTTTAAAGGACGCACTGCCAGTATGTGTAGATCTTCACGACCATGGAGGTGGTGATCAGAGACCTCGTTCACAGAGTGTGGACAGTAGAGTAAAGCAAGGCTATAGATCCAACTACCGTGGAAAATGTAACTTCCCAATGCAGAGGTCACCATCTAACTTCTCACAGAGACGAGACTATGGTTATTCAAATCAAGGTCAGTGGCGGCATAATTCTAGCCAAGGTGATGAAATGCATCACAAACGGATGGATCATAGACCCACACAAGACAACGTATCCTACAGTAGTAATACGAATAATGGCAGATGTTGGTCATGTGCTAGGAACAGACCTTATAATAAATACTATGGAAACAGTACTAACAAACACTATGGGCATCATGACAATAGCAACCATAATAGGGGTAATACATGTGTAACTACAAAGAAGAATGATGAAAAGGGAGCCGAACATGCCAATGCATGTGTTGTAAGCTCACTTAATGACGAAAATTGTTATGGGTGCAAATCTTTATTCCAACCTAGCTCACAACCCAGATTGATCTGCGGGCATGCTCTACCCGCTATGTCATCTTGTGACAACGTGGGACGCCTCACGTTATATACTGGGTTCCTGTATAACAGACCTGTAAGTGTTCTTCGTGATTCCGGATGTACAACTGTCAGAGACGGTAGATAATTAATTGATGAATCTGCCTTCACTTGTAAAACAGTGAGGTGCAAAACATTTGGAGGGAGTATAGAGTGTTACCCAGTGGTAGAAATAGATATTGCCACACCTTTCTTTACAGGTAAGGTAAGGGCATGTGTACTTGAGAAACCAGTATCAGACATTATCCTTGGTAACATACGAGGTATTAAGGATTGTTCTCCAGAGGAGATACATAAATGGGTTGAATCTCACCCAGTGTTGGCTAACGCTGTGGTCACTAGGGCTCAGCATGCCGCTGAATCCAAGACAGAGCCAGCTACACCATTTAGTGAGAGAGCATCTCTTCAGAATGTTCATAATGGTTCCCCCCAGTCGTTCGCGGCCAAATAGCGCGAAGATGTTGCTTTGCAACCATTATTTGCTCTTGTAGAGTGCAAACATGTCAAGAAGACAAAAACGTCACGTTACTGGTTCGAAATTAAAAACTCAGTACTGACTAGATGCTTTCACAACTATGTTTCAGTCAGGAGACAGATAGTTATTCCAAAGAGTTTCAGGCCTATTGTATTGAATACTGCCCATGACTCGCTTTTAGCTGGTCATATGGATATTAAACGTACTCTATTTCGTGTCACCTCAAATTTTTATTGGCCCCGTGTTAACAAAGACGTAAAGCTATACTGCAGGTCATGCACAACTTGTCAAAAAATAGCACGTAGGGGCAAGCACCATGCTGCACCCTTACAAGTTACTGATGTACCATTACGGCCTTTTACCAAGCTTGTGGTTGACATAGTTGGTCCTATGTCAGTCATGTCTGATAGAGGATATCGATACATCCTAACGTGCATAGACTTATGTACACATTGGCCGGAGGCCATGCCATTGAAGACTATCACCTCAGCAGCAGTCGCTGATGCTTTATTTGTAATTTTTTGCCATATAGGATTTTCTGAGGAAATCTTATCAGATCGTGGTACTCAATTTATGTCTCAGATGATGACAGATATTGAGAACATGATAGCAATTAAGCATTCTTTCACTAGCCCATACCATCCGGAAAGCAATGGCGTTTGCGAACGTTTCAATGGCTCGTTGAAGCAATTGTTAGGCAAAGTCACCGGGACATGTTCTCGTGACTGGGACCGAATGTTGCCAGCGGTCTTATTTGCTTACAGAGAAGTGCCCCATAAGAGCACTGGCTTTTCGTCATTTGAGTTGGTTTATGGTGCCAACCCTAGAGGTCATATGCACATACTCAAGGAATTGTTGTTGGGATAAGTGGAGGATAATACCATCCACACCAGCTATGAACTGGTCATTGATCTCAGACAACGCCTTGTAGATGCATGTAATTATGCATCAAGTATGATATGTAAAGCTTCGCACATGTCGAGATTGCGCTGCAACCAATCTCAAAAATTACGTTCGTTCTTACCATGAGAACAAATATGGCTACTTCTTCCGACCAAGGAAAATAAACTTCTCATTTCTTGGCAGGGCCCTTTTAAAGAGGTTGAGAAGAAAACTGATGTAGATTATGCCATTGACATAAGGGGCAAAATAAAAAAATTTCACATCAATATGTTAAAATTGTATGTGGAGCGCCCTGCGGAGTTAAAACCTATCTTGGACAGTATTTCTGATGAACCTGTTCGACACACTTTGTCTGCTGTTGTGGAATCTGATGATTCTACAGCGAGCGATATCTCTTTTAATTTTCCTCTGCTGCCATTAACATCTTCTGAATCCTGGAAAGATGTAACTATATCAGGTGATTTAGATTCTGGTTATCGAGAACAAGCTCTTGCTGTTTTAGAATCTTTATCTGACGTGCTGACTGAATTTCTATGTCGCACTGATGTTATCTCTCATGATATTACATTGAGTGATGATCACCCTTTCAAACTCAGACCGGATACTATACATTTACACTACAGATAGATCTCAGATGGATAGTGAACTTAAGGATATGATACGCATGGGCATCATTTCTCCTTCTGAATCATCCTATGCTTTTTCTATGGTTATAGTTAGAAAGAAGGACAAATGTCTTCGCATCTGCATTGATTTTAGACTCTTAACAGTGTCACTATCACAGATGCTGAGCCTATACCTGTTTTGGAGGATCTCTTATCACAATTATCCCAGGCTACATACTTTAGCAAACTAGTTCTATCCAAGGGATATTGGCAGATCCCTTTAACTGATAAAGCCAAACGGCTACCCACATTTATGACTCCATATAGTTTATTCCAATGGAATTATATGTGTTTTGGCCTTGTCAATGCTCCTGCGACTTTTGTGCGCATGATGCGGAGACTCTTAGGTGATAGGTCTGATGTCATCACATACATAGACGACATCTGTTTATTCCATTGTTCTTAGCAAGAACATATCACAGGATTAAAATCTTTATTAATGCTACTTAGAAAGCATGGTTTGACAGTTAGACCTTCAAAGGTTCAGATTGGTTGTCGAGAAATTTCATTTCTTGGTCACCGTGTTGGTAACCACATGTTATACCCTGATGAGCAGACTGACAAATGCATATTAGAATTATATATCCCTCGGACAAAGAAACAAGTTAGGAACATGTTAGTCTCATTAACCTTTACCACAAGTTCATTTCGAACTTTTCATCTATTTCTTCTGTCCTGTCATCTTATGACTAGAAAGGGTGCTCCTAATGAAACTGTTTGGTCCGATACTTGCAGTGGAACTTTGAAGAAAATTAAAACTGTATTTTTCAAGGCACCAATTTTGGTGGTACCTGATACCACTATGCCATTTCTTCTGAGGACTGATGCTTCCCAAACTGGCATTGGTGGCTGCCTGTTGCAATGGTTCAATGATACACCCCATCCATGCTTGTAAGTAAGCAGGAAGCTGCTACCAGCAGAAACTCGGTATTCCACCAGTGAAAGAGAACTCTTGTCCATCATTTGGTGTATGGGCAAGTTATCACGCTATTTACTTGGCGCACACTTCTACCTCCAGACGGATCACCGTCCACAAACATCCCTAAATTAAAAAACTACGACAAACAGTAGACTACACAGATGGTTTTTGCTTATCCAAGAATATAGATATACAATTATCCCAATCAAGGGATCAGAAAACTTTATGGCAGACCTATTGTCAAGGAATGTAACTGGAAAGTAACATTGTTTGTGCTAGATGTTGACAATGTCTGATCTTGTTTTGTTTTCAGGTACCATACCATCGAAACATTCATTTAACGATATTCATTGCATTTTGTGAAAGACTGGATTACATTTTGCCTAAACTGTGTAGATGTATCTGTTTTCATGTCATTTGGTACCATAATTACTATTTCATATATATATTATTCTGAGCAGTATGATTTTTCTTTTCTAATATATTAATAGTTCTTGGGCTAACTATCCACTGTTCTCAAGCGAAAACCCTTGGTTTCCGCTCGGGAACAGGGGGGCAATATTGGGAGTTAGAAAATGCAGTTAGTTTAAATGCCGAGAACACCGGTTCGCTACCCCAGTCCTCTCATCACTCTATGTCACGTGATGAGACTGTCAGGGAAAGGATTGCTAACGAGGCGTGTGCACAGAGAGAGAGAGAGAGAGAGAGAGAGAGTTTAGCAGCGAAGGGAGTGGAGAAAAAGGGGGCATTCAGGGACCAGCCGTTTTGGCTGTTGAGATGTGTATCTGGGTGTGTGTATGGCCCGTAAAATATATTCATGTATACAATATCCGTATATTGAAAATATACAACTGTATTTCATATTTCACTATTGAACGGATTGTTTCATACATATAATAATAATAATAATAAATTCTTTAAGCGCCAAACACGGCGCATAAGGCAGAAATCAGTGCAATCCAGGTTGTTCATTGTGACGCCACTCCTCTTTACTCTTGCACATTATTTAAGCCCAACGTTCTTCCTTCTCTTATTATTGTTCTTCTAAGTGTTTCTTTTGTCTTCCTTTTTTCCTCTTACCCTCAGGAACCCAAGTGAGCGCCTATAGTGGTATTTTTTTCTTTTGCATTCGTAGGACATGACCGATATATGACCATCGTCTTTTCCTTATATAGTCGGAGACATATTTCTGCTTAGAGTCTTCTCTTATTTGTCGATTAGTCTTGAATTCTTTCCAACTGATGTTCATGAGTTTTCCAAGACATTTGTTCTCGAATGTTTTCAGCTTGTTCTCCAATGATTTTGTTATTTTCCAACTTTCACAGCCGTATGTTAACACTGAGATAACATTCGAATTAAAGAGACGAAGCTTGGTATGTATATTCAGTGATCGTAATTTCCAAATGTTAGATAATCTATTGAAGGCGCTAGCTGCCAAAGCAATTCTAGTATGAATTTCTCTTGGTGTGTCACCATCCTGAGTCATTTTACTGCCTAAATAATTGAAACTTTCAACCTTCTGTAGTTTTTTCCCGTTCAGGATGATATCAAAGGTCTCGTTAGAAAAGTTCATAACTTTAGTTTTAGAGGCATTTATTTGGAGACCTATTATTGACTGACTATTATGAGTGACTATTATTATTATTAATCTTGATTGTGCTCTAATTGCCTGACCACATCAATGGGTCTATTGTGAAGTTCGTCATGTTTATTAAAGTTATAAACCGTCACTCAGCAGTTATTACTTTCTTTGGAGAAAGAGATGTGTGCACAAAAGTAAACTAATAGCTTGTTTGCCAGGCACGTAAAGAAAGAACCGTGGACAGTAACTTCACGTGAATATTGTATGTAAACAACATACACTTGCAAAACCCTAACGCGAAACAAAAACGGCCTTTAACAAGTATTGTTCTCGCTTATTCTAAATATCTTGTGAAGACTCCCTGGAGATAGAAGCGTTTTGTTTCTTCTATTTACATATCTGTCAAGAGTAATCTTGTGCAAAGGTAGACACCTTTGAAGCCCATATTAGATACTCTTGAGTTTTGGCCACTGTTGGACCACTACTGCAAAGCAGGGGAGGCAATACCGTCACATCAAGAGCCTAGTCATATACCTTTTTTTTACAGCTGTAAAACTTAGAGCCTGAATATACCTGGTAATGCTTCAAGAAACAATCGCTTTACTACTTTATATTCTTTACTGTAACATCCATAAGTGCCGTGGTTGTGCATGAAGATGATCTGATCGCATTTGTAGGCATCAAAGAAGAGACGACATGATATGAAGAAATGAAAAAAAAGTTGGAAAAGCATTTCAGTTCACAGAAAAAGATTTTACAGTAGAACCAACAAGTTTCAGCAGTTGGCATTTGCTGCCGGTGTCGCTCCAATTGCTAAATTAGAGGCATATCTTCAATCCAACCTGCACATATGGAAGGAAGAATTCGAGAAAAGAGGGATCGTTATCAACCGCTCCAAAACCAAAACCATTGTGATCTCAAGAGAAGGAAAAAAAGCATCATATTATGCTGGGAGAACAAATCTTGGAGTAGGTCATCTACTTTAAATACTTGCAGTATTCATAGACTGAAAGGGAGGCATTAAAGAAGAGTTTGCTACCCGAAGAGCGAAAGCTAAGGGGACCTTTATCGGGCAATAAATCGAGGATTCCTCGGCAAATGAGAGATCGACAAGAGGACGAAGATGGTTGTATACCGCTCCCCTATGTTCCAGTCTTGACATATGGATGCGAGTCATGGGCAATGAATAAAACCCACAAAAGCCAGCTCCAAACCTCTGAAATGAGGTATCTGAGGAAGGTGGTTGAAGTAATAGGAAAAGACATCTTCCGCAACCAGACGGTACGATAAGATCTCCAAACTCAGCCTCTGCAGACCCAAGTAGAACAGTCCCAACTACGATGGTTTGGCCATGTGTGCAGAATGGAAAAAAATCGCACATCATTACAAATATTGGAAACCAAGAGCTAGGGATCCAGACTTCCAGGACGACCCAGAGTTCGCTGGGAGGACAATAGACAATCTCTGAAGGACCGAGGACTTGATTGGAACCAGGCCAGAAAGAAGACCGCCGATATGACAGTATGGCGTTCTCTCTGGCAAACCTCCACACACCAGGGCAGAAAAGGAACGACTAAGTAAGTAAGTAAAACTCAATGCTCCCACTTCTAGGTTACCTCTCACCATTCTACTAGTACAGATTAAAAAGATAACAAACAATAGATATTATCTCTCTGGTATTTAGCTTTGCCATTGAAATTCTTCAATATCCTGTTTAACCAGAAAATTTTCCTTGGAACAAAATTTGCTTGGTCTGGTTATCCCTAAGGAAGAAGACAAAAGGATGATTGGCCACGAAAGTTTCTGCAGGCGGAAGCAACACTACCATTGGTACAAGTCCCACGACTATTGCTGCTGCCGCGACAGTGCCTGTCTCCTTGACCTCAATCACAGCCTTGTGGATGGCTTGATTGATGTACAGGCCACCTGGAGTGAGGTAGATGTTAATGGTTATAGATGACTTCTTGGAAAAATGCATATTAAAATATGGTTGAATCATAGAACGGTAGACAGACCTACACATGTTTGCCAGCTGCCTTTCGATATGTCAGCCGTGTCGCTTGCTCTTATTAAAAACATACCTGCTAACGCTAACCGTGCCTGCATGTCTAGCCCTCTTTTGATGTGTTTTTTTCGACATACATTGACGCCTTAAGTTAAGTTAGTTGCTTATCCTTTACAGGACGTGGCAATCAACCCCAGCTTTTATTGGCTGTTTGTGATTTTTCTAGGCAATTTTTTCATTCAGTAGTTTGCCATTGCTTTCTGAATGGAACGGCGCTTATACCTTTGTTAAAAATCCACACAAAGCGATCTGCTACCAAACCGCCTGCAGCAGGTTTCGAACCTGGTATATCTGGATTATGAAACTGCATTCCAATCCATTAGGCCACAGACGCCTTACGTTAAATAAAAATAAAAAGTCAAGTTAAAGACATAATAGACGCGCTTCCATTCAGTAAGACTTAGACTTCTGATACACATTGAACATTTATAACGATCCATAATGAAACCCTCGCTAATATTTTAATCAAAGCGACACGGCCGACATGCCGAAAACGATTTGACATACATAACTGAATCTGCTTACTATGCTATGTTTCAGTCTAAAATAACATTACAAGCGGGATAAAATGTTTATAACTAAGCTCATGTAGTTAATATATCAGCGACCGAAAGATTAAAGTCAGAATAGCCTTTGCCAATCTAAACAACATCTGGAAATTTTCCCAGTACAGTACAACCTTTATATTAAAACTGTATTTAATATAGCTGCGTAATTTCTGTACTTCAGTATGAACATTTTAAACAAATAAAGAGGGGGAAACCAGAGGCCTGTTAACAGTAAATAAATAAATGTTACACTCATAGAGGTATGTTTCAGGCACTCGTTAGATATAAAGAAGTAGAAAAACTAGATAACAGAAAAAAAAAAAAAACAAACAACAGAAGTGATAGGCTGGCCGGAGAATCGAACACAGGAACATCCGAACGGCAACATCGCATAGCTACGGAAGCGAATCACACTATCTTCCCCGCCAACGAGGCACCATAAAAATAGTGCTTCGTGGTCAGGAGTCATTAGCACGATTTTCCACACGCAACACCTAGTCATTTACTAGACACAGTATTAAGGTCTTGTGTAGTCTGACCTATAATGTATGATAGGGGAACGCAGAAGTGATTGCGTCATTGGTTAGGCTAGGCCGTCCCTAGGTACATATCCGGTGTTACGTCTTGAAAATCGTGCTAATGAATCCTGTCGATGAAGCACTACTTTTTTGGTGCCTGGTGGGCAGTGTCGTAAATGGATTGTATGAAAGCTCAGTGATAGAAAATGTAGAGATTTAATAGTTACTTCACAGCGTGCTGGAGGAGAGTAAAGACAGACTTATTTACGACAAATCGTGTCTCTCAATCTTCTCTTTCACTCTCCTGGTCAAACAATTATTTGCCAGTTTTCCAGACTCGCATCTGCGCGCACACCGATTCGGTGTTTTCAAACACACACACGACGTTGATACAAACTATATTAAACGAATAGGGGAAATGTTGGGCTTTGGGTATATCCAACACACAGAACTAAATGAGTTTAGGTGATTTTATTCACTTTAAACATCAATTACTAAAAATATCAGATATTACATAAATTATCATAAGTACACAAATGCAAATAACAAGTTTGGGAGGGGGTGAAGAAGATTGGTATCGACTAAGCCCTTCTCGCTCATTAGACAAAGACAAACCCAGTCCAGAGATAGATAATATCAGGAACACGGGTACGTTAACCTAACAGTAAAGTTAATTACTCTGACAGAGGTGTTACAAAATTAGGTATAGGTGATAGAAAAAAACTTGTTCTTCCCAGCTGTTCTTCCCTTTACTAAGCAAATGGAAAGGGGGTGGTTTTAAACAGAGTTAACAAATTATCAACTATCCCACTTAAAGGAACAATGTAGGGTATACAGAAAAGATATATGATACCAGGTAAACAAGTTAACAAAATGGTCACACAAAAGAATTAATTTCCTGTCATTCATACACGCGCTAGCAAAGGCCTTCACTCATCTTGCTCTCACTTACCGATTGTGAAAAAATCTTGCACTCCATAGAATAACACAACAGCAGTTACACCTCAAATAAATGTATGAGTGTTTGTTCAAGTTCTAGCCCCAGATTATCGGGTAGGCGGTCAGCACATAAAAGGGTCCCGTAATCGCTGGAAAATGAATCTGTAGTTGTGTCTCTTTTCTTAATAACAGTTTCTATGGGAGGGCACGGTCTCTGATACCGGGGTGAGGATGGTGTGGTCTATTTGACTATGCCGCTGATAATAAAATTCTTACGCGTGCTGGTACACTTTATCCGTGAGGTATGGTTTAAGTCCAGTGAGAAAACTAAGTCACATCACTGTTCAGGAAATTATGAATTATCTCTCTGTGTCAGTAAACTAACAAAGCTCGGGCCAGTGTTCTTCTTCCCGTTACGACTTAAGTTGTTTGATGGTGCGTTAAAGTTGTCTTTGGGTGTGCTTTCTTTGCTATAAGTTAGATAGCGGAATTCCAAACATAGAATCGCCTCAAAGATTAAAAATTTACACAGTCTCAACAAGTTCTGCGTCAGGGGAACTCTACACACTGTTTATGCTTTGCTTTGCTTAGATTGATTTCTTTATTGCTTTCTTAATGCTGGGATCGCACAGGTTACGATCACTCTGTATGAAAGAAAAAAAGACATGTAATATACCGAAAACAAATAACCTTCTAAAGCGCGATGAATTTCCCGTTAAGCCTATTATATATATGCTCACGTATTTAATTATGTATTTAATAAACACTGCGCGAGTTCTAGTGGTTAAAAACACACATCTATAAAACTAGGACTTAACTGAATTTATTAATTATAAATTCCTTCGCGACTTTAAAAGTTAATTTAAGCATCTATTATCTTTTGAAATAATATAATAGATAGATCATTATATTTAAAACTGGAACTCTTGAGATGGTTTAATTAAATAGATTTAAATTAACACAAAATCCCTTGAAATAGAATGATTAGACCACTGATCACTTTACACAATATATATTTTACCGCTTTGCACAGAATTAGAAATCACTGCAAATATATATAAAATCCAGGGGAAAATCTATAACAAGATTTCAATAAAGCTAGTGCTTCTGTAAAAGTCTGGCCAGCGAGTGATAACGTGTCTAGTTCTACATGGTCTATTTAGCTAAAATGAAATGTAAGTTGAGTGGGACATGATAAACTTGACAACTTATTTGATCTCACGAACTTTTGGGGATCTGACCGCCAAATCAAGAGAAGAGGCCGCCCCCTGGTCTTCGTATCCGCTCGCTGCTGCCCGTTTCGCTTTCCCCCGTTCGCTCGGTTCCTCGATTGACACCGAGACGCGAAATTAGCGGCAAGCAACTGCGTCTCGTATCAGGGAAAACTACTGTCTTTGATAGCGCCGATAGTCTCCCCTAAGATCCTCAGTTCGTCTCTTTGATCTCGTCGCTGTATCCTACATGAGTCCCGGTGGAATGCGTTCTGGCAAACGAAAAGTTACAACAAATGTTCAGGGGTTCTAATGTTATGAAAAGCTAAAAGTCCCTTTAAATCATCCATCATATCAGGGAGAATTCACTTGTCAAACTAGACGTACGTCACAATCGTCCCCACTTTTAGACATGAAACCATTTTTCATGTTTCATTTTTTTGACAATGGAGGTGACCTGATTGGTGATTTTAGGATGAGTGGTATCTTCAGTTTGCTCTTCTTCCTCTGTAGACAGTTTCTACTCAGAAAATCAGCCCCGACATTCTGTCTTCCCGGAATATATTCCACTTTGAAAGAATAGACGCTTAGAAGGAGGGCCCAACGCATGATCCTTGCGTTAAATTCTTTATTGGCACCAAGAAATGCTAACGGAGCGTGGTCTGTTTGCACCGTGAAAGATGTACCATAAAGAAACTCATGATGGCGTCTGATACCGTCAATCAGAGCAAGACATTCCCTTTCAACTACGCTGTAGTTCCGTTCCGCTTTATTTAATTTCCGACTGCCGTAGGCAACTGGAAATAGCATGTTCAGGTCACTGTCATCGGCTTAAAGCAGTGTTGACCCGATGCCCTGACCTGACGCGTCGACTCTCAGTACAAAAGGTTTCTTGAGGTCAGGCAACCTCAAAATGGGGTATGCAGACAACTGTCCTTTCAAAGTGCTATACGCGTGTTCGCACTTTTGATCCCATATGACCTTATCAGGACAACCTTTCTTTGTGAGGTCAGTCAGAGGTGCCGTCAGTCCGTTGAAGTTCTGGATGTACTTCTGATAGTATGCACATAGCGATATGAAGGAACGTACGTCTTTCTTCGTTCGGGGTCTTTTTGCTGCCACTATTTTCTCCACGTTCTTCTTAATAGGCCAACTGCATCCGTGAGAAATAGTGTGCCCCAGGAAGTCTAACTGTTCAAACCCGATGAGACATTTGCTAGGTCTGGCTGTGAGACCCGTTTCCTGTAGTCTCCTGAGGAGCATAGCAACCGTAGCAATATGTTCTTCATAGGTTTCCGATGCAATTAAGATGTCATCCATGAAATTATGGATATGGGGACTTTGCAAAGGTTGTAGAAGCTTCCTCATCATCCTGGTGAACACTCCTGGTGCATTATGCAAACCGAACGGCATCACGTTAAATGTGTAATGTCCTTCACTAGTGCTGAAAGCTAACAAAGGTTTAATTTCCTCCTTGACTGGTATTTGATAATAACCTTTACTGAGGTCAATCTTGGAGAAGATCTTAGCTTTGCTGAGCTTGGTGAACAACTCAGAAACAGTTTGGAGAGGTTCGGGCTGGAATTCCGTTACAGCGTTTAGCAACCTGTAATCAATGCACAGCCGAACTTCCTTATTGGGCTTCTGCAACAGCACTACGCTCGAGCTGTAAGGAGATGTAGACTCACTGATAATTCCTGCCTGACGCAGCTTGTCTATTTCTCCGCGAAGTGCATCAGCTTTAGCGTACGGGATGGGGTAAACTCTGGTTTGAACAGGGGTCTCATTTGTTAATTTCATATCAAATTCAATGAGATTTGTTCGACCAGGTACATCCGTTAAAACTGCACTGTACTGTTTTAGTAGAGCCCTAGTTTCTGTTTGTTGTTCTGGTGAGAGATTGTCGCCGAACTTGACATCTTTAAAGGATTCTGTGGGTTGCAGTGGATACTCCATGCAACCATCATCATCTTCCTCGTCTTCCGTTGCTATGGCGACAGCCAGGAGATGCTCGGAGGATGGCACCGGTCTTTCCAAGTATTTCTTTAGCAGATTTATGTGGAAGACCTTCTCCTTTCCTTTGATGGAGATCTTGTAGTTGG
Organism: Oreohelix idahoensis; assembly: GCA_024509875.1. NCBI lineage: Eukaryota > Metazoa > Mollusca > Gastropoda > Stylommatophora > Oreohelicidae > Oreohelix > Oreohelix idahoensis. The sequence continues at coordinate 1,117,129 of JAMPIV010001221.1, read as the reverse complement.
TACGTGAGATCTTTTTAAGGATGGTAAACGGTCCTTGCCATCCGATGCGAAGTTTATTGCTTCCGGTTGGAAGTAGCAATAGGACTTTCTCCCCTGGTTGTAGTTCTCTCTCTTTTGCAGCTTTGTTGTATCTTTTAGTAATTTTAGCGCGGGCTTTCTTAAGGTTGGTAGTAGCTAGATCCCATCCTAGCTTTAGCCTTTCCTTAAGCTCAGATACATACTTGCTTGCAGAGACGACTGTCTCGTCAGCCTTCTGGTCTGTCAGGGACCGAAGTAAGGCTTCTAGTGGCCCCTTAATAGGTCTGCCAAATAAAAGTGTAGCTGGCGCAAAACCCGTAGACGCTTGGGGTACCTCTCGGTAGGCGAATAAGGCAGCCGATATATATTGGTCCCAGTCTTCCGGTTTCTCCTGACCCAGCTTACGTAACATCATGGTGAGGGTACCGTTAAAACGTTCCACGAGCCCATTTCCGGCCGGATGGTTGGGACTTGTGTGGATATGTTTGGCCCTCAAGATCTTAAAGATCTCCTCCATTAACAGGCTACGGAATTGGGATCCATTGTCCGTCAAAACTTGTTGAGGGAATCCCAACCGTGTAAAAATTTGCACAAGGGCTTCTGCGACATGCTTGGAATTAGTGCATGGTAGCGGTACGGCTTCGGCCCACATAGTGCAAGTGTCAACTAAGGTCAGGATGAACCTGTTCCTTCTTTTGGTCTTTTCCAGAGGACCAATAATGTCGACAGCAACCCGTTCAAATGGAGTCCCTACTATTGGCATTTGCCCCATAGGTACTGGGGGTGTCAAGTGCTTGGGTGCTACCCGTTGGCACTGGGCGCAGGATTTCACGTACCTGACAATGTCAGAGTTCATTCCTGGCCACCAATAGTGGTTTTTTATTCGCTGAATAGTGGCGTTTTGTCCCATGTGTCCGCTAAAGGGAAGAGAGTGCCCCATTTCTAAGATCTGGTTTCTGTATTGCGTCGGTACTAGGAGCTGGTTATTCCCCGTGTCCGGGTTGCCCGTTCTACGATACAATACACCATCCTTAGAAAAGATGTCTCCGTTGTGTCTGGGGTCCTTAGCCATGGGCAGTTTTTTAAAGCAGGGCGCCAGAGTAGGGTCCTTTTGTTGCGCCTCCTTCAGTTCATTCGGCAACAAGTTTGGCGCAGGCTCCCTCTCCTTCTTGGCTTGCCCTCTTGTGGTTACCGCTGCCACAATCGGCTCCTTAGGTCTCCCAATGAACACATATCTACATCCCAGGATAACTGGGTAGATCGGATCATCCATTATGGCCGCTTTAATAACTCCTCTGACAAAGTCAGAGTGTATTTCTACCAGTGCGATAGGAAGCGTCCTGGGTGCATCACTCATGAAAACTCCACTAAGTTTGACGGTTTCCTCTGTCTCCTGACCGGGTTTGACTAGGTGCCTAGCGACAATACAGTCAAAACTTAATCCAGTATCAAAAAGACAAGTAGTAGAGGTACCGTTCAAAATTACAGTTCCTCGAGTTAAGGGTCGGTCCCCCTTAGGTTGAGAATCACTGACATTGACTCTACCTTTCGAGGCTGTATGCAAACATCCAATGCGGTTTGCACCGGTTTGTTTGCCCTGATCAGACGTTCCTGGTGTAGGGGTCTTCCCTTTTCCTTGACCTTGGTGGCCGCGCTGCCACGTAGGCTTGTTGGGTTGATCAGAATTTTTGTTGGGGGGGTATCGGGTTTTGTAGAATTTCGATTTTTCCTGGGGAGGTTTCTGGGTATTGTTATCTCGTTGGTTATAATGTTGAGAGGAAGTGGAAGAATAGGATGCCTGTTCTAGATTCTGTTTTCGAGATGGCTCATCGGTGGGTTTACGTTTAGTGCTGGGAAGTTCGGCCATTGCATTGCTATAGCGTTCGGCTTTATTGAGTATGTCTTCAAGCCTGACTGCCCCCTGTTCAGCCAAAAATCTACGAGTTTCATTCGACAAAGTGGATTTTATCTGCTCCACAAGAACAAGTTCGAGGAGTCCCTCATATGAAAGAGGTAGGTCAGATAATTCAATGCACTTTGTCAGATAACTCGTGAGACGTGAAGAGAACTGGGGAAATGTTTCCGTGCTCTCTTTTCGGCTGTTTCTGAACAACTGCAGAAACTTTCGGGAAGTCATCTCAAACTGCTGTAGTAAGGCCTTTTTCAACATGTCGTAATCATGTTGATTCGGTCCCAGCTTTGTGTACACGTCATAAGCATTGCCTTTCAGTGACGTTGAAAGTTTGAGCGCCCAGCGGGTACTTTCTAACCCATAAAGATTCGCGAGTCTCTCGAATTTTTCTAGGTAGCTGTCAATTTTTTCGTTAGGGCCAGGAAAAGATTCTAAAAAAAACGACATAGCAGTTAATTGGGCAGATTGAGTACTGGAGAGGTCCATTGATTGAGACTGGGGCGAAGACGGCTCTCCGTTAGTCGAAGTAGAGGCGCCCCGACTCTCTAGAGCCTTAAGCGCCAGTTGATGCTGTCTTTCCTTGTCTCTCTCTCTCTCTGCGAGTTTCCATCTCTGCTTCAATTTTCTTCTGTTCCAAAAGACGTTCTTCCGCTTCTTTCTTATCTGCCCTCTCCTGGGCTTCTCTCCTCTCTGTTCTTTCTTTCTCTTCCTTCCTCTCAGCTTCTGCTCTCTGTTGCTCCGCCTTCCTCTCAGCTTCGGCTCTCTGTTGCTCCGCGTCATATATTTCCAATTCCTGGTTAATAAACGCGTTTGCAGCTTCTGCATCTAATCCTGCCTCTTTCGCTTCCAGCCTCAAGATGGACCTCATCTTTATCCTCTCTGCCATTGTTAAAGAATAAGATGAAGTATGCTTAGAGAACTAGTAAGAAGAAACGCGAAAGGGAGGAACTCTGAACCGCTACGAGAAAAAAACACAAGTACAAATTTACCTGTGTTACCTCCTACCTGTACTGTGCAAACTTATCGCTGCTATTATCTGGCAATTAAGGCTCTAAACGCAAGCGACTATGCCACTAAATGGTAAGTTACACTGGAAAAGAATCTACTTTTACTAACAGTCGAGAAAAATTTATATTAAAACAATTTAAAAGAAAAAAAATTTTCCCTAAATTTTTTATCTCTGACAACAAACTCCGTCCCTAAAGTCAATTATTGAGATGAGACGTTGTTAACTTAATTTTTCAAAATCAGAACAATCCGTCTTTAGCTAAGCTCAACTCTTCTTAACTTCAAAAACCTTAGTGACTGTAAAACAATCACGCAATCCCAGCAACTTTTATAAAGAAAGAAATATAATTATCTCCGCCAGAGGATAATAAAATAGCAAATGTATTTGTTTATCTGTACTTTCTACTGCTGTGGAGAGAAAACAACCTGTAAATATGCTGTGTGGACAACCCAAATACTTAAAGAACGTTTGTCTAGGGGTGTAATTATTTATTTATTTCCCTAATTCACAAAGACAAATCATTCACACTCTACCTAGTTAGACCCAAACTAAATCAGACTCAAAATATCTTTAACCCGGCTATGCGATTGCCTCAAATGTAGCTCAAGATCCCAGAACCAGCCCACAAATATGTGTGCATCAAATGTATCTCAAAATTATCCCGGCGAGCCGGCCAAATATTGTCGTAAATTTATTTTGAGAGAATAGAGTCGTAGAAATAGTGGTCCGGTTTAGAGTGGAAAATGATGATGGAAAGCTCAGTGATAGAAAATGTAGAGATTTAATAGTTACTTCACAGCGTGCTGGAGGAGAGTAAAGACAGACTTATTTACGACAAATCGTGTCTCTCAATCTTCTCTTTCACTCTCCTGGTCAAACAATTATTTGCCAGTTTTCCAGACTCGCATCTGCGCGCACACCGATTCGGTGTTTTCAAACACACACACGACGTTGATACAAACTATATTAAACGAATAGGGGAAATGTTGGGCTTTGGGTATATCCAACACACAGAACTAAATGAGTTTAGGTGATTTTATTCACTTTAAACATCAATTACTAAAAATATCAGATATTACATAAATTATCATAAGTACACAAATGCAAATAACAAGTTTGGGAGGGGGTGAAGAAGATTGGTATCGACTAAGCCCTTCTCGCTCATTAGACAAAGACAAACCCAGTCCAGAGATAGATAATATCAGGAACACGGGTACGTTAACCTAACAGTAAAGTTAATTACTCTGACAGAGGTGTTACAAAATTAGGTATAGGTGATAGAAAAAAAACTTGTTCTTCCCAGCTGTTCTTCCCTTTACTAAGCAAATGGAAAGGGGGTGGTTTTAAACAGAGTTAACAAATTATCAACTATCCCACTTAAAGGAACAATGTAGGGTATACAGAAAAGATATATGATACCAGGTAAACAAGTTAACAAAATGGTCACACAAAAGAATTAATTTCCTGTCATTCATACACGCGCTAGCAAAGGCCTTCACTCATCTTGCTCTCACTTACCGATTGTGAAAAAATCTTGCACTCCATAGAATAACACAACAGCAGTTACACCTCAACTAAATGTATGAGTGTTTGTTCAAGTTCTAGCCCCAGATTATCGGGTAGGCGGTCAGCACATAAAAGGGTCCCGTAATCGCTGGAAAATGAATCTGTAGTTGTGTCTCTTTTCTTAATAACAGTTTCTATGGGAGGGCACGGTCTCTGATACCGGGGTGAGGATGGTGTGGTCTATTTGACTATGCCGCTGATAATAAAATTCTTACGCGTGCTGGTACACTTTATCCGTGAGGTATGGTTTAAGTCCAGTGAGAAAACTAAGTCACATCACTGTTCAGGAAATTATGAATTATCTCTCTGTGTCAGTAAACTAACAAAGCTCGGGCCAGTGTTCTTCTTCCCGTTACGACTTAAGTTGTTTGATGGTGCGTTAAAGTTGTCTTTGGGTGTGCTTTCTTTGCTATAAGTTAGATAGCGGAATTCCAAACATAGAATCGCCTCAAAGATTAAAAATTTACACAGTCTCAACAAGTTCTGCGTCAGGGGAACTCTACACACTGTTTATGCTTTGCTTTGCTTAGATTGATTTCTTTATTGCTTTCTTAATGCTGGGATCGCACAGGTTACGATCACTCTGTATGAAAGAAAAAAAGACATGTAATATACCGAAAACAAATAACCTTCTAAAGCGCGATGAATTTCCCGTTAAGCCTATTATATATATGCTCACGTATTTAATTATGTATTTAATAAACACTGCGCGAGTTCTAGTGGTTAAAAACACACATCTATAAAACTAGGACTTAACTGAATTTATTAATTATAAATTCCTTCGCGACTTTAAAAGTTAATTTAAGCATCTATTATCTTTTGAAATAATATAATAGATAGATCATTATATTTAAAACTGGAACTCTTGAGATGGTTTAATTAAATAGATTTAAATTAACACAAAATCCCTTGAAATAGAATGACTAGACCACTGATCACTTTACACAATATATATTTTACCGCTTTGCACAGAATTAGAAATCACTGCAAATATATATAAAATCCAGGGGAAAATCTATAACAAGATTTCAATAAAGCTAGTGCTTCTGTAAAAGTCTGGCCAGCGAGTGATAACGTGTCTAGTTCTACATGGTCTATTTAGCTAAAATGAAATGTAAGTTGAGTGGGACATGATAAACTTGACAACTTATTTGATCTCACGAACTTTTGGGGATCTGACCGCCAAATCAAGAGAAGAAGCCGCCCCCTGGTCTTCGTATCCGCTCGCTGCTGCCCGTTTCGCTTTCCCCCGTTCGCTCGGTTCCTCGATTGACACCGAGACGCGAAATTAGCGGCAAGCAACTGCGTCTCGTATCAGGGAAAACTACTGTCTTTGATAGCGCCGATAGTCTCCCCTAAGATCCTCAGTTCGTCTCTTTGATCTCGTCGCTGTATCCTACATGAGTCCTGGTGGAATGCGTTCTGGCAAACGAAAAGTTACAACAAATGTTCAGGGGTTCTAATGTTATGAAAAGCTAAAAGTCCCTTTAAATCATCCATCATATCAGGGAGAATTCACTTGTCAAACTAGACGTACGTCACAGGCAGGGAGGATAGATGTTGATGCAAAACAAGGAAGATATCAACAGATATGAGTTGGGAACTTCGTACGACTGAAGATTGTACAACCTCCCATCATATAGACTTGCTGTTAGATCATCGTAAAATAGGAGACAAGACATACATGGGATTCATGGAATGAATGAGTGAAACTATTCGTCGATGTACACCACATTGCAAATAAACGAATAAATAAATAAAATAGTAACGATTCACTTCCGTAGAGAGGCGATGGCGTCGTTCGGATGGTTCTGGGTTCGAGTCTCCGGTAAGCATTTCACTTTTGTTGCTTTTCTGTTGTCTAGTTTTCTACTTCTTTTCTTGTCACGAGTGCCTGAAACGTATCTTTGTGTGTATTATTTATTTACAATTAAAAGAACTTGCCCAACAACGCTATAAAATCTGGCAATATGTAATAGCTGCTTTGTCTGACCTGTTTATGTTTATGTAATAATCTATTGAATTGCCTTAATTTCTACACCTTCATGCATTTGTCCTCATTTCTTCGTTAACAAAATTTCCTTCACTACTTACCATTCTTACTGATTCCCTGGAAGTTGGCAGAGCTGGAATCAAATGGCCTAACCATTCCTAACTCCTTGAGAGCTGAGCTAAGCTCAAACTGAGACTCAATCTTAAACTTAGGAACGCTAAGACTGACTCTGGTAGGTTTGAGTCCTTCAAACAGCTGCTCCACGTTTCCAGGGACAACCAAAGAGCTTTCTGGAAGTATAAATGTGGAACAAAATTAGGGGGTAATTCAAATGGAACTTGACTCTTCGGCAGAAATATTTAAAACGGTTTTGAATTTTTCACACATCCAGTCACGTGTATTCAATTTCTCTGGTTATGGAACATGGAGCCGCCACTGAAGCTGGGCCCCCCTTATAGGAAATCTGCATCAAAGCATTCCTATGCTGTTGCTATGGTGGTTCATGTATCAGTGTGTTCTACATGATGCGGTAACCAGCTCCATGCACATGTTCATTTTAGTCTCCTATTACGACATGCTTGAGAGAGCATCGGTCGTATTCGTTTCTCCTAAACACCACGGAAATTAACACGTGTGCATGTTAGGTTTTAGTCGAACAAAATTTTCTCTTTTAAGGCATGACCGTTTTTTTAAACTGGGAAATACTGAGTAGTGTCAACGTTATTCGTGTGTGTATATAAGAAAATATTTGGAACTAATGCTTTATATTTCATAAATTATATAACACTCGCAATCTAAGGAAAGAGATTAGCGGTAGATAACATGTGTAATGTAAGGATGGAGATTAGATAACCTCTAAGGAAAGAAATTACAGGTAGATACCATTTGTAATGTAAGGATGGATAGCAGATAACCTCTGAGGAAAGAGATTACTGGTAGATAACATTCGTAATGTAAGGGTGGAGATCAGATAACCTCTATGGAAAGAAATTACAGGTAGATACCATTTGTAATGTAAGGATGGAGATCAGATAACCTCTAAGGAAAGAAATTACATGTAGATACCATTTGTACTGTAAGGATAGAGATTAGATAACCTCTAAGGAAAGAGATTACTGGTAGATAACATTCATAATGTAAGGATGGAGATTAGATAACTGATAATGTAACACTGATAACAATCCTGGTAAAGCTATCCCAGGACGATTGGTGATACTGCAGTTACAAAACGCCAAACAGGCTTAAATCTATAGGAATACTTCAACGACTGCATACACTGCAATTATCAAAACGCCACACAGGCTTAAATATATATATATACTCAAAAGACTATCCACTCTGCAGTCTACAAGTAATCTGGCCTACACAACTCCTGGCCTTATAATCTCTTCAATAACTCTGATATCTGTTCATGGATCCTTAAATATATATATACTCAAAAGACTGGCCTGCACAAATTCTGGCCTTATAATCTCTTTAAATAAAGTACATTCACCAGAAAACTCTCCCTCCATAAGGAACAATGGCCTTACTATCTCCTAGAGCCGTTCCTGCACAATAGAAATCTATCAGGGAGGTAAATATGATTCAAAACATCGGCCTGTAGACACCAAGGCCCCAGAACATGTCCTTAACATAAAGTACACCTTATCTTCTCTTATCTGCAGATAATCACACCTAAAATAGGCAAATAATGGTACACCTCGAAAAATGGCCAAACATCGTTCCCGTACACTACCCTTGGGAACACACACAAGACACAGGGCTGACTCCAGTCCACGCCCCAAACTTAGACTCCTCTCCGACTGCCACGGGAACACACATCTCCCGCCAAACAGTCACCGGACTCGGCTGTTCACGGACTCGCCGTGAGCTATTCACAGCCGGCCGAAACCAGTACAGAATAACTAAATGACCAGCGCTCACACGCTTTCTGTACACTCTGTTTTCTAACATATAAATGTTTAAACAACTCACAATTAAACAAGCCGACAAGTGCCACAACCCTGAATTCACACTGTATAATCAGCATAGTACGTATCACTCCCCTTTTGGACCTTAACATACTACCACCCGCTCCGGAGAAAAAAATGATTTATCATTTTTTTGAAAAAAACTACATCAACGAAAAATGAGGGGTCAGCTAAGCTCTAATATATGCTTACAACAATAGCTTTATGATAAGGTCAAAATAATACCTCGCCAAATAATAAAGCAAGTGTACAATAAACAAATTACCCATAATAATCTGCTCAATACACCGAAATAATCATTTAAAAACAAAGTTAAGTACTATTACTGTAGACCAAACATGACATAATAAATAGGTAGTAAAGTCAAGATCAAACAAAAGAAGCATGATCAGCACAGGAAATCAACAAAGAAATCGAAATAGGAAGAAAGATCCATAATACCTAATAGCAACAATTAAGCTGAATAATTCCTTGCATAAAAGAAATAGAACTGTCACCAATAGTTACATATACTAATCCATATTACAATACGTAAGAATACAAAGAATGGAAGTATAAGAAGTGTAAGAAGTAAACGTAAACAAATAGTATCAATTAACATCCAGATGAAACATGGAAACATAACTAAAGCATAGTCCGCTTCCAAAGAAATGGAATGAAACGAAGAATCATCCGAAAAGGCAGAAGGAAATACAAAATATGAATGCATAGAAAAAAACGTCAACAATACATCCCAACAACTATCCAACTAAATAACGCATAAAAAATAATTTAGCCAAATTACAAAAGAAATATCTTATTTTTTACATAACTTTAAAAAAAATGATTACATTTCCCTAAAAACTTACAATACAAAAAAGTTTCTTTAAAGCAAAAACATATCAATGTTTGATGAATCAACTATCATTGCTTCAAACTTCACAACGGAGCACCTATGGTCCAACATAATATGGTCTAAGTGGAATAGTCTTCCGACTAGCGTATGAAAATATCACAAATCCACTATCTCATTACAAAAATTAAAGATAAGTCACTACAAAGTGATATGATACAATTTCATTGCAATCATAATACATACAATGTTTATCCACAAAACAATTATGAAAACAATAACATAGAGTTACAACAGTGCATACAATAATTCATTATCCAAAAAATAAATTAAGTGTAAGAAACACTGTAGCAATCTTAAACCAACTCCTAAAGAAAAAAAATAAATAGGTCACAACTCCGGGGTCCTTGATAGTATTCTGTACACCGCACGGGGTAACGTCATACAATACCGGGTCAACAGGCTGACTTGGCTGCGCTTAACTAGACACCTGGTCGAAGGTTGACCTACATTCCTCTCACAGTAAAAAATAACTTCGGTGCGATGATTCTTAACGCAAAGCCGAATACTGTGGGAAAATACAAATGAAAATGTCTATTTCAATCTTTTTGTGAGATTTATTGAAGTAAAACAGAAAGTTAGTCTTACATTTTACCCAAACTTGTGGCAGTGAAAACGTCTGGTTTCTATATGATGCCATCATTTCCTCGACACATAGCCGATAACACAGAAGGATAGGAACATCTTGACCGAAATGAAGGTCATCACAACAGTAGGCTGAAATAAAATCCTACTTACACACAACGAGATATTCTCTCGAACTCAAAATGCATAACAAGCAGCAGTATTTGAAACACTACTCTTACTGTTACCTTGTCTATAACCAAGTTTGATCTTTTGTTGTGCAACATTATTATGATTAGTATTTCTACTTCTATAAAAATATCTAACCGATGGATTTTGTTGTGTTCTAGAACCATCATTATAAGGCTGATAACCTTTATTGTAGTTATTTCTTTCACCAAAACTGTTTCTATTCTCCTTTGTGACAATATGCTTACCAAATTGCTCATTACTAGTGATAACACAATTCTTACGGTTATCAACTTTTTTGGTACAAGTATTACTAATAGCTTTGTCCCTTATTATCAGTTTATCAGAATTTCCATAATTAGCATAATGGTTGGTCTTTTGAGCTCTGCCTTGAAATTTATCTCCCTTTATTTTGTAATCTACAGAACTGACTGTTATAGCAGAATTATCTTTGCTGGCCTGACGCCACGAGTCAGTATTTTTTCCAGAAGTAGTACGTGGGAAATTGTATTTGCCACGTAGGGATCTACGTCCATCATGTTCGATTTTCGTATCAGCAAAAAGTGTAAAGGGCTGGCTCCTTGCTTGTTTTACTTGGTGATAAACAACCTTCTGTCTACTATTGTCAACATTGACAGTAGACAACCCCTTGATGCCTAAAACAACATCTACCAAACCATTAACTCTTTTTCTCAGATCACTAATCTCAGCATTTCTAAGTGAGATGTCTTCGCTTTGTTGCTTAATTAAGTCATTAGATGTTAAAATCTTACTCTTCTCCTCCATGAGTAATTTCTCAATCTTAACCATTTTCTTTCTCTGCACCGTTAACTCTTCTAATCTCTCCTTATCATCATTTTCTTTAATTGTTCTCCTCTGTGGTTCCAATTTTATTAATCTCTTCTTTTGCATCTCTTCTATCTGTGGCTGAAGAAGGGCCACCTGAGCCTGAAGCCCAACTTTAGCAGCTTGTGCTCTCAACTCATTAATCTTCTCGGAAGATACGTTATTCTTTTCCTTCAGTTGGCTACTGAGAATATCATTATCATTCAACACATCATGAAGCATATCTATATAACTCTTCTCACGTACATTGGTCTCAATCTTCAATTTATCATACATCTCTCTCTTCTCTTCAATCTCTCGAGTTAGATTACTAACTACGCCCTGCTTATCATTTATTTGGACTTCCAAATCTTTTACCTTACTGCACGCAGAGTCTAAAGCTGTTTTTACACTAGTAAGCTCCAAGTTTGATTTCTGTAACTCACTTGTGAGCCTAGACACTGTTTCTTGTAATTTATTCTTTTCAGCACTATCCTGTAAAAACTTATCTCTCTCCTGTAGAGTCCTCTGTTTGTTTACTTTTGTTTGTTTCTCATTCTTCAATTCCCTTTTCTGCACGTCAGAAATATCGTTGTGGATTATCTTGTATATACTTTGCACAATATGTCCGTGTTCAACCTCAATATATTGTTGCAAAAACACACGAAGGTGCCGTAGCAAATTAACCAAATCCTTAGCCATTACCAAATTACAAACAAACTTAAAGTTATGTTCAGCAAATGACTCTAGGGATGTTGACACATTAATAAAAAAAATCATCCATCACCCATGCTCCAAGTCGTGGGCCTCTCAATCCCTTTTTATCTCTTCCTACCACCAATGCACACTCCAACATAGGCCTTATATCTGTAGGATCTAAATCACACCCAGGATCCATATCAAAATCCATAGTGACTTATTTACTCAGTTCACTATATGTATCAACCACTTATAATTATAATAAGTTTATGTCCTTGGAAATTTAGACAATTAATTTCCACCTCACACAATAAATATTTCCTCAAGAGATTAATGTATTAAATAATGTATCAATTCTCAATTATTATGCACTAAATCCTATACTAAACAGTTAATAGAATACATAATGCGTGATATGAGAAGACTTGATAGCATACATACATAAACACAGTTTCCACAATAACAAAAACCACTTATCTTGCAAATAGTAAATGATTCCATCCTTTCCCACTACAATCGATGGGCATCAACATCAAAGATGACACAACATAAGCAGACTCTCATGTTGAAAGGTGCAGGCACAGGTACTGGACTCGTCGACAACTCTCACTCCAGGTCATTGAAACAGTATGCTATGTGTTCGTACACAGCACAGGAAACTGGAAACAGCGCAAGTTACCCACTTGTTCCCTCTGTCGTCGCGAAGGTACACTGTCTGTCACTCTTGCTGAAAAGAGTTACCTGATATTTCGAACTTGCATATAAAACTGGAACATACTGTAATTCTCATAATGCAGATATCGCTGATGATGACGAATCAGGACAGGTCGACATAACCATGTCAAAGTTTACTTGAAAATTTCACTCCGAAACGTAGAATTGGACACGCTGCAGGAACGTCATAAGGAGACATGTAAACACAAGACGCATCACCGTGTCACCGCTTACAGGTCATGAGCGACACACAACTGTCTGTGTATAGTAGAGGCGTTGCCGATTACAGGTCACGATCGACACAAAAACTGTAGAAGATTCGCCTTTGTTTCTTAACAATGTAGAAGTAAGAAAAGGCGTTCTAAATCCAAGCCACGCCCACACAGGGCTATTCATTGCTCTTATAACGCGAATTCGTGGTCATTACGCCCGAAAGACTGGGCACCAAATGATAATGTAAAGCATTGTTATACAATCCTGATAAAGTATATGCGAGGGTAATTGGTACTGTTAATGTATATTTGGTAAAGTATATCCCTTTTGAAGTGATTAGACTGTTGTAGTACATGCGCCCACACAGAGCAGATGATAAATAGGTTAGGACTGTATTGTCCCTGTGTATAAAGTCTGTAGTGAGTGGTATGAAGGGTACAGTCACTCACCCTGTACTGTCAAACATAGATCAACGAATCAGACTGGTGTTCATTTCCAATTGACAGCACATAATTTATTCACACAGCAACATCAATCCGGTACGATACACTACACAGGTACAACAGGATACACAAAAATCAATAATAATCAATTGCGCAGGATGTCACAGCTGTTCAGTATGATGTAAACCCTGTTTACATCGCAGTTCTAATGTTACATCAGTAAATCCACCAGAACGACTGCTGATACTGCAATTATCAAAACGCCACACAGGCTTAAATATATATATATACTCAAAAGACTGTCCGCTCTGCAGTCTACAAGTAATCTGGCCTACACAACTCCTGGCCTTATAATCTCTTCAATAACTCTGATATCTGTTCATGGATCCTTAAATATATATATACTCAAAAGACTGGCCTGCACAAATCCTGACCTTATAATCTCTTTAAATAAAGTACATTCACCAGAAAACTCTCCCTCCATAAGGAACAATGGCCTTACCATGTCCTAGCGCCGTTCCTGCACAATAGAAATCTATCAGGGAAGTAAATATGATTCAAAACATCGGCCTGTAGACACCAAGGCCCCAGAACATGTCCTTAACATAAAGTACACCTTATCTTCTCTTATCTGCAGATAATCACACCTAAAATAGGCAAATAATGGTACACCTCGAAAAATGGCCAAACATCGTTCCCGTACACTACCCTTGGGAACACACACAAGACACAGGGCTGACTCCAGTCCACGCCCCAAACTTAGACTCCTCTCCGACTGCCACGGGAACACACATCTCCCGCCAAACAGTCACCGGACTCGGCTGTTCACGGACTCGCATATAGATAGCACTCGGATATGTTAAGAAGGAGATTAGGTAATACTCGTAACCTAATTCTTGTAACCTAAGGAAGAATTTAGATAACACTCGTATATCTAAGGAAGGGGATTAGGTAATTCTCGTAATCTAAGGAATAATTTAGATATCACTCGTTATCAAAGGAAGAATTTATATAACACTCGTAATCTAAGGAAGAAAATTATATAATACTGGTAACCTAAGGAGAAATTTAACATTCGTAACCTAAAGAAGAATTTAGATAACACTCGTAATGTAAGGAAGGAGGTTAGAGAACACTCACAGTTCACTCGTAACCTAAGGAAGGACATTAGATAACACTCGTAGCTTACGAAAGCAAATTAGAGAAAACTCAAGAGTCCAAGGAAGGAGATGTAAGGAACTAAGACAGCAATATAATCTAAAGAAAGGGATTAGAAGTCCCTTGGAAATTAAAGACAGAGGTTGTCCAAGGGAAAGCCCTAAGCAGAAAACGCAACTTTAAAAAAAAAATGAAAGCTGAGGCTAAGAAAGCGAATCAAATGATATAGAAACCAATGCTGAAGGGCAGGGGCTATGACCCAGACTTCATGCAAGGCAGAATTGGAGATAATGATTAAGCAGCGTCGTTATACATTTTCAAAACAGTCGTGTACCAAAAAACACTTGAACAGACCGAACGTATATTACCAAGGGAGGTGATGCCGTCGACCGTTTGCGGCAAGGCGATGTACAAAGAAAAACGTCTGCCGTTGAAGGGCAGTTCAGCGACGTCAACGCCATTGACATTTCTGGAAATGTTTACAACTCTCTCGTCGCGCATCATATCAGCCTGTTACAAAAAGTGTTGATCAGCGTCACGTGCGTGGTGGAATATGTCAATTATATAAAATAAAAATAAATTTTTTAGTTTACTTACCTAGTCTTTCCTCTTCTACCCCGGCATGTAGAGGTTTGTCAAAGAGAGCGCAATACTATCCTATCGGCCCCCATCGCCGGCCCCAATCCAGTTCCCCCAGAAGCCGTCTAATGTTGTCCTCCCAGCGAACTCTGGGTCGTCCTGGAGGTCTGGATCCCTGGCTCTTGGTTTCTTAAATTTGTCGTGGTCGCCGATCTTCTCCCATTCTGCAGACATGGCCAAACCGTCATAATTGGGACTGTTCTACATGGGTCTGCAGGGGTTGGGTTTTGAGGCCATAACGTATCGTCTGGTTGCGGATCATGTCTCTTCTTGTTACTTCAACAACTGTCCTCAGATACCTCATTTCTGAGGTTTTGAGCTGACTTTTGTAGGTTGTAGTTAGTGCCCATGACTTGTATCCATAAGTCAAGACTGTAATATGAATGGGGCGTTATACAGCCATCTTCGTCTTCTTACCAACTTCTCTTATGCTGAGGAATCCTCGATTTATGGCTTGAGAAAGTCTCCCAGCTGCTGCTCTTCGGGTAGCCAACTCTTCTTTAATGCGTACCTTCCTGTCTAAAAAATTATTAAGCGAACGAAAATTAATAACATAAAAGATTATAACGAGCTATAGATAAAATGGTCACCCAGTTTCTATACAGAACATTGGAAGAAAATAAAAAAAATTGTGAAATATTAACAGTGTTGAATAAAAATCACTGCTATTTTGAGCTGACTGTAAATTATAATCGTTCAAGCTTTATGTTAAACAGTTAGACTTGATTGGTCCTTCTTCTTCTGCGTTCAGTTTGTAGTCATGCTAAATCTGCAGGCCGGACACCAGGACGAAGTGTACAGTCTTTTCCATAACAGTTCGGCAGCCCCATAGCTTCTGCCTGAGCTCAATTGTTCCGATTTCGGGATACAAGTAAGCCATTAATGACAACTTTTGTTCTGTTGAACCTTAAGTAAATAATACAAAATAATAATGCTAATAAATTAATAATAACAATCGTCATCATCATTATCACAATCATCATCACCATCATCATTTTCCTCTTGGCTCCCAATGAAGTAATTATCGCCACCGCAGCTGGTCCCCTTGCAGGAATCCTGCATGTGACATATTATGATAATAGCTTTCATATATCTATTTCATTATCTACATTTTTCTTTCACCTGGCTTTCACCTACACACGTTGTGTTAACATAAAACCCTCCTACACTCCTCAGAGATCTGTCTCTTTTTCTTAATTTAGCACGCCTATTTTATTTTCTGTTCTCTATTTCCTTAAGAATGTTTA
Organism: Oreohelix idahoensis; assembly: GCA_024509875.1. Taxonomy (NCBI): domain Eukaryota; kingdom Metazoa; phylum Mollusca; class Gastropoda; order Stylommatophora; family Oreohelicidae; genus Oreohelix; species Oreohelix idahoensis. Next base: position 1,101,075 of record JAMPIV010001221.1, on the reverse strand, counting down.
ACAACAGACCTATTTAGCTAACGTTGAGCCGGTTACCTGTAATTAAACGCCAGCAATTTAAAATCGTCGTAATAAGATCAAACAGAGTGAGACGGAACGCGTAGGAAAGGGGCGACTATTTCATAGAGTAGTAAATTTTGGCTCAAGAGTAGATAAGCTAATGATAGTTGTAACGTGTTTTCGTTAGGCAGTGATCATGGAAATAATTTGAGTAGAAGGAGCAGATAATTTGGAACCAAGGGGAGACAATTTCTATTACCTTCCCCTGAATCCGTTCGTTTGATAGGTAATTAAACACGATGAGAATCGCAAGATCAAATGACAGGCTTCGCTCGATTGCAGAGTCTGCAAGCGGCAAAAGCGTGAAAATTTCCTCAGATTCGCAGATCGAACGAGGAAAAGCCCGAGATCTGAGTGAAGGTGTCATATCTAGCAAGTACAAGCGAATTTCTGGAGATTTAATATACATTCTCCAGCTTTTAAAATCCATTATTCAGTACTCCTCAGATTTTAAAGACATCTAGCTTCGATGTCTAGATCACTTGTATTAGTGGAGTTTCTCAGTTTTTCTTTGGAGATAGTCTTAGAAGTTTTGTGTGGAGGTAATTATATTTACTAGTAGTTTGAGTGATTAATAGTTAAGTCCGTATTATATTTCTCTAAGATTTTTGTGCAGAGGGATTTACTAGATAGGTCCGTCATTTATATTTCTCTAGGATTTACTGTGTTACATAGGCTAGCAGAATAAATAATAATTTCTAGCTAAACTATTCCAGCTATAAAATAAATTTAATTAATTGCTAGTAACCAGTCAGAGAATATTTTAATCAACTAGTAAATGCACTGTTCATCACGAGTATTGACGAAATATGTATTTATTTCTAATTCATTGTCGTGAAACATTCTAAATCCACATATATAAATTAAAAGGTAAATGTAAAGCCTAACACATAAATTCAATAAAAGGAAAGAGAAATGGTATAAAAGTACCGTGCTGTCACAATGGCGTACAAAAATCCCCTTGTTTTCTACTTCGTCTGCAAATTGTAACGTTTCACGTTGATAGTAAAGCCTACTGCATTACTACACGCTTTCTACAATAAAACGTGTACTGCATTTCTAAGAAAACCTTGAGATACGCAAGCTGATTAATGACCTAAATTAATACTAGCATTAATTACACTACGTTAACATAAACGAAAGGACAGATGGACTTAGGATAGAGAGAGGGAGGGCTGAAAGCAGGAACGCATGCAACACTAACACGCGTCTCGCGATATACAATTAATGCCACCCTCCCCGCGTGAAAGGCCAGAAGCACTAACTTTTTTTCAAATAGACAGTGATAAAAAACACTACCCATACGAGAGTTAGGTTTAAAAACCTGAAAAACGCTTATTAGGAAACATGACATTATACTGTTTTATGTCTGAAAGCCTGACAGTACCCAGACACCACATCGTATCGAAGTGAACGGGAGGTAGAAGAAAATGCATATTTTGAACGCAGCCCCTTAGCCCCATTAAACTTATATATTTGGGTTCCTTAGGACTTGCTGACAAAGAATATGTTAAGTGTTACGCAAATAGTCTAGGAATTAACAAATTATAGCCAAAAGAAAATAGTGAGGGTGTCAGACAACACCAAAAAATAATCGCACAGTGGCATGTTTTGAAACCACTATTTTACGGGAAATGGGCCACCATGTAAAATCCTATTTGATTGGATAGAAGTAAATGTAAGGCTAAACACGATTAGTCGGACTACAAATACTAATTCTTTGTTGTTAGGGGAAACGGTAGTAAGGGTACTTTTTTTGAAAAGCTGTGTAAACATGGCCCGATTGGTTAGACCCGCCAATATAGTCAATTAAGAGCGTCAGTTCAGTGCCACATTTTAAAATAAACTTACTAAGAAACAGTGCGTTGAGATCCAGATCATATTTTTCTAAATAAAAGTCTGGGACAGAGGCAGATCGGAATTTGTGCCATATTCATCGCCAGTCAACGTATCTGTGTATTATTTCCATGAATTGTGGTAAGCTTGATATATTCGATATCTTTTTAATGAAAATTGAATGTAAATTGATAATTTATGTCTGTATATGTGCGTGGTTCAGTAGCGAACATGAGGCAAGGCCTAGATAGTGCTCCAACATGAACAGAACGTGTCGGAGAAAAGAAAACTGCATGGAATTGCCAAATAGTACACTGACACCTATCTTATTGACTAGAAAGAAATAATGCTGGAATTGCAGAGGCGTAGTAACCATTAGGGAGGAGTATACTGGTGTAAATTGTTTCAGATGAAGCTAGCAGTTGGCCTACCGCTCTGAACTCAGTGTTTGTTCTGTATTGTGTTCAGTGTGGAAATAGATTATAAATTAGATCTGAAGTAGGAGGTACAACCTTCTTGTTTCAGGGACTGTGGTCCTAGTTATTGAAGCAGCACCTGGTCTGAGTTTTGCTGAATCCAGAGGCTGACAGCATACTCCTTGGTCCAGATAGCGACCAGTGAGGTGTCTCCAGAACACAGTGAAGCAATCGAGCAGAGGAGTCTTTTCCTGCCGCCATCACGAAAGATAAGCTTCTGTGGCCAGAGTAGCTCAACATTATGTGCCCCCTCAAAAATTGACATTTTATTAAACACAGAGGGACAATTATTTGGTTCAAATGACAGGAACTGTGAACTTTTCCCAATACTATTTCCACGATAATCAAACACTTGAAGTCATGATGAAAAACAACAACCAAGCTTGAACAAAACCAGTATTACCTCATATTACTACTTCACAAATTACACACATTGAATAATAATAATAAAATATGTCAATACAAAGTTCATATATATATAAACTGTGTACATACTACTTGTAATTACATTTGATTGTGATTCCTGGTTCACTGTGTAGTTGAATCAGGATACCCATTATTGAAAGAATTAATACATATATTTTTAAACTTAAACACTTGACTCATTTAAGATAGTCTTATAGAGTGTTATATGTGTGTGAGTGTCACAGTGTTGTGGAATAAATTAAATTGTTTATCTGTCTGTTGTTGTTGTGACTTACACTTCATCATTTTCATAACCCTAGACATTTAACGTAGTCATCACAATATTCCAGAATAATTCTGACTGAGGTATAAATGTGGTAGCAAGTAAGGTCATCTGTAATACACCACACTTAATAGATTCAGATACCTTCACAGCTGATCTCAGTCAGTACACTAAGTCCCCTATAAATATTTATAACATCCCACTTTACCACATATATTGGGGTCTCGCTCCCGGGATATTGAACTTTCTCCTATTATATATATTGGGAATAATAAAAATTTAAAAGGTATCCTTGGGTGGAATTAAAGAAGGTTGAGCTCTCAGTGCCTGTGGTTTTCCTTGGATAATTAATTACAGATTGTATTGTTTAGTTAGACATTATATACATTTACCTGTTAGAAAATGGCGGACCTGGCCAAATTTCGATCTGCTGCTGTGCAGACTGCTAAAGAGTTAGGAATGGACGGGCAAGTTATGATTGCCTATGTCACTACGGAATGTGACAAATATATTGAACGTGAAGAAAGAAGATTAGAAAAAGAGGCCGAAAGAAAATTAGAATCTGAACGATTGGCCGAAGATAAGAGAATAGAGGCTGAAAAAGAAATTAAGAGGTTGCAGATTGAGGCTGAGGCTAAGAGGTTGCAGATTGAGGCTGACAAAGAGGCTAGAGCATTGGAGGCGGATCGTGAGGCGGAAATAAAGAGGCTCCAATTAGAAGAACAAAAGGCAGAAAGAGAAGAAAAGAGATTAGCTGCAGAAAGGGAAGCCGAGGAAAGAAGACAGGCTGCAGAGAGGGAAGCAGAAAAGGAGGAGAAGAGATTACAAAGGGAACATGAGTTACGACTAAGGGAGTTTGAGTTTCAAGGCCATGCTCCTGAAAATGGTGCCAGTCCCTTTACCTCCGATGCTACTGTTAGTCAGGGAGCCTCAACCTCAGCTATGAATTTTCATTTAGATCATTTTGTTGAGAAAGAAGATGATATCGAGAGCTATCTAAATAGATATGAATTATTAGCTACCACGTATGGGTTAGAGAGAGAAAGGTGGAGCTTAAAGTTATCTCAAGGGCTTCGTGGGGCAGCTTATGAAGTTTTTGCCAAAATGAACAGAGGTGATCAAGAAAATTATGACATGCTAAAGCAGTTCATAACCCTCCACTCCCAAAGGAGCATAGGCCTTCAACAAACACATGCCAAGTCCTCCTGTCACGTGCCATCATCTCAAGTTCTTTCCATGTTCTCCTCATCATTTTCACCTCTGTTTCCAACTCTCTTCTCCATGTACTTCTTGGTCTTCCTCTGCCTCTCTTGCCCTGGGGGTTCCAGAACAAGGACTGCCTTGTAATGCTATCAACAGGTTTCCTCAGTATGTGTCCTATCCATCGCCATCGTCTTCTTCTCATTTCTTGTTCCACTGGTACTTGTCTAGTTCTTGTCATCAGTTCCACGTTGGTAACCTTGTCATACCATTTTAATCCCTCTATTCTACGCAAGCACCCATTTATGAAAGTCTGTAGCTTTTTGGTTGTTGTCTTTGTTGTTCTCCATGTCTCTGAGCCATACAATAGGACTGACTTCACATTTGAGTTGAAGATTCTTATTTTCGTGTTGGATCTGATTTCTCTTGTTCTCCATATGTTCCCCAATGCAATGAAAGCTCCTCTTGCCTTTTGTATTCTTATTTTGATATCGCTGTCTGTCCCTCCAACTTTGTCTATATTACTGCCAAGATATGTGTATGATTCTACATCTTGTATTGGTGTTTCTTCAAGTTCAACCCTGTTATCATTACCTGCATTTATTCGCATTATTTTTGTCTTTTCCCTGTGTATTTTCAGACCCAATTGCTGTGACCTCTCATCGAGTGTTTTCAATTTGTCCTGCATCTGATTACGGCTATGGGACAGAAGAGCCAAGTCATCAGCAAAATCCAGATCATCCAACTGCTTAGTCAGAGTCCACTGGATTCCATTTCTGTTGTGTGTTGCCGATGATCTCATAACCCAATCTATTGCCAGCAAGAAAAGAAATGGAGACAAGAGGCATCCCTGTCGCACTCCTGATCTTATTCCAAACGGTTCTGTAAGCTGTCCTTCGTGAAGAACTCTGCATGTCATGTCTTCATATGTTTTCTTTATTAAATTAATGATCTTCAGGGGAACTCCATAATGCCTCAACAATTTCCAAAGTGATTCTCTGTCTACACTGTCAAATGCCTTTTCGTAGTCCACAAATCCGATGTATAGTGGTGAATTCCATTCCAGACTTTGTTCAACTATTATTCTCAAAGTGGCTATCTGGTCTGTACATGATCTAATTTGTCGAAAACCTGCTTGTTCATCTCTCAGTTTCTTGTCTATGGACTCTTTTAATCTCTCAAGGATAATCCTGTTTAATACTTTTCCTGGCACTGATAGTAACATTATTCCTCTATAATGTGTGCACTCTTGTAAATTTCCCTTCTTAGGCAACTTAACCAGATATCCTTCCTTCCATTCTGCTGGTATCTCTTCCTTTTCCCAGACTTTACCAAGTAATTTATATAACATCTCTGTAGCCGTGTCGAAATCTGCTTTGATGGCCTCTGCTGGAATGCCATCAGGTCCAGACGCTTTTCCATCTCTTAGAAGCTTTATGGCTTTCTTTATTTCTTCCTTCGTTGGTCTTTCACCGTTAATTTGTAGCTCTTCTTCTGCTGGCTGGATGTCCGGCGGGTTTTGTGGAGCTGGTCTATTGAGAAGGTCCCCAAAATATTCTGTCCACCTCTTCATTTGCTCTTGTATATTGCTGAGCAGTTTCCCATTCTTGTCTTTTATGAGGCAACTTGTTTGCTTGTATTTCCCTGTTAGCTTCTTTGTGCTGCTATACAGTTCTCTCATATTTCCTTTGGCTGCAGCATCTTCTGCCTCTCTTGCCAACTCCTCAATATACTTCCTCTTGTCTCTTTTGATACTTCTTTTTACTTCTTTGTTTGCTTCTGTGTACACTTCTTGAGCCTTGGCTTTGGAACTTCTGGTTTTGCTTGTGTTTAACTCTACTTTCTTGTTTTTTCTGTCTTTTATCTTATTGATGGTTTCTGTTGTTATCCATGCTTTTTGTTGTCTTTCCCTTTTCCCCAGCATTTCTTCACATGTCTCCTTCCATACCGTTTTGACCTGCTGCCAATAGTCTTCTGTATTCTCTACATCTTCCAGCTGTTGGAGCACTTGGAATTTGTTGGATATTGTGATTGCAAATTTGTCTCTTGTTTCTTGATTTCTTAGCTGTCCTACATTATACTGTTGTCTATAATTTTGCATTGTTGCATATCTCTTGAGTTTCATTTTTACTTTGGCTATCAGAAGATGGTGATCTGATGCCACATCTGCTCCTCTATATACCTTTACATCCTGCAATGATGATCTAAACTTCTTGTTTATGCATATATGATCAATCTGATTTTCTGTTCTATGGTCTGGTGATATCCATGTTAAGATATGAAAAGAACGCAGAATTTTATAGGAAAAAATTTAGGAATGCTAAACTACTGTCAGGTGAAACCTATCACCAGTTCTCTGCACGGTTAGAGACATACTTGGAGAAATGGACTTCTCTGGGGAAAACCCAAGATCTTAAGGAAATGGTCCTTATAGAACAATTAAGAGAGTCCATGGCTCCAGACCTGAGAAAGTTTCTCATGGAACAAGGTGTAGAGAGGCTGGGTGAGTTACTAAATGTTGCAGAAAGGTATCAAGCAGCTCAGGCAGAGGTATCAGGTAATAAAAAGAAACAGGTAGATAATTTTAGGGCACCACAGAACTTTAATAAATTTGATCCTAGAGATCAAAACAAAGGTAAGCACCAGTTTGATAGGCCACGGTATGACAATAAAAATAAAACCCCACAATTCGATGAAAGGAAATATGATGAAATAAAATCTTTCAACCAAGGAAAGAGATGGTGTAAAAATTGTAAGAGGAACAATCATGACACTGACCGTTGTAGAAGGAGCCCTATAGTTATGGCCACCCTTCAGGTCAGGTCGACCTCAAGACAGGAGGAGGATATTCTGATAGATACCACTCCAGAAGAGATGAGGAAGGCACAGGCTGGGGATAAGACCCTCAAGCCTTGTTTTAGGAAATTGTCAACTTGTCATACAACTCCAGGCAAGGGAGATTTTTACATGAAAAACAAGTTGATTTACAGGAAGGCCGGAACTAGATCCAATGGTCACGGACAGTTGGTTCTTCCAAAGACATATAGGGCAGAATTAATAAGGAGCCTACATGTGAAACAAGATGGGGACCATGAGAAAATTGGTACCATCATCCAAAAGGTGGCTCACAATTATTATTGGCCCAAGGCAAGGTGGGACATTTTGAATTTTGTAGAATGGTGTAGCATAGCACATGAGGGAACACCCACAAGTGGGAACATTGATCAGGACCTGGACACGCCACGGGGCAAACTTAGGCCTGACAATAGAAAGAAGAATAAAGTGGACCAAGTGGAATGGGAAGCCCCTTTTCACGGACAAGCTTCAATTAACTGTTTTACAATGGCCACTATGCAGAGAGTGCAAAAAGATGTCTTACCCCAGGATAAGCCGAAAATCCCTCAATCGGACTTAAACAAACTGGAGGAAGAAGACGTAGAGAGGAAATCTCTCATCAAGAATTTTAAGTGGGGAGAAAGCCCCAAGAAAAGAATTGGTAGCGGTCGTTTTGTGCATGATAATTCTGGGAAGAAAAATCTTCACAACAGAGCTTCGAGTGGAAGAGACCATACCGGTGCATGGACAAATAGGTCCACAAAATTAAAGGTCCATATGAAGCGCTGTTAAGAACGTGGACTGATGAAAAGGCAGAGGAAAATATTACATCCTCATACCAATATGTGAATGAGCTGACCACTCGTTTAAAAACTGGCTGGAAACTTGCCAATGAAAATTTGAGACAAGCCAGGAAGAAACAGGCTGCCTATTTCAACAGGAAGGCTAAAGACAGAGATTTAGCTGTGGGAGAGAAGGTACTGCTTCTTCTACCCGGTAGTCAAAATAAGTTACAAATTGGATGGCAAGGTCCATATACAGTTCTAGAGAAGGTGTCTAGAACAAATTATAAGATAGATAAGAAGGGGAAAGAAAAAATCTATCATGTGAATCTCCAGAAGAAATATTTGGAAAGAGAACATCAGGAAGAGACACACTTGTTGACCTTGTCCATCGCCATGGAGATGAAAAAGGAACCACTTTCATCATTTGAATATCCATTACATCCCTGTGAGACAGCGGCACAGGTGAAAATCAGTACACATTTAACGAAAAATCAGAAAGAGAGAGTGCAACAGGTTCTAGATAATCATACAGAGGTATTAACGGACCGACCGGGGCATACAAACTTATTGGAATATGATATGAAACTGATAGACCCCACACATGTCTGTATGAAACCCTATTCGATTCCTTTTGCTAAGGAGAAAGCTTTGAAGGAAGAGATAGACTATTTGTTGAAGGAAGGAATTATTTCACACAGTGAATCTTCGTATAGTTCCAGTGTTGTGCTCATAAGGAAACCCTCTGGAGAACATAGACTCTGTATAGATTACAGGAGACTGAATGCTATTACAGAAGGACAGGTGGATCCATTGCCGGATACAAATCAGTTGTTTGCCAGGCTAAATAAAGCTAAATATTTCTCAAAAGTGGATCTGAGTAAAGGATACTATCAGATTCCAGTAAAGCCTGAGGTTAGACCATATCTAGCTTTTAGTACCTCAGAGGGACACTATGAGTTTAACAGATTGCCATTTGGATTGAAGAATGCGCCTAGTGTCTTCTCTAGAATGATGAGAAAATTATTGGACCCTCTGAATAATCCATGCATCACAAATTTCATGGATGATATCCTTATAGCAACAGAAACATTTGAGGAACACATTGACTCTCTGAATATGCTGTTTAATCGACTTAGAGAAGCGAATTTAACACCCGACCAACCAAATGTTGCGTTGGATGTAAAGAATTAGAATTCTTGGGACACACAGTCCATCAGGGAAACATGACCCCTGACCCCAAGAATTTAGAGAAACTAAAGAAAGCCCCGAGACCACAAACCAAGAAAGACGTGAGATCCTTTGTCTCATTATGTGGTTTCTACCAAAAGTATATCAAAAACTTTAATTCCATATGTGCACCGTTAACTGATTTGACCCGTAAAGGAAATCCAGATCGAATTACATGGACACCACAATGTGAATTAGCTTACCAGGAATTGAAGGAAAAGCTCACAAGCAAACCTATTTTGAAATTACCTGACTTAAGTCAAGAATTCATTGTAAGGACGGATGCCAGTAATATTGGGTTAGGTGCGACTCTGCTACAGAAATCAGATGCATTGGATGGGGAATTAAGCCCAGTGGCAAATGCTAGCAGAAAGTTGAATAAAGCTGAAACCAACTACTCAACTAGCGAAAAGGAATGTCTTGCAGTAATATGGGCGATAAAGAAATTCAATATTTATCTGTATGGGAAGGCATTTAAGTTGCAAACGGATCACAAACCCTTGTCGTTTCTAGCGCAGGCTAGACATGAAAATTCTAGGTTACTCCGATGGTCATTACTTATGCAGCCATTTGAGTTTAGCATAGAGTATATTTCTGGAAAAACAAATCTGGGAGCGGATTTTTTAAGCCGACATCCGTGTGATGAGAATCACCGTAAACCCCAGAAATATTAATAAATTTCTCTATGTGTATATAGAATTATAGACTGACATATAACGTCTGTTTTAAGAGGGGAGAATTTGTCGTGAAACATTCTAAATCCACATTTATAAATTAAAAGGTAAATGTAAAGCCTAACACATAAATTCAATAAAAGGAAAGAGAAATGGTAAAAGTACCGTGCTGTCACAATGGCGTACAAAAATCCCCCTTGTTTTCTACTTCGTCTGCAAATTGTAACGTTTCACGTTGATAGTAAAGCCTACTGCATTACTACACGCTTTCTACAATAAAACGTGTACTGCATTTCTAAGAAAACCTTGAGATACGCAAGCTGATTAATGACCTAAATTAATACTAGCATTAATTACACTACGTTAACATAAACGAAAGGACAGATGGACTTAGGATAGAGAGAGGGAGGGCTGAAAGCAGGAACGCATGCAACACTAACACGCGTCTCGCGATATACAATTAATGCCACCCTCCCGCGCGAAAGGCCAGAAGCACTAATTTTTTTTTCAAATAGACAGTGATAAAAAACACTACCCATACGAGAGTTAGGTTTAAAAACCTGAAAAACGCTTATTAGGAAACATGACATTATACTGTTTTATGTCTGAAAGCCTGACAGTACCCAGACACCACATCGTATCGAAGTGAACGGGAGGTAGAAGAAAATGCATATTTTGAACGCAGCCCCTTAGCCCCATTAAACTTATATATTTGGGTTCCTTAGGACTTGCTGACAAAGAATATGTTAAGTGTTACGCAAATAGTCTAGGAATTAACAAATTATAGCCAAAAGAAAATAGTGAGGGTGTCAGACAACACCAAAAAATAATCGCACAGTGGCATGTTTTGAAACCACTATTTTACGGGAAATGGGCCACCATGTAAAATCCTATTTGATTGGATAGAAGTAAATGTAAGGCTAAACACGATTAGTCGGACTACAAATACTAATTCTTTGTTGTTAGGGGAAACGGTAGTAAGGGTACTTTTTTTGAAAAGCTGTGTAAACATGGCCCGATTGGTTAGACCCGCCAATATAGTCAATTAAGAGCGTCAGTTCAGTGCCACATTTTAAAATAAACTTACTAAGAAACAGTGCGTTGAGATCCAGATCATATTTTTCTAAATAAAAGTCTGGGACAGAGGCAGATCGGAATTTGTGCCATATTCATCGCCAGTCAACGTATCTGTGTATTATTTCCATGAATTGTGGTAAGCTTGATATATTCGATATCTTTTTAATGAAAATTGAATGTAAATTGATAATTTATGTCTGTATATGTGCGTGGTTCAGTAGCGAACATGAGGCAAGGCCTAGATAGTGCTCCAACATGAACAGAACGTGTCGGAGAAAAGAAAACTGCACGGAATTGCCAAATAGAACACTGACACCTATCTTATTGACTAGAAGGAAATAATGCTGGAATTGCAGAGGCGTAGTAACCATTAGGGAGGAGTATACTGGTGTAAATTGTTTCAGATGAAGCTAGCAGTTGGCCCACCGCTCTGAACTCAGTGTTTGTTCTGTATTGTGTTCAGTGTGGAAATAGATTATAAATTAGATCTGAAGTAGGAGGTACAACCTTCTTGTTTCAGGGACTGTGGTCCTAGTTATTGAAGCAGCACCTGGTCTGAGTTTTGCTGAATCCAGAGGCTGACAGCATACTCCTTGGTCCAGATAGCGACCAGTGAGGTGTCTCCAGAACACAGTGAAGCAATCGAGCAGAGAAGTCTTTTCCTGCCGCCATCACGAAAGATAAGCTTCTGTGGCCAGAGTAGCTCAACATTATGCGCCCCCTCAAAAATTGACATTTTATTAAACACAGAGGGACAATTATTTGGTTCAAATGACAGGAACTGTGAACTTTTCCCAATACTATTTCCACGATAATCAAACACTTGAAGTCATGATGAAAAACAACAACCAAGCTTGAACAAAACCAGTATTACCTCATATTACTACTTCACAAATTACACACATTGAATAATAATAATAAAATATGTCAATACAAAGTTCATATATATAAACTGTGTACATACTACTTGTAATTACATTTGATTGTGATTCCTGGTTCACTGTGTAGTTGAATCAGGATACCCATTATTGAAAGAATTAATACATATATTTTTAAACTTAAACACTTGACTCATTTAAGATAGTCTTATAGAGTGTTATATGTGTGTGAGTGTCACAGTGTTGTGGAATAAATTAAATTGTTTATCTGTCTGTTGTTGTTGTGACTTACACTTCATCATTTTCATAACCCTAGACATTTAACGTAGTCATCACAATATTCCAGAATAATTCTGACTGAGGTATAAATGTGGTAGCAAGTAAGGTCATCTGTAATACACCACACTTAATAGATTCAGATACCTTCACAGCTGATCTCAGTCAGTACACTAAGTCCCCTATAAATATTTATAACATCCCACTTTACCACATTCATGATGATTAATTTTTTTTAAATGATTAGAATTTATTTCACGGAAGTTTAAACGATAAGACAAGCTCTAAGCTTGTAGTTTATAATTTTAGTTAAATAACCGAAGTGGATAAACATATTATGTTTTACACGGGGTAAGGATAGGATTGAGAATACTATATTATGGTTAAGTATTATCATTTTTTTCTTTTTTACACAGTATTGGGTCAAACCCTAAACCTTACCAGCGGCTTCCATATATATTGGAGAATAACCATACGAAAGAACATTTTTTGTACTTAATATTTGGGTCTTCAAGGTAAACATGTCTGGCATTGTGTTTGCACCCAGAAAGAGACAGAGTACCAACCCAAAGAACATTAAGAATAAATATTGTAACTGGGCCTATAGATCCAGATTTATATTTCTTTCCAAAATTGCATTTACATTCAGCCCGTAGTGACGAAATCTCAAACATTAACATTTCCCGACGTTTGACCATTTGTGGTGTGACAAGGAATTATTATACTGAGAGAAGTTACCAACCTGACATTCCTATGTACTGGAAAACCCAAGTTTCTGACACTGTGAGCACTGTTCAATTTCTTACCTGGTCTAATTAATGTGACATAAACAGTAGTCCTAAATAAAAATAACAAAGAGAACGTTCCCCGGAGAAGTGGATTTAATCTGTCTCTGAGGAGCTGGGTTTTTTGGGCCAAAAATAACACTGGATTTGCTGTGTGCGTGTATCCTAAAGATTGTTCCAGAAGATGCAACTCAAGTATTAGGTAAGAACGAATGTACGTGGCCACGGTTGTCTGAGAAGAGAGGAAGGATGAATGAATAATCCTCATATATATCTCTTGTAGAATCCATGTACTCACGTTGGTTATTTTAAATGTGTAAGTTTTGTTAACACTGTCCCTGTCAGAATAGATTAACGTATAAACTCTGTTCTTTACTGTAGAGGGAAATCCTAGACTATAGCGTAAAAATCTTTGACTCTTTGGGGGTTAATAACTTTCTTCTAACGGATCTTGTCTCAACAGAGGGAGGGAGGATTACACCTATGGGTCTATTTCTTGATTAATTTATTAACCTATGTTTATTTGTATTTTGATTGATATTCAAATTATCGCTGTTGTGAAGTTTCTTTATGGTAAATAAAATTTACATAAGCTTCATTTTACATGTGTTCGTCAGCTCGTCCCAAAAATATCCCTATTTCATTGATATAGTTTCTTCTCGTTTGTGCGTCTTGTTTTTCTAGGACGACCCCTTCTCTTTCGGTCAGAAAAAGTACCGTCCAATTGGTACCTGGGGATCGCATTGTGAACCGCCGTCTTGCTACAGCCAATTTGAACAGAAATATCACGTTCTGTGTACCCTTCTACACGTAATGTCACTATTTGAGCTCTTTGAATGGTTGAAAGTGTCGGTTTTTTGCCCATTTTCTTGCGAACATAAAATCCAGAGATAATACCCTTGAAGCAACCAAAAGACACTAAATACAGCAACAGTCTGTGTTTTCACATTTTATATTGTTAGGATGATGCAATAGACTGCAATGATTGCTTTTAGAGTGCCCTAAAATAGCGGATGATGCAACAATCTGTAGTAGAATGAAAATATCCATTTTTTACTAGGTGGTCTTAAACTTTTGGCCACGACTGTATATTAATATATATTTTGGTAATCTGTCTGACAAACAAAGTTCTGTTGTAGAGATAGGCTGAACTAGAGACTCTTCTCGAGTCCAGGGACAGATTCTACCTATTTTTTCCACCATCTCACACGTGAAAATCTGGTTTCTTATCTTATCTCTCCGAGTCACCACCTGTTCTAGTTCTATTCAGAAAAGACCAAACTATGTCTTAATTCCCCTATCGAAAATCTACGACACTGCACTAAATCATGAATGTCTTCCTGTAGTAGTAGTTTCTGTAGCAAGTAGTTTTACATGACGAGGCTGCCAGTACCATGTGAAACCTAATATTAGTCACCCCTAATGACATGCATGAGGGATCAGAAGTTCTGTTGTTTCTGTGTCTCAGCAGAGACTCAACTGGAAACTACAGGGGTAGTTAACGAAAGAAAGGTCAGTTGTAGGATCTCATAAGAATGAAAGAAAGAAACAAACAAACAAATAAACAAAAGAAAGAAAAAAAAAGGAAAGAAAAAAGAAAGAAAGACACTAAGCAACAGTAAAATAACACAAGGGATAAGCACTCAGGAGATTCGAATAGGGACCATCATAACATTACTATCACCTCGATGCGAGACCAAAATATGGTAGTGCATTCGACCAGCTACATGTGGCTAACAGCATAATCATTTACAACAAATGACTTCAGAAACAACCGCTGTGAGAGCATGTGGATGATTTTGGTGCAGGTTTCCTTCAAGGAGACCAGTAGCTGTGGTAGCCAAATGCTCCTGAAGGAGCGAAACGGGAAACGAAGGAAGTCGACCAACAAGGAACCTTTGCATATTTTAATCAAGATCTTGTCAGATTTAACACCTCATCACCGTCAACATTTTGTCCAACATCAACGTTTTGATGATAATAAGAAAATCAAGAAAACCTGAGATAGAGCTCCACCCAGCTGTAGGAAATCCTGCTTGTGTGTCATGGCCTGTTCGAACTTGTTTTCCCAGGTTCCGTTGAAGAAGATTGTGTTGACGAGGATCGTTGCGGTTCTTGCAGTGACGCTTCCTGAAATTTAAGGATCATTCATAAGAATACGGCTAAGGTGGAAGGGAAAGGGAGGGGGGGAATGATTGCAGTAAGGTTATATAAAATGGAGAGGTTATCAAACATATGGACATAAAGTATTACCAGAAATAAAGTATTACCAGAATAAGAAAAATGCTATGGACCACAGAAGGACAGCGAAAGAGAGGCAGAGCAAAAACAACCTGGCGGAGAACATTGGAGTCTGAGATACTGATGAGATACTCAGATGCGCTGAGGTTGCCAGCCTCAAATGACTGGGACATCCCCTAGCGATTTTCACATTTTAATATTCACATGGTAATATGAACCAGAATTGACACACGGCATTAAGAATGACCACTGACCGAGCAAAATGGGGACGGTTTGTTGCTGCCCTACAAGATGATGGCCACTGGCTGCTTTGTTAGTCAGGGGCTAAGGATGAAAGGAGAAGAAGAAGAAGAAACAAAATACCCACATTAGGATTTCTTCATTAGGGGCAGGACATCAATGTCCCGGATTGCCTCCCCTTGTGACAATGAACATGGTAGCAAAACAATGTGTGTAAAACAGGATCGTTCAAAAGTATACGGGGAGAGAGAGGAACTCAGCAAGGTTTTGTAAAACGATGAAGTTTTACCAGGAACAAAAAATAAATCCCAAATCAGGAACAAGAAATCTTCATCATGACGTATGAAAATGGCGCTAAAAAAAGTGTGTACAACACTATCATTCATATGGGGAGAGAGGAACGCAGCAAGGTTTTATAAAACGATATGGTTATCAAACATAAGGAAATAAAGCATTAACAGGATAAGGGGGAAAAAAAGGGGGGGGGGGGGCCCACGTTACGACCACGAAGTCTTCAATAGGGGCATGACACATAACAATGGCACAAAGCAAAATGTGTGAAATAGAATCATTCATTAAAATACGCGGAGATAGGAACGCAGTAAGGTATTATAAAACATTTAGGTTATCAAACATTAAGAAATCAAGCATTACCGGGAAAAGGAAAATAAAGCCCATATTAGGAACACGAAGACTTCATTAGGGACATGACACGTGAAAATGGCATTAAAAATGTGTGTACAATAGGATCGTACATAAGAATATGAGGAAAGAAGGACTGCGGGACGACCATTCATATAAGAACTCTGTGCCTATGATAAATGCTAAGCCCCGAAGAAAGCTACTAATATCTATCAGATAATATGATGAAGCTCTGGTAATGGCTAGTCCTGAAAAGGACGGATAGCCACCCGGCAGCATTTTGTTTCGTGTTATTTTCCTATAAAATGAAGGGAGAAAAAGCTAAGGCCGACTTATCACTTTTAAGGTCATTAATAGCAATACACGTGATGACACACAAATAACTCTTGACCAATTATGTTTTCTAAAGCCCCTAGGAGGTTGGGCCTTCTTTATGGCTCAGTTAAATTGAGCAAAAACGTTACTATTGTTGATTATTTTTACCTTTTTCCAGAACGTTTTTGATTAAGCCTTCAGTTTTGTTATCCACATAATCATTAATCGCCTTTTCAGGTCCTCCTACGGCGGCCAGGTCAAAGTTGGAAGTCGTGGCCAAATAGTCGGTAGTGACGTCGTCTTGGAATTGCTCTTCAATTGCCAAGTTGGGGTTTACAAAAATGGCATTTGCTGTATTAAGTCTGACGTTCTTAGCGCTATTCATCTGGAAGGTAAAATAATATCATTTTTTATCTACGGTACATCGGAGTTATACTTGGCCATACATGTTGCATATAATAGGACAACTGCTCGTATAACCATATCGAAAATTACGACTGATGTGAGTTTATTCATGGAGCTGGCAACCTGGGCATGCAAAACAAATAGCCCCAAAAACCACCACTACAGGAGTATGCTCGTTGACGCAGGCGTCATGCATGGGACCCGGCTGTAGTGGTTTCAAATTGATATAGAATCCACCACTTCAAGAGCACATTAATATTTTTGAGCAGGCTTTCTGAAAGGTGACTAGTTGTAGTGGTGGCTCCGTGTTCCATAAGGAGCGAAGGGTTCAATGATGTTGATGAAAATGAAGATAATTTCTTGCTGGATTTGCAATTTGCTTCTGTCAAAGATCTTCTCGCGCTATCTCAATTCTTTCTATTAATCTATTTTTGTTTTTGTTTGGAATCATCTTAAGATGATATACACGTGAGAGACATTCTGGCGATCCCATTTTTACAAACAGAAACCACAAATATGCGACCATTTCTGATGCACAGAAAAATATACAATAATGAATGGCATCAGGCCAAAAAAAAAAAAAAAAACAAAAAAAAAAAAAAAAAAAAAAAAAAAAAAAAACACACAAACAAACTTTGGTAATACAATAAGATTGTACCTGAACAATAAGGTCGTGATATGCCAGGTGTGAGGTGTTGCCCGTGAGTGACGTTAGACCTAGAGTCTGGGACATTTCTGTAGCGGTTTCTTCTCGAGCACCAAGCGAGGTCATGGCGAAGGCCGAGTGGATGCTGTAAAGATAATCATAATTTTTGTCATAACATTTCTAACATAGTGTAGAGACGCTTAAATCATGCTGTTTCACGTTATTTCTTTTTGACTTATAACGGAATGTTTGTTATGTTCGAGCTGTGGTCGGCAACTAACGTTGGGCCAATATCTTGTAAAAGCAAGGCGAACTGGGCAAAACTTCATAATCCAGGCTGTATCCGGCTCCGCTCTCCATTTGTTCGACTTTTCCACGTTGAAGACTCTTTTTTTGGCTTAATGTTATTGCAGAATGGGGTAGTCAGCCCAATGCCTAGCCTTTCCTAACAACCTCATAGCAAATATGTGGCATTGTACAGTGTTACAAGTCTTTGCTCCCTTTCCGGGCTCCGGTAACACCGGGTGATGTACCAGTTCGGAAGGTCCTGATTCGATTCCCGGTAAGCCTATCACTTCTGTTGTCTAGTCTTCTACTTCTTTATTTCTCACTGAGTGCCTGATCACACGTGACCTTTGTGTGTTGTTTGTTTATTTATTGTAAATAAATGAACTTGGAAAATGAAGACTCACGAGAAGCATCTTTGTAAAATCAGATAATGCAAAGATAAGAGCAGATTCCTTTACATGCTACAAAATTTTATAAAACCCGTCCAATCTGTCGAGAAGTTCCATGTTTGTAGAAAACTATCTTCCCGGAGAATAAAGAGAGCATTCACGGAATTGAGAATGAAGGACCCGGAATTGAGAATGAAAGACATATCGCGAAGCATAAAGAAGATGCCTTACCATAAAATATATACAGGAATACTACCCGAGGGATTGCTGGACCTTTGCATACATATAAGGGTCATCAGTCAAGGCAGTTGAAAATAGGTGTGGAGGAATCTTTCTGGAACTAAGCAACAGTACAAAGAAAAGAAAAACAGGGACATTTTAAAGTATTTCAGAGCAAAGGGAGACACTCACTGAAAACTGTTGCAGACGCCTTACTGACAAAACACGGCACCGAAAGACAATAGTGGTTTGTATAAACGCACCCAACATTAACAGCACTCAGGAGTCAAAGAAACATAGTTCAGTTGTCAAAGAGCGTACCCTGAAAAGATGTCAGCAATTCAAATGAGTTGTGATAAAGTAAATCCCACACCATTCGAGTATGAATAGAACGACATATTGGCAAAGAAATGTAAAGAAACTAAGTCAAGTTAATACAAGTCTAACATGCGAAAGGGTCAATAGACGCAGATACAAAAACAAGGTAGAAACTGCACATGCAGGTCACTAGAAATATAATATGCTTGATAAGCTCTGCAGGTGAGAACAAGTAACCATCTTTGGACATCGCAAAGGCCACGACAGACTAAGACACCGTATGTTCAGTAAGGTAGGCCACCATACACACTCACGCACGCACGCGCATACACACTCACACATTCATCACTTCTACTAATATTTTTTTCAAACCTGTAAGGCGAGTAAACAGCTTCCGGTTTGCTGGCGGCCAATTTCTGGTACAGGCGCTGAGAGAAGCCGTTCGATGCAGAAGAGAGTACCTGGACATCATTTCCCCTGACAAGGCCCGCAGTAACCAGAAGGCAAATACTGAGAAGTATTGGGTTTATTCTTTTTGTTTACAGTAGAACTCCATTTATCCGAACCCCATGGGACCGAGCATCGTTCGGATAATCAAATGTTCGGATAATTGGATTACATAATGTATCGAGTACATGTACACATATTTCTAAAAATAATTAACCATCACAAGGAAAATACTCTATAAAACATATTTACTTGTATTGTAATAATAATACCCACACTGTATTAGATCACTGTATCACCAAAATCTTTCATTACACTGCAGTGCATGTACTACTTGTATTAATTTTTTTTTTTTAAGAAAGAGAAATGTTATCAAAATATTGTAACATTACAAACGATTCAAAACCAGGCGCAACTTACGTATACATGTACTTGCACAGATGTAGCCCACTATTTAAAATAATGAGGAATCCTCTTTTGCACCAAACTGGATAGTCTCCTTTTGGCTGCTAAGTCCCGCATTGTCTTCAACAGCAGAAGCTGTGTAGGACAGTTGTCATCTTTTTGCTCGTACCAAGCCATCACTGTTTCTAGTGCTATAAAGGCCTCTTCAGGATTTGGTTGACGTTTTGGGTTTTCTTCATAATCTACAAGTACATCATGTACATCTGAGGAGTCTTCATCATCGGTCACTACATGTATTTGGTTTTCTTCTTGCACAAAAGACAAAATTTCTTCGTCATTCAAAAACTGAAAACCAGAATCATTATCAATTTCTAGCCACATGTGTGCATCATCTTTGTCACAGTCCGAAAATCCGGGCATTGCTTGAAATAGTTCCACAACTTCATTTCTTCCATCATCATTTGTGTCCACTGCAGTAGTTGCATTTCCTCCTTTTTTCCCAAGCAATCTATTCCAAGCCGTGTTGAGATTATCTTGTGACAGGGTGGTCCAAGCATCAGCTAACATATAGCAGCAGTCTTTGAGATTAAGCTTTTTGGAAAACGCCACCACACTTTCTTCATCTTCAGCCAACAAGAAACGACGCAGGACTTCCTTCTTGTACATCTTTTTAAGCTTTGCTATAACACTCTGATCCATTGGTTGAATTAGGGCTGTTACATTGGGAAGCAGAAAAATTACTTTAAAATTTGCATCAACTGCATTCAATGTATCCGTCTCTGGATGAGATGGTGCATTGTTCAGTAGAAGAATTACTTTTCCAGTTTTCTTTTCTTGTTCTCTCAACCTCTTCACATTTGGGAGGAACTGATTTGCATACCAATCAAGAAATATTTCACTATTTATCCAAGCACTCTTCTGTGCTTTGTAGCACAATGGGAGACATGTCACATTCTTTAAACGACGTGGTTTTTTGGCTTTGCCGATCATTAGCACCGGTAAACGATGACTTCCACTGGCATTCGCGGCTACCAAAATTGTTACTCTCTCTTTGCACTTTTAAAACCCAGGGGCAGCTGCTTCGCTCTGAGATGCAAGTGATTTTTGAGGCAATGATTTCCAGTATAAGCCAGTCTCATCGGCATTATACACATCATCGAGTGAATAACCTTCTTCTTCCAAAAAAGCCAAGAATGTTTCTTTAAAATTTTCAGCGGCAGTTGCATCGCTAGGTAAAAATTCCCCTTGAATCTCCAATTCTCGTATGCCATGACGAGATTTCAAGTTTCTTAACCATCCCTGGCTAGCCTTAAAGTCAGGAGGACCGTCAAGTTGATTGTTGAACTGAAGTGCCTTTTCACACAATAGAGAGCCAGAGATAGGTTACCCTTTTGCTTTTTCTTTGCACAAACCATATATACAAAGCCTCTTCCAATTTCAAATCTTTCGCATTCCTCATGGTTTTACGTTTCTTCGACCCATTTTAACTATTCAATTTCCATGCAAAACTCATAATTTTATCCTTGTTACTTTTGATGTCAGAGACGGTAGCTTTCCCAACATTGAAAATCCTCGCAAGTGAAGACACAGTTTCATCTTTTCCTAGTCTCTTGACAATTTCTGTTTTCGTTTCAATTGACAAAACATTGCGGTTCCTTTTATATGCTTTAGGCCTACTGGAAGATGCCATATCGCACAGAGAAATACTTGTACACCAAAATTATTCTGCTGTAGTAGCAGACACAATTATTTTAAGTTGAACTGTCTGTTTAGCCAGTGTTCTGCCTAGAACGCACACATACACTGGATTGGTAAACCAGATATTAACTGACTTTATGATCTAACTGACTTCCTGTACGTAAGCGACTGACCATTAGCCCATTCCATCCTCTACAAATTGTTCGCACACATTTGAAGCTTGTCGCATTAAAAGATTCAGAAATGTAGTCTAACGTGACTGGTGGCGCATGATTTTTTTTTTCTGGAAAAAGTGTTCGGATAATTGGATGTTCGGATAATTGGGGTTCGGATAAATGGAGTTCTACTGTATTTTGTTTTTATTTTCTGTTTTTTTTTCTCTCTTGAGCTGGAAATAGAACAAAAATATGTTATGTGATTTGAGTATATACACTCTGATACAGATAGACATGTTGGTAGGTAATTAGGTAAACAGATAGGTAAACAGATAGGTGAACAGAGAACTGTGGAGGTGGAGATGCTAGACACGAACCAGAGCTAGGGCACCGAGCAAAGTTGAGACAGTTTGTTGCTGCCCTACAAGACGCCACTAGGCATGATGGTCACTGATTGCTTTGTCAGTCAGCGACTAAGGGCCAAAGAAGAAGAAGATAGGTGGGCAAATATATTATAGACAAACAGACATATAGATAGACAGTATTATATACTGTAAACATACAGCTAGAGTGAGCTCACAAAAGTATGTATTTAATAATATGGAAGAAATACAAATTTTAAGAGGTTATTAGACAATCATGTAATTGCGATGGATAGGGCACACATTGAGGAAACTTGTTGACAGTATTACAAGGCAGTCCTTGTTCTCGAGACATACGGACAGACAGATAGTCAGATAAATAGATAGTTAGATAGATAGATAGATACTTAGATAGATAGATAGATAGATAGATAGATAGATAGATAGATAGATAGATAGACAGACAGACAGACAGACAGATAGATAGATATGTGACAGCGCCATCTTGTCGCCGCCATTGTCTCAGTGGTTCTCCGCCTTTTTACCACAACATCTTCAAGAAGAAGATATATTACTAGACCACAATAAAGCCTAGAAATAGTTGTGGGTTATATTTGTGTTTTCACTCTTTCTAGAACATCCATCTGTTGGGTTATTTAAGTGGCCCAATTACTGCGCGCGCACTACTCATGTGAGTGGTTAAGCCTAATATAAAGAATGCGATGGCCAGCATGGGCCATTTTTCGCACGAGCAGCCCACAGAGAACAAACGAACATAGGCACGCCCTGTGTGGGTAGAAGAATAACAAAGACATGACACGTGAGTTAATTTAGGTAGAAGGTGATAGTGTTAGAAAGAATATAGGGATGTAGGTCTCTACATACAAGGGGATTGACTTAAGTCTTGGGCCTGACCGTGAAGGACATGTAACAGAGAGCTGAAATTTTGTATAGTGTTTATTCCTTTTCAATATAGCCACCGTCTGAATTGACACAAGTCTGCCATCTCTGCTTGACCTTGAAAAGACCTTGGGAGTAGAACACCCTATTTTTCAAACTAAACCAGTCATCACATGCCAGTATAACCTCTTCATCGCTGTCAAAATGATTTCCTTTTAGCTGTTTTTTAAGATTTTGGAATAGAAAAAAGTCTGATGGAACCAAATCTGGAGAATATGGTGGGTGTGGAAGAATTTCAATATTCAAATCGTTGGCTGCTAGCTGCACAAGCCGTGCTTTGTGAGAGGGCGCGTTGTCTTGAAGCAAAGGAAGATTTTGAGTGCGCGTTATCCCTCGTTTCCTGGTCACAACCTTTCTTAGTTTGGTGAGAAGATCTGCATAGTACTGTCCATTAACTATGTTGCCATGAGGCAGATAATCTTTTAAAAGGACACCTTTGCCGTCCCAAAAAACAGTCAGCATCACTTTTCCTGCAGATTTCTGCGCTCTCGGCTTGACAGGTGTTGGGGAGCCCGGGGTTTTCCTTTGCATGCTGGCAATTTTGGATTCGGGGTCATAATGGTGTACCCAAGTCTCATCTACTGTCACCATGGTCTCAAAAAAAATTTTTGACTGACACTTTTTGAGCAACTGTTGACAGCAATTTACCCTCGTTTGCTTCTGTTCACATGTCAACAGTCGCGGAACCCAGCGTGCACACACTTTTCTCATGTTCAGTCTGGTGTGTAAAATTCTATAAACTGTTCTTTCATTTAGTTTTACTCTACCAGCTATCTCCAAAATTGTCATTTTTCGATCCTGGTCAATGATTTTCTTCACTCTTGTTGCATTTTCATCGTCACTCTTGTTGCATTTTCATCGTTGCACTCTGAGGCTGGTCTACCAGATCTTGGCAGATCAGCGACATTTGAGCGGCCGCACTTAAACTGTTGACACCAGTTTTTTACCGAAGTATATGAAGGACAAGAATCACGAAACACTGGTTCCATCTACCTGTGTATTTCTGTAGGTGTTTTTCCCTGAAACATCAGAAATTTTATCACAGCTCTGGCCTCCTTCTTTTCCATTGTTTTGTCAAATCTTTGGAGCAGCAGATCCGGTCAATAGGGTACATTGCGCCGTGCACCGTAGCGGGAAAACCCATTGAAGAAACAAACGCGTACTTCACACATTCAGTGCAAATGAACTTTAAATGTGCCAAGTTTCATCTTCCTCCTGTGACTCCTTCATGGTCAGGCCCAAGACTTATGTCAATCCCCTTGTATTTGGTATCATGTTTAACAAAATAGATAGATAAATGTGTTTCCTAAGGAGATTTCTTTAAGGACATTTAGTTCTGAAATGATAGATGAGTGAAAATATGTGTGGATAGATTTTACTAGTGTTAAGTCCAGATCACAGCTGTAAGAGTTTAGTAGCAATTATTTCATTCATCAGACCGGGCAAGAAAGGCAAATATAGTAGAAAACTATTAGATACATGGAACTGGACAGAGATGTTATCAGGGACTGGAATTTAGATAATATTAACTGTTGGCAAGATGGCAGCCACGTGTTCATGAAAAGCATCATGCACTGTTACATAAAAGTGGCGCCAGTGAGTCTGCATAACACGCTTAGTTATCACGCGTTGTAAGCCTATAATGTTACGCTATTTTATATTGGGTGAATTGACACGTGGGTGAAGGCGGGTTAGTGTAATTTTCTTCAGTAATGGAAGAGATAGTTTTCGTGTTAAATTTCCTTTAGGTGATGTATTTAGTTATAGTCATTAATATGCCTTGTAAATATGATACCCCTACTTGTGGTACGCGGAGCACATTTGAGACATAAACGTTTCTGTTTGCTCCTTGCGAGGCAGGGCGACACCAGTGCGGCTGAATCCAACAGAAGCCTGCACGAAGATTTTATATGCTATGGCAGTGGTTTGTTTCTGTAACAATGCGTTTTATATGATGAGTTCCCAATCTCATCAGTCGGCATATACGACATGCTTCAGAGTGCAGGGATGAATATTGAGATGGATCAGTTGCGAGGTGGTGGTTTATGCTCATTAATGAGAGTATTCGTTGTACATATAGTTGAATATTATTTTATGTCGATTTTATTATTTTTTAATTATGGTTATGTGTAGAATGGTTTGTGAGAGCACGTAGGCTCACTTGGAGATATATATTTCTCTTCTCGCTCCTTATGGAGCATGGGGCCACCAATGTGGCTGGCATCCACATGAAGCCCTCACAAAGCATTCAGATGCTCTTGCAGTAGTGGTTTCGGTAGCAATCTGTGTTACATGGTGAGATTGCCAGCCTCATGCACAACACCATACTAGTCTCATTGGACGACACGCATGAGTGTGTGTGTGTGTGTGTGTGTGTGTGTGTGTGTGAGATAGTTGAGTGTGTCAGGTGGCGTGGAAGGACTGTTTGGCAAGTTAGAGTATCGTTTCTCATTGTTTAACTATTATGATTTTAACTAGTCGTTGCTTTGTTTGCGTCTTCAGATTAGCAGTCGAGCACTGGCTGGGTGTTTTGTTTGTTTGCTTTGGTTTATTTGTTTAATGTTTGCTTCATGCGCTTGGTCACTGAATTGGGTTGTATGAATAAATACAGCCCCTGCCTTAAGAATCAGAGTTTTGTTGTTGATCGGGTCGGTTGCGAGTGTGCAAGAAGGTGATCACATATCACAACAGCATCATTATCATCTCGCCCACCCTATCACAGATAGATAGATAGATAGATAGATAGATAGATAGATAGATAGATAGATAGATAGATAGATAGATAGATGGATAGATAGATAGATAGATAGATAGATAGATAGATAGATAGATAGATAGATAGATAGATAGATAGATAGATAGATAGATAGATAGATAGATAGATAGATAGATAGATAGATAGATAGATAGATAGATAGATAGATAGATAGACAGACAGATGATTATTTTTTCCTTCCATTTTTCAGGAGATGATGAAGCTGAAAATTGAAACCCATGTGGTTGTTACGCTGGCATGTCTATAGACATATTGAGTAGTCAAAGTCAGATGACAACGCAGCTTGTCCTGTAGCGATAACACCGTTGTGTATAGTTGCTGATTCTTCAGGCGTTCTTATTGCCCTCGGTTCGTCTCGTTTTTTTTTCATCATATTCACTCGTTTTTTTCCATCTATTCTTCTCGGGAGCTTACCTCTGCCATATTCTTTCAGTTAAACATTCAATGGGTGGTTTGTAAGGCTCTAAAAGTGTTCTGATTCTTGCAACACTCGTTGCATATTCCATTCTTCTTTCTTCTCCTTTGATCCTTAGCCGCAGACTGTCAAAGCAGTCAGTGGCCATCACGCGTCTTGTGGGGCAGCAACAAATTGCTTCCACTTTGTTCTGACAATGGCCAATTACGTGTAGTGCCTCAGCTCTGGTTCATTCTTTGCAACTCGGCCTCCAGAGGTCTCCGCCAAGCTGTATTTGGTCGGCCTCTCTTTCGCTTATTCCATACTGGTACTAAAATAATGTAGTCCCCGTAGCAAGTAATGCCGTAGGGGTGTGAAGTGTTAGAGACGACACTACACATGGTCCAGCTTCGAGAGGTGGGGGTGACCAGTTCCCTTCCTCGCTGCCTTTGCCTTCCCTAATTCAAGAGCAGGGGCATGTACCAATTTACACCTGGGTAGACTGAAGCATGACGCTACGGTGTTTCGAACTCAGTACCTTTGCCATGAGAGGCCAGAGCTCTAACCATTACATCAATCAGACTACTACTAGTATTATTAAAAACGCATATAGCATGACTAAGCGTCTGATGCGTTAAACATTTAAGGCACTTTCCCTTCACAGCACTCTTACCGGGTTCTGGGATAGAAACCTGACTGCATCACGCTCCAGTCAATCCAGTTGTAAATGGTTACCCAACTTTTCTCTTGAGTAAGGGAAAGAAAAGGCAGCGAGGAGGGGAATTCGTCACCCCCACCTCATTACAAAGCTGTGCTAGTATGGTGAAGTCTCTAACACTTCACACCCCTACTGCAGTCTCCGCTAAGGAACTAACATTTATCATATACCTGAACATATAATTTTGTGTTACGTGACATCAAGACGTTAAATACAAAATTATGGATCCTTATAAATGCTAGACAATCAACAGAGGAATAACACTATGGTGGTGTTTACCGAAACAGGACTTCCATACCTGACAGCAGTGTTTCTCAAACTTATAATAATCTTGTACCCCTTATGAGAGCTTAGTCTTACCGGCGTACCACCCATCTCTGTGTTTCTGCAGTTTTGAAAAGGACGCTAAAGTATAATAAATAATTCTGCCGTGTATCACTTGAATCCGTTTTGAGTACTCACGGGGGTATCATATCAAACTTTGGGAAACACTGCCATATAGTATTAACTTTTGTTTCCTGTTCCATGAGCCGTGTGGTGCACCATAACATGGTACCTTAATTTACCGTGAGCTGCCTCTTATGTCCATTTGGTTGCAGTCGGATTTCCTCACGTCAGCACTTCTCACGATGTAAAATAAACTAATTCGTTGTATTTAAAACTTACAATACAACAACATATTCTTCAGCTAATTTACAAAAGTTTTAAATATATTATGTGATATTTTTTCATGAATACAAATGTTTACTGTTTGCCTTAACTTAACACATCTTATGTAAAAAAAATGACATTTATTTTGGGGCGGGGAGGGGTGGGGGTGATATGAAAAAAAAGGGGGGGGGTGTGATGACGCCCAATTTATATTATGATTGAGTAATTGGCCGCCAAATGACGCGTGCACCATGAGGTGAGTGATGGTGCCCGTGGTCTGGTTTTGTGAAGTGTGTAGATGATGTACAGTCAAACAATGATCATACAAAAACAGGGCAATCCATACAAAGACGTCAGTTAACTCACGACGTATAAAGTCAATGATGCTTGTAACAGCTAGTGACGTTTTTCTGTATCATTTATTGTGGACGCCACAGTGACAAAATGTATACGCGAATATGTAGGTACATCAGACAGTCATTATCACAGCAACAATGTCAGTATAGCAATGGACGGTAGACAGCATCATAATAAAGGTGATTCACAGGCATGTCAATACATTATAAGGCTGTAATGTAGTCGGGAAAATTCTCCATCCCTTTCTATCTTAGCCAGAAGATAACCAGATGTATGAGATCAGTTCACTCTCCTTAATCTGACTTCAGCAAGACAGGCACGTCTGCCGAAGTATAAATAATGTCCTCAAAAATATCCTCTAGATAACAAAGGTTTTCCAAACCTAGTTCATGTAACAAAGTAGCAAGTAATGGTCCTTGGGACATGCATCAACCGATGCAGTACAATACAGCGACATGTGAGCTGGGAAAACATCTCGTGACGACGCCTTTCGAAGACAGGCTATGAATCAAAAATCGCTCACGACCAAAAATCGATAGAGTTAATGAAAAGTTAATTTACCTTGCCTTCAGGAAATACACAGAAATATTACGCCTCCCGGCATGTGGAAATACACTAGAGGTATTATCTCGAATAAACGAAATATCCATTAAGAGGACTTCACATTCCTGACAGAACAAAAAAATAGCCGAGATCCCCTCTCAGCGAGGCATCTTTCTAGCTATTCAAAATCGCTCACTGGACTGGTGGGCGGAAATCGATCGACCAAGAAGCAAGACCAGTCATGCGCAGTCCAGCGCAAAATGACCACAGCTCAGAACTTAAGACGCAAGGACCTTTACTACGAACCAGCGTAAGAATGATTACCTTAAAAGGATAACCCAACAGGTTGCCAACCGTTTTCTGAGAAAACGGCCTAGCATAGCAAACTTAACTGCATTCAATACCAACGCGAGGAGACAACTGCTGACCGAGAAAAGTGACTATAAATTTCAAGCAGTTGTTGCCCTTGCGTTATAAAATATATATTGTAATAAAACGATGTTGCGAGAATTTCTCACGCAACATATCACCACCACCTCCTCCCGATTAAAAAAAAAATGTGGAACATATTTTTTTTTTTTAAATATCAAAGAGCATGCGATAAGCGGCTCAAAACGCACGAATTATGCGCTGATAATTAATTAAATTGCCTAACATGAGGCTAAATATAGAGTGTCTGGTGAGGATATACCTCAACAGAAAAATAAATATGTCTCAAAAAATATTCACATCGGGGAGGTGTCACCAACACACATCACGTTAGCATGTAAACACAATATACGTATGCAAGTTACCATAGATTAATAAATAGCATAATCTAATATTGTCTTTAAAAATGGATGTACAAATCTGATAGGAAAATTTAAATAGTACATTATTTGACATGTAATGACATAAGTACATAGTAAAGTTAAACTACATGACGATCCAGGACATATCCTCTGGCATTCCGAGGGTAAGTACACAATCTAGAACTCGTCATGCTTGATAATAGTAAGGTAAGTCCTCAGCTCATCAATGACATTCTGAGAAAGTACAAGCAATATAATGCTAATTAATAACTAATATGCTTCATAAGGTACAATACATTATTAATAATTGTGGCTGTTTAGTAAACTAACGGCCCTTATATTAACCACTCAGTCTTCCCCTATCATCTTAAAAAACGAACAGAAGAAGATGATAACAAAGCACGATAGTGTGTACATATAAAGTGAGTACAGATGTGCTAATCTATTGTAGTAATATAGGTGTGTTATGACTCTGTAATATATGGAAATATAGGACAGAAGTATTAGTTGGAGTCATGTGGGCATCTAGACAAAATGTCAGCCATCACATTATCCGCACCACGGATAGCTCGTACCGTGAAGTGAAAAGGTTGAAGAGCTATAGCATATCGAGTGGATCTCGAACTCTTCAAATTCTTAGTCTGAATAGCTGTAAGAGCTTTCTGATCAGTCTCTGGAATGAAATGTGCGCCCAGGAGGAATCTTTGTAGTTTTAGAATTGACCAAACCATCGCTAACAACTCACGGTCTAAAACCGAGTAGTTCCTCTCTGCCGCATTTAGTTTTCTAGAAATGTACATAACAGGATGCAGAGTATTTGCATATTCTTGCATCAGTGCTGCTCCAATCCCAGTGGATGAAGCATCACTCCGAAGAACAAAAGTCCTATCAAGAGTAGGTAATCTTAAGATGGGAGGAGAAGAAAATATATTCTTGATTTGGTCTAGTGAAGATTGGCATTCTTCAGACCAACGGACCAGATTAGGCGAACCTTTCTTCAACAATGTTGAGAGAGGTGCCATGATCGAAGATAAATTTGGAATAAATCTCCCATAAAATTGAATTAAACCTAAGAGACTCCTAACTTGTTTCTTCGTTTTAGGAACAGAGATGTTCAGTATTTTGGAAGTATTGTGGTCTTCTGTCTTCAAGAGACCATGACCAACACGATGACCCAGGAAAGAGATTTCACCAAAACCAACAAAAGCTTTAGAAGGTTTTGCTGTCAAATTATTCTCACGTAGAGTGGACAGTAAGTCATATAACCCTAAATAGTGATCTTCCCAGGTATCACTGAAGAGACAGATGTCATCTAAGTATGCGATGACATCCGAACGATGTGACAGAATTCGACGCATCATGCGAACGAAAGTGGCAGGGGCGTTCATGAGACCAAAAGGCATAACATTCCATTGAAATAGACCCCTAGGTGTAGAAAAAGCAGTAAGAGGTTTGGCATGCTCTGCTAAAGGCACTTGCCAATAACCTTTAGACAAGTCAAGTTTAGTGAAGAATCTAGAATTAGAAAGTCTAATCAGTAGATCTTCTAACAAAGGCATCGGTTCAGCATCGAACTTTGTGACCTGATTCAATTTGCGATAATCAACGCAAATTCGTATGTTCTTATCCTTCTTCCGGACAATAACCATGGAAGAAGAATATGGTGAAATCGATGGTTCAATTATATTTAATTGAATCATTTCATCCAATTCCTTTTCCACTTGCGACTGAAAGTGTATAGGGATAGGATAAGGCCTAACCCTAATTGGATTATTGTCGGTAAGAATTATGTCATGTTCTATGACATCTGTGTGTCCAGGAATGTCAGTGAGAACATCCTGAAATGTTTGTAACATCGACAAGTCTCGTCGATGTTCGTCACCAGAAAGATTAGGAGAAACAGAAACGTTTTTTCCAAGATTCCGTGGAATGTAATGGAACCACTGGAAGGGGAAGATTGACATCAGAGAAGGTAGATTCCTCATCCTGTATGACAGACAGGGATGAATAATGACCGTGAGGTGCAGGAGCATCATCCGTTGCCTGGAAAATAGGCAGCAAATAGTCCGGACGTTCGTGAAATTCCGAAAGCATGTTTATGTGGAAAGTTTTATGCTTTCCATCAATATCGACCACATAGTCAACATCGGAAATCCGAGAGACTATTGCATACGGACTTTTCCATGCAATAAGAAGTCTATTTTCCCTACTGGGGAGTAGGACGAATGCTTTGTCACCTGGACAAAGTTGTCGTAGACATCTATTCTTGTTAGCAAACTGCCTTGCCTTCTCTTTAGCAATTTCTGATGAAGCAGTTTCTAGCTTACATGCCTCAATGATCTTTTGTCTAAGAGCAATGACATACTCATATGAGGATTGAGTTTCATCGCTAATATCATCGGCAGTGATGAGATCGTGTAATAAAGACATAGGGCCGCGCGGACGCGCGCCAAAGACAAGTTCGAAGGGAGAAAATCCTGTGTGTTCATTAGGGACTTCTCTATAGGCAAAGAGAGCCGCGGGTAAAACCCTGTCCCAATCTTGAGGATGATCTTCAGTTATCTTACAAAGCAAAGTCTTGAGCGTTCTATTCAGACGCTCAACTAACCCATTAGACATAGGATGGTAGATACTACTGAGAGATCGTTCAATATGTAAGGTAGACATTACCTGTGACATAGTGTCAGATATGAGTTGAGTGCCATGGTCTGACAATATTTCTCTGGGGAACCCCAAGCGAGAAAATATCAACCAAAGAGCATCTGCGATATCTGTAGTAGATATGCTCTTAAGAGGGATAGCCTCTGGCCAACGTGTGCACATATCGACACATGTAAGGATGAACTGATGTCCTCTGGCCGACTTGACCTTAAAAGGGCCAATAATATCTATGGCCATTTTCTGAAACGGCCGAATAGGAATGTCAGCAGCCTGGATAGGCGCAGCATGTCGTGGTCCTCTAGATTTGACCTCCTGACATACCTTGCATGATCGGCAGTAAATACGAATGTCCTTGTTGACAAAAGGCCAAAAGAAAGCCGCAAGGACTCTCGACTTCGTACGGGCAAAACCCATATGTCCAGCACATTGCGAGTCATGAGCATGTTGCAATATTTGCACTCTCATGCTCTTGGGAACAAGAATTTGCGAATGCGCCGACGTAGTCGAATCTTGTACCATACGTACAAGTACGCCGTTTCTCATTGCAATCCAAGATTTTCTATTTGTATCCTGATTCGGATCACCTTTCTTCGCAAGAATGAAGAATTTTTTTTAAAGAAGGATCTTCTTCTTGCAATTTTATGAAAGAGTCACGAGTGATTACTAAGTGACTATCTTGGCTATCAACTTCATTATCACTATTCAGTGAAGTTTCGGGTGTTTGTAGAGCTTGTGCTCTTGTAACCACTGCATTTGTAGCTTGCATGTTATTATCTTCCCAAGCAGCAATCTGCTGTGGGGTACACTCCCTAACTCCGTGAATACGACCAATAATAAGGTCCGCAATAGGATTAGGTAAGAGACAAGCATGCACATCTCCAGTAAAGAAAGGAGTGGCAATGCGAATTACAGCAGTAGGATATTTTTCTAGAGTGCCGCCAAATGTGACACATTTAATAACCTTTCCTGTAGCACAAGATGGATCTACAAGCGATTGTCTAACACCAATAGTGGTGCATCCGGAATCGAAAAGTAGTGAGACCGGAGTATCATTAACAAGACCCTTATGTAGGATTAAAGAACCCCTCCCGTCATGCGCAACAGCAGCAGGAAGAGCGGGAAGTGGGTGACCACAACTCAAAGTAGTTATGGTACCCGGTTCGAATAAAGTACTGCATTGGGGGCATTTGTTTGCTCTCTCAAAGTCAAAAGCAGAACCAGTGACAGCGTCAAAGTTTTTATTATCAACAACATGATTACAGGCTCCCTCAGTTTCCTGTTGTACAGAATTAGCCTGCTGATATCTCTTTTTTTGTGTTGAGACCTACCGCGACTATTATTACCTCTGAAGTTATCAGAGTTATTATTATCTCTGAAGTTATTATTGTCTCTATTGTAATTGTTATCATGATTCGAATTCCAGTTTCCACGATTACTATCATGTCCACATTGATGCGAACATCTATTTGTTTGGTTTTGAGGTCTTCGGCAGGAATAACCTCTATTACCATATCCTCTTTTGAAATGCCTATAATTATTAGGGTGATAGTAACGAGTACTATCAGGTTGTCTCCAATTCTTCGAAGAAGAATCACCATGAAATTGATTTCCATGATTTTGACAGAAATTACCGCTGCCCTTTCTATCAAAATTTTGTTGGGATCTACGAGCAAAGTTTTGACCATACGGTGCTGCCGAAGCAACCGGTAAACCTTCTTTCACCTTAGAGTTACCCATGGTTATGTGTGGGTGCGCAGTTACATATTGGCAACAGAAATCTTCCATTTCTTTTATTGTTTTAGGTTTACGTTCATGAAGGAAAGCAAGGAAAGACTCATTGACAGACGACATGACTTTGTCTCTAAGTATTAAGTCCATAAGTCCTTCATAAGTTTTTTCCGTCTTAGATAGTTCAACCCATCGTGAGAAAGTAATGCGTATTCTTGCAACAAACTCGGAGAATTCAACTCCATTTTCAGGTAACATGTTTTTAAATTGTAGACGATAGCCGTCTTCGTTAAGCTGATATTTCTTTAACAAAGCGGCCCTGACAACCTCATAATTGTTCTTGTCAGGTTCATCCACCATATTTAATATACTTAGAGCTTTACCTGTCAGTATCCCTGATAACTGATAAACATATTTTGCTTTGTCTATGTTATGAGCTGTACATGCTTGTTCAAATCTGTCCAGATAGAACATTATGTCATCACTGGAAGGACTAAATGTTGGTAACTTAATCTTAAAAGTATCATTATTAGCCTTCCCAGAAGATGAACCCTTGTTTGTATCATTACCATTACTCATGTTCATCAATTTCAATTTTTCCAACTCCAAAGCTAAGACCTTTTCTTCATGTTCCATTTTTGCTTTCTCTTTCCTCTCATCAGACTCTCTCTGTAATCTTCTTTCCTCAGCCTGAGCCTCTATTTGAAGTCTTTCAGCTTCTTTCTCAAGTCTTTTATTCTCAGCCTCTTTTTCAAGTCTTTTATTCTCAGCTTCTTTTTCAAGTCTTTTATTTTCAGCTTCTTTTTCAAGTCTTTTATTTTCAGCTTCTTTTTCAAGTCTTTTATTTTCAGCCTCTTTTTGAAATCTTTCAGCTTCTAGCTGGAGTTTTCTTTCCTCAGCTTCTGATTCCCTTTTTTGTTTTTCCATTTCCATTTGGAATCTTCTTTCATCCACCTGCATCTGCAGTTTCTTTTGTTCAGCTTCCATTGCTTTATCATATCGAGCAGTTGCAAATTCTTCTAACTTATCACCAGTCTTCCCAAGCAATTTACCCTGCTCAATAAAGTACTCAAGTGTAGACATGTTGTCTAACATATGAGTCCACAAACTGAAATAATTAACTAATTTATTTCAAACCTAAGTGTAACAAGTCTTAATTAAGCACTTGTATATTCACATCACATTATATTATCCCAGTCTCTGTGGGAAACAAGTCTCCAATCAAAGAACTTGTATATGAAATATCAACACTCAATTCTTGATCATAAGTGCACTTCTCATTCAATAGTGCACGACACTATTCATCATTCATTTATCATCAGTGTAGTAGTAACAGTGCATTAGCATAGCCCATTAACTAATTACTATAACTGTAAACAATGACTATGTAAACACATGCAGAATGTAAACATTGAAAATGTAAACAATGTAAACAATGTAAACAATAACAATGTAAACAATAACAAAGATCAGCAACAATACAAAAACGTTCGCAGAAATCAACTAAAAATAAAGCAGAAATTAATGAAATATCACAAAAAATGTGACGATATCTGCGATAGAATTAAACAAAATACATGACACCACAGTGTATAAACAAAAATGTTGTATGAAACTAAACTATAGTCAAGAGTAGGCTAACAAATACAAACAAATCAAAACAAAACTAAAGAATGCGAAATAATAACGAAAACAATATTAATACATGTCATCACAGCTAACATAAATAGCAACAGAAGTCGCTTAGCAAATTCCAGTATCGGAAATTTGCTCACCCTACAGAAAACGCTCACAATAGACGACCTCTATAACGTGGCATGATCTAAGGGAGACACCACCCAACCGAGAACCCGCTGAAATATAAACATATAAATATACGAATAACATATAACAATAGAATGAGATGATACACAGAAGACTCAGCAGAAGTATAAGGGCACAGTTTACATACAAACAGGCCACTTAACTTATAGGCTTCCAATCGTAGAACAGCAGAAAAAACGGATGTCAATCAACGTCCTAAAGAGCGAAGCTCCAACGATGATGGCACATCTGAACTGCTTCCACTGCTAACACGATGGTACTTGAGCTTCTGAAATACTGTATGTTGAGTTGTTTTGGCACTTGACCCTCTTATCCAAAAGTAAGTTGATGGAAATCGGTACTTGGCCTTCTTCAGAAAACAACCCGTTTCAACCGGCACTTGACCTTCACAAAAAAACGACAGCACTGGAACCTTGATAACAGCAACTTGCTTGACTTGTGTTAACGACAACAGTAGTCCGTGTTATCCGGCAATATTCAACAACGCCGTGTACTGTCAAATTCCTGTTTCCGTCAAAAAATTGAAATTTTGACTTTTACCGGGCAACGCCGAGTACTTTGAAAATTTGAAGTGTTGACTTTCTTGAAGAATGTTGAAGTTGAAAATGAAGGATGCTGTAGTGTTGACTTGAAGTGGGTAAGGGACCCCGTGTTTGCTGGTACCAGATCAAACCAGCTTATGGCCACCAAATGATGACGCCCAATTTATATTATGATTGAGTAATTGGCCGCCAAATGAGGTGAGTGATGGTGCCCGTGGTCTGGTTTTGTGAAGTGTGTAGATGATGTACAGTCAAACAATGATCATAAAAAAACAGGGCAATCCATACAAAGACGTCAGTTAACTCACGACGTATAAAGTCAATGATGCTTGTAACAGCTAGTGACGTTTTTCTGTATCATTTATTGTGGACGCCACAGTGACAAAATGTATACGCGAATATGTAGGTACATCAGACAGTCATTATCACAGCAACAATGTCAGTATAGCAATGGACGGTAGACAGCATCATAATAAAGGTGATTCACAGGCATGTCAATACATTATAAGGCTGTAATGTAGTCGGGAAAATTCTCCATCCCTTTCTATCTTAGCCAGAAGATAACCAGATGTATGAGATCAGTTCACTCTCCTTAATCTGACTTCAGCAAGACAGGCACGTCTGCCGAAGTATAAATAATGTCCTCAAAAATATCCTCTAGATAACAAAGGTTTTCCAAACCTAGTTCATGTAACAAAGTAGCAAGTAATGGTCCTTGGGACATGCATCAACCGATGCAGTACAATACAGCGACATGTGAGCTGGGAAAACATCTCGTGACGACGCCTTTCGAAGACAGGCTATGAATCAAAAATCGCTCACGACCAAAAATCGATAGAGTTAATGAAAAGTTAATTTACCTTGCCTTCAGGAAATACACAGAAATATTACGCCTCCCGGCATGTGGAAATACACTAGAGGTATTATCTCGAATAAACGAAATATCCATTAAGAGGACTTCACATTCCTGACAGAACAAAAAAATAGCCGAGATCCCCTCTCAGCGAGGCATCTTTCTAGCTATTCGAAATCGCTCACTGGACTGGTGGGCGGAAATCGATCGACCAAGAAGCAAGACCAGTCATGCGCAGTCCAGCGCAAAATGACCACAGCTCAGAACTTAAGACGCAAGGACCTTTACTACGAACCAGCGTAAGAATGATTACCTTAAAAGGATAACCCAACAGGTTGCCAACCGTTTTCTGAGAAAACGGCCTAGCATAGCAAACTTAACTGCATTCAATACCAACGCGAGGAGACAACTGCTGACCGAGAAAAGTGACTATAAATTTCAAGCAGTTGTTGCCCTTGCGTTATAAAATATATATTGTAATAAAACGATGTTGCGAGAATTTCTCACGCAACAGGGTGTTAAAAACTGCCTGAAACAGAGAGTTCAGAACAAAAGTCGACACTTGCAACACGGGAATCTACTTCTGATGATCAAATTATCACGTGTTTTAATGTTTTCAGAGTTTTATATCATTGCTACATCACGAGCTATGTTTTTGTAGAATATAATACACCTAAAGTTGGCACTCACCGAAGCCACACTTTCGAAGTCAGAAAGAACCAGGACTCAGTTAGATATTTCAGTTTACGCCTTAAATAGAAACAATCACAGACAAGGGGGAAAAAACACACCTTTGAGATACGACCATTACAGTGAGATGACACGTCGTGGGAACATAACAATCTGGCAATTACCGTAGTCGAAAGGAAAGGTTCGATGGAACTAAGAGTATGATTACGTCTAAGTCTGCATGTGTAAGTGACACAGTGGTGTCACCTGTTACCCCCAACATACAGTAGTGTGACAGTGCATGTATTATTAATAGTTTTCCTTTTTTACTGCTTGTATACTCCAAGTTAGATCTTGACTGGCTTAAAGTCTGCCAGAGGTATTTCTTTCTCGGTTTTAATCTATTCGGACCCAGGTTGGTTCGTTCCTCTTTTGAGATGTTTTGAAAAGAGACAATAGTAGTGATGATGTATCAAACTTGTACATAACATTTAATTTATCCAACTGTTAAGTAATCAATCAACAGTCTTGACAATTATAATAAAGTTTATTTGAAGCAGAACTGTTCAAGATCAACAAGCAAATATGGCAACAATGTTTCATCTATTTGCATCATATGCATTCATTTCATCATGTACGATAAATCTTTCCTCCTTAATTTCAATCCAAGGTGGTTTGTGTAATTCCTCAACAGTTTCAAACTTCTCTAAGTCCTTAGTGTTTATTATATCATTGATGGGCACTTCGTATGTAGGAATCTCTATAGTGCTTATTTCTTCTTTTAGCAGCTTCATTAGTTTCGAATATCAGAGACTTATCACGCAAATCGAGCTGAAAAAGAAATACAGTTCCTTGGAACGTACTTACGTGGATGAGCCACACAAATATAATCTGTATGCACAGATTTTCACAATAAAGGAAATCTCCTCTTGCAAACTGCAAGAATATTGAAGAGTATGGAAATACACTAAGTTTCTTGTTGAATATCTCAACGTAGGAGCAAGACTTGTGTGACAGACCGGGAGAAACATATCCCCGCACGGTTAGAATATATATCTATATGCGTCTATATGCAATGCTCAATTCCGTACAACTCCTTTCAGAAAATTGTCATTGAGCCGGTTTCAGTAGTGCGCGATGCTGGCCACTTTTCATTGGTCAAAGTTTTATTTTGTTAATTTTTTTTACTGGTCATTCCATCAAGCGATCTTACAGGGAGTTAGGCTATTCCTATCTACGTCACTATTTCTATGGTAACCACGCGGATCTTTAGCGTGGCTTATGCCAAACTTGACATAGTTAATTTCACCTTACGTCATCCTACACTCAATGTATCTCGGGTTTTTTCTTTTTTCTTTTTTTTTAATTAAATAAAATTTCCAGGAAATGTTATACTTGCTTGTTTATTTTCCATAATAGTAAATGATAATTTCTATTATTTTATTATAATTAGTTTCTAGCACGAATAAATGCTATGGTGGTAGGTCATACGGCCAAAATAGTGTCATAGTCTACTTATTAGAATATATCTATGTAGATACATCTCTGCTTCCATATTAGCTAATAAGATAATAAAATAAATTCATTAATAAAATTGACAAAACTTCGGACCTTTCAGCATATAAAATCTGGTAGTGCTTATGCTACAAATTGATTCCATTATTTCCTTTTTAAAGATAAATGATTTCCCTTCATTGCTATATTTCCCTTGTTAGAAGGCGTGTTAAGTTTCGAATAAGAATTTGAAAGAAGTCATTTTCGAACGATCTTAACAAATCATAAATCCGGGAGATTTACTGTCATCCCGGATTGTCATTTTGTTCCTCAGGTGGAGCAGACATTCTTAGAGGATCTATTCTACTGCTTGCTTGTATTCCTCTTATGGACACATCCTTCATCATTATTTAACTTTGAGCTCCCTACGGAGCTTGGAGCTACAACTGTTGCTTGTCCCCTTGCAGAAAGCCTGCACTAAAACATTACTGTGCACCTGCAGCAGTGGTTTCTCTGGCAATTTGTTTTATATGATGAGTACGACATGCCTGAGGTTGCAGTAGGCCTATTCTATTCATCAGGGCCCCCCCCCCCCCCCCCCCGGGAAGTACATGGGGCTACTGCCAT
This sequence comes from Oreohelix idahoensis, assembly GCA_024509875.1. NCBI lineage: Eukaryota > Metazoa > Mollusca > Gastropoda > Stylommatophora > Oreohelicidae > Oreohelix > Oreohelix idahoensis. The sequence goes on along the minus strand of JAMPIV010001221.1, from coordinate 1,061,920 downwards.
ATGTCTGTCCAATTTGTAATGTCTTGAACAAACAAACAGACAGACGATATGTGAGTCTTCAGTGGCCCGTTCTCCGTCCTAAAATTGTCATAGATCTCTTCTTGGCAAGGAGTTTTATGTTTTTGTTATATCAGCTTTGTTTTCTGTGCCCTCTTCGTTAAAAGCTGTTTTTCGTTACTGATTTAATTTATTGTCGTGTCTTCGTTTTGAGCTTTCTCTTTCTTTGACAACTCTATCTGATATCTTATTGTCACGGATTGCCTCCCCAGCTTTTCGGTAGTTGTCCAACAAAGGCCAAAACTCAAGAGTATCTAAATGGGTCGTCAAAGGTGTTTACCTTCGCACAAGATTACTCTTGGCAGAGATTAGATAGGAGTGTAATGGCGCTTCTATCCGAAGGGAGTCTTCACAAGATAATTCAGAAGTCAAGAACCATGCGGCATAGCGTTGAGCAATGGTTAACTTATATCTGTCCGTCGCCTTTTGTGAAGGATTTAAGCAATGGTTTTTAGCCCGTTCAAGCCCCCAGCTGAGTTAATTCAGCCACTTTTCTCTTATAATGGTATAGCTCTGTTTAGAGGTAAACATATGTCTAGGTATTTATATACATATACTAGGAATAACCCGTCAAAATTGACAGGTTTTTAATTACAGTGTCTTGTTTCTGTTATATGTATTACAGACGGTACTATTACTACCGTGGTCATTTCATTGCAGGCGACCGACATTAGATATTTGTAGTGAAAATTATATGGATGTATTAAATATGAAGACATGGAGTAACCTTCCTAAATAACATGTGGAGCAGTGATAATGACCTAATGGACCAGAAATTGACTAAATAACTAAAATTTTTTAATGACAACATGTCTCGTAATTGTTCGTGTATCTTTTAAAATCTTGACTTTCCATAATCAAACTGTTCATGCACATCGTCATATGCGCACTTTACTTTTTTCGGGATAGTACATATAAGGGAAACTATACAATTATTGTCTAACTTTCAACCACAGTTCCACCCCTTAGCTGTGGTTGCAAGTTAATGTACTCTCTCGAAAATAAAATAAGTGCGCAAATGACGTTGTGCATGATGTGACCGACCGACCGACGTACTTACGGGGGGAATTATGGTATTGGATATTATATATTCTGGCTCATACGTTTGCTTTCATACATATAAAACTGAAGCGACTATGATTGTTTAGTTTTGAAACAGCATGTAACAATATTAATAATGAATTAGTCTTTAACAGTCAAAATAAATATGGAAAGATTGGTGAAATTTAGATAAACGTTTTCGTCACGGAGACGTAGGTGAGGATTTATCAAAGTCCGTTTCTTTCACCTATTTTACCAGAAACTTAACTTTAGCTAAGTCCTGCAGCTGTGGTTTATCAATTCTGTGATGACGAAAGCCTTCTCCACACTCTCTTCCACTGTAGGCTGTTAGGGTGGATGCATTTCTCTCACGCTAGCGGCGTTAGAACCATAAATCGTCTGATGGCTTGTATCCACGAACTTTAGAAAAATAGAAAACCGAATGCCTTCTGCTAAGTACATTTGTTTGGAGCACTCTAACAGGCTCACGTTCCTGTTGTCTACCCACCAATGTTAAACTCTCAGAAGAATTTAATTCTCGAGCACGCACAATGTAACTCCGAGAAGATGGTGAAAATTCACCAATATTACTCTGAGGATTAACGGGTAAAATGTGTCTGGACAGTGAGAATATGAGTTGTGCATGAACTAACATTAACGAGTTACATACATCTCAAAAATGAAATGCTACACTTGAGGCACACATGATGGAATCATCACTCATTACTGCTCCAGTCGGAGTCCTGGGGTCACAATAACCAGCTCTTGCAGTAGTGGTTCATGCATATACTGTTTTCATATGTTGAGGTTGCCAGCCTCATATATAACCACTTAGCAAGAAACCTATAAAAATTTCATTAGTAAATAAATTGTTTACACTTACTCCAAAATGTTTGGGAATACACGATCTACTTGCACAGATTTAGACTGGACACAGCTCTGTATTAGATGCTTCGAATCACTTAGGTCTTGTAGGGCAGGAAAAAGTTGATTCCACTTTGCTTGGTCGGTGGCCATCCTTCGTACAGTGCCCCCAACTTTGGTTCATTCTTTGCATCTCAGCCTCCACAGTCCTCCGTCAAGTTGTTTTCGGTCGCCCTCTCTTTCTTTTTCCTTCTGGGGTCCATAGCATAGCTGTTCTTATGATGGCACCAGAGTCTCTTCTGACGACATGGCCAACCCAATTCCAGCGTCTGCCAGCCATGATGGTGTGCATGTCCTCTTGCTTGCTCCGAGTACGCAGTTTTTGATTGGTGATCGTATTCGGCCAAAAGATTCGGAACATTTTTCTTATGCAGGTTGTGGGGAAAGAGGACAATCTCGACATTTCCTTCTCTGTTACTCTCCAGCATTCCGCACCATAAAGAAACACAGAAAGTACACAACTCTCATATAGTCTTAATTTTGTGTTCGTGCTGGACTGGGAGGACTTCCAGATGTTGTTTAGACTAAAAAAGGCTGTTCTTGCTTTGTTCATTCTGTTGTTGATGTCTTTGCTTGCTCTGCCATCTGGTGTTACTATGCATCCTAGGTATGTGAAGGTGTCTGTCTGTTCCAGTTGCTGATTCCTTACTGATATGGGCTCAGGGTTGCCCACATTGAGCGTCATGACCTCTGTCTTCTTTCGATTGATGTTCAGGCCCACCTGCTGGCTAAACTTATTAAGTCTATCCGTTTTTCCCTGGATGTGTTGATGTGAAAGTGCTAATAGTGCAATGTCATCTGCATATTCCAGATCTTCCAATGTAGAAAATGTAGTCCATCTTATTCCTCTTGGACTGCCTTCTGTTGTCCGACGCATCACCTAGTCTATGACTGTTAAAAATAGAGTGGTTGATAAGGGGCATCCCTGTCGTTCTCTTGTCTTCATCCCAAAGGTTAGGTTGCTCTGCCCAACGCTACACGTAAAGTTGGCATATAGGCTTTTTACGATTGACACTATGCAGCTTGGAATTCCATAAGCCCTCAGTATTTTCCATAGACTGTTCCTATGTATACTGTCAAAAGCCTTTTCCAAATCAACGAAATTAATGTACATCTGTCTCTGCCATTCTGAGCACTTCTCTATGATCTTTCTGAGGGTAAATGTATGATCTGCACATCTTCTGTTCTTTCTGAATCCTGCTTGTTCTTTCCTCAGTTTGTGGTCTACTGTTTTTGAGATTCTCTGTATAATTATCCTGCCTAATATTTTGCTGGGAACTGAGAGAAGAGTTATTCCTCTCCAATTATTGCAGTTTGCAAGGTCTCCCTTCTTGGGCAATTTGACAACTATTCCTTTGTTTCACTCCGTTGGTGTTGTCCCTGTTTTCCAGACTTGTGCAAATAGTGGTTATAGTAGTTCTGCTGCTAGCTCAGAGTCTGTCTTAAATAGCTCTGCATTTACGTTATTGTAGCCGGGAGCTTTTCCATTCTTTAACTCTTTGATTGCCATGATGATTTTTTTTCCCGTGGAATGTCTGTATTAACATCCAGATCGTTTTCAGCCTCAGGAATATTCAACTGTGTCTCTGGTGGTTCCTTGTTCAGAGTTTCTCTGAAATGCTCTGCCCATCTTGTTTCCTGTCCCTTTGCTGTCGTGATGAGATTTCCTTGCTTATCTGCTACTAATGTAATATTGTTTGCATCTCGTTTTCAGCTGATGGTTTTAGTTAGTTTGTATACTCTGCTTTGTTCATTTCTCAGTGCTGCCTCTTCTGCCTGTCTTGCAAGATCGTCTAGGAAATTCCTTTTGTTGGCTTGGGTTTTGCGTTTAACTTTCTTGTCTGGCTGACTGTATTGTTCGCTTTATAAGTTGCTTTAACCTGGGGGACTTCGCTTCTGTTTTCTTTCTTTTCATTTCCTTTCTCATATTTATAGTGTTTAATGTTTCTGGTGTTATTCAGTCTTGCTTCTCTTTTTCCTGGAATCCCAAGCACGACTTGCTGCTTTCATTTATATGGTTGAAATGATGTTGGATTTCTGGTCTATATCATCAGTCGATGTCTTTTCCTGACTTTTGGCAATTTGATATCGTTTCTTTATGTCAGCCGCAAAAGCTATTCTGGTAAGGGGGTCCTTCAATTTGCTGATGTCAAACCTTTTCTGTGTAGTTACAGTTGGTCCAGCAGTTCTGATTTTCACCTTCAGTTTTGCTATGACTAAATGGTGATCACTTCCCACATCTGCACCCCTTCTTACCTTCACATCTTGCAATGCATGTCTCTATCTACCATTAATCATCATGTGCTCTATCTGGTTTCTGACCCGGCCATTTAGTGATTCCCATGTTAATTTATGAATTTCTTTGTGTGAGAAAAGTGTTCCTCCAATGACCAGGTTGTTAATGCTACAGAAACTTACTAATTTATCCCCATTTTCGTTTGCTGTTCCGCTGCATCATTTCTCCATTACTCTTTCATTATGTGCATTGTGTGTTCCAACTTTCGCATTGAGGTCTCCCATTATATGATCGTATCTCGGTGTGTCTTCCTTTTCTTTTTGCAGTTGTTGATATAATTCATCTTTGACCTCTTCGTCGCTGTCATTTGTTGGTGCGTAGCATTGTATTATTGTAGTGTTGGTGAATCTCTCTCTCAATCTTATTCTTATCAGTTTGTTGTTGATGGGTTTCCATTCCAGTAATGACCTTTCTATTCCTATCTGTAGAATAATGGCTACACCTTCATTGGGCTGTCCATCCTCTCTTCCAGAGTAAAGTACTGTTTCTTCTGTTGCTGTTTTAACTTTTCCTGCCCCTGTCCATCTGCTCTCGCTTATCCCTAGAATGTGTAATCTATAGTTTCTCATTTCCGCTGTGACCTGTTTTAGTTTTCCCGTCTCGTTCATTGTCCTGACATTCCAAAATCCTATTCTTGTATCATGTTTTGCGGTCAGGACGTCCGTTCTCGTGTCAGTGGCTTCCTTTCGTCTTTCACCACTGACAGTCATACGAGCCTCAAACTCCGGATGTCCGTCCCGCAGCAAAGTTTGTTCATTTGTTGTCTTTTCCGTAACTTCGTTTCTTTTTACCAGGGTGTCTGCTTTAGTCTTACCCGTATCCGCGCAAACCTGTCCAGCTTGGTAGAACCTTCCAGGAGTAAAACTCTCGCTGGTATAGCAAAAAAAAAATACCCTCACGTGTTTCAAAATATAAAATTTAATATCCACGTGTGACCTCTTCATATCGTTGCGTCAGACTTCCGCTGGCATCTTGTGCTATCTTCAAAAACAAATTTTGTGCACTGATACTGCCCCTATGCTATGGTCTGCAAATCTTGAGTTTCCGGACAGATTTATCTGTAATCTCAATACTGAGTGTACATCGGAAGCGACTACCTCATTATCTCCCGTCTTGTGCAAACATATGGATAGTCGCTAGAAACTTGGAGTCCAGTGACGGACCATCACGTTCAAAGGGGTCAGCCGGCTTATGTGATAACGTATAATCGACTGGCCGGTCTAATTACCTGGCGGAACATGAACCCAGTCTGGGATGGTAAACAAGATAAAGACAGTCCCATAGCCGATACTTCCGTAGGGGAGTGGAGTGTTAGATTCGGCCATGCCGAAAGAATGAATGAAAGGGCAAAATAAATGCCAAATAAAAGGACGATAAAAGAGAGAAATAAAGAAATGAAGCAATACTGCCGGAGTGAATGAGTGTTATAAAAAAAGCACGACTGATTTCGTCACACTTATTTCCATATATTTTATTGTAAGCAGGAATTCACTGTACTTTTCTTCATCGTCATTTTCCTTTTCAATCTCTCTGGAGCAAGTAGCTACCATTGCAGGTAGCCCCTTTACAGAAAGCTTGCACACAGCATTCACAAGCTCTGGCAGCAGTGGAGAATTACTCTTTTCTCAGTTCCCAGTAAAATATAAGGCAGGATAATTATCCAGAGAATTTCAAAAGCAGTAGACCATAAACTGAGGAAAGAATAAAGAAAATTCTCCGAATTTGTTTAACGAATACCATCACTAACCAAGAACTGCTTACTCCTAGCAACCAAACGGAAATGCACACCATCATAGCTGACAGACACTAGGATTTGGGTTTGCCACATTTTCTGAAGAGACCCTGATGCCATCACTAAAACAACTATGCTAAGGACCCCTAAAGGAAAGCAAAAGAGAGGCCGACAAAAACCAACTTGGCGGAGAACTGTTAAGGCTAAGATGCAAAGATTGAACCAGAGCTGGGGCACTGTACGAAGGATGGTCGCCGACCGAGCAAAATGGAAACAGTTTGTTGCAGCCCTACAAGACGCCATCAGGCGTGATGGCCATTGACTGCTTTGACATTCGGCGGCTAAGGATCAAAGAATAAGAAGAAAATCGCCACGTATATCTATCTAAGGTAAGAGAAGTAGAGGCAGAGCGAAGAACACGTGGAGAAGAGAACTGGTGTCAGAGATAAGAAGTATTAGGAAGACATGGAAAGCTGTTGACATTGAACTGAAGGATCTGTCATGTGTTTGTTGAGGGGATATGCTCTGTGGGGAGCTAAAGGGTATTTATTGATTGATTGATAGCTACATGTTTCTTGCATTCATGTGCCCTTTTTCGTTTATCCTGGTGTAATACATAATATAATTCCAACTAAATAATGTCCACAAAAATATCCTCTAGATAATAAAGGTTTTCCAAACCTAATTCATTTAACAAAGTAGCAAGTAATGGTCCTTGGTACATGCATCAACCGATGCAGTACAATGCAGCGACATGTGAGCTGGGAAAAAACATCTCGTGGCGACGACTTTCGGAGACAGGCTATGAATCGAAATCGCTCACGACCCAAAATCGATAGAGTTAATGAAAAGTCAATTTACCTTGCTTTCATGAAATACACAGAAATATCACGCCTCCCGACATGTGGGAAAACACTAGAGGTATTATCTCGAATAAACGAAATATCCATTAAGAGGACTACACATCCCTGACAGAACAAAAAATAGCGGAGATCCCCTCTTCAACGAGGCATCTCTTTCGCCATTCCAAATCGCTCACTCCACTAGTCGTGGGCGGAAACCGATCGACCAAACAACAAGACAAGTCATGCGCAGGCCAGCGCAAAAATGACCACAGCTCAAACTTAACTGCATTCGATACCAACGCGAGAAGACAAATGCTTACCGAGAAAAGTGACTATAAATTCCAAGCAGTTGTTGCCCTTGCGTTATAAAACAGACATTGAAACAAAACGATGTTGCGAGAATTTATCACGCAACATATCACCACCTCCTCCCGATAAAAAAAAAATGTGGAACATATTTTTTTTTCAATATCAAAGAGCAAGCGATAAGCGGCTCAAAACGCACGAATTATGCGCTGATAATTAATTAAATTGCCAAACAATAGTCTAATTATAGAGTGTCTGGTGAGGATATACCTCAACAGAAAAATAAATATGTCTCAAAAAATATTCACATCGGGGAGGTGTCACCAACACACATCACGTTAGCATGTAAACACAATATACGTATGCAAGTTACTATAATCATCATTAAACAGCATACTCTAATATTGTCTTTAAAAATGGATGTACAAATCTGATAGGAAAATTTAAATAGTACATTCTTTGACATGTAATGAAATAAGTACATAGTAAAGTTAAACTACATGACGATCCAGGACATATGCTCTGGTATCCCTGAAGTACACAAAAAAAGCGGTAGATCCCCTCTTGACGAAATAAATGCATCTCTTTCGTATTAACTTAGAGTTTAAAAAATTAATAAAAAACCACTAGAACGGCGGAAAACATCGACCATAGATGATAAAAGACAATTCATGCGTAAAATTAAGCAGCAAAAACTGACCACATTATTAACTCAACTTAACTGCTTTCGATACTCAACGCCTTCCACCAAGACAAATGCTAGGAGAAAAGGTGACTATACAAAAAGCAGTTTGTCAGGTTATAAGTTGGACGTCATGAACCCCTCATTGACAAAGAATTACAAAACTATGTTGCGAGTTACGTTATCCACGCAACATACTTACCATCCTCCCGATTTGTAAAATGTTAAACACAATTTTTTTTCCAATGTATCAAAGAGCAAGCGATAAGCCGGCTCAAAACGCACGAATTAAGCCCTGATAAATAATTAAAAGCAAACAATAGGCTAATTATAAGTGAAACTAATTGGTGAGGATATTCAACAGAAAAATCAATATGTTCAAAAAATATTCACATCGGGGAGGTGTCACCAACACACATCACGTTAGCATGTAAACACAATATACGTATGCAAGTTACTATAATCATCATTAAACAGCATACTCTAATATTGTCTTTAAAAATGGATGTACAATCTGATAGGAAAATTTAAATAGTACATTCTTTGACATGTAATGACATAAGTACATAGTAAAGTTAAACTACATGACGATCCAGGATATATGCTCTGGTATTCCGAGGGTAAGTACACAATCTAGAACTCGTCATGCTTGAAACTAGTAAGGTAAGTCCTCAGCTCAACAATGACATTCTGAGAAAGTACAAGCAATATAATGCTAATTAATAACTAATATGCTTCATAAGGTACAATACATTATTAATAATTGTGGCTGTTTAGTAAACTACCGGCCCTTATATTAACTACTCAGTCCTCCTCTATCATCTTAAAAAACGAACAGAAGAAGATGACAACAAAGCACGATAGTGTGTACATATAAAGTGAGTACAGATGTGCTAATCTATTGTAGAAATATGGGATTGTTATGACTCTGTAATATATGGAAATATAGGACAGAAGTATTAGTTGGAGTCATGTGGGCATCTAGACAAAATGTCAGCCATCACATTATCCGCACCACGGATAGCTCGTACCGTGAAGTGAAAAGGTTGAAGAGCTATAGCATATCGAGTGGATCTCGAACTCTTCAAATTCTTAGTCTGAATAGCTGTAAGAGCTTTCTGATCAGTCTCTAGAATGAAATGTGCGCCCAGGAGGAATCTTTGTAGTTTTAGAATTGACCAAACCATCGCTAACAACTCACGGTCTAAAACCGAGTAGTTCCTCTCTGCCGCATTTAGTTTTCTAGATATGTACATAACAGGATGCAGAGTATTTGCATATTCTTGCATCAGTGCTGCTCCAATCCCAGTGGATGAAGCATCACTCCGAAGAACAAAAGTCCTATCAAGAGTAGGTAATCTTAAGATGGGAGGAGAAGAAAATATATTCTTGATTTGGTCTAGTGAAGATTGGCATTCTTCAGACCAACGGACCAGATTAGGCGAACCTTTCTTCAACAATGTTGAGAGAGGTGCCATGATCGAAGATAAATTTGGAATAAATCTCCCATAAAAATTGAATTAAACCTAAGAGACTCCTAACTTGTTTCTTCGTTTTAGGAACAGAGATGTTCAGTATTTTGGAAGTATTGTGGTCTTCTGTCTTCAAGAGACCATGACCAACACGATGACCCAGGAAAGAGATTTCACCAAAACCAACAAAAGCTTTAGAAGGTTTTGCTGTCAAATTATTCTCACGTAGAGTGGACAGTAATCCCCCATATAACCCTAAATAGTGATCTTCCCAGGTATCACTGAAGAGACAGATGTCATCTAAGTATGCGATGACATCCGAACGATGTGACAGAATTCGACGCATCATGCGAACGAAAGTGGCAGGGGCGTTCATGAGACCAAAAGGCATAACATTCCATTGAAATAGACCCCTAGGTGTAGAAAAAGCAGTAAGAGGTTTGGCATGCTCTGCTAAAGGCACTTGCCAATAACCTTTAGACAAGTCAAGTTTAGTGAAGAATCTAGAATTAGAAAGTCTAATCAGTAGATCTTCTAACAAAAGGCATCGGTTCAGCGTCGAACTTTGTGACCTGATTCAATTTGCGATAATCAACGCAAATTCGTATGTTCTTATCCTTCTTCCGGACAATAACCATGGAAGAAGAATATGGTGAAGTCGATGGTTCAATTATATTTAATTGAATCATTTCATCCAATTCCTTTTCCACTTGCGACTGAAAGTGTATAGGAATAGGATACGGCCTAACCCTAATTGGATTATTGTCGGTAAGAATTATGTCATGTTCTATGACATCTGTGTGTCCAGGAATGTCAGTGAGAACATCCTGAAATGTTTGTAACATCGACGAGACTTGTCGATGTTCGTCACCAGAAAGATTAGGAGAAACAGAAACGTTTTTCCAAGATTCCGTGGAATGTAATGGAACCACTGGAAGGGGAAGGTTGACATCAGAGAAGGTAGCTTCCTCATCCTGAATGACAGACAGGGGATGAATAATGACCGTGAGGTGCAGGAGCATCATCCGTTGCCTGGAAAATAGGCAGCAAATAGTCCGGACGTTCGTGAAATTCCGAAAGCATGTTTATGTGGAAAGTTTTATGCTTTCCATCAATATCGACCACATAGTCAACATCGGAAATCCGAGAGACGATTGCATACGGACCTTTCCATGCAATAAGAAGGCTATTTTCCCTACTGGGGAGTAGGACGAATGCTTTGTCACCTGGACAAAGTTGTCGTAGACATCTATTCTTGTTAGCAAACTGTCTTGCCTTCTCTTTAGCAATTTCTGATGAAGCAGTTGCTAGCTTACATGCCTCAATGATCTTTTGTCTAAGAGCAATGACATACTCATATGAGGATTGAGTTTCATCGCTAATATCATCGGCAGTGATGAGATCGTGTAATAAAGACATAGGGCCGCGTGGACGCGCGCCAAAGACAAGTTCGAAGGGAGAAAATCCTGTGTGTTCATTAGGGACTTCTCTATAGGCAAAGAGAGCCGCGGGTAAAACCCTGTCCCAATCTTGAGGATGATCTTCAGTTATCTTACCAAGCAAAGTCTTGAGCGTTCTATCAGACGCTCAACTAACCCATTAGACATAGGATGGTAGATACTACTGAGAGATCGTTCAATATGTAAGGTAGACATTACCTGTGACATAGTGTCAGATATGAGTTGAGTGCCATGGTCTGACAATATTTCTCTGGGGAACCCCAAGCGAGAAAATATCATCCAAAGAGCATCTGCGATATCTGTAGTAGATATGCTCTTAAGAGGAATAGCCTCTGGCCAACGTGTGCACATATCGACACATGTAAGGATAAACTGATGTCCTCTGGCCGACTTGACCTTAAAAGGGCCAATAATATCTATGGCCATTTTCTGAAACGGCCGAATAGGAATGTCAGCAGCCTGGATAGGCGCAGCATGTCGTGGTCCTCTAGATTTGACCTCCTGACATACCTTGCATGATCGGCAGTAAATACGAATGTCCTTATTGACAAAAGGCCAAAAGAAAGCCGCAAGGACTCTCGACTTCGTACGGGAAAAACCCATATGTCCAGCACATTGCGAGTCATGAGCATGTTGTAATATTTGGACTCTCATGCTCTTGGGAACAAGAATTTGCGAATGTGCCGACGTAGTCGAATCTTGTACCATACGTACAAGTACGCCGTTTCTCATTGCAATCCAAGATTTTCTATTTGTATCCTGATTCGGATCACCTTTCTTCGCAAGAACGAAGAATTTTTTTAAAGAAGGATCTTCTTCTTGCAATTTTATGAAAGAGTCACGAGTAATTACTAAGTGACTATCTTGGCTATCAACTTCATTATCACTATTCAGTGAAGTTTCGGGTGTTTGTAGAGCTTGTGCTCTTGTAACTACTGCATTTGTAGCTTGCATGTTATTATCTTCCCAAGCAGCAATCTGCTGTGGGGTACACTCCCTAACTCCGTGAATACGACCAATAATAAGGTCCGCAATAGGATTAGGTAAGAGACAAGCATGCACATCTCCAGTAAAGAAAGGAGTGGCAATGCGAATTACAGCAGTAGGATATTTTTCTAGAGTGCCGCCAAATGTGACACATTTAATAACCCTTCCTGTAGCACAAGATGGATCTACAAGCGATTGTCTAACACCAATAGTGGTGCATCCGGAATCGAAAAGTAGTGAGACCGGAGTATCATTAACAAGACCCTTATGTAGAATTAAAGAACCCCTCCCGTCATGCGCAACAGCAGCAGGAAGAGCGGGAAGTGGGTGACCACAACTCAAAGTAGTTATGGTACCCGGTTCGAATAGAGTACTGCATTGGGGGCATTTGTTTGCTCTCTCAAAGTCAAAAGCAGAACCAGTGACAGCGTCAAAGTTTTTATTATCAACACCATGATTACAGGCTCCCTCAGTTTCCTGTTGTACAGCATTAGCCTGCTGATATCTCTTTTTTTTGTGTTGAGATCTACCCCGACTATTATTACCTCTGAAGTTATCAAAGTTATTATTATCTCTGCAGTTATTATTGTCTCTATTGTAATTGTTATCCTGGTTCGAATTCCAGTTTCCACGATTACTATCATGTTCACATTGATGCGAACATCTATTTGTTTGGTTCTGAGGTCTTCGGCAGGAATAACCTCTATTACCATATCCTCTTTTGAAATGCTTATAATTATTAGGGTGATAGTAACGTGTACTATCAGGTTGTCTCCAATTCTTCGAAGAAGAATCACCATGAAATTGATTTCCATGATTTTGACAGAAATTACCGCTACCCTTTCTATCAAAATTTTGTTGGGATCTACGAGCAAAGTTTTGACCATACGGAGCTGCCGAAGCAACTGGTAAACCTTCTTTCACCTTAGAGTTACCCATGGTTATGTGTGGGTGCGCAGTTACGTATTGGCAACAGAAATCTTCCATTTCTTTTATTGTTTTAGGTTTACGTTCATGAAGGAAAGCAAGGAAAGACTCATTGACAGACGACATGACTTTGTCTCTAAGTATTAAGTCCATAAGTCCTTCATAAGTTTTTTTCCGTCTTAGATAGTTCAACCCATCGTGAGAAAGTAATGCGTATTCTTGCAATAAACTCGGAGAATTCAACTCCATTTTCAGGTAACATGTTTTTAAATTGTAGACGATAGCCGTCTTCGTTAAGCTGATATTTCTTTAACAAAGCGGCCCTGACAACCTCATAATTGTTCTTGTCAGGTTCATCCACCATATTTAATATACTTAGAGCTTTACCTGTCAGTATCCCTGATAACTGATAAACATATTTTGCTTTGTCTATGTTATGAGCTGTACATGCTTGTTCAAATCTGTCCAGATAGAACATTATGTCATCACTGGAAGGACTAAATGTTGGTAACTTAATCTTAAAAGTATCATTATTAGCCTTACCAGAAGATGAACCCTTGTTTGAATCATTACCATTACTCATGCTTGTCAATTTCAATTTTTCCAACTCTAAAGCTAAGACCTTTTCTTCATGTTCCATTTTTGCTTTCTCTTTCCTCTCATCAGACTCTCTCTGTAATCTTCTTTCCTCAGCCTGAGCCTCTTTTTGAAGTCTTTCATTTTCAGCTTCTTTTTCAAGTCTTTTATTTTCAGCCTCTTTTTTCAAGTCTTTTATTCTCAGCCTCTTTTTCAAGTCTTTTATTCTCAGCCTCTTTTTCAAGTCTTTTATTCTCAGCCTCTTTTTCAAGTCTTTTATTCTCAGCTTCTAGCTGTAGCTGGAGTTTTCTTTCCTCAGCTTCTGATTCCCTTTTTTGTTTTTCCATTTCCATTTGGAATCTCTTTTCATCCACTTGCATCTGCAGTTTCTTTTGTTCAGCTTCCATATGCAGTTTCTTTTGTTCAGCTTCCATTGCTTTATCATATCGAGCAGTTGCAAATTCTTCTAACTTATCACCAGTCTTGCCAAGCAATTTACCCTGCTCAATAAAGTGCTCAAATGTAGACATGTTGTCTAACATATGAGTCCAAAACCTGAAATAATTAACTAATTTATTTCAAACCTAAGTGTAACAAGTCTTAATTAAACACTTGTATATTCACATCACCTTATATTATCCCAGTCTCTGTGGGAAACAAGTCTCCAATCAAAGAACTTGTATATGAAATATCAGCACTCAATTCTTGATCATAAGTGCACTTCTCATTCAATAGTGCACGACACTATTCATCATTCATTTATCATCAGTGTAGTAGTAACAGTGCATTAGCATAGCCCATTAACTAATTACTATAACTGTAAACAATGACTATGTAAACACATGCAGAATGTAAACATTGAAAATGTAAACAATACAAACAATGTAAACAATAACAATGTAAACAATAACAAAGATCAGCAACAATACAAAAACTTTCGCAGAAATCAACTAAAAATAAAGCAGAAATTAATGAAATATCACAAAAAATGTGACGATATCTGCGCTATAATTAAACAAAATACATGACACCACAGTGTATAAACAAAAATGTTGTATAAAACTAAATTATAGACAAGAGTAGGCTAACAAATACAAACAAATCAAAACAAAACTAAAGAATGCGAAATAATAACGAAAACAATATTAAAACATGTCATCACAGCTAACATAAATAGCAACAGAAGTCGCTTAGCAAATTCCAGTATCGGAAATTTGCAAACCCTACAGAAAACGCTCACAATAGACGACCTCTATGACGTGGCATAATCTAACGGAGACACCACCCAACCGAGAACCCGCTGAAATATAAACATATAAATATACAAATAACATATAGACATATAACATATAGAATGAGATGATACACAGAAGACTCAGCAGAAGTATAAGGGCACAGTTTACATACAAACAGGCCACTTAACTTATAGGCTTCCAATCGTCGAACAGCAGAAAAACGGATGTCAATCAACGTCCTAAAGAGCGAAGCTCCAACGATGATGGCACATCTGAACTGCTTCCACTGCTAACACGATGGTACAAGAGCTTCTGAAATACTGTGTGTTGAGTTGTTTCGGCACTTGACCTTCTAATCCAAAAGTAAGTTGATGGAAATCGGTACTTGGCCTTCTTCAGAAAACAACCCGTTTCAACCGGCACTTGACCTTCACAAAAACGACAGCACTGAACCTTGACAGCAGCAACTTGCTTGACTTGCGTAAAAGATAACAGCAGTCCGAGTTATCCGGCAACATGTAACAACGCCGGGTACTGTCAAATTCTTGTTTCCGTCAAAAAATTGAAATTTTGACTTTTACCGGGCAACGCCGAGTACTTTGAAAATTTTGAAGATGTTGACTGTATTGAAGAATGTTAATTTCTTGAAGGATGCTGATGAATTCTTGTTGAAAATGAAGTGGGTAAGGGACCCCGTGTTTGCTAGTACCAGAATCAAACCAGCTTATGGCCACCAAATGATGCGTGATGCCATATGATGATGGATGGTATCCGCATGTCTGGTTTTGTGTAGTGTGCAGATGTGTTCAGTCAAAACAATGTTCATACAAAAATAACAGGGCAATCCACATAGGACGTCAGTAAACTCACGACGTATAAAGTCAATGAGTCTTGAAACAGCCGTTGACGTTTTTCTTCATTATTAATTGTGGACGCCACAGTGACAAAATGGTTACGCAAATGTGTAGGCACATCAAACAGTCATTATCACAGCAACATTCAATACAGCAATAGACGGTA
The DNA here is from genome assembly GCA_024509875.1 of Oreohelix idahoensis. Classification (NCBI taxonomy): domain Eukaryota; kingdom Metazoa; phylum Mollusca; class Gastropoda; order Stylommatophora; family Oreohelicidae; genus Oreohelix; species Oreohelix idahoensis. The sequence goes on along the minus strand of JAMPIV010001221.1, from coordinate 1,046,360 downwards.
GACAGCATTACAATGATGAGTCAGAAGCATGTTATATTTCATAGTGCTGTAAATGTAGTCAGGTGGAAAACTCCATCCTTTTCTATAACAGCCAGGAGATAACCAGATGTATGAGATCAGTTCACTCTCCTTAGTTTGACTTCAGCAAGACAGACACGTCTGCCGAAGTATAAATAATGTCCACAAAAATATCCTCTAGATAATAAAGGTTTTCCAAACCTAATTCATTTAACAAAGTAGCAAGTAATGGTCCTTGGTACATGCATCAACCGATGCAGTACAATGCAGCGACATGTGAGCTGGGAAAAAACATCTCGTGGCGACGACTTTCGGAGACAGGCTATGAATCGAAATCGCTCACGACCCAAAATCGATAGAGTTAATGAAAGAGTCAATTTACCTTGCTTTCATGAAATACACAGAAATATCACGCCTCCCGACATGTAGGAAAACACTAGAGGTATTATCTCGAATAAACGAAATATCCATTAAGAGGACTACACATCCCTGACAGAACAAAAAATAGCGGAGATCCCCTCTTCAACGAGGCATCTCTTTCGCCATTCCAAATCGCTCACACCACTAGTCGTGGGCGGAAACCGATCGACCAAACAACAAGACAAGTCATGCGCAGTCCAGCGCAAAAATGACCACAGCTCAAACTTAACTGCATTCGATACCAACGCGAGAAGACAAATGCTTACCGAGAAAAGTGACTATAAATTCCAAGCAGTTGTTGCCCTTGCGTTATAAAACAGACATTGAAACAAAACGATGTTGCGAGAATTTATCACGCAACACACCTTCTGTTTTTCAAATGTGAAAAATCAATATTGATGCTGACATATAAAGTATTTTATTTTGTGATGTATACTCCGAAATGCATGAAGTAAAAAAATCAGGTGTGAAAAACTGTGCCTGTAGTGAAAAACCTTTATTGGTTGGGATTGTGAAATACACACTCGTAAGTGCATCTACTAACAGTATGTATTTTATCTAAGTGTCCTTCGCAGAATCAGTGCCCCGCCGCTTTTTGTCAGATTTACATCTTGGCAAGATGAAAAATATGATAGAGTAGGGTAAATGAAAACGCTTATCACACAAGATTACTTTTGTAGAGGGTAAGTCAAAGAACAATGTTGCAGTGGGCTGAACAATTGTTAACTTATATCTGATCCGTCGCCTTTTGTGAAGGATTTAAGCAAAGGTTCTTAGCCCGTTCAAGCCCCCAGCTGAGTTAATTCAGCCAATTTCCACTTATAATGGTATAGCTCTGTTTAGAGGTAAATAAATGTCTAAATGTGTGTGTGTGTGTGTGTGTATATATATATATATATATATATATATATATATATATATATATATAATATATATATATATATATATATATATATATATATATATATATATATATATATATATATATATATATATATATATATATATTAGTCGTGCTCTTACATTTGCTTTCATACATGTAATAACTGAATCAACGATGTTTGCTTAGTTTTAAAACAACATGTAACAAATTTAATTGTGAATTAGTTTTTTACAGGTTTAAATAAATATGTAAAGATTGGTGAAATTTTAGATGAAAGCGTTTTCATAGAGACTTAATAGGGGAGTGATAAAAGTCCGTTTTGCTGATGCCTTTTAATCAGGACTTAACTAATCTAGGTGAGTTATGTCGCCGTTGTTTCCGTCACTTCTTTTTGGTGATGAGTACACTTCTCCACATAACTCGTCCAATGTAGGCGGTCAGTGTTAATGCTCTTTTCTCACACTAGCGGCCTAGTAACGTTAGTACTTTAAACCGTCTGATAGCTTGTAACCACGAACGTTTTAGACAAAATAGAAAGACAAATGCTTCTGCTACGTACATTTGTGGCCTGCAAATTCACAGACGCATCGTCTCAGAGTAATTAAATACACAACGTAACTCAGGAATGATGAATAAAAATCACTAATATTCTTCTCGGTATTGACTGGGAAAATATGTGCTTGGACAGCACAAACAATGATATGGGCCTGTACTAACATATTAACAAGTCTTGTTACATATATCTCGCACAATGATACTATACACTTCAGGCACATGTGATATAATCATCACTCATTACTGCTCTAGTCGGAGTCTGGGGTCACCTCTGCTGTCTGTTTCCCGCACGACTAGCCAGAAACAATCACCAGCGCTGGCTGTAGTAATTCATGAATAAACAATTTTCATATGTTGAGGTTGCAAGCCTCATATATAACCACTTAAGCGAGAAACATGTCAAATTCACATTTGTAAAATAAATGTTACACTTACCCCAAAAATGTGAGAATCTACAATCTCCTCGCACAGGTTAGAATGTACACGAGCAATTTAGGTTATATGCTCTCGAATAACCTGGACTGAGAAATTCCTCTCATGACGGGTGTTCTGTGAATCACTTGGTCTGGAAATGTTTTGATTCCTCTTATGACAGGAGTTCTGCGAATCAGTTGATCTGGAAATATTCTCTTATGACGGGTGATCACATTCCTAGGTTTCCAGTCTTGGTATTTAAAGTCGTGGTCCCTTAAGTTTTCAGTCTTGTATTTAAATATGCGGGTTTACTTGTAAGCTCCAAAGTTGCCCAAATACTCGATCTGTCACTTATAATTATGGAATTCTAAGTCCGATGTCTCACTGGCTTCTGGGAGTTTGCTCTCTGATCTGTGTCTCTGATTTCGCTAGATTATATCTCTCATTTCCCGTTCAAATCCCAGATTGTACTTCCCGGCAAATTTGCCAATGAGAACCAAAGTATATTCCGGCTCTCAAATCAAACCAATGGTAAGCTCTTTAGCACTATCTGGGTTGGGATGCGATAATCTAATTATCACCTGTGTGTGTGAATCCCCCAGGCTGATTTCTCAGGCGGGCAATATTGGCTTCCTATTCATCCTTGTACGAGACCATATTGTGTCAAACGAGGATCGTCTCCTATCAAATGTGGCCGGCGACTCAAAGAGATAAACGTATTACTGCTGGCCGATGGGTAATGACTGGGTATTGTTGCGATAATAACACAGTTCACCTGGCGGAACGTAAATACGTGTGGGAAGTGGTCACAGTAAATGAATGTAGAGCATAAAATATGCCAAATAATAGGACGATGAGTGAGAAAAATGAAGAAATGTAGAGATACCGCAGGAGTGAATGAGAGTATTAACAATTGCACCCTTGAATTCGTCACACATACTAAAACATAAACAATATTTTTACTTATTGTAAATCTGGTCTAAAATTTCTTAAGCGAACTATTTCTTTCAGAGCGTCAATATTACATGGCTTTGTGCCTGTTAATTTGGTGCAATCAGTTTCTTCAATTTGAAGGCCATCTAGAGATCGAAGTCGACTTTCCCTTGATTAATAATTTTATAATTTGGATTGTTTGCCTTGATTTAGCTAGACACTTGTTTGAGTACCGCCCTGTTTTACGCGTAGAAAAAAATAAAGCACACCACGTACTATTTAATTTTTAATTAACTTGGTTATGGCCACTGATTTGTTTACATTTCTTTAACGAAAAAACTTTAATTACTCATAATGTCATAATTACAAAATTAGATTATTAAATAATTGACTGATTAATGTATTGTCATCGGGAAAACACAACTATGCCAAGTTTCAGAGCTATTGCTCATCTGGAAGTGATTGAAAAATCGATTGCAAGATTTGAAAGTGACATGAAAGTGACGTACAAGCAAAGTTAAATAAAAGCGCGTAAAAAGCTGAGAGCTTTATAAAGTAGACTAACAAGTTTTGTAAGAAAAATGTGTTAGCATTATAATGAAGAATAACAATTTCAGGAGAAGAAAAAAATCATTAAAAAAGCTAGAAAAAAGTGGAAAACAAAAAACAAAAAAGGAAGACAAAGAAAAGAGAGCAGACAGCAAGAAGAGAAAATAAGAGAGAAAAGGAAACAAAGAATAAAAGGAAGAAGATGACTACGAAGAAAAAAGAATCAAGAGGCTGAATATTGTTCTTTTTCATCTTCTCAATATAATCTACAGAGAAAGTGCTGCTTGGTTAGTCGTTGTGACTCTAATAGCAAAGAAGGAAGAGAAGAAGAAACAGAAGAAAACAGCATGGGTGTCACCTTTCTGGCATTGTTCTTGTTTTTCTTATATTAAGAAAAAGAAAAAAATGACACAGAGCAGATACGTTATATGGTCTTCAAGTTTTATTTTCCTCTTAACCTCAATAATGAAACGCAAAGACAAAAATATCTAGCTCTAGCCAGAGAATTTTCCCTGGAATAAAATTTCTTGACTTTGATTGTCCCTTAGAAAGAAAACAAAAGGATGGTCGGCCTTGAATACGTCATTTGGTGGCTGCATGATCGCATTTGCATGGATACCGATGGCTGTTGCTGCAGCGGCAACAGTACCTGTCTCTGTGACCTCGATCACAGCCTTGTGAATAACTTCACTGATGAACAAGTTGCCTGGAGATAAATTAAAAGGAATGGCTTAGTGGAGCTGGTAAATTTACAGACCAGGTACAAGCATCATCTCCTTCATTCATTCCTTTCTCCCTTACTTCTTAATTTCTTCATTCTATCCATCAATTTTGCTCGCTACTTGCCTTTTATCCTTCCATTCTTTCTTCCTTCTTCCATCCATCCATCGTCCCTCCGTCCATACATCCATTCATCCACCTTTCCTGCATTTATTTCGTTCTTTCTACCTTCCATCCATCCATACACCCTTCCTTCCATCCATCCTGTTACAGTCTATTGTTTAAGATAGGAATGAATATCTTGTTATCTATTGGTCTAAGGGATTTAACCTGCCGAAATGTTTTCTTTTTGATACAGGTTAGATTTATTTATTATTTCCCTTGACTCGCCCGTTTTTTCTGTTTGAAAATCTTTCTGGGTTAAGCCTTCTAGATTGTACGAAATTGCCTTATATGGTTATAGACCAGATGGTACGAGATGGCATTGTATGGTTATAGACCTGCCTTCTCGTTACCGGGTGAGTTGGACTCATATCACGCCATTATTGGCGCATGCGCAATGATTTGCGCGCGAGAGGAAGGCTATTTTTTGTGGCAGTCGCCTGGTCGTTTTCGAGCTGACAAGTTGTTCAGCGTTTTGCTCTGGCTGTGTAAACGGGGATCAGAGTTCTTCTGTGATTTAATTATGTTTAAGATTCCCCTTAATGTGATTCTGGCATAGAGTTATAAGCCTATGAAATGACAAGTTTTTTTTGGTGTTTGATTCATGGAAGGCAGAGCAGGTAAAGAAACATTTTGAACCCATTTGTTATTGCTATGAACTTTGAGTTATTTAAGCGACTTACTCCCGGTGCGGAGAAGTGGTAACATTATTTTCGCCAGAGGTGTTGAATCAGAGTATCAATGATTTATATATGTAAGCCCGCTGTCCATGCGGCCTAATTTTGCCAGAGGTGTTGAATCAGATTAACAATGATTTATCTAAGGAAGCCCGCTGTCCATGCGGCCTATTTTTTGCCAGAGGTGTTGAGCCAGATTATCAATGAATTATATATGTAAGCCCGCTGTCCATGCGGCCTAATTTTGCCAGAGGTGTTGAATCAGATTAACAATGATTTATCTAAGGAAGCCCGCTGTCCATGCAGCCTATTTTTGCCAGAGATGTATTGGCGTGTGATTACGTCCATGGTGCTTTTAACCTTGTTCAGATGACAATGTATGTGTCGATGTCAGCGTGCTTTGTATTGTCCAGTAATAAACAGTTTGGAAACGTCACCAGTTGTTCAACGCTTCCTGACCTCATCATCATGTGTTACTGTGACGTCTTCATGACCTATTTATAGTAGCCCTGTGTGGGCGTGCATGTCAACAACAAACTCTTCACCTTATCAAGAAACTGTCTTTACATTAGTGGTCATTGAAGAAACATAATTCTACACTGGCACACATCTACAGTAGTGGCTTTAACGAGGAAAGTTCTACACTGCTACAGTGATGGCCAGTATGGCCCTCTTGATATGATCACGACAACATACCTACATTTGTTACAGTACCAACATTATTGTTACAGTGGTGGCAACACCAGACTTCTACACATCCATACTCCCTTCCTTCCATCCATGCAACCGCCTATTCATCCTTTATTTCTTACATTCATTATTGTGTAAATTTTTCCTTTTCTCATCAGTTCAGCTATACTTTCTTTTCTTCCACCCATCCATCCATCCTTTCTTCCTTTTGTCCCTTTCTATCCACCCTTTCTTCCTTCTATTCATCCACTCTTTCCACTCCTACTTCCTTCATTTAAAAAATCCTACCTTCCATACATCCTTCATTCCTTCCATAACCCTTTCATTTATTTTTTCCTTCCATCCATCTATTTATTTTCCCACCCTTACATCCTTCTTTCCTTCATTTCTGTCACCGCTAAAGCATAGTGCAGTCAGGATTGTTGGTTATCGATATATAATAAAGACCGTCTTTGTCAATTCCATTCTTAAGGCTTCGGCTATTTCCGTAACTTCAAATCGGGTTGAGAGCATCTATTATGGGGGATTCATCTAGAATCGACCTTAGAGTTTTTGCTGCAACTAACCTTTGTGTAATTTGTTGTTTTTACTGGGCTTGAGTTGTTGGACCTGATCTTCCACGCGTGATTAAAAATGAGGTAATTGGGAAAGTATTACTAAGTCGCAGAAATCTTTTTTTTTTTTAAAACCTTAAGATGGTTACGTTATGTTCCCTAACAAAGAACTCGTGGTCATAACGTTGGACTTATCTTTCTTATGAGCTAGCAAGTCTTGCCCTAATATCTCATTTTCTTTTTTTACGCCGTTTTACTGAAACTCACCTGTATTCTTATTACTAACTGAAGTTCCTGTCATATGGATTAAGTGTATTAGCTTAGCCACACCTCTTCAAAAATGATATGTTTAAAATTGTTGAAAAGCTCGGGGTCATGTGGCTTCTGCTAACATTGTTTATGGGATCAATTCAGTGCTTAGGCCCGTCCACCACGTTAACGAATAGTAGGCATACAGTAAACTAGATAGTTAACATTACAACAAACACATAAGGTGGTCTGAATGATCATCGCACGATAGACACGCATACACAATAAGACAACAGCAAAGGAAGAAACGAGAAGTCAAGAGAAAGTAGAGGATTAGGAAGAACAAGAAATAACGGAGAGATTGAAGAAGAAAAAAACAAAGACAACAGAAGAAGAAAAAAAAGACAAAAGAAGAAGAAAAGACTGAGGCAAAAGGGAAAGAACAAGATAAAAAGAAGGAAGAGAAAGCTTTGTAGAGTGTGATAGTTCTTTAAAAAAAAAAAAAAAAAAAAAAAAAAAAAAAAATTATATATATATATATATATATATATATATATATATATATATATATATATATATATATATATATATATATATATATATATATATATATATATATATATATATATATATATATATATATATATATATATATAAGACTCAAAGTAAACGCAGTACTGTGCTTCTGTTGACTTTATTTTCTTCCTACACTCTAAGTCCTGAAACACGAAAGATTAATATGCTCGGCTTTAACCGGAAAACTTTCCCTGGAACAAAATGGTTTCACTGTCATTGTCCGCTAGGAAGAAAACAAAAGGATGATCGGCCTTGAAGATTTCCGCTGGTGGAAGCTCCAGTGAAGTCGTATGGATTCCAATGGCTGTTGCTGCAGCAGCGACTGTTCCGGTCTCCTTGACCTCGATAATGGCCTTGTGAATGACGTCACTAATGTACAGGTTTCCTGCAGGGTTGGAGGAAGGATATTGATAACACTGATGGGAGTTTGTTATCGTTCGGCAGAGAATTATATCACAAAGGTAGGGATGATGATGCATGAGGTATATGGACCACGTCGCTGGCAATTGTGAAGGTGATTAGTGGATTAGTTACCTTTCGGGTACATACACGGAAATCAAAAGAAATGATGCCCAATAGAAAATAAGAATCTTCAACTCAAATGTTAGGGTCAAATATATGGCTCTATAACATGGAGAACAAGGAAAATAACATCTTTAAGAAAGATACAAACTTTCATAAATGGGTTCTTCCGTAGAATAGAAGTATTGAAATGGTATGACAAGATCGCTCATGTGGAACTGATGACATGAACCAGACAAGTTCCAGTGGAACAAGATATGAGGAAAATACGCCGACGTTAAATAGGACAGACATTAAGAAAACCAGCTAATCAGTGGCGTATCCTGGTAATGCGAGCTAGGCGTGCTGCTACTTAAAATGAATATGTACGCCTACTATTTAACTTCTTCCCCTCTTAATTTAAAAACCAACTATATTCAATTACGCAACGATAGTTATTAGGGGTATATGTCAATTATCTCCGAAATACTAATTAACATTTTAACTTGAATTTCACTGTCACTGTAATAATCTGCATTCCCGGCAACTAACAAAAATTAATCACAAAAAACACTGGACGGACACAACCGATTTTTACAGCTCGAGAGCTGCAAGACCACAGCACGCATGTTCGCATTGTATTGACGTATCTGGCCACGACCCCGATCCACACAAACCAGTGTTCAAACGTAAAACCGAAAGGTGCCGCACGCATAGTGACGGAATTACCCGAGAAACTTCGGGCGATTGCTACCAACCAAAAAAACTGCACTATAAAACGCGTCTGGGAAACTGAAACTAGATATACTCGTGAGATTCTATGCGGGAAAATCCGTTATCCTGATGCGTGCGGTCCGAAAGCAGAACATTATAAGAGAAATATTTGATAGAATAATACATACAATTTTTATTTCCCTTCGGGCATAGGTGTGCGCATCACGCACAGCACACATAGAGAATACGCCACTGCAGCTAATAGCATTACAAGACAGGCCCTGTTCTGGAATCCACAGGGAAAGAGAAATAGAGGAAAACGAAAAACTCACGGACAAGGGAACTGCAGAAAGACATGAAGTGAATAAAGAAGACATAGAAATACCTTGAACAGATTACGTAGTGTATACATCCTTGTATCTCTTCTATACAACAAAATTATGTCTATCACTTTCATTGCTTTTCTGTGACCTAACCATCTGCCTGTCTTCTCACGACGGTCGTAGAGGAACCACAGACAGAATATGATCACAGCTCCCTTAAAGCATTTCGTAAGAGGCGACTAACACGAAGCTGCGCGTTTATGGGGGCAGGCAACCTCATCGCAGAAAACAAATGGCTACAACAACCCCCACTACAAGAGAACATGAAAATTGTGTCCGTGGCTGCTTATTCGGGCATATAAAGAAAGAATAAACTGAAGAATGTAGAATAATGTGGTTACGACAGAGAATAAGGCTAAATCCCGATCAAGCCTATCTTAAAGAAGCATAACATGAGAACATACCAAGCCGCAGCACTTGGAGTAGACCAGAAGCTAATAATCACCTCCATGCATTGACGCACTGAATAAGTTGCAGGTTAAACTAAAAAAACACTAACGACTGAGCACAAATCATGATGAATAAATGAATCTTGAGATGATGAACGCAACACTGAAGCAATAATAGTTGATTGCAACTGTATATGATAATGTGTCACTGTTTCAGTTCATGCTTCGGAAGGTCCAAAATGTACGGTCACGGCATGAACGGAAAACATCCTTAGAAGCCTCGAATTTCCTAGAAGTGATGTGGATCTACTGTACTGGTCATGCATGGATACGCGGCTATGAGAGATCTGACAAACATACCTGGAGAGCACCCATAAGAGGACACTGGATATGGATAAGGGAGAGATACTAAGGGCAATGAATGATCGCCTGTTAGAGAACAACATTGCAATCGATTAATCAACAAGGCTAAGATTGCTTAAATTTGGCATCAGACGTGGGTACCAGCAGGGATGGACGTATGAGAAGATGCATCCGGACTGACCAACAAAAACAATATGATATAGTTTAGTTGAATACGATTTTTCATGATATTGTTTAGTTAAATGTGATTGTATATGATATAGTTTAGTTGAATACGATTTTTCATGAAGTTGTTTAGTTAAATGTGATTGTATATGATATAGTTTAGTTGAATACGGTTTTCCATGATATTGTTTAGTTAAATGTGATTGTATATGATATAGTTTAGTTGAATACGATTTTTCATTAAATTGTTTTGTTGAATACGATTGTATATGATACAGTTTAGTTGAATACGATTTTTCATGATATTGTTTAGTTAAATGTGATTGTATATGAGATATTTCAGTTGAATACGATTTTTCATGATATTGTTTAGTTAAATGGGATTGTATATGATATAGTTTAGTTGAATACGATTTTTCATGAAGTTGTTTAGTTAAATGTGATTGTATAGGATATAGTTTAGTTGAATACGGTTTTCCATGATATTGTTTAGTTAAATGTGTTTGTATATGATACAGTTTAGTTGAATACGATTTTTAATGATATTGTTTAGTTAAATGTGAATGTATAAGGTATAGTTTAGTTGAATACGATTTTTCATGATATTGTTTAGTTAAATGTGATTGTATATGATATAGTTTAGTTGAATACGATTTTTCATGATATTGTTTAGTTAAATGTGATCGTATATGATATAGTTTAGTTGAATACGATTTTTCATGAAGTTGTTTAGTTAAATGTGATTGTATATGATGTAGTTTAGTTGAATACGATTTTTCGTGATATTGTTTAGTTAAATATGATTGTATATGATATAGTTTAGTTGAATACGATTTTTCATGATATTGTTGAGTTGAATACGATTCTATATGATATAGTTTTGTTGAATACGATTTTTCATGATATTGTTTAGTTAAATGTGATTGTATAAGATATAGTTTAGTTGAATACGATTTTTCATGATATTGTTTATTTTAATGTGATTGTATATGATATAGTTTAGTTGAATACGATTTTTCATGATATTGTTTAGTTAAATGTGATTGTATATGATATAGTTTAGTTGAATACGATTTTTCATGATATTGTTTAGTTAAATGTGATTGTATATGATATAGTTTAGTTGAATACGATTTTTCATGATATTGTTTAGTTGAATATGATTGTATATGATATAGTTTAGTTGAATACAACTTTTCATGATATTGTTTTGTTAATTGTGATTGTACATGATATAGTTTAGTTGAATACGATTTTTCATGATATTATTTAGTTAAATGTGATTGTATTTGATACAGTTTAGTTGAATGCAATTTTTCATAACATTGTTTAGTTAAATGTGATTGTACATGATATAGTTTAGTTGAATACGATTTTTCATGATATTGTTTAGTTGAATATGATTGTATATGATATAGTTTAGTTGAATACGATTTTTCTTGACATTGTTTAGTTAATTATGATTGTATAGGATATAATTTAGTTGAATACGATTTTTCGTGATATTGTTGAGTTGAATACGATTCTATATGATATAGTTTTGTTGAATACGATTTTTCATGATATTGTTTAGTTAAATGGGATTGTATATGATATAGTTTAGTTGAATACGATTTTTCATGATATTGTTTAGTTAAATGTGATTGTATATGATATAGTTTAGTTGAATACGATTTTTCATTATATTGTTTAGTTGAATACGATTGTATATGATATAATTTTGTTGAATACGATTTTTCATTATATTGTTTAGTTAAATGTGATTGTATATGATATAGTTTAGTTGAATACGATTTTTCATGATATTGTTTAGTTGAATATGATTGTATATGGTATAGTTTAGCTGAATACGATTTTACTTGATATTGTTTAGTTGAATATGATTGTATATGATATAGTTTAGTTGAATACGATTTTTCATGATATTGTTTAGTTGAATGTGATTGTATATGATATAGTTTAGTTGAATACGATTTTTCATGATATTGTTTAGTTGAATGTGATTGTATATGATATAGTTTAGTCGAATACGATTTTTCATGATATTGTTTAGTTGAATATGATTGTATATGATATAGTTTAATTGAATGTGATTGTATATGATATAGTTTAATTGAATGTAATTGTATTTGATATAGTTTAGTTCAATATGATTGTATGTAACATTGTTAAATTGAATACGATTGTATATGACTTAGTTTAGTTGAATACGATTGTAAATGATTTAGTTTAGTTGAATGCGACTGAATATGATACTGTTTAGTTCAGTACGATTGTATATAATATAGTTTCATGGTATACGATTGTATATAAAATAGTTTAGTTGAATACGATTATATATGGTATTTGTTAGTTAATGTGACTGAATATGATACAGTTTAGTTAAATACGATTGTATATATGATATAGTTTAGTTGAATACGATTGTGTATGATATTGTTTAGTTAAAAACGATTGTGTTCAATATAGCTGAATTTGATTTTAATGTAATTTAAGGTCTATTTCAAAGCAGTATGGTTACTTTAATGCTGGCGCGATATTGACAAATGCTATTTTTATTTTGTTTTTAGGAGGCGAGCGTGGTTTAACCTAAACACATGGTTCATAGACATTTTTTGTAATGATTTACATTAAGAGGCAATCTGATCATCAGAAAAAGCCCTATTCGGACAATTTTCCGACCCTTTTATCTCCTTTACGCTAGAAGGGGGAAGGGTCCACTTGAGTCGTGAGTCCCAAGAGTCAGCCTTCTGTTGTATTTTTGAATTGAACCCACGCAACCTTGGTCACGACTTTCAACTTCACGCCTGGTTGTATTCATGCTGCCAGTTTGAGGCTATTGTGAAAGTAACCATTATGTTGTATATAAATTATTGTCCTGAATTCCATAGCCCGTTGCGGTTGTCCCACAGCCAACACGATGCCATTTCCGCAGATTCACCGAGCCTCTTAAGTGCCCTTGTTATTGACTGTCCTTTCACGCCCAATAGTTTCAGTAGATCATACAATGAGGCAGCCACCAGACCTCTTGCACCTGCTTCTATATCTATGACTTTTGCTGTGAACCCGTCATGTCTCAAGTCCCTGACCAGATCATTATACGTGGTCAAAATGAATGACTGCTGATCGGCTAACCTGGACTCAAATGTCACTGTAAGCTCAGTCATTATGATGATAGGAAACTCTTTACAGAGCGATAAACAGGAAGCAATCTGATCATCAGAAGAAGTCCCCCCATCCGACAAGTGTTTCGGCCCGATTACTCCTTTACACTCTAAGGGGGGCGGGCCCACTTGGGTCATGACTCCCAAGCGTCTCAGCTTCCTGTTGTCTTGTATCGAAAATGAACCCATTTCACTTATGGTAGCAACTTTTAAATCCACAACGCCAGCCGCGGAGGCAATTGTGAAAGTAACAAAGAGAAGACAAATTATTCCGTTCGTTCCGTCACACACTGAGACATTAGCGCGCAGCCGACGAGCTGCGCGCCGCAAGCCACTGAAATTTACCTAACACTCTCCCTATAGTATACATCGCCTGTTGCCCCAGAGTCGCATCTCTTTCACTCGTACACCAAAAAAAAACTCAGCGTTGTGGACTTAGAAAAATTTTGGTGTTTTCTGTACCGCAGCGTTTATTGTTACGATGTCCATCGTCCATTGCGGTTGTTCCACAGCCAGCCTGATGCCTTTTCGGCAGTTTCACTAAGCCTCTTCAGTGCCCTTGTTCTAGACTGTCCTTTCAGCCCCAACAGTTTCAATAAATCATACACTGATGCAGCCACAAGCCCTCTTGCGCCCACTTCAACCGCCATGACCCTTGCACAGAATCCATCGTGTCTCAGATCCGCGGCCAGATCGCTATACTTGGCCACTTTGAATGAATGTTGCTCGTCTAATCTGGATTCAAATGGCACGGTCAGTTCAATCAGTATGACCTGAAGCGTTGCTGCAGAATTAAGCACTATATCCGGCCGTCTCCGCGATTTTCTGATACACTCTGGATATGCCCCCCGTCCAGGTAGGTCTACCGCCATCTCCCAGTCGTTTGCACAGTCAAGAAGAGATGGTAAACTGCTACCAGGTTTACTCGGTTTGGGGTGTGCTGACTTTCCTGCCCTCAGAAAGTATGTGTTTGCGGTGTCTGGCAGGACTTTGCTATTCGCTTTCATTCTTGCCTGATCTATTGTCGCAGCAAGCTCATTTAGCACTTTGTTGTGGCGCCAAGTGTATCGCCCTTGCCCTAATGCCACCTTACACGCTGAGAGCACGTGTTCAAGTGTCTGCCTCCCCTGGCACAGGGGGCACTGCTCATCATCCGACTTTCCCCATTTCACAAGGTTGGTGGCCGACGGCAGCAGGTCATACATTGATCTAACCACGAAGCTGAGCCTAAGAGGTGCCATATGCCATATATCATTCCATGTCATGGACCTCTGCAGAGCTCCTTCCCATGTGGTCCATTGCCTTGTTGGACCTGCTGCACTGCTTTTTGCAACCTCTTATCATTCTCAGCTCCTCGTATCTCCTGAACTACCATGTCTCTGCGCTCCCTGCTTGATGCCTTGGACCACCAGCGGATGTCACCATGCCCAAATCCCCATCTATTCGTTTGTGTGTATCCGATTACCTCTCTCAGTTTGAGTGACTCTTCAGCAGCATCAACAGCTTCTTCCACTCTCCACTTCCTTCCCGTTTTCAGTGTGGGCTGAATGGACTTAACCACGTCATCAGCTGACTCGCGTAGCATCATTGCAAGCCTTGCTTTTCCAACTTTGTATTCTTCAACAACTGACTTGAAGGGAAGCAAAAGTTTTGACTTTTTGCAGTAAAGTGCTACATCTGACAGACCTGGTGGTACCCCTAGCCATTTTCTCATGAACTTGTTGACCTTCTGCTCTATAGCTTCCACTGTACTTGTGCTTATTTCATATATAAGCAGTGGCCACAGCAACTTCGGTATCAACATGAACTGGAGGCACCACAGTTTGAACTTTCCCAGGAGTCTGCTTTGGTCTATGATCTGTAGTCCTCTGTCTGCCATTTCTATTGTCTGTTGCACTGCCTTCGAGTCTTTTAAAGAGGCATCGTACACCCTGCCAAGACTTTTAACAGGTTCCTCAATGACAGTAGGGATTCTTTGGCCGGAAACCATGAGTATGTCCTCTGCTATCTTCCCTTTCCTGACTGATAGGCTTCTCGACTTCTTGGGTTTGAAGCTCATTCTGCACCAGCTGACTAGTTCATCCAGGCGTGCTAACATCCTCCGGGCCTGATGTTCATCTGATGTCAGAATTGTTGTGTCATCCATGAATGCTTTGAGCGGTGGCATGTGACACATTCCACCGAGCTTTGGGCCTATAGCCATTCCTTCAGCCGCATTGAGGATTACCTGCATAGCCATGACGAATAGTATCGGAGAGATGGGACATCCCATCGCAATTCCAACTTCAAGGCCAATCCACTGCGTTGTGTAATCTCTGGTTGAAAATCTGACAGAAAACCCTGCGAAATACAGCTTCAGTATTGCTGCAATCTCTTGTGGGACATGATACATTTCTAGGGCCTGCCACAACATCTGGTGTGGAACGGATCCATAAGCATTTGCTAGATCCAACCAGATTACATGGAGGTTTGTTCTGTCAGACTTTGCCTTTTGGATTGCTTCCCAGATCATTGCGGCATGCTCTAGACATCCTGGTGTACCTGGGATACCTCCTTTCTGAATTGTAGTGTCAATGTACCCATTTGCCAGGAGGTATGTAGTGAGTCTTTTCGCCATTACTGAGAAGAATATCTTCCCTTCCACATTGAGTAGTGAGATTGGCCTGAACTGACTGATGTCTGTGGAATTCTGTTCCTTCGGGATGTAGACTCCGTTTGCCTTTCTCCATTCCTTGCTTACGAGTTGGGTTTTCCACGCATTCTTTAGTAAACGGAGCAGTCGTTTGAGAACCTCAGGGCATCTTTTATACACCACATATGGAACACCATTAGGACCTGGAGCTGACTTGCACCGAGCTTTCTGGACAATGCTTTCTACCTCTTGCGCCGTTGGGGGCTTGGTGTTAAATTCAGCTCCTGGCGACAAGGAGTGTAGTTCTCTACCTGGTCGTCTTCGAGATCTCTTAATGATTTCCCAGGTGGGTCGTTATACTGGAACGCACGTTCAAATATAAAAGACATTATGGTTTTATTAAATGGATGATATCTTAAAACGTAGAGTGAGAATGAGATGATATAATTAAACGGGGTGTTGACAATTCTGCATACAATATTGTAATCACTAAGTGAGATGGACTGACATCTTTCCTGACTCTTCTGACATCATGAACGAAGCTCTGACTATTGCGTCACTGATTTCAGAGTCAAGGTAATGTTCCTCCAAACCTTCTATTCTACACAAACTCATTTATAAAAGTCTGTAAATTCTAGGTTGTTGTTTTTGTTGTTCTCCATGTTTCAGAGCCATACAATGTTCATGCATCAGGTCGTTGAATTCATCTGCGCGTAACTGGGACCCGAAAAAGGAGCAAAGAAAGGTCACGTGGTTGGCAGGGAGGATGGTGTGATTCGCTTCCGTAGCTAGGCGGTGGTGTCGTTCGGAAGGTCTCTGGTAAGTACAGTCTTCTGTTGTTTTTCCGTTGTCTAGTTTTCTACTTCTTTATTTCTCACAAGTGCCTGAAACATACCTTTATGTGTATAATATTTATTAACCTACCTTGCAAGTCGTAAAAAGCGACTAAGGAGGGTTGGGCATGGAACCAGTTACATGTAAAAGTGAAGCATTTCAACAACATGGACAGGGATACAGACTTTCGTAAATGGGTGGTTGTGTAGAATAGAAGGATTGGAATAGAATGACAAGATCAATAACCAAGAACTTACTTGGTCGTTCCCCTTCTACCGTGAGGTGTAGAGGTTTGGAAGAGAGAGCGCCAGACTATCCTATCGGCTGTCTTCCTCCTGGCCTAGTTCCATTCTAGTCCTCGGTCCTTCAAAGATTGTCTAATGTTGTCCTCCCAGCTGACTCTGGGTCGTCATGGGGGTCTGGATCCCTGACTCTTTGTTTCCCATGCTTGTCGTGGTTGCCGATCTTCTCCCATTCATAATAAAGAACTGATGAGAAGAACTAATCATGCACCAGTGGAGCAAGAGATTACGAAGAGGATGCTGATGATGGATAGGACACACACCCTGAAGAAACCTGTTGATAACATTACAAGGTAGTCCTTGTTCTTGAATCCGTAGAGTCGAGGGGAAGAGGGAGACCGAAGAACACACGGAGAACATAAATGGAGAACAGAACTGGAGAACAGAACTTGAGAATATAACTGGAGAACAGAACCGGAGAACAGAACCGGAGAACAGAACTGGAGAACAGAACCGGAGAACAGAACTGCAGAACAGAACTGGAGAACAGAACCGGAGAACAGAACCGGAGAACAGAAACGGAGAACACAAACGGAGAACAAAACCGGAGAACAGAACTGGAGAACAGAACTGGAGAAAAGAACTGGAGAACATAAACGGAGAACAGAACCGGAGAATAGAACTGCAGAACAGAACTTGAGAACAGAACCGGAGAACAGAACCGGAGAACAGAAACGGAGAACAGAACTGCAGAACAGAACTTGAGAACAGAACCGGAGAACAGAACCGGAGAACAGAACCGGAGAACAGAACTGGAGAACAGAACTGGAGAACAGAACTGGACACAGACATGACAGGAATAAGAAAGATATGGAAAGACTTGAGCTGACGGCACGGGACAGAAAGACCTGGCATAAGTGTGTTAAAGGTCTGCGTTCATTTGGGGGAGGGGACAGGTGATGAATATATGAGATCGTTAAATTACTTTGTTATCTCCTTAAGGGATTCAGTAAATCAAAAATATGAATTACTTGTTTGAATCCATCTCTTTCACTCTCTTTCACTCTCTCTCTCTTTCTCTCTCTCTCTCTCTCTCTCTCTCTCTGTCACTCTCTTACTATCTCTCAATCTCTTCCTCTCTATTAAGACAAACAAATCTTGGAACACACCAGAACTGCTGATCCCCTGGAAGTTGGCAGAGCTGGGGTCAAAAGGTTTCACCATGCCTAATTCCTTGAGAGCTGAGTTCAGTTCAAACTTAGACTCAATCTTGAACTTAGGGATGCTAAGTCTGACTCTGGTAGGCTTGAGTCCTTCAAACAGCTGGCTCGCATTGCCAGGAAATGCCAGAAAGCTCTCTGAAATAACAAATTTGGACACAAATTACGTTTGTATTTCAAAGCACAATTTTATTGTTTACGTTTTGGTTCTAGATTTCTGAAAAATAAAGTAACTTATGTAAAGTGATCAATAATAAATTTTACTGTCAAGTGAAGTTTTAATCTCATATTTTACTGCCAATGGAAGTTTTAATCTCATATTTTACTGTCAAGTGAAGTTTTAATCTCATATTTTACTGTCAATGGAAGTTTTAATCTCATATTTCATATCAAGCGAAGTTTTAATCTCACATTTTACTGTCAATGGAAGTTTTAATCTGTGACGGGAAGTGTTAATCTCATATTTTACTGTGACGGGAAGTTTTAATCTCACATGTTATTGTCAAGGGAAGTTTTAATCTCATATTTTACTGTCAAGGGAAGTTTTAATCTTACATTTTACGGTCAAGTGAAGTTTTAATCTCATATTTTACTGCCAAGCGAAGTTTTAATCTCATATTTTACTGTCAAGGGAACTTTTAATCTCATGTTTTACTGTCAATTAAAGTATTAATCTCATATTTTACAGTCAGGCGAAGTTTTAATCTCATATTTTATTGTGAAGGGAAGTTTTAATCTCATATTTTATTGTGAAGGGAAGTTTTAATCTCATATTTTACTGTTAAGCAAAGTTTAAATATAATATTTTACTTTTTTTTAAGTTTTTGTTTTGTTTCGTTTCGTATCCTTTTTATTTGTCGCTATCTTATACGTCACTTCCTAGACGCTATCGGACAAGCCATCCTAGTGTATTATTCTAAGAATATAGTTAAGTGACTTTGTTCTTGTGTTAATAGTTTTGTTCATTATCTTTTTACGTTTCGTTGATTATTGACTTTCTTGTTTAGATATTTCTTTCAGGTTTTACGATTCTCTTGCATTAGTATTGTTCTTTTTTCGCTCATCATCATTTTTGTTTACTTTATCCATCTGCTTGTATCACTCATTTGGTGTATCACTCATTTGGTGTATCACTCATTTGGTGTATCACCCATTTGGTGTATCATCTAGTCTGGCGCTCTCTCTTTCAAACCTCTACACCTCACGGTAGAAGGGGAACGACTAAGTAAGTAAGTTTCCTTACCAGTTTTACAGCAGCCTCATTATTTATTGTCATACACTATATTATCTCCATAGAGTGTGTCCAGGTATGGTACTGGTGACGGCTGTGTGTGCTTTCTCTGTTCTTCATATTTTGAACACTCTTACAGTCTCCTAGGAGACACGCATGTAATAAGACGTGTTCCTTGTGTAGTTCTCAGAGTCTCTTAGGAGATAAACATGTAATAAGACCTGTTCATTGTGTAGTTCTCAAAGACTCATAGGAGACATGCATGTAATTGAACTTGTTCCTCGTGTAGTTCTCAGAGTCTCCTAGGAGATAAACATGTAATAATACATGTTTATTGTGTAGTTCTCAGAGTCTCCTAGGAGATAAACATGTAATTAGACCTGTTCATTGTGTAGTTCTCAGAATCTCGTAGGACATAAACATGTAATAAGACATATTCATTGTGTAGTTTTCAGAGTCTCCTAGGACATAAACATGTAATAAGACAAGTCCCTCGTGTAGTTCTCAGAGTTTCCTAGGACATAAACATGCAATAAGACATGTCCCTCGTGTAGTTCTCAGAGTTTCCTAGGACATAAACATGCAATAAGACATGTCCCTCGTGTAGTTCTCAGAGTCTCCTAGGACATAAACATGTAATAAGACATGTCCCTCGTGTAGTTCTCAGAGTTTCCTAGGACAGAAACTTGTAATAAGACATGTCCCTCTTGTAGGTCTCATAGCCTCCTAGGACATAAACATGCAATAAGACATGTCCGTCGTGTAGTTCTCAGAGTTTCCTAGGACATAAACATGTAATAAGACATGTCCCTCGTGTAGTTCCCAGAGTCTCCTAGGACATAAACATGTAATAAGACATGTCCCTAGTGTAGGTCTCAGAGTCACATAGGAGTTAAGTTAGTTGCTTATCCTTTACATGACGTGGCAATCAACCCCAGCTTTTATTGGCTGTGTTTGATTTTTCTAGGCAATTTTTTCATTCAGTAGTTTGCCATTGCTTTCTGGACGGTACGGCGCTTATACCATTGTTAAAAATCCACACAAAGCGATCTGCTACCAAACCGCCTGCAGCAGGTTTCGAACCTGGTATATCTGGATTATGAAACTGCGTTCATATCCATTAGGCCACAGACGCCGACTCTCCTAGGAGACAAACATGTAATAAGACATGTCCCTCGTGTAGGTTCCCGAATCTCCTAGGAGACAATGACAGAATACGATAACTGATGCTCGTGTAATTCTAGGGGCGTCTCTGATGAGACAAAGAGAGAATTGAACTTCTGCTCCTCGTGTGGGTTTCCTGTGGTTTCTGACGATACAAAGTAAGAATGGAAATACTGCTGCTTCAGGCATGTCGTATGAGGCGACTATGAGAGGTTGTGAATGAGGTCTGACAATCTCATCATGTAGTAAAAAATTAATTACTGCAGAAACCACTCCTGCAAGATCAGCGGTGGTGAAGCCTACCCGTAAGGAGGTGCCCCTTAACCACTTGGTGGTTTGCCATCCCTTTACAGTTTCTTCAGAACCTTGCACCCTTTTATTTTACAGCTCAGAATATGTGCAAGGAATACGAAAGAGATAAATGTGTGTCTTGAGACATTGTTTTCTGCTTATCGTTTTGGTATTTAGTTCACGTTGTTAATGTTCTTTATTTGGCACAGATACATTTGAATTTTATGTATTATCTTGTGTTTATGATGATTTGCCTTCTACAATATCTGGCATGTCTTACACTCCCAGGTGTTGTATGTACCTCGGACTAAGAAGCACTGGGCTGTGTAGGACGACTTCAAGCTCTTACTGGGATCCATATCCGCTGACTGAATAAGCAAACAGTGACCTTATCGTTTAGTGGCATTTTGTACGACAAATTTTATGCTTCAGTTGGAGAAAAAAACAAGGGAAATAATGATGAACAAACATATACACTTGGACGTATATTACCAAGGGCAGTTATTCCGTCGACTGTCTGCGGCAAAGCGATGTACAGAGAAAAGCGTCTGCCATTGAAGGGCAGTTCAGCCACATCTACGCCTTGAACGTTTCTCTTAATATTCACAAGTCTTTCGTCATACATCATGTCAACCTGGAAGTCCATTAGTGAAGAATGATAAACAAATACAGCGATGTAAACGTGTTTATGAATGATCCTCTTGGTATTAATTTCACAAAGGGATCGTACACATATGACATCACGCAATTTTTGCCATTTTAACCATCCTTCTCCCCTTGTCACATTTCGTTACAACAACCCAGACCCCCTTTGTGTGACGTCACATATCTCTTTTACCCTACCCCCCTCCTTATTTTAACAGAAACAGCTAAAGGCTTTCCCAAATATCCGATATGTCAGCTGCTGTAATAATAGTACAAATTATAAAACTCGTCCTCAAAGAATTATCTACTATTGAGGGTAATAGTAGACTATGAGGAACGAAGTTAATAAATCTTATTTATTTAGACATCGTGTATTAAATAAGCGATCCTAACTCGTATGTTTTGTGTGACGTCACATTTCTTTAACCTGCCTCCGACTATCATTATAGTTCGTCACAACATTTTGGACCCCCGTTCCTCCTCACTGGACGACCCCCAAACAGAAAGTGCAGATAAACATCTTCGTTAACTCTTCAACACAAGCGCCGTAATATCTCTTAAAGGAAGTGGTAGTTAACCTATGTTTGAGGTAAGGAATGTTCTGTAGCTTTGAGTTTTTATATTCTGTTAATATTTAAGGCTAGGTTATTTTGGATATTTTGTAATAAAAAAATTATAGTTTAATGTTATAAATCTCCTTTCAGTTCTATTGTACGCCCCAAAAACATAATTTTTTTATTTCTGCGTACGGGACCGAAGTCGCATCAAAAGAGATGAATGCAGTCAGCGACTCATAGCTAGACTGCTTGCGTCAGGGTCAGCGAACCAGAGCTGACCAAGACCCGACTTCACCTCCAAGTGGTGGTCCTGGAAACAGGCTGCATCACTGCAGTCTGGCCGAGAGAGTAGGGATCGAAGAGGGAAGGCAAACCCGGTCATAAACAATGCCGTGCGGAAGTCGGATGTGTCGGGCCGAAAGGCGCAAATATCGCAGCTTCGCTGTAAACGGCGACACAACGCAACAATCGTCCTTTTCAGTACGAACGAAGAAGAAGAAGAAGATTTCTGCGTACAATAGAAGGATTAAAGTGGTATGACAAGATCATCAATGTGGAACTGATGACACGATCATCAATGTGGAACTGATGACAAGATCATCAATGTGGAACTGATGACAAGATCATCAATGTGGAACCGATGACAAGATCATCAATGTGGAACTGATGACAAGATCATCAATGTGGAACTGATGACAAGATCATCAATGTGGAACTGATGACAAGATCATCAATGTGGAACTGATGACAAGATCATGAATGTGGAACTGATGACAAGATCATCAATGTGGAACTGATGACACGATCATCAATGTGGAACTGATGACAATATCATCAATGTGGAACTGATGACAAGATGATCAATGTGGAACTGATGACAATATCATCAATGTGGAACTGATGACACGATCATGAATGTGGAACTGATGACAAGATCATCAATGTGGAACTGATGACAAGATCATCAATGTGGAACTGATGACAAGATCATCAATGTGGAACTGATGACAAGATCATCAATGTGGAACTGATGACAAGATCATCAATGTGGAACTGATGACAAGATCATCAATGTGGAACTGATGACAAGATCATTAATGTGGAACTGATGACAAGATCATCAATGTGGAACTGATGACAAGATCATCAATGTGGAACTGATGACACGATTATCAATGTGGAACTGATGACAAGATCATTAATGTGGAACTGATGACAAGATTATCAATGTGGAACTGATGACAAGATCATCAACGTGGAACTGATGACAAGATCATCAATGTGGAACTGATGACAAGATCATCAATGTGGAACTGATGACAAGAACCAGACAAGTGCCAGTGGAACAAAAGAGGAGAAGAACAGCTTGGAAATAGATAGGACACACACTGAGGACACCTTTTGATAGCATTACCAGACAGTTCTTGTTCTGTAATCTTTAGAGTAAGAGGAGTAGAGGTATACCAAAGAACACACGGAGAAGAGAACTGGAGACAGGAATAAAAATGATGTGGATGACACGGTAAGACTTTAAACTGACTGTCACGTGACAGGAGGACCTGGTATATGATTGGTTGAATGTCTTTGCTACTTGCGGAGCTAAAGGGCATTGATTGCTTTATTGTTATTTATTATAATAATTTTTGTGGTTGCACGAGTTTGGCAACCTCATCACGTAAATCAAATTGCTACATAAAGCACGGCTTCAAGAGTACTTGAATGCTTTAGTACATGTATCCTACAAAAGGTGGTAGAGCAGTTGCAACTGTGGAGTAAAAGCGAAAAAAATTATGATAATGATGAATGCAGTGATTGTTCTATCGATAAATACGTGATCGTTTATGGGTGTATGGATGATTACTAAAACGTACATTACGTGCTCACAAAATTCATCAGCGTTAAAATTAGTCTCCCGTGCCTGGAACTAAATTGGTCATTTTTAATCCCCAGAACTCGAATTCTCATTTTTTTGTCCTACAAGTTAAGTTTTTTTTTTTTTTAAATTGATGAGGAAGACTTGTAAAGACCTTGATGACACGTGGCAGGAAGACTTGGAAAGACCTTGAACTGATGACACGTGGCAGGAAGACTTGGAAAGACCTTGAACTGATGACACGTGGCAGGAAAACTTGGAAAGACCTTGAACTGATGACACGTGGCAGGAGGACTTGGTATGATTTTTTGAAGGCCAATGCTGTTTTGGGAAACTTAATGGTAATGAAGGAATTAATAATAACTTATGTCCTTTTAAATTCAGTCTTCAGCAGCATCTTGTCTGGTTGAAGGTACCATGATCAAGACGTTGTTTAACATAACGATGTTGGTGATGAGATAACCAAGAGTTTAACATAACGATGTTGGTGATGAGACAACCACGAGTACCTGAGACTTTGCTCCGCCCAGCTTTTGGAAGTCCAGCTTATGTGTCTTGGACTCTAAGAACTTGTTTTGCCAGGTTCCGTTGAAGAAGATTGTGTTGATCAGAATCATTACTGTCAAGCCATCGATGGTTCCTGATTTAGCAATAAAAATATAAAAAAAACCCACTTTAGGTAAGTCATAGTTCTTCTTTAAAACATAAGAAAACAACAACAACAATAATCCGTGATTCTTCATTGATAATTGGTTTGGTTTGGTTTGAAGAACTATCTTCATTGCACACGGACAACTCCATCAGTGCTCTGATCTCCTCCCTTAGATCACGCAAGGGGGATCTCAGCACAGTGCACCAACTCCGTAGCACCGGCGAGAATCCCAATGTGTGTATATAGGAATCACACATTCTATAAATAATTTTGTGGTGGGTAGGTTTCTAATTTTTTAAATTTTGCCATGGCAGCGGATTGATATGTCTGCTCTTTACGATTTTCAACTGCCGTGGGATTTTTAACGTGCGCAACTTGCACATGGGACCTCCTATTTTTTCGCCCTTATCCGAGAAGGCTAGGCATCCGATCTCACTACCCAGGAGACCAGGGGGGAGTATGACATCATTAGGACCTACTGGTTCTGAAAAAAATTTCCATAAATTATATTCCCTCAACTGGGAATCGAACCTGGTACCTCTTGAATTCGAGGCGGACGCTATACCTCTTAGCTGCTTCGAACCCCTTCTTCATTGGTATACTATTGCTGTAATAAAAATAACACTCTCTTTCTATTTATTTAACTGTTTCAAGCCTGAAAGCAGGTTTTAAGCAAGTAAATAAATTCATATACATGGACACGTTAATAAAATTAGATGAAAGATGCACCTCAGAGTTTAAAAGCAGAACAGCCAGATTAAGAATGATAGTTCTTCAGTGTTACATTGATTGATAGTTCTTCGGTGTTACACTGAGTCAGTACTGACATGCGGAAATAAGTCATGGACAATTCTTAGAATGCAGGAATGTTTGTGACAAGGTGGCATGATTATGTGGTGCATGAATAAATACCTTTGGGAAGAAGGTCTTTGATCAAGCCCTCAGTTTTGTTCTGTACAAAATCGTTGATCGCCTTTTCAGGACCTCCAACAGCGGCCAGGTCAAAATTGGAACTTGTAGCAAAATAGTCGGCCTTGACATCGCTCACAAACTGGGCTTCAATAGGATAGTTGGGGTTGGCAAAAAGGGCGTTGGCTGTATGAAGTTTGACATCCGTCACACTATTCAGCTGAAAGACAATGAAAGATGATTATTATTCAGTATCCCAATGAATGTAGCTCACTAAAATATGGCGGCAAGCATGTGGGTGGAAAGAGCCAGTAGAACAAAGGATTTGATAAAACCGTGGCTATGGATAAGACACACGTTAATAGTCCTATAAAGCAGTCCATTTTATGTTCTCCTTCCACACAATCTGCCTAAGAAAAATTCTCCAAATCTTTTGGCCGAATACCATCACCAACAAAGAACAGCTTACTCGTAGTAACCAAGAGGACATGCACACCATTGTGACAGACAACTCATCCGTCCCTGAATTTGTTAGATGATGGTAGAACCCTCTCATAACATCGGTACCCCTGAAGCGTTGGATGATATAGTACGACCTTCGTAGCGACCCCTTGGATAACATCAGTGCCCCCGAATGTTGTAACCTTTCGTCAAACGGGATTTTTCTTTTCACCTGGACTCATTAGCTATGCAACCGTTCCACACGTTTGCTGATTAATATGTGGACAGTTTATCTATCGTTCATTCTGGTCATCGCATTGATTTAAGGAGAGATTAAATCACGCCCATGGACATCTCTTGAGCAATCATATGCAGGTATTTTCATTAACTTGGCCAGTGGAGGGCGTTGCCAGAATCAAACAGATAGTAGCGACCACGATCAAAGACACTGGGGGAGATCTCGGGAAGGACTGGCGGCATGCTATCAAAGGCAGTAGTGGTCCCTGAAACGAGCGACGCAAGTTCCTGCAGGTATTTCGCATCTCGGTGTTAAACACAGAACCGATCGCGCAGCGAACGGAGATACGAAGACCAGGGGCGGCATCTCTCTTTAGTCTGGTGGTCAGATCCCCAAAAGTGTCCTGAGATCTAAAAAGGTGTCAATTTTCTCATGTCCCACTCATCTTACAATTAAGTTAGATATATATACAGACCACGTAGAAATACACTTTATCACTCGTTGGCCAGACCTTTACAGAAGCACTAGCTATATTTGAAATCCTGCTAGATTATCCCCTGGATTTTTATATATATTTGCAGTGAATTCTATTTCTGTGCAAAACGAGTGATCGTAACCTTTGCAATCCCAGCAATAAAGAAATCATCTTAAAAACTTCCAGGCATATTGATGAAACATTTTTAAATTTAATCTTGTGGCGGTTCAATGCGACCTAGCTATCATAATTACATGAAAGAAAGCCTACCCAAGACTATTTAAAGAACAATCATCATATTATAATTACAAATCTGTAAGATAAACTGGAAGTTGAACCGTGCCAGTAGCGATACTTGATTTACTGCCCTACTGTGAGAGAGTACATATTTTCCTGAACTGTGACGGCTTAAGTTTTTCCTCACTGGATTAATAAACTTACCGGTCAGTTACTACCATCACGCATTGAAGGAATTTTACCATAGCGGAAGATTAAAGAGACCACTTCATTTTCACCCCTGTGTCGAACTGTGTCAGTGCCATCCCATAGACTCCTTTTATATAATAAAACACAATAACTCTTAGGCTTCAATCCGGCGATAAGTGAGAATAGTTGCTATCAGCAAACCTCGCAACATCTGGGGCGGGACACGGAAGTACCAGACCTTTTCATGTATCAAGAGTGTAATTGCTGTTTATATAATTCTATTGGAGTGTCTGATGCTGTAATCGGTAAGTGTGTGAGTATATGAGTGTGGATCCTCACGCGCGTGTATGAATGATAGGAAATTTAATCTTTTTTTGTAACCATTTTGTTAACTTGCTTACCTGGTAACATAATTTTCTGTATACCCTGCATTGTTCCTTTAGGTGGGATAGTTGATAATTTGTTAACTCTGTTTTAAAAAAACCCTCCTTTTCATTTGCTTAGTAAAGGGAAGAACAATTGGGAAGAACAGGATTCTTTCTACCACCCATACCTAATTTTGAAACACCTCTTTCAGAGTAATTAACTTCACTGTTAGGTTAACTTACCTATGTTCCTGATAACTATCTATCTTTGGACTGGGTTTATCTTTGTCTAATAAGCGGGACGGGCTTAGTCGATACCAATCTTCTTCACCCCCTCCCTACCTTGTTACTTGCATTTTCTGTAATTTTGATAATTTTTACTGTAAACACATGATTATTGTAGTGATTGTTTTTTTTAACTTTAATAAAAAACATAAACTTAATTGTTCCTGTGTTGGAATACCCTAAGCCCAAGATTTCCCCTATTTGTTTAAGATAGTTGTATCCACGTCGTCTGTGTGTTTGAAGCACCAAATCGGTGTGAGCGCAGATGTGTGTCTGGAAACTGGCAAATAATTGTTTGACCAGGAGAGCCTGAAGAGTAAAATGAGAGAAACGATTTGTCGTAAATAAGTCTGTCTTTACTCTCCTCCAGCACTCTGTGCAGCAACTACTTACTCTCTACATTTCTATCACTGAGCGTTTCACCATCATTCTACACTCTAAACCGGACAACTATTTCTAAGACTCTTTCTCTCTAAATAAATTTACGACAACCATCATAGCTGGCAGACGCCGGAGTTGGGTTGGCCATGTCCTCAGAAGAGACCCCGATGTCATCACAAGAACAGCTATGCTATGGACCCCTGAAAGAAAGCAAAAGAGAGGCCGACAAAAAAACAACTTGGTGGAGAACTGTGGAGGCCGAGATGCAAAGAATGAACCAGAGCGGGGGCACTGCACAAAGGATGACCGCCGACCGAGCAAAGTGGAAGCAGTTTGTTGCTGCCCTACAAGACGCCACCAGGCGTGATGGCCACTGACTGCTTTGACAGTTGGCGGCTAAGGATCAAAGATGAAAAGAAGGCAGTCCTTGTTCTGGAATCCCCAAAAGAAAAAAGGTTGATGGTGACATAAAAAAAACCCACCATATCAAGATTTATTAATCTAATGCAGGGTTTCCCAAACTTTTTTGTGTCCAGAATCCTCCATGGAATCCTTGATCCCCAATCGACTTACGAACAATGTTTTAGTGGTTATAACTAACTACAAGGATATTTTTATTAAAAAAATAATAATTTTCTGCTGAAACACTGCACAAAAATTGTATAGACAGTCATTCTGATGTCACCCCCTATGATGGTGTCACACGATGCGGTCCGCATCCCCCTAGTAACGTCACTGCCTATACTGTTTAACGACACCGCAGATGTCGATATCTGCCACTTTAGGTACCCGTGACGTAACTGAAAGAAGAAAAAACTGACGCTTCTATCTGTGACATAAATAAATCATCATTGAAATAAGAGCATTACCTGAGCAATAAGGTCATGATATGCCTGGTGTGCGCTGTTGCCTGCGAGTGATGTCAATCCCAGAGTTTTTGATATTTCTGTGGCGGTTTCTCCACGAGCACCAAGCGAGGTCATGGCCAGTGCCGAGTGGATGCTGTCAAGATTGTTAGAGTATTTCGAGGATAACAACTGAAAAAGCTATGCTTCTGATCTTTAATTTTATTCTCTGATGCCCAAACCTAGACAACGGGACTCTGTTTAAACTCTACTGCAAACACACTACACTTTCATACACCAACACAGCGAAGTTTGACCATGCTTACTAAAACGTAAATAAAGATATACATTACGTGTTCACAAAATTCATCAGCGTTAAAATTAGATAACATTTTAACTTGAGGTTGGTTTCGTGCATTCTGTTGAAGCAAAAAGTTATGTCAAAAATAACCTAAAACCTTCAGGCCTGACTTAACAACAAATGAGTGTTTAAGCATCTTTCTGAACAGAGAGATAACGGTTTCTTTCTTTATTATTCACGTTTACTTAAAAGCATGTGCGCGTTGTATATTTGTCGCGTGTATAACCTTTTACACCTGTTCTACTGTTTTACGTTCAAATGATCGTAAAGATCTAAAACTTTGCATGTAAGTTCCCTTTCTTGGTACTTTTTAATCATTCAAGTTTTGGCCGGCATTGACCCAACCGATTTTAAGTAATGACAAAAATAATTTTTAACAAAAAAAGGTGAAAGTAAATCTATTAAAGTAAGGATTTTAAAGTAAGGGAAATAATGAACTGAAAATATCGACTGTTTTCGCATTTGAAGGAACGGGCGTTGGATGGTGGGTGGTAATGCCATCATTGCAGGCAGAGACTGGAAGTGGATTGGCCATGTCCTCAGAAGAGACCCTAACACCATCACCAGAACTACCACGCTATGAACCCGAGAAGAAAGGTGAAAGAGAAGCAGACTAGAGGCAACCTTGCGGAGAACAGTGGAGGCTAAGATGCAAAGCATAAACCAGAGTTGGAACATGGTGCGAAGGATGGCCACAGACCGAGCAAAATTGGGACAGATTGTTGCTGCCTTACAAGACGCCAGTAGGCGTGATTACCACTGACTGCTTTGTCAGTCAGGGGCTAAGCCACTCACGTCTGTTGTTTTTTTTTCTGTTGTCTAGTTTTCTACTTCTTTATTTCTGCCTGAAAACATACCTTTATGTTTGTCTAATACTTATTTACTAAGGATCCAAGAAGAGTTAGAAGTGGTAATTTAAAATTATTGAGGGATGGTCATAAGCAGCTCTAAAACAAAATCCATGGTGATATCACGAGAAGAAAGAAAACATCAGATTAAGTTGGGAGTACAGGTCCTGGAGCAGGTCGACCACTTTAAATATCTCGGAGCTATTATAGACCGAAAGGGGGGCATCAAAGAAGAGTTGGCCACTCGAAAAGCAGCGGCTGGGAGACTTTATCAGGCCATAAATCGAGGGCATGGGAAACAAAGAGCCAGGGATCCAGACCTCCAGGACGACCCAGAGTCCGCTGGGAGGACAACATTAGACAATCTTTAAAGGACCGAAGACTAGAATGGAACCAGGCCAGGAAGAAGACAGCTGATAGAATAGTCTGGCGCTCTCTCTTCCAAACCTCTACACCTCACGGTAGAAGGGGAACGACTAAGTAAGTAAGTAAGTAATTTAAAATTATTATTTATTTATAGTACTGCCTCCTGCCAAACTCCGAACAATGTTCAGCGGAAGCGCTGTTGGGAAGCACTGCTTATGTACGTTGTAGAAACGATGTATATGCCCTAGCTGTGCTAGACAAGGAAAGTATCATTGTTATTTTATTATTATTAATATTATGTAGCTAATTTTCACATACAGTGTATACCCCTGTATTTCTTACCTGTAAGGTGAGTAGACAGCTTCGGTTTTGTCCAACGCTAATTTCTGGTACAGGCGTAGAGAGAACTCTGACGATGCAGACGATAGCAACTGTACGTTATCTCCCCATACCAGACTCGCGGTTGCCAGAAGGCAAATAGTGAGTGTTGGGTTCATTTTTGCTGCTTTTTCTTTGCTTGCTTTTAACAAAAAATTGTTTATCTGCAATAAAGTAGAACAATGATAAGACAAGGTAAGGCAGATAGAACGAAATATGAGTAAATTTATCGACAAACGCTGATAGAGAAGTAAGCAAAACTGTTTGACAGACAGAGACAGCCACATAGATAGATAGACAAACAGACAAAAAGTCATGCATCCGCACAGGCAGATAGTTAGATAGATAATAGCTCATTCGTAATTTAAAAAAAGACACATCTGAACAAACATGCAAACATTACATACAGACGGGTAGGCAGGCAGACAGACAGGCTGACAGACTGAAATAAAGACAAACAGATATACAGGCAGGCAAAGAGACTAGACAGGCAGGTAGGCAAGCAGTCAGACAGACATGCATACAGACAGGCAGGTAAGCAGACCGACTGACAGATAGAGATACAGGAAGCTAGACAGGTAGGCAATCAGACAGACATACATTCACATAGGCAGACATACTAACAGACATATATACATACGGAGAGGCAGACAGACCGACAGACAGGCAAATAGACATAGAGACAGGCAGGCAAATAGACAGACAAATAGACAGACTGACAGGATGACACTTATTTGAAGCGCATTAATTTCAGCCTCATGCTGAAAATCACAATAATTTTTACACAGCAAACGATACAATGCAGCATGCTGTTTAAATTGCAATAGAAAACACATAATTATAAATATCAATTTCAAGAATGCACACCGCACACGTACGATACCAAAAACACCAAGTGTGTTTCCAAGGGATGATAAACTTTATTATATTTTCGAATATCGATATCTTTTTTAAAAGGTATTATATTTACGAGCATCGATATCTTGTTTAAAAGTCATTATATTTACGAGCATCGATATTTTGTTTCCAAGCCATGATAGACTAGGGTTACCGCATCGTTTAACGCATAAAAGAGGACAATCTTACATTTTTTTGTCGTGAAAAGGAGGACAAGGGAGGACACAATAATGAAAAAGTAGGACATAAAAAAGGACACATTTATTTTACTTGGTAAAGGACAGAGAAACTTATTTTTATTTACAAAAAAAAAAAAAAACAAAAAAAAAAAAAACAGTAGGTTCATCAAATCAACATGATTTTGTGTCTAATGATATATTAAGATGAGAAAAATCTTCTTTAACATAGCTAGATGACTTTTTAAATATGCGTATAAAACCATCGTTAACCTCTGTCTCACGCCCAATTACATTTTACACTGTGTTATAATTGTCCCAAGTAAATGCAACACATTTATTTGAAGAAGTCATATTTAACAAGTGTTTCTGTTAGATATTTTAACACTGTTTCTGGGACCTTATTTTAGTGTATTCTGCGCCTTAATCTATTTAAATAGTAAACCACCAAAGTCCAAATACTGAATCATACAAGACATCCCCATTACTCACTTTAGCGATTATTAGTATGAAATAAGGCACCAATTAAAAAAAATCAAAGCTGATATTGCCACCTACCTGGACCAGGCTTCCAGCGACTACACGACAAGCATACGTGATTACATGGCAGATTATCACTTAAATACGGACTACAAAATAACGAGAAAGAAACTTACTTGAGATAGCTTGAGATATAACAGATTAAACGTTCAAACACGTCATGAGAATATTACAATCTGGAAGTGGCCGAAGATGTGTGGCATATCCCGGCATTTGTGATTACATTTTGTTTAAGCGTAGGCGAAGAAAGTGCGTGACCTGTTCCACAGTTTTAGTGTCTTAGTCTAACATTCGCACTTTTCTTTTATTGAAAACACACGTAAGCTATTTCTATAAAATATTATCAATACCGTCATCTGCCATTTTCACAACGAAGGTTGGCTCTATGGATCTCCAACGTCTTCGGTCTCTTGTCTTGAGGGTGTACTCTGCTAGACTTTTTCCAGACTATCTCTTGATGTTATCTTCCCACTTATAGAGCTGTCTTCCTCTTGCACGTTTGACTTCATCCTTCTATAATGGTCTTCAGCGAGGCGTTATGTTTTTCTATCATGGCCAAAATAATGTATCTCTCTCATTTTGTTCTCTTTAATTAATTCTCATTTCATTCTTTCGTTTTCTAGGACTTCTTTATTTGCTTTCTTTTCCTTCCATGAGATGCGCCCTATTCTTCTATATATCTCCATGTCAAGAGCATCATTTCTTTCTTCTAATTGCTTGCTGATTGTCCATGGTTGTGCACACACACACACACACACACACACACACACACACGCGCACACACACACACACACACACGCACGCGCACGCACGCACGCACGCACGCACGCGCACACACACACACACATACATACATAAGCCATCTTGTTTTATTATATGACCAAGATATGAAAAACCCTTGACTTGTTCCATAAGTTTCCCTTTTATGCTTATGTTTAACGTTTGAGTGACATCTGTGTCGTGAAATGACGTCTGTCTCACATCACGAATTCTTAATAATTTTGACCATACCGCGCGCCATACATTATAGAACGATATGATACACTAACCAATGAAAACGCTTTTTTGGTCCTGTGTTTACTAACGCTGGGAAAATAAAGATGGCAAGTCCCAATCTGTGTAACCTGATTAACTTCGGAATTTTACTACAGCATTTTGGAAGAAGTACCACTTGAAAGAGGGTACCAAACAATATTAGGAATGTTACTCTACCCGTAAGTAATAATACTTTTACTAATACTAATATAGGACGGGAAAAAATCTTGGGTTGAATGCATTCGAAGCTTCAGGTTGTCCTAAATTTAGCAGTTTAAACTATGCATACCATAAAATGCAATTTGGAAACTAAAAGATTATTACATAGATATATAGAGAGCCTAATTCCAAGTATAATTTAGGCTTTGAATGAATAAAATCGCATCAGGAATAACGGAGATAATTAAAAAAGTAGTTTTCCTTCATTGAACGATAGGCAAAAAGGTACCCATATTTTCTGATCGTGATTACATTCCTCGGGGTTCCCATCTCGTACGTCCGAGGTCACACTATAAATAGACTTGCCTAACAAACTCGGGTCAGTAACTTTTATTTGAATATACAGAGAGCGGCAAAAAAGGAGCATATGTTAATGCAAGTGTTTGCCTTCTGTACCTGTTAGCAGACCTTAATCAACCTGAGGGTAAGAACGAATCTATATATATATATATATATATATATATATATGTGTGTAAATATTTATGCGTAATTCTATTGATTAATCCATCTGTGCGATAAGACGTGTATAGATGTGTTAGGAAGGGACAGTGTGTACTGGTGAAACTTACAGGCTCATGTGTAATTCTAGATGCAAAGCCTGCCTTCGGAAATATTTAAAATATTGAGAATGATGGCCAAGTATGTCAATGATTTTAGAACTGTATTTAAAGAAGTATTTCTTGAATGGAATGAGACACCTACCAGGAACATAAGGAAGGATGAAAGGGATTGAAGTACTGTATAATTTGACCTCTGCCATCACCGGTGTCAATACCTTGTCGAGGTATGGCGGCTTGCGTACCCTGATTACCCCCAGAGCTATGCCAGCGGGAGTTTTACTCCTGGAAGGTTCTACCAAGCTGGACAGGTTTGCGCGGGCAGGGGTCAGACGAAAGCAGACACCCTGGTCCTCGAGGTTGGGGGTTTTAGCATAGGGCTGACACCCCTGTCTATGTAAAAAAAAATTGAAGTTACGGAAACAACAATGAATAAACAAGCTTTGCTGCGGGACGGACATCCGGAGTCTGAGGCTCATATGACTGTCAGTGGTGAAAGCCGAAAGGAAGCCACTGACATGAGAACGGACGTCTTGACCGCAAAACACGATACAAGAATAGGATTTTGGAATGTCAGGACAATGAATGAGACGGGTAAACTAAAACAGGCCACGGCAGAAATGAGAAACTATAGGTTACACATTCTAGGTATAAGCGAGAGCAGATGGACAGGGGCAGGAAAAGTTAAAACAGCAACAGGAAAAACAGTACTTTACTCTGGAAGAGAGGATGGACAGCACAATGAAGGCGTAGCCATTATTTTACAGAAAGGAATAGAAAGGACATTACTGGAATGGAAACCCATCAACAACAGACTGATAAGATTAAGATTGAGAGGTAGAATCACCAATACTACAATAATACAATGCTATGCACCAACGAATGACAGCGATGAAGAGGTCAAGGATGAATTCTATCAACAACTGCAGAAAGAAATGGAAGACACACCTAGATATGATCTTATTGTAGTAATGGGAGACCTCAATGCGAAAGTTGATACACTCAATACATATAATGAAAGAGTAATAGGGAAATGCGGCAGCGGAACAGTAAATGAAAATGGGGATAAATTAATAAGTTTCTGTAGTATTAACAACCTGGTCATTGGAGGAACACTTTACCCACATAAAGAAATTCACAATTTAAAATGGGAATCACCAAATGGTCGGAACAGAAACCAGATAGACCACATCATGATTAACGGTAGATGGAGACATGCATTACAAGATGTGAAGGTAAGAAGAGGTGCAGATGTGGGAAGTGATCACCATTTAGTAGTAGCAAAACTGAAAGTGAAACTAACAAGGGCTGGACCAACTGTAACTACACAGAAAAGGTTTGACATCAGCAAATTGAAGGACACCCTTACCAGAAAAGCTTTTGCGGCTGACATAAAGAAACGATATCAATTTGCCAAAAGTCAGGAAAACACATTGACTGGAGATATAGACCAGAAATTCAACAACATTTCAACAATATATAAGGAAAGCAGCAAATCATGCTTGGGATTCCAGGAAAGGAAGAAGCAAGACTGGATAACACCAGAAACACTAAACACCATAATACTGAGAAAGGAAATGAAAAGAAAGAAAACAAGCGAAGTCCCCCTGGTTAAAGCAACTATATAGCGAACAGTACAGTCAGCTGGACAAGGAAGTTAAACGCCAAACCCGAGCCAACAAAAGGAATTTCCTAGACGATCTTGCAAGACAGGCAGAAGAGGCAGCACTGAGAAATGAACAAAGCACAGTATACAAAATAACTAAAACCATCAGCGGAAAACGAGGTGCAAACAATATTACATGAGTAAGAGATAAGCAAGGAAATCTCATCACGACAGCAGAGGGACAAGAAACAAGATAGGCAGAGCTCTTCAGAGAAACTCTGAACAAGGAACCACCAGAGACACAATTGAATGTTCCTAAGGCTGAAAACGATCTAGATGTAAATACAGACATTCCACGAAAAGAAGAAATCATCACAGCAATCAAAGGGTTAAAGAACGGAAAAGCTCCTGGCCATGATAACTGAAATGCAGAGCTATTTAAGACAGACCCTGAGCTAGCAGCAGAACTATTAGAACCACTATTTGCACAAGTCTGGAAAACGGGGACAACACCATCAGAGTGGAACAATGGAATACTTGTCAAATTGCCCAAGAAGGGAGATCTTGCAGACTGCAATAATTGGAGAGGAATCACTCTTCTCTCAGTTCCCAGCAAAATACTAGGCAGGATAATTATACAGAGAATTTCAAAAGCAGTAGATCACAAACTGAGGAAAGAACAAGCAGGATTTAGAAAGAACAGAAAATGTGTAGATCATATATTCACTCTCAGGAACATTATAGAGCAGTGCTCAGAATGGCAAAGACAGCTGTACATTAATTTCGTTGATTTTGAAAAGGCTTTTGACAGCATACATAGGGATAGTTTATGGAAAATACTGAGGGCTTATGGAATTCCAAGCTGCATAGTGTCAATCATAAAAAGCCTCTATGCCAACTTTACGTGTAGTGTTGGGCAGAGCAACCTAACCTTTGAGGTAAAGACAGGAGTACGACAGGGATGCCCCTTATCAACCACTCTATTTTTAACAGTCATAGACTGGGTGATGCGTCAGACAACAGAGGGCAGTCCAAGAGGAATAAGATGGACTACGTTTTCTACATTAGAAGGTCTGGAATATGCAGATGTCATTGCACTACTAGCACATTCACATCAACACATCCAGGAAAAAATGGACAGACTTAATAGGTTTAGCCAGCAGGTGGGCTTGAACATCAATTTAAGGAAGTCAGAGGTTATGACGCTCAATGTGAGCAACCCTTAGCCCATATCAGTAAGGAATCAGCAACTGGTACAGATAGACACCTTCACATACCTAGGATGCATAGTAACACCAGACTGCGGGGCAGGCAAAGACATCAACATCAGAATGAATAAGGCAAGAACAGCCTTTTTTAGCCTAAACAACATCTGGAAGTCCTCTCAATACAGCACAAGCACAAAATTAAGATTATATCAGAGCTGTGTGCTTTCTGTGCTTCTCTATGGTGCAGAATGCTGGAGAGTTACAGAGAAGGAAATGTCGAAATTGTCCTCTTTTCACACAACATGCCTAAGAAAAATTCACCGAATCTTTTGGCCGAATACCATCACCAACCAAGATCTGCTTACTCGGAGCAAGCAAGAGGACATGCACACCATCATAGCTGGCAGACGCTGGAGCTGGGTTGGCCATGTCCTCAGAAGAGACCCCGATGCCATCACAAGAACAGCTTAGGACCCCTGAAGGAAAACGAAAGAGAGGCCGACCAAAAACAACCTAGCGGAGGACTGTGGAGGCTAAGATGCAAAGAATGAACCAGAGTTGGTGCATTGTACGAAGGATGGCCACCGACCGAGCAAAGTGGAATCAATTTGTTGTTGCCCTACAAGACGCCACTAGGCGTGATGGCCACTGACTGCTTTGACGGTCAGCGGCTAAGGATCAAAGAAGATAATTTGACCTATTACTTAGTAGTTTTATTCGCAACCAAATTATTGTATGGAGGCGAATCATGGGAAACGAATGATAATTAAGAAGGTAGAAGAAAATTATGATCACATTGAACTAAAATGATTGTTGCTACTATACTATACCTTGTGCATCTGCTAGCACGCTAGTCTGAAACTGTCTATCGTCCCCATTTGTGTCATAGAGGGATATTGATAGGCAAATACAGGGATTGCGTTTAACTTCGTTTCAGGTTTAATCCTTTAACCTAAACCCTACAACAAATAAGAAGAGGCTTCTCTTAATGAAGTTGCAACGAATGCAGTGCCAGTCTATGGGAGAGGGCCAGCCGTAACGTGTGTAACAGTTGGAAGGTTTTCATCTGAAGATTCTCTCCAGCATCAGAGGGAACCATCTGCAGTGACTCAGTTTAGTTGCTCTCAAGGCAACTGTGTAGCCTATCCGTGATCACCAAAAGTAAACGCATCCAGTTCGTGATGAACAGAACAGTATAGAGCTCCAATTAGAGTATAATAATAACACTAGTAATCCTTCAGTGAAAAATCAAGCAAGCCAGACTGTATAAAAAGTGTTAGACATCTTAACACAAATGCAAGATTTTTGTTGAACTGCTCTTATTTATTTACTTTTGTAAAATATTTGATTTTAAAACTTTTCAAACAGAAAAGAGTAAAATGTATAAATAAATTGTAAATATTTACCAACAGACTTACTTAAATTCTTTAAGTTACAGTTCTTGTTGGTGAATTTAGTTAAATAATTACCCCTAGCAGAGCTAATAACAATAATAAATACCATAATCACAGAGGCGGATCAGGAGAGGTAGCAGTTAGGGGCTCAGAGTACTACATCATCATCTTCTCTGGGAACTTACATAGCTTGACCCTACCTTTGTGTCTATACACCCTTACTCTCTTTAGAGAAGAGGGTATTACTGATAAGACCAGACTCTTATCTGGCACTATCCTGGTATCATCTGATACACCTTTATGTCCAGGATATCTTCTTATTTTTAATAACATATGAACCTCTCGCGACAGTCTGTTTAAAATAGTATATATATATATATATATATATATATATATATATATATATATATATATATATATATATATATATATATATATATATATATATATATATATATATATATATATATATATATATATCAACCAACAACATAAAGAAACATGTTCATTCATTACCCCCTTCTGCTTCATTTTAAGCACCAGACCTTCAACAAAGACACATCTTGTCCTGTGCCATCAATGAGAGGTCTTTGAATATCTCCCTGAACACCTGTATCTCTATGTGTGATTCTTTTCACCGTGTGTTTTTGGTTTTCTCTATATCTCTTACCCTGGGACGCCCAGAACAAGGACTGCATTGTAATGTTGTGAAATAATTTCCTAGATGTATGTTCTTTCCAATGCCATTATTTTCTCACATTTTGTTCCACTAGTTCTTGTCTGATTCTTGTCATCAGTTCCACGTTGGTGATTCTGTCATACCATTTCAATCCTTCTTTATGAAATTGTGTATCTTCTTTCTGATTTTCATTACTTTAGTTCTCTATGTTTCAGATCCGTACAATAGGATAGTCCTGATATCTGATTTGAAGATTATTGGACAGACGTCCATGTGTTACAGGGGTCCGAATGCGTTGCAGATAAGAGTAGAACTACATAACTTGACATTGCAATCGATGAATCAACATGACACTGGTGGGATCTGGCATCAAACGTAAAACTAGACGTCTGAGAGGATGAAGCAGACGTGCTTACAACCAGCGCGTTACAGGAACACTCAACATTCATACACTTCAGCATTTGCTGAGGGACACAGAACACTTTTGGGTTTGCATGGATTTCAATGTCGTAGTAACAGTAAAAATAATTCTATGCAAGCGATGTCGAAAGAAAGATTCAATAACGAATGAATAGTTTCATTACTGACACTTAAGTCGTGACGACCTTGAACTGAGAACATCTGTTTTCGAACACCAGGGACTGTCTGAGTCATCATAATTTGCTTATCTCAAAGTTTTTTTTCTTAGCTTTGGTGACATGGGATTCTTGGCCACAACGATGACCAAGCGCTAAGTACAGTATCTATCTATCTATCTATCTATCTATCTATCTATCTATCTATCTATCTATCTATCTATCTATCTATCTATCTATCTATCTATCTATCTATCTATCTATCTATCTATCTATCTATCTATCTATCTATCTATCTATCTATCTATCTATCTATCTATCTATCTATCTATCTATCTATCTATCTGTCTGTCTGTCTGTCTGTCTGTCTGTCTGTCTGTCTGTCTGTCTGTCTGTCTGTCTGTCTGTCTGTCTGTCTGTCTGTCTGTCTGTGCAGTGTCTATCCTGTATATTTTAATGTCATACGTCTTCTCGTGTGTATCTTCTATCTTTTAGCTCTATAATATTCTTCTCCATATGTATCCTATATTTTTGTCACGAGTAGTGAAAAGAATCTGTCTCAGGCAAGACAGAGTGAGGAGTAGGAAATAGAGGAAAGTCTGACATAGCGAATGTGAATGTTGAGTGGAAGTGTGACAGTCAGGCTTACAAAGATGACAAATACTCTTTTACTCTGCCAGCCGGACTTATTTACATAGCAACTTCACTCACCCTCTCTCTCTCTCACCTATCAACAAATGAATAGATATATGAAGTAAGGGACTGATACACCAAGTGGTTTTCACATTCAACAATCACAAATGTGAAGGTGGGAAGACAATTCTGATCCGCGGCTAAATAGTTTTCTATGTTTATTAAGATATAAATAAATATAAATACATATAAATATATATAAATAAATATAAATATAAATATAAATATATAAAGATTAATTAATTTCCACCTCACGTCTTTAAGATAAAATCCCCTGTCTGTCAGTGAGGTAGTATACTGTAGGCTTGAACTAATTAAGTTGCCAATTCTGTGCCTTTCTAACGAGGTGAGAATTCAGATAAATCCAAGGTTGACGAGGACAAAGGGAAATATACTTTCAGTGTGACTCAATGATAATGAACCCTGATATCCTGTGGGTTAAATGAGTTCAAACTCGGGTTTGCGCAAGCGGTACGCCTTAATATACCCGAGGGATGCTGCCAGTTCAATTGTGACTGGGCGTATAATGAACAGGGCCCACCGGTCTACAAACGAGGACAGGGTGGGCGCTCTATTCTGAAATTTGTTAAGCTTGAATGTTGGTGGTCTCAGAGGTTTGGTCGCTACAGAAGCTTAGGTTACAAGCAGCTGGATACCGAACTCCGCCTTCCTGGTAATGGTTTTAGGATTTTACTGACTGGTCCTCACTCGAGAACTCAGTCTAGGATATTGTTGAATGATAGATTTCTAAAGATGGACTTCTTGAATGTAGCCACCACTGTTGAATGGTGGTATTACAGGGTGCTTGTGGTGTGGTGAAGATCAGGAGTGGCCGACATGGTGTGTGAGTATATGGACAAGTCAATGAGCACGCGAATGGGTGTGGTTCTAAAGTAGACAGTGATGATCACACACCAAAAATACACATATAGTATTGAAGAACTGTAGAACTCCTGTGGTACATTTTGTGTACGATTTATTACACTACAGTACGAAGACGCTGACATCGAATACATACACTATCAGTTGGACAAGGTTCAAGCACGTCATAGGCATAACAAAATGTTCAATACTTCTATAACATCAATGGCTCTTGAGCAGCCGGCATATATCGTAGCGCTAGTAGTATGTCAATAATTTCTCGCTACACTCTCTGACGAGATAAGCCAGGTAAGACTCTGGCAGAATTAAGCTGCATGAATACCGAGCTCCAAATACCTAATATCCTTTATATTTCTTCCGACACCACCAGTCAGGTAAGTCTTTTGGCGGTAAGGACCGCACGAATGCCCGGCTTCTAAATATGTAAAGTTCATCTAAGCTAAAAAATAGAGTCAAAAGTACTTTTTACCTTACAGCAATCCAGGAATAAATCACTTAATATACATCATCTTCTTGGCACTCAGAAACATCGAGAAATATCTGGGAAAAATCTCAAACACATTCTAACACTCAGAAAACTCTATCCCCGATCACACGGGCAGAGGAAAATATAGGCTGATCACCTTCTCAACCGAAAACGCCCAGGCGACTCTCAGAAAGACCAAGTCATCCGGTCCCGCGCAAATCATCGCGCATGCCCAGAACATCGCAAGCCCTGAGTTGAGGTCACATGAGACCAGTCCAGAACTTTCCTGGAAACTGATCTATAAAACTCCTTAAATGGTCAACTTGTCAAGACAAGGGAAGATAACAACTAAATCTAACTTATACGAAAAAGATACAACCAGTAAGTTCCCTTAGACCACAGATAAAAAATAAACATCCCTGGCTTTAAAACAGACTGACCTTAACAGATATGATACCAGACCTTTTGACTACATGCTGGTTTTCAGGTTTTTAAATGCACTACATGTTTGTCTCAGTCAAAGCTACTAAACACACACTAAATAGAGCTATATATTATAATAACAATTCCACTGATTAACTCAAACACCCACATCGGGTTACCCACACACACACACACAAATCAATATTTACAAGCATGGTCCTTGACAGTAACGAAAACCGCGGCTCACATGCATCCCGTACAAAATCCATTGTATGAGTCATCTAATAAGTACAATAATATACATCTCTAGGGGAAACCCCATATCTCTTAAGGAATTCGTAGCAAAAATAAATGGGATTACAGTTTTGTTAGAAAATTGACGTAAACCCACACTTACTGTCCTTTGAATTCAATTCTTAAAGGTCCCATCTATGTAATTTTAATTGGTACACAGCGAACTTAAACGTTATTCACTTTCCCGTTATGAAATGAGATAGAAAAATTTACTGCTATACGCGTTCGCCCACAGATGATTGATTAGTGACAT
The DNA here is from genome assembly GCA_024509875.1 of Oreohelix idahoensis. Lineage (NCBI taxonomy): Eukaryota > Metazoa > Mollusca > Gastropoda > Stylommatophora > Oreohelicidae > Oreohelix > Oreohelix idahoensis. Next base: position 1,003,725 of record JAMPIV010001221.1, on the reverse strand, counting down.
ATTCTACCTACACAGATAATCTAAATAAAATTAACGCTCTTACCGAGATGCAATGAAATCCACTAACACCAACATAGCTGGTCAAATCTGCCAATTAACGATGACATGTCCACTTTACAACCCTTCCTGGAGACAACTAGAGTTCAAATTGTATAATAAAACTCAAGCCACAGGTGTTCGGTCACCCGTGATTTCGAGTGACTCTATCGCCTGGGTTGCAACATAACATGACGCAACCGCTACGGAACCCCGAGAACTAGTTTCCCGTGTTCCGCCGACGAAAGCCGAGCTAAAAGAGACCGCCATTTTTAGCATAATGGGGTCTACCCGTAGACACACGAAAGGCGATGGCTTTCCCTTGTGTCAAAGGCCAGGGAAAGTTTGTTTTTCTACTCCCAGAAACAAAGTGCCAGGTTTTAACTCGTGGTCAAAGAACTCTAAGAGATATGCCGTCTACTGCGACAGGAGGTCCTGGATGCGTTCAAAAATTTATCCTACCAACATTAAAGAAAAAGTGAGTGAAACTGTGTCACTGATTGCCTCCCCTGCTTTGCAGTAGTGGTCCAATAGTGTCCAAAACTCAAGATTATCTAATATGGGACTTCAAAGGTGTCTACCTTCGCACAAGATTACTCTTGGAAGAGTGGTAGATTGAAGGATAATGATGCTTCTACCTCAAAGGAGTGTTCACAAGATATTCAGATAAGCGAAAAACAATGCTGCTTTGGCTGAGCACGTTAATTCTAGAATCTGTCGACAAATTTTGTGAAGGAGTTAAACACTTATTAATTTCAGCTCGGTCAAGCCCCCACCCCTGATTTACTCAGTGGAATGTTTATTATTCTGGTATAGCTCTGTTTACAGTGTGTGTAGTAAATTGACTGAGACAAACATTGAGTAACTTTAAAATGATTAAATCGAAGTTAAATTTGTAACATTACAAATGACAAAATTTAATAACCACTTTAGGTTTTAACAGTTTGAAAATTAATTGAAAAGTTTAGAAGAAAAGTTTCATCAGTGATTTATAGTAGAGATGATGAGAAACAGTTCACTTTGGCAGAGTATATTTTTCACTTAGCTGCCAATAGTAGTTTTTGCTCTCGATGATGGGTTCTGTGTACACTGCTCTAGCTCGTCGTTGGTCAAGGTTAAAGACGTCGCTTTTTCCTAAACCGTCAAGGAGTAACGGCCAAGCTGGTCCCACGTCTGTCTATAACCCTCTTATGATGGCGTCTCGCATAACGTCAATCCACTTCTACCTTCACGTGGTTCCAGAGATAGTGCTTTCTGCTGGTACCACCAATAACTGAAGCTTCTATTTCAAGGGAGTGTTCATGAGATATTTACGAAGTGAAAAACAATGCTACATTGGCAGTTGTTAACTTTATATCGGTCCGCCGCCTTTTATGAAGAATTAAGCAATTATTAATTTTAGCTCGTCAAGCCCCCACACTGATTTACTCAGTGGAATTTTTATTATTAAGGTAAAGCTCCGTTTAAGAGTGTATTTAGTAAATTGACTGAGACAAACTTGCAGTACATTTAAAATGATTAAATTGGAGTTAAATTTAGATAGTTACAAATAACAGATTTAATAATCATTTAGGTTTAACAATGTTTTAGAAAAATTGAAAAAAAAATGATTTAACATAAAGTTGTCATTACTGTTGTGATGGAATGACAATTTATAAAGGAGTTCACCTGGCAGCTTTAACGTTTATCTGCCACTGGTAAGTTCTGCTCTCGCTGATGGTTTGGTTCTTGGTGGACTGATCACGCTCGTCGCTGGTCAAGGTTGTTAGGGCGCAGCACGTTCCAGGAAATGTCAGGGAGTGTCTACGAAGTTGGTCCCTCGTCTTAAAGCTCAGGCCACTGCTCCCCTCATGTTCCAGAGACAGTACCCTCAACTATTACCACCAACAACTATGGTAATAGAATAGAAACAAAACGCTCTCCTGAGTATTGCGTTTTCCAACTCATAGTTATGGGCCACTTTCTCTCTATTCCACCATCCCATCTACCTCAGAATTTACCCTCGATGAGAATTAAACTTAATCCATCGAGAGAAAACTTTATTTACATTTAAATTGAATAGCTTTTTCTTTATTTTACATTTAAATGAAAATGTTAATAGTACAGATTGAATATGTTTACATTTACATCGCCACTGATTGAAAAGTGTTCACAGTATAAATTGAATACGTTTTCAGTTATATCTACACTTGTTGAACAGTTTGGAGCTTTCATTAATTTTAACATGAATATGTTTACAAAGACATTTCCACTGGTTTGAAAATGTAAATACTATATTTAGAATGTGCATCATTTCTTTCATCTTTCCCTCCCTGCTCCATATGGAACTTGGACTACTTAGGATTTGAGCTTTCTTTAAGAAAGTAACGATAAGCAGTCACCAGTCCTTGCAGTAGTGTTTCATGAAATCATTATTCCAAACGCTGAGGATGCCAGCCTCAAATGACTTGGACATTCACTAGCGATTTTCACATATTAATATTCACATGGCATTATATACATATTAATTCACATGTGTGACGAAATGGACGACCTCTTCTCGATCTTTGTTTCTCTTCGACAGTATCAGTACATTTGTGGTACTGACTTTTATTTGTGTACTTTTAAAAGTACCAATTTCTTCTCATTATCGGCTAAGGAGCAAGTAGTTTGTATGTTCAAACATATGTGACACTCCATGCAGATAATGTTTATTCTAGCTTGCGGTGAGCAACTGAGATAAGATAGTCGTGAGCGTGTTTAGATGGAACCGCTGATAAGACGACTCGTTTGGTAACCCAGATAGGCACACATGGGGTTTTGCGTACTCATACGACAGATAACGAGATTACTGTCTGTGTTACACATGTGGGCAGACAAGTGTGACATAGTCGCTTCCGGGCCGACTTGTTATGACAACATTACTTTCTAATAAAGTAAAAAATATTACAGCCATGTTGTCATGTAGGTTTGTACACAAGGGCATCGGACATCATATTACCATATATAGGAGACGTGACCTGTGCAAAATTTTTCCATGGCGGAAATATTTTGAAAGTACCACACCCGACTTTTTTGAATGTGATTGGAGCGTTTATTTAACTCCATAACAAACTAAGACGTGGAAAGATATGAATATATTCTGACCATTTAGCAGTTTTATTTCACTGTGAATTTTACTCTCGCCAAGACAACATCAGACCTCACCAGAGTGAAGACTAGATTTATAATTTCTTTTTGTTAAGCGGACCTTTTATTGGAGAACCAAATAAGACTTACAATGCACATGAAATCTCTACATTTTAATAAGGAACACTGGGACTAGGAAACTGAAGAGACACAGGGAGTCAGAGAGGGAATCTAGGGTCAAATTAAAGACCCCCCCCCTTCTAAATGCGAGTAAGAGACCAACTCTTCCTTATTATTCACCTGAGCAACAAGTCTGTAGCCAGGATTGGGGTAACTTGTGATTTACATTTCATATTTTATTACTAACATGAGAACTAACATATATATGTATATATTACCATGTGAAGTTCTATGTGTGAATCTCGCTATTGGTTATCAAAGTCACTTGAGAACGATGATTCATGAACCACCACTGCACGGGCTGGTGATTGCTTTATTGATAGTTTCGTAAAGAGAACTAAAAGCATAAAGTATATCCAGGTTTCCTATGGAGGGAAAGATGAATGAAATGATGCACATTCTAAGAATGATACTTACAGTTTCAAAACTTTTCACTCAGTGTAAAGGTAAACGAAAAAACATATTCATGTTAAAATTAATAGAAGTTTTAAACTTTTCAACAAGTGTAAATATAAAGGAAACATAAACGAATTTATATTGTGACCACTTTTCAAACAGTGGAGATGTAAATGTAAAATATTTTATATATGTACGTTAAACCTATTCATTTAAATGTAATGTAAAGCTAAAGCTATTCAGTTTAAATGTAAAGAAAGTGTTAACCCGAGGGATTAAATTTAATTCTCATCGAGGGTAAATTATGACATGTGATAGTAGATAGAAGAGGGGGGGGGGGGGGGGGCCACATAACTATGTGTCGGAAAACGTCTTACTCAGAAGAGCGTTTTGTTTCTATTTCTATTACCAGTTATTGGTGGTACCAGCAAAAAAGGACCATTTCTGGGACAAGAATGGACGAGTTGTTACGCTTTAAGACGGAAGACTAGCTTTGAAGACTCTTCTAGATTTTTCTGGGAAATGAGCTTCACCCTACGAACCTTGACCAGAGGCGAGTGAACGCAGTGTACAGAAAACCAACTCATCAGAAGGAGGAGGAGGATCAGAATCGTCACTGGCAGCTAAGTTAACCCATATGCTGCCACTTGAACCTCTTATAAAAACTAATCACCAGAGTGGTGAAAGCTTTATTTTGTAATTAACTATTATTCCTTTCTTTTAAACTGTTAAACTTAAAGTGATTATTAAATTTTGTTATTTGTAATTATACCAATTTAACTTCGATTCGATCATTTTAAATGCACTACAAGTTTGTCTAAACACACACTAAATAGAGCTATATATTATAATAACAATTCCACTGATTAACTCAGAGGTGTGGGGGGGGGGGGGGGGGGGTTAAACGAGCTAGAATACACCATTGCTTAAATTCTTCACAAAAGTTGTCGGCAGATTACAAAATTAACGTGCTCAGCAACAGCCAGCATAGTTTTCGCTTATCTGATTATCTTGTGAAGATTCTCATGTGATAGAAGCTTTATTACTCTTCTATCTACATTTCTGCCAAGAGTAATCTTGTGTAAAGATAGACTCCATTGAAGCCTATAATAGATACTCTTGAGTTTTAGCCACTGTTGGACTACTACTGCAAAGCAGGGGAGGCAATACCGTCACAACATGTTAGTAATGAAAAAAATATAAAATGTAAAATGCACAACTTACGCCAATCCTGGCTCACAGACGTTCTGCTCTGATGAATAAAGGCACTTGAATCGGCATCTTACAAGTGTTCTTGTGAGTCGTTACTTTTAACAGTAATGCCCACTATGACTCCGTGCGTTTCAGTTTCCTCAGATTTAGGTTCCTTATTAAAATGGGAGAGTTTTCCTGGGCTGTGTAAGTGATTCCAAAATACTCCAATAAAAGACCGGCCTGATAAATGGAATTCTTAATTCTAACTTCTGACAGTCTGGTGTCGTCTTTGGCAAGCAATTTCTCACAGTGAACTAGACTTGCAAAAATTGTCAGATTATATTGCAAGTCTTCCCCCGCATTTGGTTTGTTACTTTGCTATGAAAGCGCCAATCGTTTCCAAACATGCGTGTAGTGGGGACAAATTTAAAATTATTTCCGACATGGACAAATTATGTGCATGATGCAAGGTCACCTCTCCCATATATGGTAATAAAACATCCGATTGCCTGGTAGCAAACTCACCAACACATCTATAACCTCATATGTCAATGTGTGTCAGATGTAACATATCATTACTTTCATGTAAGGTAATGTCTTTGGGAAAGTCTGACAGGAAACGATTATGTCATTTATGTCTGTCCATAAAGTGTCGCATAGACGAGTAATCTCATTAGCTATCGCTTGAGTACACAAAACCCGTCTCTTTACCACCTTGGCGAAGACGCACCCTTGCCCTATCAGCGATTAACCAAACACGCTGGGGCGATTTTAGTGTTAATCTGTCGCAGCCAAGGTTTGGTACACGAGAATTTACCAACATGACTGTCGTTTCAATTTTACATCACCTGTCTACTATCTCAGCAGGGATGGGCAGGTAAACAGACAAGGCGAATTATTACTAAAAGGATTGTTAGAATTAAAGTACAAAATATCTGCTTCATAGCAGAGAAAGAAAAAGGTGTCGACCCTGGAAAAGCACGCAAATAGTCAGTACAACAAATGTAACTGATAACTGCGAGAGTGAAAGAGAGATCAAGAAGTGGTCGCCCCAAATCCATCCTGTCACAACATGTTCGATTTAAAGTGACAGGCCAGTTACCCCACTCTACAACTACATGAGACCGAAAAGAAATAAAATGGGCGAGTCAAAATAAAAATAAAAAGAATATAGAGGGTGCCTAAACTCCACCCTAAAGCCCACAATTTATCACCGATCATCACAATCTTTCACATCTGTCATGCATCTTCCCCATGTGTATCCTACATGCTTCACGTCTTTCATATGTCCAGCGCTCATTATGCCAACTCTATACTGGATATGTCTGCTCAGTCATTGACTTCTCGCTCCCACTCCAAACTATTGCAAGCAAAAGCCTCCAACAAAAGTTAGACAGTCCAAAATCACGCTCTACGGTTTATAATTGGTGCCGTGAAGACAACGCCGACAGATGCATGTGAAATCAACACCAATTACCAATATTGAACCTTTAAACCTAAGAAGGGGGAGCCGCGCTGATGTAATGGCTACGGCGTTGTACTGGCGACCAGGTGTTCATGGTTCAAACCCGGGCGTCAGCGTTTGAAGGAATGTTTACGACCGGAAATTTGACTGAATAACCTGAACGGCTCCTGTGATAAACCCTCTGTGGATGGGAAGGAGCGAAGCTCCTGACCGGGTTGGAAGGAAAGTCCTCAGGTTCCCCAGCCTTGCAATGACATGTCATTGGGCCGAAGGGCTGAAAGCCCAAGTGCCGCTGGTTAAGAAAAAAAAACAAAAACCTAAGAAGAGAACGCTCAGCTGTGGAAACATATGAAAGGTATCTGAAAATGGACGCAACGGAGGAGAATAGGAAAATGATAGAGGTACCAAAAACACAGAATACAACATACATCTTATCATAAAAATGCAAAAGATGCTAGCATCAAACACCACCTACCAACCGTTAGAAAGCCACTGGCAACTATCAAGAATGAACCACCTTGTTGGCAGGCAACTACTCTTACAGTAAGACTCCTCAACAGACAATAACACTCTAGCACCACTACTGAAAACCATCGCTTTAGAAACTATAGACTCATATCCACAAGATGGATCTACATTTGAAGCTACCACCAACGCTGGATATGGCGCAGTGATGAAATACCCCATCGTGCACCCAGAAGACCACCCTTGCATCTTTGGCACTTGTGGAGAAATTTGTTCCAGCTATGATGTAGAAATAACAGCACTACAAAAAGCATTGTGCCGGATAATCTCAGATTTTGAAAGTGGCATCACTCCACCTGAGGACATCGTTATATTCTCAGACTCAAAATCAGCAATTCAAGCCCTAGAAAGCAAAATGTCTCCTGGCGTTAATAACATTTGCAGATTAATTGACCAGCTGTTTACTTCCCATAGCGTCGAAGTTACACTCCTGTGGATCCCTGGGCATGTCGGAGTCCCAGGAAATGAAAAAAGCCAAAAAACTATCCAAAAGCGGAGCAGGACTGTCCAGTTCCCATCAAGTACCACACTGCAAACCTGCCAACAGATCCTGAGAAACAATTATAGGCAAGAATGGCTAAACCAGTGGGCTTCCTCTCAGACATCAATAAACATTTAAATAGAATAGACCCACTACGTGAACCGCACTGTAGGCATTGCCACCACCATGAGTAATCAGTTGAACACCTGCTGTTACAGTGCCAAAGACTAACTGACCTGCGACACCTGCTGTTACAGTGCCCAAGACTAACTGACCTGCGACACCAGCTACTCCCATCGCACCCAACCATCCACAATACACATCATCATAACAACTGAGGAAAGCGTGTACCTTTGTCAGAGAGGCATTGGGCTGTCAAGAGCTACCTGCTCACAGCTAAATGGATTATATCATTATCATCTATCTATCTATCTATCTATCTATCTATCTATCTATCTATCTATCTATCTATCTATCTATCTATCTATCTATCTATCTATCTATCTATCTATCTATCTATCTATCTATCTATCTATCTATCTATCTATCTATCTATCTATCTATCTATCTATCTATCTATCTATCTATCTATCTATCTATCTATCTATCTATCTATCTATCTATCTATCTATCTATCTATCTATCTATCTATCTAGCACCACTTTCGCTCCTTCTCTTAGCGTGCGGACGTGTTTTTGTGTAGTCCTACATTTGGATTTTTAAACTGCATATCTAGCAATATTTCTGAAGGATTTTTATATCACTGTGTACATAATGTTAATTGCTTTATCGTGAAATACATATTATTGTGTTCATATGAATAGGAAATGTGATTTTTAGGAAAAATGAAGACAAGCATATCTTCTATTATAGGTATAGCAAGTCGCTTTTGTGTTGGAATTACTAAACGTTCCACATGGTCAGCACTGATAATTGGGGTAGCCGACAGAAATGGATGTTTTATTACACCCTACGGAACGTCAGAGAACCGTGGCTTTAGAAATTGGTCAGCGGTAAATATGTGTGTCGACCGAGTCAAGCTGTCAACTAGAGCGGAGTGAACGACTATAATTGACCACTTTCCACGCCCATTAAATACGCCTGGTCATTTACCGTTCCCACTCACAATGCTACACGTAAATTCGGTCGGTACAACCCGTCCGAACACAAAAGGTGCCAAACAGAAGGACTACGTTTTGAACGTTACTAAAGCGGTTAAAAAGAAAACTCGCAGTTTGAAGACCAGCACGCTATACACGCCATGCGTAACATTATCTTATAAGGACAATAACCAGTGTGCAATTCTGACGTTTTCTACCTTAATCTTCTTCTTCTTCTATCGAATATGAAGCTTTACGTAGCCTGTCTAAGGCATACTATGAATCTAGTGCAACTGTTGAAGCAAGGACTGACGCTAATGGTTCATATGTAGAAGATGTTATTTCCACAGGAGAGGTTGTCCTACATTTCTATAACACTACAAATAAAGTAATGATACAGGGCGCAGAGTGCGCTATTAAAGATTGGGTTAGTACGGACCTGAACAATTTATGGAAATCAGCAAATACTGCTGGAGTCAGTCGAGAGGCCATCATATCAAATGTGCCAGTTCAAAGTATTCCTGCAAAAACTTCTAAATCTAAGAAGTTAGCAATCACAAATTCCACTGTTTCCGCAGATATCACAACAAACATAACTCCCAATAAAGAGTGCAAAATGATGTCACAGACAAAACCAATGTCACCAGCGTTAGCTGATACAAGTGACATCACAGAGACAGAACACCTATCAAGCACCTTTGACAGTAGTCCAACAACATCCCCTCTTACATTACCTATGCACTCGTCACAAGATCAATTTTTAATAATATTGTCTGAGATGGAGATACTAAAAGCAGAGCTGAGCAGCCTCAAAAAAGCTTACGAGCAGCTCCATGCTGACCACATGTCCCTCAAAAATAGCTGTGAGAGAAACGAGTCTGAACAACAGAAAGAAAGCACACAGCAGAAGAATAAACACAGACAGTGTAACACAAACACAAGCTCAGAGGGAAATTCCGACGGTAGTGAAGTACAGCATACGACACAAGCTGAACCGAGCCACAAAGAAGACCATGACCTGTGCATTCTTGAATTCCCTGCAGACATGAGCAGAATCCCTGTCCAGATTTCTACTCGGCAGCCCCCACTGTCGACAGCCAGTTCACATCACAGCAAGAAACCTACACACAATCCCAGCATAGTTCAAACACAAGAAACAGCACACACTGCCACCGGCACACACACACACATCTTTCAAATAGAAGGAAACACTTCATCTTTGGTGACCAAAATGTGAAGGACCTTCAAAAATGTCAATTAGTAACAGCAGATATAGACAGGGTCACTGTTCGCTACAAAAACTGGGCATCTGCGCAGGACCTACTGACTCTCCTTAAAAGATATGAAACTGATCTTGATGTAGCCAGGGTCACTGTGCACATTGGTCTGTCGGACGCGCTAAAGCATAACGAAATTGCACAAACAGAGCTAAATCAGATCACAAGTAACTTCCAGTTCCTGTTCCCAAATGCAAAGGTATATTTTTCAGCTATTATACCTCCAGTTCGTTCACATTATAGGAAATCTGTTGAGATGAACAACACAAAATTGAAAAAGCATTGCGTCAGACACCACCACACATTTATAGAACACTCCTCGTTCCTTGCCACATCCGGAGCTCCTAGGAAGCATCTTTATAGCGGTGACATTTCCTTATCCGATCAAGGAACCAGTATGTTGGCGAGAAACATCAAATTTCCAGAAAACACCCTCAGAGGCACAGCCAGCACATCAGCATCCAAGTATCCTTCAAAACGACACACGAATGTAACCAGCTACTCCTCTAATGCAATTTACGACCTTGAGTTTCCGCCAATACCCACAACTTCAAGCACCAGCCAGACAACGTCACACAATCAGGAGTATCAAGACAGACCCCTTATTAGAACTACAGATGTGCAAGAAACAGCCAATAATATCGGCCTTCAGCAACATTCTACGACAGACGACCCACCTCAACAACAACCTGAGACACTCCATTCTCAAAGATCTGTAAAAGATTCAATTCAACCAACTCAGGGTCCACCTACTGAAATCTCACCACGTCCGCTGTCGCACCAGACACCAATGAGAGATCACCCATCATCGTTGTCATCACAGGTTTTCCCATATCAACCCGCACACCCAACCTTTCATAACTTTCTACATCAGCAAAGCCTCTTGAACTACGCACCTTACACTTGGAGGTCCTACTGGCCGGAATATCCCATTCATCCAACAACAGTACCTCAACATCCCGCGAACACCTACTACCAAATGAATCATCTTTTACGGCCAAATCTATCTCGCTTTTATTGTCCACAACCCTCTCCTCAACATTATCAGTGACTGTTCACTTCACAAGTCGACGTCTCTGTAGGACCAGCAACTGTCGGATGCTTTATTTATTTATTCTCAGTATCTATTTGTTTGTCTGCCCGTCTATTCTCTTGGTGCAGCTTAACTTTGTTGTTAACCTTCACAGTGTGGATGGGTGTGCTTGTTGTGTGACAGTTTCTTACAATTTTTAACTAGTACAGTTATCTGAATTGTTTGTAATTTGTTGTATTAAGGTGTGCATTTATGTACTATTACTTTTAATCTCACATATATAGCAACCTCGTGATGTTTATTTAGTTATTTATTTTCTATTTGAGCGTAAAACTTCTTTCACATAAAAATGTCAGGTAATTATGAACAATTACTAAATACAATTGGCTTACTGCTTGGCCACTTGAACGTAAACCATCTTTTAGGTAAAATTCCAGAACTCACACAAATTCTTAACCAAAATTTCCAGGTTTTTGGTTTTTCCGAAAGTCGTCTGAATGAGAAAATAACCGACGATGATATTGCGCTCAGAGGTTTTAAAACTATTCGGCGAGATTCTAGTAGACAATTAGAGACGGGTCTAGCAGTTCATATTTCTACTTCTCTCAGTTATCGCCGCAGAAACGATCTTGAGACTATAGATATAGAATGCATATGGTTAGAGATAAAGCCCCAAAAGCAAAGATCTATTTTAATCGGATATCTTTATCGTAATCCCAGTGTAGGAACAACATGGTTTGAAGATTTTACCAACATGATGGATAAAGTTATTACTACAGTTAACGAAATTATTCTTCTTGGTAATTTTAATATCGACATGCACAAGCCAAACAATATATGGACCAACATCATAGCATCGTATAATATGAAACAAATAGTCAACAAACCTACCAGAGTAACAACAACGTCATCCACACTGATCGATCATATTTATGTAACCTGTCCAGAAAATATTATAGAATGCTCCATCCCTACTATTGCTATGAGTGACCATTATCCCATATGTTGCACTTGGGCAAAAAAATGGGTACAAATCTCCAAAAAATAAACACATTAGTTTTCAATATAGAAGTCTTAAAAATTTCAACAGTGAATTATTTTTGAATGATTTGCGAACTGCGCCTCTCGCCAACGTTTTTCAAATTCCTGATCCTGATGACGCCATCGCATATTGGACAATGATATTTTATAGTATTTTTAATAAGCATGCGCCTACTAAAGAAATTCGCGTGAAAAGGCAAATTAAATCTCCATGGATCACACAAGAAGTTCTTGACGCTATGAGGCAAAGAGATAGAGCGCATAAAAATAAGGATATCACTACATATGGGACAATAAGAAATAAAGTACAATACTTAATTCGCAGAGAAAAGAAAAACTACTTTAGAAATTTAGTTCAGAGTAAAACAAACAGTAAAGAGATATGGAAGGCAATCAACACTTTAGTGAACAAACGAAATTTTCCAGACCCACATACTCCCAATACGCCACTTACTTGTACTGACTTCAGCAATCATTTTCAGGCAGACATCAACAATATAAAATCCACCATTCCGTCTCCCCCTTGTGACTTAAGCAAATTATCAACGTTCTGCGAGAACAAATGTACTAACACAATTCCACCCGACATCCCTTTTATAACAGTTAACGAAGTTTACAGCTATATTACTGGCCTTAAAGATAATAACTCATCGGGACTTGATGGAATCAGTAATCGAATACTGCGATTTGCCGCACCTGCTATTAGTGATTCACTGACATACATATATAATCAATGTATCGCAAGGAGTTACTTTCCATCCGCTTTTAAAAGCGCTAAAGTATACCCACTTCTCAAACCAGGTTCATCTGATAGTAGTAATCTTAGTAACTATAGGCCCATTTCTCTTATATCGTCGCTGTCCAAACCACTGGAAAAACACATCCACAAAACAACACTTAGTAGATAACGACCTGCTAATCGACAGTCAGTCGGGGTTTAGACCAAAGCATTCATGCCACACAGCCTTAACAAAGATGATAGACAATTGGCAAATGTAGTGGGTTTGATGGTATTGTATGGTGGTGATGGTACTACGTGTGATGCATGAGGTCAGCTGTGAAGGCTCCTGAGATAAAATGTAACTGAGAGTTGTCAGAAGGCCCTTCTCGCTACCACTACGACCTCACACTTATCTTTTTTTTTTTTTTTTTTAATGAATGTGGCTACGTTAAATGTCTAGGGTAATGATATGTAATGTGGTGTGATAGTTTATAGACACACACACAGATATTTACTTTACTAAGTCTAATAATATTAACAAATGTTATAATACACTGAACTAACTCAAGTGTGTAAAATTTTTGATAGAAATTTTTTTACATTTTATTTTGTTCTGGATCAAGTTTTATTTTGACCAGAACTTATAAAAGATTTAGAAATTATGAAAGAAATGCATGGAATATTACATAATAAATGCAAGAGTGTACATATGTAAGTACTAGACTATTTAGTTTTATTAATGTTTATACTAGTCATCTAATTGGGAGGATAGTTAATGGTTGTGCTGTTGGGGTGGCCTCATCACTCCAGTCTATATTGACTACACCTTGTCCAGAAATGGCAGGAATTTTATGGGATTGTTAGTAACTAAATGGAGTTGGTGAATTTCCAGCAGACCAGAGGCTCACTCAACTTTGAAGATGTAGCTCTGGTGCTGAGATCTGGTGGCCCCACCTCTCCGTGCTTGGGGGCAATAATAGTCTGCTCTGACACAACGTTACTGCACGGATCCACTCTGGTAAAATCACCAACTTAGTTTACACCGCCTTGGTGACAACTGAAACTCACAGCTCTGCAATCAAAGTATTGGCTATGTGTCAAAAGTCCATTCTCTAACCATGTCTGGACACAACACTACACAACAACAACACCATATAGACAGGTCAGATCTCTCTGACCATACAGCACATTTTACCATGGTGGTTTCACATCAGATAGGTCCTCCCAGACTACAGATTCTGAAATATGTTTATTAGTTTCCTCCCCTAAAATAGTATAGGTAATATGTTTCATTGATCTCAACACTTGATCTGTCCTTCCTAATCCTTGCTGGAGTTTATGTATTTTATTTGTCTCTAGACCCTGAACAGGGGCGGGGGGGTCCAGAGCAAATCCTTACTTGTTTGTAAGGCTAGATTTCGATATGGCAGTATCAAATCACTCGAAACATTAAACAATATTCAAAATATACAAAGAAATAATTTCAATCTTACCAGATTATGAATAAAGAACACAGAAATGCTAGCAAAACTCAGCTGAGCTGCTGGCTATAGTATGGCGTCCCTGAACTTATTTCAATTTATTTCATTTGGAAATCACCACACTTGAAATTTACTGTGTCTATCACTGGACAACTATTGAGGAATGGCCCCAAATGCGCGTCTGAGCGCCGATAATATGATTGTCTGTGGCCAATCACTGCCTTGTGTTTTTCAATTCAAATTTCCTACACTAAAGTCATTTCAGTCATGCTTCAGTCAAGTATGGATTTTTATCTGTTAGTCTGTCCGTCTCTACTTGCGTTTTCACAAAAAACGTACTTGTTTTTTTGAACCAACCTATTCATCCCCTCTACAATTTTGCCTGAAAAGTTATTTTTTAGCCACAGCTTCCACCAATTCCCCTTCTCTTTCATTCTAACTAGATTTGGACACTTGAGTCTTCAAGGTCGCGATTTTTGTGCAAATAGTGAGATGTTTGATTCAATGCAGTCTTTCGCTGTTGTGAACAACACAGTCTTTTGTCAATGTCTTCATTATTATCTATCCGTCTGTATAATTAAAAGCATATTATTTCACTGCTCAGAATGGGCCATCCGGCCAGCTAATTTTTATATTCCTAACATTAATATTAAGAAAAAGTTACTTTTTGAATTTTGTAATATTTCAAGCATCTGCGTTTAGCCGCTGAATTCAAATAAAAGGCTTGGTATCGCAAAAGCGTCCAATAAATGACTGTGGCGTATCATATCCAAGGTCCCTTCTGTCGAATTCCTTACTTTATGTCAACTTGGGGGGGGGGGGGGGGGGAGAACGTGACTTTTCCTCCTTGCCCCACCAATTTGCGTCCATTAACCTCGCTAGTTCAAGTACGCGTTCAGTCAGATTTTTGTCTTTTGATCCTCGTTCCGTTTTGCCTTCAAGTCTAACACCTGATGACCCGCGGCGCGGGCGATCATGTATTCCAGCAGCTTACGCATTGGTTTTTTATCCCTACGTTGTATCATTGGAGATATTTTGACGTTGTATCACTGTTAATTTTTACGACAGCACCTAAACATCAATAACGATAATATATGTGGAGCAATATTTGTAGACTTCAAAAAAGCATTTGATATGATAGATCACTTTATTTTAATCAGAAAATTAGAAACAATGAAAGTAAATATTAAGCTGGTAAAGTTAATTAAATCGTTCCTGTCAGACAGACAACAAATAGTCTCTTACAATAATTCCTTGTCGAACCCAACCGTTGTCCATACAGGTGTTCCTCAGGGCTCTATTCTCGGCCCTCTTCTATTTACCGTATACATTAATGATCTTCCTCTATATTTCAAACACTCATCATGTGACCTTTTTGCCGATGACTGTACTGTCTATACTAGTGATAAATGTTGCACCACACTAGAACAATCTTTACAAAACGATACACATAATCTTATTACGTGGAGCAACGAGAATCGCATGCAAATAAATATTAGTAAAACAAAATGTATGTTAATATCAACCAGACAAAAACTACAAAACTTGCAGAAAACAACACTTCAGCTCTTCATTGGAACATCACTAATTGAAAACGTAAATGAACACAGAACTCTAGGTATCACTGTTGACCAACACCTAAGCTGGAACTCACATGTACATGCACTCACAAAGCAAACAGCACAAAAAGTTTACCAATTAGCCAAAATTAAACATTTCCTGGATGAAGAGGCAAGGAAAATGTTCTACATATCTCATATACAAACGCATCTAGACTATTGTTCCACAATCTGGGATGGTTGTTCTGTCTCCAACACAAGAAGGCTCCACTCGCTTCAAAAACGCGCAATGCGCCTTGTTGCTGATAAACACCAATCACATTGTATAGATTTATATAATTATCTTCAAATATTACCCCTCAGGAAGCGCTTCCTCTTTAACAAAGGGAAATTTATTCACAAAATCCTGTCACAGAATGTTCCAAAGTATCTTTGGCCGCTTTTAAAATACAATGACAGACGTAGTCAGCGCTTAAATAAATTACAGGTACCCAAGCCCAGGCTTGACCTATTTAAAACTAGTTTGGCTTACTCAGCTGCTCATCTTTGGAAAAATCTTCCCAATGACCTGAAAAACACGCACAGTCCTTACTCATACAATCGTATACTATTCAAATACTTTATGAGTGCTGATTATATGCCACCCTAACTGATTGTGTTGTACTTTTATCTAATATACTGTATGGAGGCTCTGATGATCTAGTTTTCATTACAATATACTTATTCTTAATATTATATTCTTAATAACTTATATTCTTAATTTTATGATCAGGTACTGTTAATGTGTGCTGTTATACTTCCTTGTAATGTTGCACTGTCCTTAAATTAATACTTTCAGTACGCTGGAGAATGTTGAGTAACAGTAATAAAAGATGAGCAAGAGGATGGAAGAATGCAAGAGGGGACTGTGTCCGATTTTCAACCCTTGGCAAATTAATTGCTTTCGTATAATAATAGATTCTTTAAGCGCCAAACACGGCGCATAAGGCAGAAACCAGTGCTCTCCAGGTTGTTCGTTGTGACGCCACTCCTCTTAGCTCTTGCACATTATTTAGGCCCAACGTTCTTCCTTCTCTTATTATTGTTCTTCTGAGTGTTTCTTTTGGTCTTCCTTTTTTTCGCTTACCCTCAGGAACCCAAGTGAGCGCCTGTAGTGGTATTCTGTTGTTTTGCATTCGTAGGACATGACCGATATATGATCATCGTCTTTTCCTTATATAGTCGGAGACATATTTCTGCCTAGAGTCTTCTCTTATTTGTCGATTAGTCTTGAATTCTTTCCAACTGATGTTCATGAGTTTTCTAAGACATTTGTTCTCGAATGTATTCAGCTTGTTCTCCAATGATTTTGTTATTTTCCAACTCTCACAGCCGTATGTTAACACTGAGATAACATTTGAATTAAACAGACGAAGCTTGGTATGTATATTCAATGATCGTAATTTCCAAATGTTAGATAATCTATTGAAGGCGCTAGCTGCCAAAGCAATTCTAGTATGGATTTCTCTTGTTGTGTCACCATCCTGAGTCATTTTACTGCCTAAATAATTGAAACTTTCAACTTTCTGTAGTTTTTCCCCGTTCAAGATGATATCAAAGGTCTCGTTAGAAAAGTTCATAGCTTTAGTTTTAGAGGCATTTATTTGGAGACCAATTTTAACCGAGAGATGACACAAATTATTTATTGCTTCTTGGGATTGTCTTGGTGTTGAACTTAAGAATGCTACATCATCTGACGATTATCATTACTACCAGAGTATATAATTTGCTTTTTTTCTTCTGAAATATATTTTATGCCCTTCCCCGTCCATCTACACTCGCTGACACCCAATAAGTCCAACTTATAATTATCCATTTCTTTAATTACTTCTTCCAATTTTCCGTCTTGATACATAGTTCTTACATTCCAGTATCCAATTTTAGAAATCTCCTTAGCCCCCAAGATATTAGAGTGAGTCATGTTTACTGTCGAGCCTGGTTCTGTTTCGGTAACAATAGCTTGTTTTACGATAGTGAATTGTTAACTCACTGATCAACCCTCCGATCCAACCGACCGATTCAAGGGTTTCGAGGTCAGTTATAGGAAAATATCTACACCACTAGATACTCTGGTGTATCTCTTATTCTATAATTTAACATAACATGGTGATATCCATCGAAATATACACATTCCTGATGTTTTTCTTTCGGCGTCTAAGGTGAGAAACGAATTTCACCTCCATCTTGGAAGGGTAGATAACTCGTACAATAAGTCCCCGTATATGTCTATCTAACTATCTACCTAGTCTGATTCTGGTCTTGAGTTTGGGACGCAAAGGAAATGGAAAGGAAAATGGAAAGTAACTGTCTACCCACCTCATCTTGATGAATCTAAAAAAAAAAAAAAGAAAAAAAAAAGTCCCTGAGTCATTCAGTTGAACACCGTATGAACATTTTACAAGTTCTCATAACATACCTCTGAATATGTCTCAAATCACTAATTTACAGTACGAAGAATTCGATTCTTTTTTTTTTTTTTTTTAAATTTATTTATTTATTATTTATTTATTTATTTTTCAAATTCATTATTACTATTAATTTTTTTTTTTTTTTATAATTATTTTATTTTATTTTAAAAACACTTTAATTATGATGATTATTGCAAATGTAATATTACTTTTATAATGATAAATGCCTTAATAATGCTTAAAGTAAATGTGAGGATGAAAGGATATTAGTATACATGATGAGAGAGAGAGGAAGGGCAGAATGTCAGACGGGCCTGCGTGCCCAATTCTTAACCCTTTGAAAATAAAGTTCGTTCTATCTATCTATCTATCTATCTATCTATCTATCTATCTATCTATCTATCTATCTATCTATCTATCTATCTATCTATCTATCTATCTATCTATCTATCTATCTATCTATCTATCTATCTATCTATCTATCTATCTATCTATCTATCTATCTATCTATCTATCTATCTATCTATCTATCTATCTATCTATCTATCTATCTATCTATCTATCTATCTATCTATCTATCTATCTATCTATCTATCTATCTATCTATCTATCTATCTATCTGGAAAAGGAGACGGGTGAGATAGTATTAACCGATAATCATGTTGGAACATTTCGGGTGTGCCCGACATCAGGCTACGGATTAGCACTAAAATCGCCTAGCGATTTTGTTTAATCGCTGATAAGACTGATGTGCCTTCCTCGACCAGAGGGGTTAACGAAGAATTTTGTTTGCACAAGCAACTGGTCGTTAGATTACTCTCCTGCGCGACACATTTCTGGACGGACAAGAATGACATAATCGTTTCCGGTACACCTTGTTACAAAGACATTACTTTTAATGAAAGTAGGAGTTATTTGTAAACATTGCCGAGAGAGTGATCGGAGGTTTCCATTCCATATTTGGGAGAGATGACCTTTGCAGTAACGCGCAGAAATGTCCTAGTGGAAATATTTTGAATTACCCCATCCTAAACGCACATGTTTGAAACGACTGGCACACATTCGGAATGAAGGCACAACACCCCTTCCGAATGGAGCCCTGCTTAACATCGTAACAAACAAATACGGGGGATGACACGCAATATAACCTGACACTTTAGCCAGGTTAGAGCACTGTGAAAATTTACTCGCGCCATGAAGACAACTAGACCTTGCCACAGCAAAGACTAAAATCAGCTTCCATTTATCGGACCGGACTTTGTTGGAGCATCTTGAAGACTTAAGAGCCCAGGACAACTCTACTATTATTAGCAAGGAAATCCGGAATCTGAAACACTGAGTCAAAGTGGGAACTTACTCCTAAAGTAACAACACCCCAGAGCAAATGTGAGAGGTCTCTACAAGTGCCTTTATTTCTCTGAGCCAGCAGTCTGTGAGCCTAAAGATTAGCCTAAGTTGTACATTTTAAATTCTATATTTTACATCATTAAAACGAGAACAAATATGTTTACACATTTCTGGACGGACAAGAATGACATAATCGTTTCCGGTACACCTTGTTACAAAGACATTACTTTTAATGAAAGTAGGAGTTATTTGTAAACATTGCCGAGAGAGTGATCGGAGGTTTCCATTCCATATTTGGGAGAGATGACCTTTGCAGTAACGCGCAGAAATGTCCTAGTGAAGACAACTAGACCTTGCCACAGCAAAGACTAAAATCAGCTTCCATTTATCGGACCGGACTTTGTTGGAGCATCTTGAAGACTTAAGAGCCCAGGACAACTCTACTATTATTAGCAAGGAAATCCGGAATCTGAAACACTGAGTCAAAGTGGGAACTTACTCCTAAAGTAACAACACCCCAGAGCAAATGTGAGAGGTCTCTACAAGTGCCTTTATTTCTCTGAGCCAGCAGTCTGTGAGCCTAAAGATTAGCCTAAGTTGTACATTTTAAATTCTATATTTTACATCATTAAAACGAGAACAAATATGTTTACAGTTACATGTGCATATTAATATTGAAAATTGCTTGTGGATGTCCAAGTCATTTGGTGCTGGCAACTTCAGCATATAGAATGATGATTTAGTGAACCATCACTGCCAGGGCTGATGGCTGCTTTATTGCGAGTTTCATGTAAAGTACCAAAAGCAGAGGTAGTCCCAATTTCCATATGGAGCATGGAGGGAATGATGAAAGAATAGATGTACATACATGTTATGTTATTAACTTTTTCAATTAGTGTAAATGTAAATATATTCAAACTATATAGTTAACATTTTCAACTAAAGTTAAATATAAAACTAATTATTTTAAATGTAAAGATAAGTTTTTCACCCACTGGGATTAAGATTAATTCTGAGAGAGGGTAAAAGTAGCGATGGAATGCTGGAATAGGAAGACGGAGACACATAAGTATATGTCGGAAAACTCAATACTCAGAGGATATTCGTTTTGTAGCAAGATTTGGTACCACTTGCTTTGTTTGTGAAAAAATGTGTAACGCGACACACACAACGGTAAGGATGAAGGGGACAACTCGGTGGGTCTTGCTTTGAAGTTGACGCCTAAGCCGAACCGCATTGTTAAAGTGTAGGAAGGAGCGAATATATGAAACATGGCCGACCTTAAAAATTTGCATTGGCAGGGAAGAAAATCTAAAGCTACAAGAGCAAGCCTGGTTGAAAGATATTAAAACTATAATAATTTACATAAGGAGATAAAATATGAGTAATATCCAAAAGGATATTATTCAATTGTAAGTAGTTTTAAAAATAATTAATATTTTTCATCGTCATAACATCTGCTAAAAGTTAGCGCATAATCTTTAAAAATTTATTATAACTACTTACCTCGACGGATTTCGATAAAACTTGAATAGAATGAAAGCTTCATGTGGGGAAAATGAAAGGATACCTAGTAAGGAAGGAAAGATATGTGTGTAGTGAAAAGAAGAGAAAACAAGTACAGAAAAAGCACAGATTGCCTCAAACCAAAAGATTAAACGGAAATCTAAGCGGACTTCAGACGGTGCTGTCTCGTACGGGAGAGTCACCCAAATATAAGGACAGAGCGGCCCGTTTAAAAATCACACACACAAAATCCATACGCCAGAGTGAGAGAATGGAAGACAGTATCTGCAAGAAAAGTTTTTTTCACGCTGCATGCAGGGCAGATATACTTCATCAAATACAGCCTCACTGTGCGCTTATTAATCCTAGAGGGTATGTAAGTTTATTAAAGATATATGTATGACTAATATCATTTTATTTCAGATTGTGTTTACGATTTGATTGTATCAGACATAATAAAAAGGGTATACAGGAAGCCAGTGACGCTAACCAGAGATAACCCCCACCGGCATTGTCAGGAAG
This sequence comes from Oreohelix idahoensis, assembly GCA_024509875.1. Lineage (NCBI taxonomy): Eukaryota > Metazoa > Mollusca > Gastropoda > Stylommatophora > Oreohelicidae > Oreohelix > Oreohelix idahoensis. Next base: position 982,306 of record JAMPIV010001221.1, on the reverse strand, counting down.
CATTACAATTAATTGGTTAGCCAAATGTATCACGGCTAGTTCTTGCCTGGAAGCTTACGACATACCAGCAAGTACAGAAGTGACTTGGCATCCATAAGTGGAAGGCAAAGGTTATATCTTACCCATGTATCATAACAAGTGATTTATTCATGTATTTAGTTATTTTCTGCACAGCAGACACTATCGTATCAGGCTATCTCTGTAACATACTACCATGAATCATTCATTTATATACAAACACGGAAGACATGGTCGCCTCATGAACATCAGCGGTGTGTGAGCTTGTTGGAACACCATGGCCACCTATTACCTTTTGTTCCAGGCCACCTATTACCTTTTGTTCCACGTTTTATGATCGTTCCTGATCGAGTTTATGATCATTCCTGATCGAGTTCGTGATCAAGTACAAACGAAAGACTTTAGGACCTTTGATCCTGCTAACTGGAGCCTAGTGGTCAAACAGTCTTCAACACCTTAGTCCCCCGTAGTTATAGGGCGGGCTGAAGGAAAGTCTAATTGAATACCAGTGTGTCTCAGGAACCTCGAACAGACGTGGCGTAATGCAAGATGAGTTTATATGTATACAATCCTACAAACACTATGAGCGGTTTCAATATCGACTGTCAATGATGATAAAAGCTAGAGACTAGATAGCAAGAATTATCAAGCTACTGTGACAGACTTTATAATTTCATTGACTTTTTACTATTATTTATTTTAATTTGTAAATATAAATAATCATACATTTTACCATCTTCCAACACCCATTTCTCGTTACAAGGTTAGATAGATGTACGTAATAAATTATGAAATTGTACTCATTTGACTTGGTAAATTTTTAACTGGTAAATTTTGAGTTACTTTTTCTAATTTAATTATATTATCACATAGGGTTACTATGGCGAAAGTAGCACGTTATACTTCTGAAGCCTAAATCTATTGTTCAGCTCAGAGTATTCACAGCCGTAACTCCATTGTGATACCAGTGTACTTCTCTGGCACTGGGACTTCATACTTTCTGGAGAGAAATTCTACTTCTTCTCTACCATCATCATTACACTAGAAAAAACATTTCGCTACACGTTTCTCTTCTTTTGCCATACTAGTTGGTGGCACTAGTTGAGGGTACTATTTCTGGAACAAGTGAGGGTATAAGTGGCCTGAAGTCGACGCTAGAAACCATCATCGGACCTGTCTTAGAGACGCGGGATCAGCTTTGCAGTTACTCCCTGATTTTACTTGGAACATGCTGCAACTCTTAAAACTTGACCAGGGACGGAGAAATCCAGTCATCTATCTGCAAAGACCCAAACATCAGCGGGAACAGAAACAACTATTGGAAGCGAAGTAAAACTTAAAAGCTGCCAAGTGAACTGTCCATTTTCGAAAACCAAAACATCACACTGTGATGAATACTTGTTTCTAAACAATTCTTCATTTTTTTATATCTGTTAAACATAATTGATTATTAAATTTGTTACTTGTATAAAGACAAATCTAAAGTTGATTTAATTATTTTGAATGTACTACATCCTTATGTGTCAGACAATTTTCTTAAATAAACTCGTCTGTCATATGTTTTCTCTGTGTGTATCCTATATCTGTCGCGTCTGTCACATGTCTTCTCCGTGTGTATCCTACATCTGTTACGTCTGTCATATGGCTTCTTCGTGTATATTCTATATCTTTCACGTCTGTCATATGCCTTCTACGTGTGTATCCTATATCTTTCCGGTCTATCATATGCTTTCTCAATGTATATCCTATATCTTTCAGGTATGTCATATGCTTCTTATAGTTTATCTTGGTCGTTTATGCTACGTCTCTGTCCTTGTTTCTGAGTGTTACATCGTCGTGGCCTACAAGTTACGTTACAGAATCAGCTTTGTCACTGTGTATCCAGTCATTATTGCTGACGTTTCTTATCTGGATGCTCGGTGCCTTGCTTTTTTTAAAAAAACTTTCAAATAATCCATAAAAAGAAAACATACGTCAACCTACACAAGGTTAAAAAATTCATTTATCGTGTGATCCATTTAAATATGGCGTGAATTCTCATTATCATTTTATAAAAATGGTGTGCTTTTATGCAGAGGCCGTTCGGGATCTAGCGGTAGATCACAGTGGATGATTTTTTAGATCAAGGGACGGAGGGGAAAACATTTGTTAAGCTAAGAAAATTTCTGAATAGCCCTCTCCCTCCGGTAATTTAGAAAAGTGCGGTATTTCTCTCTCTCTCTCTCTCTCTCTCTCTCTCTCTCTCTCTCTCTCTCTCTCTCTCTCTCTCTCTCTCTCTCTCTCTCTCTTCCCCCCCCCCCTTCCCCAAACCACCCCCTCCCCATCCACCACGGATTGAAGGTACGAACCAGCCGTTAAGATAGGCAATGCTGAGAAAAATTTTTAAACTGTTCTTTCTTCAAATGAAATTGATTTTCCACTAACTCTGCAGATAACATTTTTTCCAAGGTAGCTCTTCGGAGATCTCAGTGTTTCAAAAGTGGCTACCTACACAACTCCTGGGTTGCCTCCAGTTGTTCTAAACTATGTAAAGGCATGTATTGTAATTTTACTAATAGGTGTGTCCTGTGTCATCATTGAAGCTCTTTCTTGACACAAAGAAAGAATTCTACTACTTCCCACTCAGGCGTGCTGTAAGATACGACTAATATGAGGCTGTCCATGAGCCTGACAACCTCACCATTAAAACGAACTGCTACAGAAACTACTGCTATAAGAGCAAATGGATGATTTGGTTAGGACATCCTGAAAGGAGGTCTACCGTAGCAATGGTTACATGGTTTAAATAAATAAATAAAATGTTGCTTGGTTTTGGCGTTCAGCCTAGACACATGGTCCATCGGATATGTTATGGCACATGTCCAAATTAAAAAGAAACACCTTTTGGTCTAGTTTATTGTGTATTTTGTATGGCTGTATGTTCTATTTTGGAACATAAGGGGAAATAATAATGTCTAATAATTTGCTGTAGCTTGTTCTAACTTGTTTGCAAATGACGTATTTCTGCAAGACCCTTAAGTAATGGTATTTTTCCCTTAGCCCGTTCTTAATTTGATTACTATAGTTTACTTCGTTATCATACCTGACATTTCATACAATAGGATATTGCTTTGTCATCACAGTCACGGACAGCATTTGACGGAAGGTGACATGATCAAGGTGGGTGGCAATTTCATGAAATTTGTTGAGAAAACAACATGCAGGAAAGAGAATAAACAATATGTTTGCGAAACCAGACCGGATCAGCTGCTTATCTCTGTAAGGTCATGAAACTCCAACATTTCCTATGTCTTTCCTATATGGTGCTCAGATTGTATCAGACCTGGTCTTTTTTATGGAGCACAATCATAAGACACATGAAATCGAAAATAACACATGGATCCTTTGAGACTCTAAGTCTAAGATCTGCAATCAGGAAGACGGCAGACATTCAATAGCAGAAAGGAATAAATAACTTTAACCACAGTATCAGGCGAAAGAGACAAACATGGATAGAACACTGTCAACGCAGGCAAAATATACAGACTGCCGGTAGAAGTGGCAAGCTGGACGCTACAGTGGTACAGAGAAGTTCTTGAAGTATGTTCAGAAATACAAGAATATAAAATGGAACGAGATTACCAGAGAGGCTGGTGGAAAATCTTTTTATTTATATCAGGCTTACGTGGACCTGATTTCAGTGCAGAGGCAAATAGAACTTTGCAGAAGAATGGTAGAAAAGAGCCAAAGCAATCAAAAGCAAATAAGAAGCTTCAGGTTTTCAAAATTGGGCGCTTGTGTAGAAAAGACAGATTGAAATGAATACGACAAGATTACCAATTTGGAACTGATGACAAGAACCAGACAAGTGCCAGTGGAACAAGAGATGCGAAGAAGACGCTGTCGTTGAATGGGACACACATTGAGGAATCGTGTTGACAGCATTACAAGGCAGTCCTTGTTCTGGAATTCACATGTTAAGAGAAGTAGAAAGAGACCGAGAAACATGTAAGGAGAACTAGAGACATGCGTGAAAGGGAGAACAGACGACACAAGACAGGAAGGCTTGGTGTGATTTTATAGCAGGCCGATACTCCACATGGAGCTGAAATATAGAGTATGAATGAATAAATAAAACATAGACACGTTGTTCGGTGGTATAACATTTATAAAACATAGACACGTTGTTCGGTGGTATAACATTTATAAAACATAGACACGTTGTTCGGTGGTATAACATTTATAAAACATAGACACGTTGTTCGGTGGTATAACAGGTCTAAGTGATTGTGTCTAGTCTATATTGGTAACTGTAAACTGGGATCCGGGTGGCTAAGAGGTATAGCGCCCGCCTCTAATTCTAAAGGTACCGGGTTCACTCCCAGTACATGGAATATAATTAATAGAAATATTTTTTTTTCAGAACCATTGATTATTAATGATATCATACTCCCCCTGATCTACTGGGTAGTGATATCGCATACCTATCCTTCTAGAATGAGGGCGAAAAAATAAAAACATATACAGATATATTTATTCAATTAAAAAATTTGTTATAAATAAACGAGGCAATATTAAAAATAATTGACGATATATCAGTGCTAACAGTAGTAGATTTCTATAATTCTACTCGGTAGATTGTTGCCACTGTAAGATTCCAAGGCTGCTTGCTAGTTTGTTGAGTGTGAGAAATAACTTATAATTCATAACGATTACGAAAATCATTCCCCGAATCATACTGCTTCGCAGGTCCAAGGGGGACAGTAGTAAATTGCAACTGCGTGCTATGGCAGTTAAGCGGGCCATAGTGAAGAGTGCATCCCACCGTATGTGGCCCGCGGGCCGCGAGTTTCACACCCTTGCCCAATACATTCTGTTATTGTCACGATCGGTTCTTACCGTTATCACAGGTGTCAGTGTTCTTAATTTATTTTTATCTCAAAGCGTGTTCAATTTTTATTTTATTTTCTTTCTCGAAAAAAAGTTGAAATCTTATAAATTACCATCTGATACTGATTTCGGTCTTTCACTTCCCAGATTTCTGTGAGTTTCAGTGGTTGTTTGTATTTTAACTGTAAACTCAGTTCATTTTTACATGTAGAATTTTCTGGTATAAATCCGTCTTTTGTTAAGTATGTTACCGTTACTTATGTCTGGCACGTATCTTTTTACGTCCATGATATAATCATTGCATTAAATAAGTTTAGCAGTGTGTACATGGTGCACTAAATTCAATGAACTATATAAAAAGGCGGCTTTTTATGTAAATTTGGCTCAATTTTAAGCTGTTTTTGCACATTATGTTGCCTTGACTAGTATTTGATGCACTGTCAGTGAGCTGTATTAAACTTTATTCTTCGTCTGTAAATACAACATCTGCTGGCATAGGCGATCATATCTCTCCACAACTTGTATTTGATCCACTGTCAATGAGCTGTATTTGATCCACTGTCAATGAGCTGTATTTGATCCACTGTCAATGAGCTGTATTTGATCCACTGTCACTGAGCTGTATTTGATCCACCGTTAATGAGCTGTATTTGATCCACTGTCAATGAGCTGTATTTGATCCGCTGTCAATGAACTGTATTTGATCCACTGTCAATGAGCTGTATTTGATCCACTGTCAATGAGCTGTATTTGATCCACTGTCGCTGAGCTGTATTTGATCCACTGTCAATGAGCTGTATTTGATCCACTGTCACTGAGCTGTATTTGATCCACTGTCAATGAGCTGTATTTGATCCACTGTCAATGAGCTGTATTTGATCCACTGTCACTGAGCTGTATTTGATCCACTGTCAATGAGCTGTATTTGATCCACTGTCAATGAGCTGTATTTGATCCACTGTCGCTGAGCTGTATTTGATCCACTGTCAATGAGCTGTATTTGATCCACTGTCACTGAGCTGTATTTGATCCACTGTCAATGAGCTGTATTTGATCCACTGTCAATGAGCTGTATTTTATCCACTGTCAATAAGCTATATTTGATCCACTGTCGCTGAGCTGTATTTGATCCACTGTCAATGAGCAGTATTTGATCCACTGTAACTGAGCTGTATTTGATCCACTGTCAATGAGCTGTATTTAATCCACTGTCACTGAGCTGTATTTGATCCACTGTCACTGAGCTGTATTTGATCCACTGTCAATGAGCTGTATTAAACTATATTCTTCGTCTGTAAATACAACATCTGCTGGCATAGGCGATCATATCTCTCCACAACTTCCTGTCCCCAGTAGTGTTGGTCAGTTCCGTTTTTGATTTCATGCCATGTCGTTATGTCAAACTGACCAGCATCTTCTCTCTGTGTCATCTTTTATCTTCTTGTCCGTCAAGTTTTTCTGTTGTCACGTGGTATTGTTGACTATATTAGTCACATTATTATATGTCTCAGAGACTTGAAATAACAGACACGATAATGGCACGGCTGCGGTTTTTTAATATCTATCTACCTTTCTATCTATCTATCTATCTATCTATCTATCTATCTATCTATCTATCTATCTATCTATCTATCTATCTATCTATCTATCTATCTGTCTGTCTGTCTGTCTGTCTGTCTGTCTGTCTGTCTGTCTGTCTGTCTGTCTGTCTGTCTGTCTGTCTGTCTGTCTGTCTGTCTGTCTGTCTGTCTGTCTGTCTGTCTGTCTGTCTGTCTGTCTATCTATCTATCTATCTATCGGTCTGTCTCTGCCTGTCTGTTTGTCTGTCTGCCTACCTATCTACCTGTCTTCGTATCTCCCTGTCTGTCTTTCTGTTTGTGTGCGCCTGTCTCTGTTTATGTTTCAGTCTACAGCCATTATATAAATCTACTTGTCGTCTTGTCTGACTATTTGCCTATTCATTTTTCTGTCTGCCTTCCCGTCTGTATATCTATGTATCCGTCTGTATGTGTTTTAAAATATCCACCGTTTCGTCCGTCTGTCTGTTCAGTCAGTCTGTGGTGAGTAGTAGCCGATGCCTTATGTTTAACAGCAAAACAAATGGATCGATGATAATGTTGACGATCTTTTTAATCGTCTACGGGGCGCTTGATAAGCCATGCATATTTTTAAACTGTTATTTCTTCACTTCTGTCTAAATAATTTATATGAAACAAATGTCAAGATAACGACAACTGGATGGCTTTTTGTTACATAACAATCTATATTACATTAGCATCTCAGCTCAACGTGAGATCCAGCCAGTTCAACACTTGACTTGATAGTGGGCAGCCATTTTAACTGTCTATTACAACGTCATTATATTGACCATTTGAGATTTTATATTTTACTGAATATTGCGCTCATACAATTCTTATCAGACCTAAACGTCTTTTATATTTGGGCATCCGCCCTAATATATCCGACTAGGTTGAACGGTACGCGCCTCGCAAAAACGATGCAAAATTTTATTTAATAAAAAATTATTTTTATATCTTTGATTCTTTGTCTCGTTTCCGGGTGAAAAACAAAACCTAACACTTATTAGTCAAATGTCAGATATTGATTATTGGTTTTGTATTTACTAAATGTATGAGTATATATGGTATATCCAAAAGATACAAGTAAGGACACAAACATTGAAACAATAAGAAGTGACTTTTCAATTACTCTGTGCTGTATTTATGCATCCAAATTTATGAACAATTTTTATTCAGTTTCCAGTTCCACCAAAAAAGGAAAAGAAAATAATGTACCCTGCACTTCTCAACATTTGCCTTCTGGCCGTTGTCAATTTGGTCAGAGGTGATGATGTCCAGTTGCTATCGTCCGCGTCATCTGGATTTTCTCAACAGCTGTACCAGAAATTAGCGTTGAACGAGTCCAATTCTGTCTACTCGCCATACAGGTAGGCACAGAGACCACACACATCATCACTAGTCAACTCCTTACAGAGAAAAGGCCTTCACCAAACTCATACCAGGCCTTCCTGTCCCGTGCCATTCGTGATGCAGGTCTTACTATATCTTCCTTATCATTCTCATTAATTATGTCACCAGTTCTCATCTCCACGTGCTTTTCGGTCTAACTGTGTTTTTTTTTTTTTTTTTTTTATAAGCCTGGGTATTTCAGAAGAAAAACTGTCTCGTATGGTTACTGGTGCCTGTCTGGCTCTTGTCATCAGTTCCACATTAATGATCTTGTATACAACTTCTGTTCTACGCACGCACCCATGTATGCATGTTTGTAGCTTTTTGGTTGTGTTTTTTTTTTTGTTTGTTCTCAATGTTTGAGAGCCATACAATAGAACCGACTACATGTGACTTGAAGATTCGAGATTCGGGTTTTTATGATGAAGCTGATTTCTTTAGATCTCCATATATTTAACAGTGCTTCGAAAGCTCCTCTAGTCTTTACCATTTAGGCCGAGAGATAGAATGAAGATACAAGATAGATCAAAACATACATTACGGTAGGAGTCGTCCAATTATGACGTCACTCAGTGAAGGGGAAGAGGGTCTAACATTTTGAGACGAAGTGTGACGAGAGAGAGAGAGAGAGAGAGAGAGAGAGAGAGAGAGAGAGAGAGAGAGAGAGAGAGAGAGAGAGAGAGAGAGAGAGAGAGAGAGAGAGAGAGAGAAGTTTGAAAAAAATGTGATGTCACATACAAAAATACGCGTGATGTTAGCTTCGTTCATAAATGATGTCGGAACAGAATAGATTTTGTAACCTCCATCCTCATACTCCCCTTATTTCTCCAGCAGTAAACAACTCCAACGGATACAAATTTAAAAAAATTTGCGTGACGTCGTACGTCGACGACCCCTCGCCGTAGCACCAAACTTTTTAAGTCTTGCTCAAGCTTCTAAGCTATAAACACCCGAAGTCTTATAGTCTTGCTCAAGCTTTTGTGGCCTAAGTCATGAAAGAAATAGCTACAAGAAGTGCTGAATGCGCAAAACGTGTCGTTGATTAATGGATTATGACAAAACTAGATGTGTTTTTTACCCCCAAAACAAGTCTTGAATAGTTTTATTATCATGTTCCCTTTCACTCCTAATGGAGAACGGAGTCACCACTGGAGCTGGTCTCTTTACAGTAAGCCTGCAGCAAGCATTCATATGCTTTGAAGCTGCCGTTTATGCAGCAATTTGTTTTAATTGATGAGGTTGGCAGCTTCACGCACAACTTTGTTTTATTCGCCTTGTACAACATGCCGCAGGGAACAGTGGCCAAATTTTTTCCTTTATATCGTCAGGAACCCCCGATAACCACACGGCACCCATAAGTATTTTGTACCAGAAATGACTAATATGCTGTTATGTATGAGGCTTGCAACCTCATCGTGAAAAAACATATTGTGACAGAAAGCATTGCTGTAAGAGCACATAAACGCTTTGGGCTCACGCTTCCTACAATGGTGGCTCCACGCTTCCTACAATGGGACCAAATGTAGTGGTGGCTCCACGCTTCCTACAATGGGACCACATGTAGTGGTGGCTCCACGCTTCCTACAATGGGACCAAATGTAGTGGTGGCTCCACGCTTCCTACAATGGGACCAAATGTAGTGGTGGCTCCACGCTTCCTACAATGGGACCAAATGTAGTGGTGGCTCCACGCTTCCTACAATGGGACCACATGTAGTGGTGGCTCCACGCTTCCTACAATGTGACCACATGTAGTGGTGGCTCCACGCTTCCTACAATGGGACCACATGTAGTGGTGGCTCCACGCTTCCTACAATGTGACCAAATGTAGTGGTGGCTCCACGCTTCCTACAATGTGACCAAATGTAGTGGTGGCTCCACGCTTCCTGCAATGTGACCAAATGTAGTGGTGGCTCCACGCTTCCTGCAATGTGACCAAATGTAGTGGTGGCTCCACGCTTCCTACAATGGGACCAAATGTAGTGGTGGCTCCACGCTTCCTGCAATGTGACCAAATGTAGTGGTGGCTCCACGCTTCCTGCAATGTGACCAAATGTAGTGGTGGCTCCACGCTTCCTACAATGTGACCAAATGTAGTGGTGGCTCCACGCTTCCTACAATGTGACCACATGTAGTGGTGGCTCCACGCTTCCTACAATGTGACCAAATGTAGTGGTGGCTCCACGCTTCCTACAATGTGACCACATGTAGTGGTGGCTCCATGCTCCTACAATGTGACCACATGTAGTGGTGGCTCCACGCTTCCTACAATGTGACCAAATGTAGTGGTGGCTCCACGCTTCCTGCAATGTGACCAAATGTAGTGGTGGCTCCATGCTTCCTGCAATGTGACCAAATGTAGTGGTGGCTCCACGCTTCCTGCAATGTGACCAAATGTAGTGGTGGCTCCATCAAATGTAGTGGTGGCTCCACGCTTCCTGCAATGTGACCAAATGTAGTGGTGGCTCCACGCTTCCTACAATGTGACCACATGTAGTGGTGGCTCCACGCTTCCTACAATGGGACCACATGTAGTGGTGGCTCCACGCTTCCTACAATGTGACCAAATGTAGTGGTGGCTCCACGCTTCCTACAATGGGACCACATGTAGTGGTGGCTCCACGCTTCCTACAATGTGACCAAATGTAGTGGTGGCTCCACGCTTCCTACAATAGGACCAAATGTAGTGGTGGCTCCACGCTTCCTACAATGGGACCAAATGTAGTGGTGGTCCATGGCTTCCACGCTTCCTACAATGGGAAATGTAGGGGTGGCTCCACGCTTCCTACAATGGGACCAAATGTAGTGGTGGCTCACGCTTCCTAAAAACGAGGGACCAAATGTAGGGGTGGCTCCACGATTCCTACAATGGGACCAAATGTAGTGGTGGCTCCACGCTTCCTATAGGGACCGCAAATGTAGTGGTTATCTCTCATTTAAAACACAATCTATAGAAACCGCCGTTGTAAAGGTTATCTCTCATTTAAAACACGAGCAATAGAAACCGCCGTTGTAAAGGTTATCTCTTCATCTAAAACACAAGCTATAGAAACCGCCGGTGTAATGGTTATCTCATCATCTAAAACACAATCTATAGAAACCGCCGTTGTAATGGTTATCTCATCATCTAAAACACAAGCTATAGAAACAGTCGTTGTAATGGTTATCTCATCATCTAAAACACAAGCTATAGAAACCGCCGTTGTAATGGTTATCTCATCATCTAAAACACAAGCTATAGAAACCGCCGTTGTAATGGTTATCTCATCATCTAAAACACAAGCTATAGAAACCGCCATTGTAATGGTTATCTCATCATCTAAAACACAAGCTATAGAAACCGCCGTTGCAATGGCACATCTGTGGTTTGGAGCAGATCTCCTGCATGAGGTCTACTGCAGCTGTGCTCCACCCGAATGTGTCTAGATTTTAAAACCCATCGTGAAATTGTCTAGATTTTATGACGGATTGTGAATCTGTCTAGATTTTGTCACATTGTAAATTAGTGTCGATTTTAAAACGAAATATTAATTTGTCCAGATTTCATAACAGACTTTGAATTAGTCTAGATTTTTTGCGTGTTTATAACATTGTCTAGATTTCATGACGGATTGTGAATTTATCTAGATTGGTTACAATATAAGAACAAAGGAAACTGTATAGAATAACGGAAGTACGTCTTTTCACCATAATATTATACATGTTTCTTCTATTTAAAATCTGAACAGCATCCATTCGGCCCTGGCCATGCTCTCGGTTGGCGCTCGTGGAGAAACTGCCACAGAACTTTCTAAGGCTCTTGGTCTCACAGCACTAATAGGCAATTCCGCCCATCTGGCTTATCGTGACCTTATTGTTCAGGTATTTTTTTTATAGTTTGGTCATAATTTTCTATTTATTTGGTTATTCCATTACATGTAAATTGCTTATTTCTCTTTGTTCTTAATAATATTTGATGTTTTTAACACTTTTATTTACAGTTACTATTAATAATAGTTGAATTTATTATTAATAATATCTACTTCTCTTCTTTGATCCTTGGCCGCTGACTGACATAGCAATCAGTGACTAACACGCCTGGTGGCGCCTTGAAGGGCAACAGTAAACTGTCATCACTTGGCTCGGTCGGCAGCCATCCTTCGTGAGGTGCCCCAGCTATGTTTCATGCTTTGTATCTCTGTCATCCGGGCTCTTTTAATATTATATGAAGTTATTATTATTATTATTGTTTGTCGGTATTATTACTTATATTAAACCATATTATTACCACTATTTCAAGTTATTATTAATCACGTAAAATTCCATTGTAATGCTGCTAGGAGCGATCGATTGACAGAGTGGTTAGAGTGCTCGTCTCTCACGGCAAAGGTGCGGTTTAGATTCACGATATTTCCATCTAGGTTTTTGGGTATCTGACTTTACTTTTGACATAGGGAAGGAAAAGGCAGCGAGCAAGGGAACTGGTCACCCACCTCTAAATGCTGAACCGAGTATAGTGAATTAATTAATTAACACTTCACTCCTTTACGGCAGTATCTACTATGAGACTACTTTTGCCATTTAATGCTGTTAGAGGGCGCCATTGTTGGCAGAGCGGTTAACATCGATAAATTAATAACATTGTTATTTTTAATATAAGGTAACTCAGATGTATAAAGGTAATAGTCACGAGCGTGATATTTTGTTTAATCACATCTAAAAACAGGAAGTTGTTTCATAAGTGTATTCTTAAAATAATAATTGGATAATGTGTAGCAAAATGTCACATAACTAGTATATTTTCATTTATATTTATTTGAGGCCTAATCACTTCCCCTGGTCAGCAATGATGCATAATTACATCCCTTGTCAAGAAGAAGGCCTAAATGAATATTCTTTTTTCAAACTTTTAATGTTATCTAGTGCAAAGGAGTAGGAACAAATTGGAAATTTTTCTTGTTTGTTTCAAAACTTGACACATATTTCAAATAACTTCATAGTCACCTAAATGAGTTCCAATGAAGACCCGCAGTTTTTTAAATTGTGTTTCAGATGCTGAAAATTAAAACGTAAGCGTTTATTCTTCCCCCTTCATTTTTTGACGGGTATACTTACCTGTAACTAATATCCGAGGTTATTATTACTAACATTTGACGACATTGTTATTAATATTAGAAGTTATTGTTTCTAACATTTGGCGGTTCTATTAATAATAATTGGCGTTATTATTAAAGGTAGCCTTCTACTTACGATACGACGGGGTTCTGTTCCGACGACTCTGTCGTAAGTCGAAGTGGTCGTAAGTCGAATCACTCATTAAATATATTGACTTATTACATATTTTCAAGTCTGTATACCATCATATCATCATTTACTAAAGTCATACACTGAACGGTCAATAAAGGGGTTCACAAATAAGAGATGGCATGAAATTACGATGAGTTTTACTGTACTAAAAAGCTTACAAAAATACTGTTTAAAATGTACTATAAAAATATAGGTACAAAATGTGGTGCACAACAACCACAAACACAAATCAGTCATTTGAACAAGATATAAATTAGTGGATGCACTCGTCTTCGTACTAAACATGCTTGCGAAACAGTACACGCACTTATGACGCAAATGAACAATGGAGACTGAATGAAGTTTGAGGACGTGATATTACGTCCAATGGAAATTAATATTTAACTAGACAACTCGTCAAAATTGACAGGTTTTTATTTATAGTGTGTTGTTTCTGTTACATGTATTACAGACTTACATTTTAAGGTTATTTTTAAGAAAATGATGAGTTAAATCCGTTTCCCGAACGAAACTGGACAGAAGAGTATCTTGATTGCCTGTTGATTTAATCTGCATCTACGCACCTTCCTGTCTCCAGTTCATGTACTGTTTATCAATTGTGTTGTTGGCTTCTTTCCATAACCAAACTGTTCATGCAGACCATCATTTGCGCACTTATCTATTTTCGGGAGAGTACATATAAGTTTGCCAGTCACTTCGATTACGGAAACAACAGCAAATGGATTGATTTGCCGTTGCCCTAAAGACGCCAATAGGTGTGATGGGAAACAATGGCAAAGAAAACCTATCTGCTGTTGCCCTAAGATGCCACTAGGCGTAATGGCCACTGACTGCTTTGACGGTCGGTGGCTAAGGACGGAAGAAGAAGAAGAAGACATATAAGAGAAAAATACAATTATTGCCTAACTTTCAACTATAGTTGCACCCCTTAGCTGTGGTTGAAAGTTAATGTACTCTCGAAAATAGAAAAGTGCGCAAAAGACGGTGTGCATGATGTGACATACCGACGTACTTACGGGGGAATTATGGTATTGGATATCAAACGCAATCAATATTTTTAAAGTTCAATGCAGTAGAACTCTTCTGTACTCTTTTGTGAGCATACTTACATTATCCCAAGCATTAATAGCCCTTAACACATGGACAAAAATGGCTTAGGCTGAAAACAGTATGTAAATTTTTTTTAAAAAAAATATTATCTCCAGTTTTTAATTTTTAATTACATTTTTTGTGTGTCTGGTAGTCGTAAGTTCGAGTCATCGTAAATCGTGTACGTCGATGACTATCTATACTAATATGTAACGTTATTATTATGTGTCGCTTTTATTATTAATAAGGCTGATTGTGTACCGAGTCCTTAATGTTCAAAGCTTTATAAGTATTTGGTAATGTGATTGATTGCATCACAAACTTTATTTTTACATTACTTTTCAGCTGAATAATGCTAAGGAAGTCAAACTCCACACAGCCAATGCGCTATACGCAAATCCAAACGTACCACTTGAGGCTCAGTTTGTTAAAGACGTCACAACCAACTATTTTGCCAAAAGTTCCAACTTTGACTTGGCCGCTGTTGGAGGTCCTGAGAAGGAGATCAATGATTTTGTGGAAAACAAAACTGAGGGATTGATCAAAGACATTCTTCCACAAGGTACTGCTGTCTTGTTGTAGGAAAACGCTTTTGTAAAAAATATATTAGGTGAACAAAAAAAACCCAAAAAAACAAGAAATCAAAAAACCAACAAAAACTTCACTCAGTTCTTTTATATTGTCTTACTGAAACGTCTGTAACCAACAATGAAAAAAAAAAAAACCGCACGCATTGCATCGTGAAAGCTCAATTCAACACCGATTAAGGAACGCGCATGCCTTGCACTCTTTTCAATGTGCATTTTCGGAAAAAAATATGAGAAAGGTGCACATGGTGTCTTGACAATAATATTGAACACCCATTAAAGAAACACGCAGGCCTTTTTTTCGTTTTCCTTGTGGCATTGACCATACGTCATGATAAGTTTGACTCAGTTAAAATAGAATAGAAAGAAATGAAATGACTGCAAGAGAATTAGTGACGTCATCAGAGCATGCAGCAGAAAGACTTACTTAGTCGTTCCTCTTCTACCGTTAGGTGTAGAGATTTGTAAGAGAGAGCGCCATACTATCCTATCGGCTGTCTTCCTCCTGGCCTGGTTCCATTCTGGTCCTCGGTCTTTCAGAGATTGTCTAATGTTGTCCTCCCAGCGGACCCTAGGTCGTCCTGGAGGTCTGGATCCCTTTCTCCAAGCCTCCTATACCTGCCGTGGCAGAAATATTGCAGAAAAAAATACAGCATAATTATGTTTCTGTAATTAACAGCACGGGTGCTTGTTAGTTACCTATATTCATTTACTTCTTTATTTATTACCCACATGACTCAGACTTTCTCCATTATTTTTTTTATTTGTCCGCACACCGTATGGCAAGTCTTGTACGAGATGCTCGAGTGTGCAGTAAACCTGTTCTTTCTTTGTCTCTTGAGAGACACCCACACTTCACTTAATCTTGTATTAGTGGTTCTGTTGTACATCATGATGTTGGTAGCCCATTGATGTGTGAACTGTAACCTACCTTTTTGGTTTGTTTTGTTGTATTTTTCGTTGTTATTGTTTTCAATGTTTTTAATGGTATAACAATCTGTTTCTTGAACCACATGTTTCTTTGGTTGAATGATACATTCTTTAAAAAAAAAATAATATATTAGTTAGACACAGCGCCCGTCGGTTACATTAGGGCGCATATCCAAATATAAAAGACCTTCTGGTCGGTATTCGAATATTAACCTATATCGTTAAATGAAACATTCGTTTCTTAGCAAAGATATGCAAGAATTTAATCTTGATTATTTACTAATAATTTTTTTTCCCACACATAGGAAGCATCAACGGCTTGACAGTGGCAGTTTTAATTAATACCATCTTTTTCAACGGAACCTGGTTAAACAAGTTCTCAGAATACAAGACCCAGAAGCAGAATTTCCAACAGCTCGCTGGAGGCAAGTCCCAGGTATGGCTGATTTGTTGTATTTGTTATACATATATATATATATTTATATATATATAAAAGACATAATAGTCTGGAAAAAACAGTGATGGAAGGCATGGTCCCTGGAAAAAGGGGAAGGGGTCGACCTAGACGACGGTGGACCCAGGACATCACAGAGAGTCTGAACTTGTCTTTGGCTGATGCAGGTCGACTTGCCCAGAATCGTGATGCGTTCAGAGCAGCTGTAATGGAGACAACGTTCTGGAAAGAATATGTCACATGATGATGATGATGATATATATATATATATATATATATATCCGATATATATATATATATATATATATATATATATATATATATATAATAAATATAAAAAAATATAAAAATATAAAAATATAAAAATATAAAAATATAAAAAAATATAAAAAATAAAAAATATAAAAAAATATATAAATATATATATAAATATAATAATATATATATATATATAAATATATATATATATATATATATATATATATATATATATATATATATATATATATATATATATATATATATATATATATATATATATATATATATATATATATATATATATATATATATATATATATATATATATATATATATATATATATATATATATATATATATATATATATATATATATATATATATATATATATATATATATATATATATATATATATATATATATATATATATATATATAACGTCCCAGTGGCTTTATAACAAATATATGTAAGGCACATCAGCAGGAGTAGTAGAATTAAATACCGCAATTGTTATGAAGCAAGTACTCACTGGGGTCCTTTAGAAATAGTCACCATAGGCATTCAGACACGCATCCCACTGCTTGGGTAGACGGCGGATGCTGTCCGAGAAAAATGACTTTGGTTGCTTATTGAACAATTTGGTCACCGAGGCCCTGACGGCTGCATCGGAGTCGAATCGTTGTCCCTTTACAGATTTTTTTAAGGGTCCGAACAAATGAAAGTCACATGGTGACAGATCGGGGCTGTAGGCTAGGTGTGGCAGAACTTCCCACCTTTTCCTTGCTAACGCTTCCTGCACAATGTTCGCAACATGTGGACGAGCATTGTCGTGCAACAGAATCACAACACGCGAAAGCATGCCGGGTCGTTTATTCTTGATGGCTGTATGCAGGTTATCTAGTGTGTCTTTGTAGCGGATGGCATTGATGTTTACGCCAGGCTCTTTAAAGTCTACCAATAGAAGCCCTTCATGGTCAAAAAATGCGGTCAGCATAACCTTTCCGACGGAAATCTGTGACTTGAATTTTTATGGACAAATTCCTTATCACATCGGCCATTATTTTAACGGTCTGCAGCACAACCAATGAATACTAGGAGAATGAACACTTACACACTTGTACATTCGTATGTGCTTATTACGTCAGATGTGACGTCATCATGCTCCTCCTACGGATGTCCATTTGGCGCAGCACGGTCGGGTTTCATTTGAACACGCCTCATATATATATAGCATCATAACCTTGAAGTTTTTTGATAAAAATTTTTTTTACGGGTGTCGTTGATTTTTGATAGGGGGATTAAGACTTGGGTTGGTCCCTTCTGAATAGATTAGAATGAGTGAATAGCCACAGTGAGAGATAACAACAGAAATAGATTTCCACGAGTGAGATGGTAGAAATCAATAGAGACTGTCCCCTGAAATCAAGAATCTTCTCTCTTACGGCCTATCTTCTACAACAGATATTTAAGAGTCAGACAGTCTATTGACCACATATATTAATATACACATTTAGATACCACTCACGTGCACGCACACACAAGTGACGACGGTTAGACACACACACGTGGGAAAACTATCAAAATGATTATATAGATAATTTGGAACGAGCTGACCAACGCGCTGATTAAGTTCAAGAGAAATTTTAATTATCATCTAAAATTTCATCACAACACACAAAATTACATCAAGAAACATATACACATAGTCATAAGATCAATGAATTTCTACCAGAATGATAGACCCACAGTATGATCTTATCCCTCAAGGTATGCCCACAGTCCTGTTAGAAGAAAGTGATAGCCCCAAAGAGTCACAGATACATATGATTGGGTCAAATATTTTCGCTGATAAAAAAAAGTATGCACCGACTTGGATATGAGTATGATCTATCCTAAGAAAAATATAGTTAGCAACAAATCTTGCATAAGGAAAGGTACAAAGTGGGTTAATTTTTTTTTTTCGTACGCCCGCTAATACTCGAGGCGAAATCTCAGGTTATTATTAATGTCTAACCTGACATTGATTTTACGTGAGTATCCCTTTTTTCTTGTACAGAGACAGGTGTCTGTCGTAAATTTATTTTGAGAGGAAGAGTCTAGAAATAGTAGTCCGGTTTAGAGTGAAAAATGATGATGGAAAGCTCAGTGATAGAAAATGTAAAGATTAAATAGTTGCTCCACAGAGTGCTGGAGGAGAGTAAAGACAGACTTATTTACGACAAATCGCTTCTCTCAATCTTCTCTTCCGCTCTCCTGGTCAAACAATTATTTGCCAGTTTTCCAGACTCGCATCTGCGCGCACACCGATTTGGTGTTTTTCACACACACAGACAATGTAGATACAAACTATATTAAACGAATAGGGAATGTTTGGGCTTTTGGGTATTCCAACACAGTCCGATTTAAGTTTATGATGTTTATTTACCGTAAAGATCAAATCACAAAAAACAATATCAAGTGTTACATAAATTTATCATAAGTACAGAAAAAAATGCAAATATCAAGGTAGGGAGGGGGTGAAGAAGATTGGTATCGACTAAGCCCTTCCCGCTTGTATTAGACAAAGATAAACCCAGTCTCAAGATAGATAGTTATCAGGAGCATAGGTAATGTAACCCAACAGTGAATTTAATTACTCTGAAAGAGGTGTTACAATATTAGTTATGGTGGTAGACAAAAATTACTGTTATCCCAATGGTGTCTTCCCTTTACTAAGCAAAGAAAAAAAAAGGGGGGGGGGGGATGAAACAGAGTTAACAAATTATCCCACTAAAGGAACAATGCCGGGTATACAGAAAACGTATTACCCGGTAGGCAAGTTAACAAATGGTTTGTTGCAAAAAAATTAAATCTCCTGTCATTCATACACACTGTGCGGATCCACACTCATATACACCACACACTTACCGAGTTGCAGCACCAGACAATCCCTTAGAATGATAAACACAATAATTAACTCTTGACGTATGACAACTGTCTAGTCCTTCTATGTCCCGCCCCAGATAATGCGAGGATTCACTGAGAGCAAATATTCCCGCTTATCGCCGGACTTGAAGTTCTAAGAGTTCTTGTGTTTTATTATAAAGAAACGAGTCTATGGGATGGCACTGACGCGGTTCGACATAGGGGTGAAAAATGAGGTGATGGTATAATCCTTCACTGCGTGATGATAGCCACTGACCGGGAAAGTTTTTAATCCAGTGAGGAAAAACTAGGCTCGGTCACATTCAGGTAAATCGGTAATCTCTCACAATAGAGCAGTATATAAACTATCGCTACTGGCACTGTTCATCTTCCAGTTTATCTTACAGATTTAATTTGATGATAATAATCAAATGTTTTTGGGTTGGCTTTCTTTCATGTAATTATGCTAGCCAGGCCGTACCGGACCACCACAAGATTTACTTTAAAAAAATGTCTCATCAAACTGTCTGGAAGTTTAAGAACCGAGTATGGAAACTCTGAAAGATTTCGTTATTGCTGGGATTGCAAAAGGTGATCAATCTAGAGAAAAAGATAGAAAACCCATAACAACATAATCATACTTTAAAACAAATAATCTTCTAAGCGCGCGATAAATTTCCCGTTAAGCCTATAATACACTCAAGTATTTAATTATGTATTTAATAAACACTGCGCGAGTTCTAGTGGTTAAATCACACATCTATAAATATAGGACTTAACTAAATTTATTAATTATAAATTCCTTCGCGACTTTAAAAGTTAATTTAAGCATTAACATCTATTATCTTTTGAAATAATATAATAGATAGATCATTATATTTACAACTGGAACTATTGAGACGGTTTAATTTAATAGGTTTAAATTAACACAAAATCCAATGAAATATAATGAATGAACTAGACCACTGATCACTTTACACAATATATATATTACCGCTTTGCACAGAAATAGAATTCACTGCAAATAAAATGAAAATCCATGGGATAATCTAGCAAGATTTCAAATATCGCTAGTGCTACTATCAAGTTCTGGCCAGCGAATGATGAAGTGTCTATTCTAAGTGATCTATTTATCTAAAATGGAATGTAAGTTGAGTGGGACATGATAAACTTGACAGCTTATTTGATCTCACGAACTTTTGGGGATCTGACCGCCAAATCAAGAGAAGAAGCCGCCCCCTGGTCTTCGTATCTCCGTTCGCTGCTGCCCGTTTCGGCTTTCCCCCGTTCGCTCGGTTGCGATTGACACCGAGACGCGAAATTAGCGGCAAGCAACTGCGTCTCGTATCAGGGACCACCACTGTCTTTGATAACGCCGATAGTCTCCCCTAAAATCCCTCAGTCTGTCTCTTTGATCTCGTGCCGCGTACTAAATGAGTCCCGGTGGAATGAGTTCTGGCAAACGAAAAGTTACAACAAATGTTCAGGGGTTCTCATGTTATGAAAAGCTAAAAGTCCCTTTAAATCATCCATCATATCAGGGAGAATTCACTTGTCAAACTAGACGTACGTCACAATCGTCCCCACTTTTAGACATGAAACCATTTTTCATGTTTCATTTTTTTGACAATGGAGGTGACCTGATTGGTGATTTTAGGATGAGTGGTATCTTCAGTTTGCTTTTCTTCCTCTGTAGACCAGTTTCTACTCAGGAAATCAGCCCCGACATTCTGTCTTCCCGGAATATATTCCACTTTGAAAGAATAAACGCTTAAAAGGAGCGCCCAACGCATGATCCTTGCGTTAAATTCTTTATTGGCACCAAGAAATGCTAACGGAGCGTGGTCTGTTTGCACCGTGAAAGATGTACCATAAAGAAACTCATGATGGCGTCTTATACCGTCAATCAGAGCAAGACATTCCCTTTCAACTACGCTGTAGTTCCGTTCCGCTTTATTTAATTTCCGACTGCCATAGGCAACTGGAAATAGCATGTTCAGGTCACTGTCATCGGCTTGAAGCAGTGTTGACCCGATGCCCTGACCTGACGCGTCGACTCTCAGTACAAAAGGTTTCTTGAGGTCAGGCAACCTCAAAATGGGGTATGCAGACAACTGTCCTTTCAAAGTGCTATACGCGTGTTCGCACTTTTGATCCCATATGACCTTATCAGGACAACCTTTCTTTGTGAGGTCAGTCAGAGGTGCCGTCAGTCCGTTGAAGTTCTGGATGTACTTCTGATAGTATGCACATAGCGATATGAAGGAACGTACGTCTTTCTTCGTTCGGGGTCTTTTTGCTGCCACTATTTTCTCCACGTTCTTATTAATAGGCCAACTGCATCCGTGAGAAATAGTGTGCCCCAGGAAGTCTAACTGTTCAAACCCGATGAGACATTTGCTAGGTCTGGCTGTGAGACCCGTTTCCTGTAGTCTCCTGAGGAGCATAGCAACCGTAGCAATATGTTCTTCATAGGTTTCCGATGCAATTAAGATATCATCCATGAAATTATGGATATGGGGACTTTGCAAAGGTTGTAGAAGCTTCCTCATCATCCTGGTGAACACTCCTGGTGCATTATGCAAACCGAACGGCATCACGTTAAATGTGTAATGTCCTTCACTAGTGCTGAAAGCTAACAAAGGTTTAATTTCCTCCTTGACTGGTATTTGATAATAACCTTTGCAGAGGTCAATCTTGGAGAAGATCTTTGCTTTGCTGAGCTTGGTGAACAACTCAGAAACAGTTTGGAGAGGTTCGGGCTGGAATTCCGTTACCGCGTTTAGCAACCTGTAATCAATGCACAGCCGAACTTCCTTATTGGGCTTCTGCAACAGCACTACACTCGAGCTGTAAGGAGATGTAGACTCACTGATAATTCCTGCCTGACGCAGCTTGTCTATTTCTCCGCGAAGTGCATCAGCTTTAGCGTACGGGATGGGGTAAACTCTGGTTCGAACAGGGGTCTCGTTTGTTAATTTCATATCAAATTCAATGAGATTTGTTCGACCAGGTACATCCGTTAAGACTGCACTGTACTGTTTTAGTAGAGCCCTGGTTTCTGTTTGTTGTTCTGGTGAGAGATTGTCGCCGAACTTGACATCTTTAAAGGATTCTGTGGGTTGCAATGGATACTCCATGCAACCATCATCATCTTCCTCGTCTTCCGTTGCTATGGCGACAGCCAGGAGATGCTCGGAGGATGGCACCGGTCTTTCCAAATATTTCTTTAGCAGATTTATGTGGAAGACCTTCTCCTTTCCTTTGATGGAGATCTTGTAGTTGGTACGTGAGATCTTTTTAAGGACGGTAAACGGTCCTTGCCATCCGATGCGAAGTTTATTGCTTCCGGTTGGAAGTAGCAATAGGACTTTCTCCCCTGGTTGTAGTTCTCTCTCTTTTGCAGCTTTGTTGTATCTTTTAGTAATTTTAGCGCGGGCTTTCTTAAGGTTGGTAGTAGCTAGATCCCATCCTAGCTTTAGCCTTTCCTTAAGCTCAGATACATACTTGCTTGCAGAGACGACTGTCTCGTCAGCCTTCTGGTCTGTCAGGGACCGAAGTAAGGCTTCTAGTGGCCCCTTAATAGGTCTGCCAAATAAAAGTGTAGCTGGCGCAAAACCCGTAGACGCTTGGGGTACCTCTCGGTAGGCGAATAAGCAGCCGATATATATTGGTCCCAGTCTTCCGGTTTCTCCTGACCCAGCTTACGTAACATCATGGTGAGGGTACCGTTAAAACGTTCCACGAGCCCATTTCCGGCCGGATGGTAGGGACTTGTGTGGATATGTTTGGCCCTCAAGATCTTAAAGATCTCCTCCATTAACAGGCTACGGAATTGGGATCCATTGTCCGTCAAAACTTGTTGAGGGAATCCCAACCGTGTAAAAATTTGCACAAGGGCTTCTGCGACATGCTTGGAATTAGTGCATGGTAGCGGTACGGCTTCGGCCCACATAGTGCAAGTGTCAACTAAGGTCAGGATGAACCTGTTCCTTCTTTTGGTCTTTTCCAGGGGACCAATAATGTCGACAGCAACCCGTTCAAATGGAGTCCCTACTATTGGCATTTGCCCCATAGGTACTGGGGGTGTCAAGTGCTTGGGTGCTACCCGTTGGCACTGGGCGCAGGATTTCACATACCTGACAATGTCAGAGTTCATTCCTGGCCACCAATAGTGGTTTTTTATTCGCTGAATAGTGGCGTTTTGTCCCATATGTCCGCTAAAGGGAAGAGAGTGCCCCATTTCTAAGATCTGGTTTCTGTACTGCGTCGGTACTAGGAGCTGGTTATTCCCCGTGTCCGGGTTGCCCGTTCTACGATACAATACACCATCCTTAGAAAAGATGTCTCCGTTGTGTCTGGGGTCCTTAGCCATGGGCAGTTTTTTAAAGCAGGGCGCCAGAGTAGGGTCCTTTTGTTGCGCCTCCTTCAGTTCATTCGGCAACAAGTTTGGCGCAGGCTCCCTCTCCTTCTTGGCTTGCCCTCTTGTGGTTACCGCTGCCACAATCGGCTCCTTAGGTCTCCAATGAACACATATCTACATCCCAGGATAACTGGGTAGATCGGATCATCCATTATGGCCGCTTTAATAACTCCTCTGACAAAGTCAGAGTGTATTTCTACCAGTGCGATAGGAAGCGTCCTGGGTGCATCACTACCTCCTGAAAACTCCACTAAGTTTGACGGTTTCCTCTGTCTCCTGACCTGGTTTGACTAGGTGTCTAGCAACAATACAACTAAAACTTAATCCAGTGTCAAAGAGACAAGTAGTTGAGGTACCATTCAAAATTACAGTTCCTCGAGTTGAGGGTCGGTCCCCCTCAGGTTGAGAATCACTGACGTTGACTCTACCTTTCGAGGCTGTATGCAAACATCCAATGCGGTTTGCACCGGTTTGTTTGCCCTGATCAGACGTTCCTGGTGTAGGGGTCTTCCCTTTTCCTTGACCTTGGTGGCCGCGCTGCCACGTAGGCTTGTTGGGTTGATCAGAATTGTTGTTGGGGGGGTATCGGGTTTTGTAGAATTTCGATTTTTCCTGGGGAGGTTTCTGGGTATTGTTATCTCGTTGGTTATAATGTTGAGAGGAAGTGGAAGAATAGGATGCCTGCTCTAGATTCTGTTTTCGAGATGGCTCATCGGTGGGTTTACGTTTAGTGCTGGGAAGTTCGGCCATTGCATTGCTATAGCGTTCGGCTTTATTGAGTATGTCTTCAAGCCTGACTGCCCCCTGTTCAGCCAAAAATCTACGAGTTTCATTCGACAAAGTGGATTTTATCTGCTCCACAAGAACAAGTTCGAGGAGTCCCGCATATGAAAGAGGTAGGTCAGATAATTCAATGCACTTTGTCAGATAACCCGTGAGACGTGAAGAGAACTGGGGAAATGTTACCGTGCTCTCTTTTCGGCTGTTTCTGAACAACTGCAGAAACTTTCGGGCAGTCATCTCAAACTGCTGTAGTAAGGCCTTCTTCAACAGGTCATAATCATGTTGATTCGGTCCCAGCTTTGTGTACACGTCATAAGCATTGCCTTTCAGTGACGTTGAAAGTTTGAGCGCCCAGCGGGTACTCTCTAACCCATAAAGATTCGCGAGTCTCTCGAATTTTTCTAGGTAGCTGTCAATTTTTTCGTTAGGGCTAGGAAAAGATTCTAAAGAAAACGACATAGCAGTTAATTGGGCAGACTGAGTGCTGGAGAGATCCATTGTTTGAGACTGGGGCGAAGACGGCTCTCCATTATTTGAAGTAGAGGCACTGCGACTCTCTAAAGCCTTGAGCGCTAATTCATGCTGTCTTTCCTTGTCTCTCTCTTCGCGTTGTCTCTCCTTCTCTCTTTCCCTGC
The DNA here is from genome assembly GCA_024509875.1 of Oreohelix idahoensis. Taxonomy (NCBI): domain Eukaryota; kingdom Metazoa; phylum Mollusca; class Gastropoda; order Stylommatophora; family Oreohelicidae; genus Oreohelix; species Oreohelix idahoensis. The sequence goes on along the minus strand of JAMPIV010001221.1, from coordinate 957,097 downwards.
GGGCGTCCATCTCTGCCTCAATTTTCTTCTGCTCCAATTGACGATCGTCCGCTTCTTTCTTCCTAGCTTCTGCCCTCTCTTCCTCCGCGTCATACCTTTGAAGTTCCTGGTTGATAAACAGATTCGCAGCTTCTGTGTCTAGTCCTGAGTCCTTGGCCTCTTGCCTCAAAAGGGATCTTATCCTAATTCTCTCTGCCATTGTCAAAGAACTGGATGCTTCTAAGACTAGAGAATAGTAAGATGGAACAAGAAGGGGAAAACTCAAAGCCGCTACGAAAAAACCCAAAGTAAAAAAAAAATTTACTTGAGTTACCTCCTACCTGTACTGTGCAAACTTATCGCTGCTATTATCTGGCAATTAAGGCTCTAAACGCAAGCGACTATGCCACTAAATGGTAAGTTACACTGGAAAAGAATCTACTTTTACTAACAGTAGAGAAAAATTTAAATTAAAACAATTTAAAAGGAAAAAAAAATTTTTTTTTTCTTCCCTAAATTTTAAATCTCTGACAACAAACTCCGTCCCTAAAGTCAATTATTGAGATGAGACGTTGTTAACTTAATTTTTAGAAATCAGAACAATCCGTCTTTAGCTAAGCTCAACTCTTTTTAACTTCAAAAACCTTTGTGAATGTAAAACAATCACGCAATCCCAGCAACTCTTATAAAGAAAGAAATATAATTATCTCCGCCAGAGGATAATAAAAATAGCCAATATTTTTGTTTATCTGTACTTCCTACTGCTGTGGAGAGAAAACAACCTGTAAATATGCTGTGTGGACAACCCAAATACTTAAAGAACGTTTGTCTAGGGGTGTAATTATTTATTTATTTCCCTAATTCACAAGACAAATCATTCACACTCTACCTAGTTAGACCCAGACTAAATCAGACTCAAAATATCTTTAACCCGGCTATGCTATTGCCTCAAATGTAGCTCAAGATCCCAGAACCAGCCCACAAATATGTGTGCATCAAATGTATCTCAAAATAATCCCGGCGAGCCAGCCAAATATTGTCGTAAATTTATTTTGAGAGGAAGAGTCTAGAAATAGTAGTCCGGTTTAGAGTGAAAAATGATGATGGAAAGCTCAGTGATAGAAAATGTAGAGATTAAATAGTTGCTCCACAGAGTGCTGGAGGAGAGTAAAGACAGACTTATTTACGACAAATCGCTTCTCTCAATCTTCTCTTCCGCTCTCCTGGTCAAACAATTATTTGCCAGTTTTCCAGACTCGCATCTGCGCGCACACCGATTTGGTGTTTTTCACACACACAGACGATGTAGATACAAACTATATTAAACGAATAGGGAATGTTTGGGCTTTTGGGTATTCCAACACAGTCCGATTTAAGTTTATGATGTTTATTTACCGTAAAGATCAAATCACAAAAAAAACAATATCAAGTGTTACATAAATTTATCATAAGTACAGAAAAAAATGCAAATATCAAGGTAGGGAGGGGGTGAAGAAGATTGGTATCGACTAAGCCCTTCCCGCTTGTATTAGACAAAGATAAACCCAGTCTCAAGATAGATAGTTATCAGGAGCATAGGTAATGTAACCCAACAGTGAATTTAATTACTCTGAAAGAGGTGTTACAATATTAGTTATGGTGGTAGACAAAAATTACTGTTATCCCAATGGTGTCTTCCCTTTACTAAGCAAAGAAAAAAAAAGGGGGGGGGGATGAAACAGAGTTAACAAATTATCCCACTAAAGGAACAATGCCGGGTATACAGAAAACGTATTACCCGGTAGGCAAGTTAACAAATGGTTTGTTGCAAAAAAAATTAAATCTCCTGTCATTCATACAACTGTGCGGATCCACACTCATATACACCACACACTTACCGAGTTGCAGCATCAGACAATCCCTTAGAATGATAAACACAATAATTAACTCTTGACGTATGACAACTGTCTAGTCCTTCTATGTCCCGCCCCAGATAATGCGAGGATTCACTGAGAGCAAATATTCCCGCTTATCGCCGGACTTGAAGTTCTAAGAGTTCTTGTGTTTTATTATAAAGAAACGAGTCTATGGGATGGCACTGACGCGGTTCGACATAGGGGTGAAAAATGAGGTGATGGTATAATCCTTCACTGCGTGATGATAGCCACTGACCGGGAAAGTTTTTAATCCAGTGAGGAAAAACTAGGCTCGGTCACATTCAGGTAAATCGGTAATCTCTCACAATAGAGCAGTATATAAACTATCGCTACTGGCACTGTTCATCTTCCAGTTTATCTTACAGATTTAATTTGATGATAATAATCAAATGTTCTTGGGTTGGCTTTCTTTCATGTAATTATGCTAGCCAGGCCGTACCGGACCACCACAAGATTTACTTTAAAAAAATGTCTCATCAAACTGTCTGGAAGTTTAAGAACCGAGTATGGAAACTCTGAAAGATTTCGTTATTGCTGGGATTGCAAAAGGTGATCAATCTAGAGAAAAAGATAGAAAACCCATAACAACATAATCATACTTTAAAACAAATAATCTTCTAAGCGCGCGATAAATTTCCCGTTAAGCCTATAATACACTCAAGTATTTAATTATGTATTTAATAAACACTGCGCGAGTTCTAGTGGTTAAATCACACATCTATAAATATAGGACTTAACTAAATTTATTAATTATAAATTCCTTCGCGACTTTAAAAGTTAATTTAAGCATTAACATCTATTATCTTTTGAAATAATATAATAGATAGATCATTATATTTACAACTGGAACTATTGAGACGGTTTAATTTAATAGGTTTAAATTAACACAAAATCCAATGAAATATAATGAATGAACTAGACCACTGATCACTTTACACAATATATATATTACCGCTTTGCACAGAAATAGAATTCACTGCAAATAAAATGAAAATCCATGGGATAATCTAGCAAGATTTCAAATATCGCTAGTGCTACTATCAAGTTCTGGCCAGCGAATGATGAAGTGTCTATTCTAAGTGATCTATTTATCTAAAATGGAATGTAAGTTGAGTGGGACATGATAAACTTGACAGCTTATTTGATCTCACGAACTTTTGAGGATCTGACCGCCAAATCAAGAGAAGAAGCCGCCCCCTGGTCTTCGTATCTCCGTTCGCTGCTGCCCGTTTCGGCTTTCCCCCGTTCGCTCGGTTGCGATTGACACCGAGACGCGAAATTAGCGGCAAGCAACTGCGTCTCGTATCAGGGACCACCACTGTCTTTGATAACGCCGATAGTCTCCCCTAAAATCCCTCAGTCTGTCTCTTTGATCTCGTGCCGCGTACTAAATGAGTCCCGGTGGAATGAGTTCTGGCAAACGAAAAGTTACAACAAATGTTCAGGGGTTCTCATGTTACGAAAAGCTAAAAGTCCCTTTAAATCATCCATCATATCAGGGAGAATTCACTTGTCAAACTAGACGTACGTCACAGTGTCCCTCGCCATTCAGGCAGATACTCGCCGATTTCGGAGGTACCCATTACAGCTGGGTCGGCTCAGGAGCCGCCAATCCCTGGTCGACGACACTCCTTCAAATGTCTTCGCCAGGTCTCGAGTTAATCCAGTCCAAATCCCGGTCGACAAAAAATCCTCAAATGCCGTCGCCCGGGTTTGATCCTGCATCACCCGGTCGCCAGAGCGGTGTGGTAACCACTACGCTAGCGCGGCTCCCTTAGTGGGTGAATCAAACAAAGAACATCCCTCAGTCTACTTTCACTCGGCTCTTTCATCAGGGCCCTGACTCACACAACCTTACCTACAATCGTGCTGTTGTTCGCCGTCTGGCGCAAACATTAGTGTACACTTCGTTTAATCTGTCTATCTTTTGATGAAGAGGATACCAAGCTCTGCAGATCTTGGTTTTATTCAACGTGTCCGGGAGCGTCCTCTTCATACGATCGTTCTTTCTTTACAGATTTAAGTTAATGTTAATTAGTCACGAGGTAAGAGTTAGGTTTCAGCGAGCACACAGTGTCAGAAACACGAGGTTTCCCTTAATTAGGAAGATGACAGGTGGAAAACTTTTCTCAACAGATAGTCTTGGTTCACCACACACTTGGTCAAAAATGTCGTAAAAGTTAATGTTTGTAATCTATTATTTGCCACACGGGCTAAATGTACTTGAGATTTTTCTCTGAAAGAATTAAATCAGGCTCGATGGGCCCGTTACTTCTTTAAACTCTTTAAAGTTCTTGTAAAGGTTATGCACCAAGCCCTTTAAGGAAAGAATGTTTTAGTTCTTCACAGATATCTCTGTAGTGGTATTGATGGTATTGTATGATGATGATGGTACTACATGTAAATTGTATGAGGCCAGCTGTGAAGGCTCCTGAGATAAAATGTAGTTGAGAATTATCAGAAGGCCTTTCTTGCTACCACTACGACCTCACACTTAATTTTTTTTTTCTTAATGAATGTGGCTACGTAAAGTGTCTAGGGTAATGATGTGTAATGTGGTGTGTTAGTTATAAATACACCCACAGACATTTAAGAAGACTAATAAGATTAACAAGTGTTAAAATACACTGAACTAACTCACGTGTATAAAGTTTTTGATATAATTATATTACATTTATTTGTTCTGGATCAAGTTTTATTTTGACCAGAACTTGTTTTAAAAGAAGGATTGAAAATTTATGAAAAAAAAATGCATGGAATGTTACATAATAAATGCAAAAGTGTACATATTTAAGTACTAGAATAGTTAGTTTTATTAAAAAAAAAGTTCGAGTAGTCATCTCTTTGGGAGGATAGTTACTGTTTGTGCTGTTGGGGTGGCCTCATCACACCTGTCTATATTGACTACACATTGTCCAGAAAATGGTGGGAATTTTTATGGGGATATTAGTCACTACCAATAGTTGGTGAATGTCCAGCAGACCAGAGGCTCACTCATCTTTTTGTAGCTCTGGTGCTGAAAACTTGCGGTCCCACCTCTCCGTGCTGGCGGGCAATAATGGTGGTCTCTGTCACAAGAACTGCACAGATACACTCGAGTACAGTCACCCACCGAATAGACTCTGCTTTGTTGTCGATAGAAAACTCACAGCTCTGCAATCAAAGTATGGGCTATGTGTCAAAATCTATTCTATACCCACGTCTGGACACCACACTGACACAACAACCACATCATACAGACAGGTCAGATCTCTCTGACCAAACAGCACAGTTACCATGGTGGGTTTACATCCGATAGATCCTCCCAGACTATAGATTCTGAAAAATAATTATTAGTTGTCGGCCCTAAAAGAAGATAGGTAATCTGTTTCAACGCTTGATATATCTTGCATAATCCTTGCTGTAGTTTATGTACACTGTTAGTCCCTAGACCCTGACTTGGGCGGGGGGTCTAGAGCAAAATCCCTACTTGTTTGTAAGGCTAGATTTTGATATGGCAGTATCAAATCACTCGAACATGAAACAATATTCAAAATATATAAAGAAATAATTTCAATCTTACCAGATTATGAATACATAACACAGAATTGCTAGCAAAACTCAGCTGAGCTGCTGGCTATAGTATGGCGCCCCTAAATTTATTCACTGTCTTTCATATGGGAAAACTCCACACTTTAAAATCTGTGTCTAACACTGAACAATTATTGAAGAATGACCCCACTTTCGCGTCTGAGCGCTAATGATATGATTGTCTGTGGCCAATCACTGCCTAGTTGTACTTTAAATTTCAAATTTCTACACTAAAGTCATTTCAGTCATGCTTCAGTCAAGTATGGATGGTTATCTGTTAGTCTGTCCGTCTCTACTTGTGTTTCTAAAAAAAATGTGCTTGATTTTTGAAGCAACCTTTCTCTCCCCTTAAAATTTTGTCGTAAAAAAGTTATATTTAGACACAGCTACCGCTCAAAAACCCTCTCCTCCATAATAAGTAACTTTGAACACCTGTTCCCAAGGTCGTGTTTTTTGTGTGCAAATTGTGACACTTTTAGATTCAATATAGTCTAGCGATGATGTGAACTACACTGTCTTTTGTCATTATCTTCAATATTATCTATCCGTTTGTAAAATTAAGATCATATTATTTCATTGCTCAGAATAGGCCATCCGGCCAGCTAATTTTTATATTCCTAACATTAATATTAAGAAAAATTACTTTTTAAATTTTTGTACTATTCCTAACATCTTCGTTCTACCGCTCAAATTCAAATCAAGCGCTTGGTATCGCAAAACGTCCAATTCCGTACCTCGTGTCAATTTGGGGGACTTGAATTTTTTTACTTTCATCCATTTCCCCCCCCAATTGCGTCTCTTTAGCCTTTCCAGTCATATATTTTTTTTTTTCCTTTTGATACTCCGTTCCCCTCCGGTCTAGCAAGTCAATTTTATGGGGATGATGACCCGCGGTCTAGGCGATCATGTACATCAGCAGCCTACGCATTATGTTTTTATCCTCAAATGTTATCCTTGGAGGAATTTTACCGTTGTATCTCTGTCAATTTCACTACACATCTCCCCACTTGAAAACATGCCTATGGCAAGTTCCAAAACCAGCGATACACATAGGTAAAATTACTCCTCACGTCTGCCACTACTCTAATTTTGATCACAGGGGTGCCGACTGAGGAAATCTGCACCGACATTCAATTTGCCTGGGATATATTGGATACTAAACTGATAAGGTTGAAGCAATAAAGACCACCTCAGCAATCTTGCGTTTTCATGCTTAGCCTGAGACAAGAACACGAGAGGCTGATGATCCGTCTCCACCACAAATGTCCTACCATACAGATAGATTTGAAACTTCTTTATGGCCCAGATTAATGCTAAACATTCTTTTTCGCTTGTGGAGTATCCTTGTTCCGCCTTATTCAATTTACGGCTTGCATAAGCGACTGGTTTCAGTTCCCCATCAGGTGAAGATGATCTTTGCAACAAAGCCCCTCCGAGTCCCACATTACTTGCATCGGTTCTTAAGACAAAGTCCTGTGTCAAATCAGGCAGTTTGAGAATAGGCTTGCTAGTGAGTTTTTCCTTTAACTCTTGGAACGCTAGTTCACATTGTGCAGTCCAAATAATTTTATCTGGAAGTCCCTTGCGAGTCAGATCAGTCAGAGGAGCACAAATAGCGTTAAAATTCTTGATGTATTTCTGATAAAATCCGCATAACGACACAAATGATCGCACGTCTTTTTTTGTTTGCGGCCTAGGTGCTCTCTGCAGTTTTTCCAAGTTCTTAGGATCAGGGGTCATATTACCCTGATATACAGTGTGTCCCAAGAATTCCAACTCTTTGCATCCAATACAACATTTTGTTGGCCTAGCAGTTAAGTTCGCCTCCCGAAGTCTATCAAACAACATCTCCAGAGCTTCAATGTGTTCTTCAAAGGTCTCGGTGGCGACGAGAATATCATCCATGAAATTTGTGATACATGGGTTATTCAGGGGGTCCAACAATTTTCGCATCATCCTTGAAAACACACTCGGAGCATTTTTCAGTCCGAATGGTAGCATATTGAATTCATAATGTCCATCCGAAGTGCTAAAAGCCAAATAAGGTCTCACTTCAGGCTTCACTGGGATCTGGTAATAGCCTTTACTAAGATCCACCTTTGAAAAGTATTTTGCCTTGTTCAGTCTGGCAAATAACTGTTTTGTGTCTGGTAATGGATCCACTTGTCCTTCTGTGACAGCATTCAGTTTCCTGTAATCTATGCACAGTCTGTGTTCCCCAGACGGTTTCCTCAACAAAACGACACTAGAACTAAAAGATGATTCACTGTGCGAAATAATCCCCTCCTTCAATAAATAATCTATTTCTTCCTTTAATGCCTTCTCCTTCGCGAACGGAATAGAATAGGCTCTCATACAGATTGGGTTTGAGTCTACCAGTTTCATGTCATACTGTAGCAAATTTGTATGGCCTGGTTTATCTGTTAATACATCTGTATGTTCCTCCAGAACCTTTTGAACTCTCTCCCTCTGGTTTTTAGTCAGGTGCTTACTGACTTTTACCTGTGCTGCTGTTTCACAAGGATGTAATGGGTATTCATGTGAGGTGAGTGGTTCCTTTTGCATCTGGGTTGCAATAGCTAAGGTCAATAAGGGGGTGCTTTCCTGGAGTGGTCTGTCCAGATACTTCTTTAACAGGTTTACATGATAAACTTTTTCCTTCCCCTTTTTGTCAATTTTATAGTTTGTTCTAGACACCTTCTCTAGAACCGTATATGGACCTTGCCAACCAATTTGTAATTTATTCTGGCTTCCGGGTAGTAAAAGCAGCACCTTCTCTCCGACTGCCAGTTCCCTGTCCTTTGCCTTCCTATTAAAGTATGCTGCGTGTTTCTTCCTGGCTTGTTTCAAATTATCATTTGCCAGTTTCCATCCAGCTTTCAAACGAGTGGTCAGTTCGTTCACGTATTGATACGATGAGGTAACAGTCTCTTCCGCCTTCTCATCTGTCCAGGTCCTTAATAGAGCTTCTAAAGGCCCTTTTATTGGCCTCCCAAATAGCAGAGTTGCGGGAGCCATCCCGGTTGAACTATGTGGTACCTCCCGGTACGCAAACAATGCGGCGGGCAGGAATTGATCCCACAGATCCGGTTTTTCGTGTGCCAGCTTTCTCAGGATAGAAATGAGAGTCCCATTGAACCTCTCTACTTGGCCGTTCCCTTGTGGATGGTACGGACTACAATGAAAGTGCCTGGCTTGAAATAGCTTAAAAACTTCTTCCGTTAGTTTCCCCTTGAACTGAGAACCATTATCCGTCAAGATTTGATGCGGGAATCCTAATCGGGTAAATATTGTAAGTAGTGCCTCTGCTACATGTTTTGAATCAATTGATGGCAGGGCTACCGCCTCTCCCCACATAGAACAAGTGTCCACCAGAGTAAGGATGTAACTGTTCCTCCTCTTGGTCCGAGTGAGAGGTCCTACAATATCCACTGCAACCCTCTCAAAAGGTGTTCCCACTATGGGCATTTCCCCTAGAGTTGCAGGAGCAGTCCAGTGCTTTGGAGCTACCCTTTGACATTCTGGGCAGGATTTGACATATCTTTTTATATCCTCCGTTATCCCTGGCCAGAAGTAATGACAAGCTATACGCTGTCCGGTGGCGCTGATCCCCATGTGACCACTGAAGGGAATCGCATGTCCGAGTTCCATCACTTTATCTCTATATGAAATGGGAAGAACCAGCTGGTTGTGACCATTTGTTCCAGTTCCGGCCTTCCTGTATAAGAGTTTGTTCTTCATGAAATATTCCCCCTTGCTCGGAGGTGTGTGGCATTTGGGTAATTTTTTAAAACATGGCTGGAGTGTCCTATCCTCAGCCTGCGCCTTCCTCATCTCCTCTGGATGAGCATTTATAGGTTCACCTTCTTCCTCCTTCTTCTGTGACCTGGTCTGCACTGTCGCCATGATCACAGGTTTCTCGGGATTCCCCAAGAAGACGTATCTACACCCCAATATCAGAGGGTAGATTGGTTCATCTATCACTGCTGCTCTGATTTCTCCTTCCACATAGCGAGTTTTCACCGTTATCCTTGCGATGGGAAGTGTCATGAGTGGTATGTCCTTAGTCGCCCCTTGTATTTCCACTGTTTCTGTGGTATACTGACTTGGGTCCACTAGGCTAGACTTCACAACTGAATCATAATCCAAACCTGTATCATAAAGGCACCTTATGGTGACCCCATTACAAATAACATCCTCACAAACTGGGGGGTGATAAGGTTCCTGTTGTCCCTTAGGATTAACCTTTACTCTTTGCGTCCCCGACTTCATTGCAGCAATGTTTGAAGGTTTCCTTCTACAAAATTCGGTGTTATGGTTATCCTTCTTGCACCATTTGCACCATCTTTTTCCTTGGTTCAACGGTTTTCTTTCATTGAACTTTTGGTCATTGAACTGTGAGTTTCTGTCGCGATAGTCATTTCTTGGCCGCTCAAAGTTTGTCCTACCCTTATTTCCCTGCTCTCTATTATCAAATTTATTAAATTGCTGTGGAGCTTTAAAATTGTCTATGTGCTTCTTCTTAGCACCACTTACCTCTGCCTGGGCTGCCTGATACCTCTCAGCAACATTTAAAATTTCCCCCAACTTCTCTGCACCCTGTTCCATGAGAAATTTTCTCATGTCTGGAGCCATGGACTCTCTCAATTGCTCAATCATGATCATTTCTTTAAGATCTTGGGTCTTCCCCAGAGCCGTCCATTTCTCCAAATAGGTTTCTAGTCTGGCAGAGAATTGGTGGTATGTCTCCCCAGACAACAGTTTGGCATTTCTAAATCTCTTACGATAAAATTCACCATTCTTCTCGTACCTTAATAACAAAGCCTGCTTTAACATGTCATAATTGTCTTGGTCTTCCCTGTTCATTTTGGCAAATACTTCATAAGAAGCACCCCTCAATCCCTGTGATAGTTTTAAACTCCACCTCTCTCTCTCTAACCCATATGTAGTAGCTAATAACTCAAAACGTCCTAGGTACCCCTCTATGTCATCGTCTTTCTCAACAAAATGGTCTAAATGAAACCCCATAGCTGAGTTTGAGGCTCCCATACTGGGCGTAGCATCTGAGGCAAAAGGGCTGGCACCATTTTCAGGGGCCGGGCCTTGTAATTCCAGCTCCCTTAGTCGTAATTCGTGCTCCCTCTGCAACCTTCTATCTTCTGCCTCCCTTTCGGCAGTCAACCTTTTTTCTTCTGCCTCCCTTTGCTGTCGTTTTTCTTCTGCCTCCCTTTGCTGTCGTTTTTCTTCTGCCTCAATCTGCAGCCTCTTAATTTCTCTATCAGCCTCAATTTGTAACCTCTTCTCTTCAGCTACCTTTCTATCTTCCCTTTCAATATATTTATCACATTCAGTCGTTACGTATTGAATTAAAATTTGACCATCCATCCCCATCTCCTTCGCAGTGAGCACAGCAGCTGATCTAAACTTTGCTAGCTCTGCCATACTTTTTGGACAATATAATAATATACAAGATAAATCTCTAACCAGTAAATACACTAAGTACTTCTAATTACTATATGACTATAGTCTAACTAATTCTAACTAACCAGTTAACTAATTAATTATTACTGGCTGTGAAGATTCACCAACTTTTATCTGCAGGGACACTTTTAATTTTAAAGGAAATTTTACAATTTATTTCCCTACTTTTATTTCTCCCACCAGGAGATCCTAATTTTACTGTTGGGCTAATTATCCCTGGACAAGACCCCAATTTATGTAGTGGTATTGATGGTATTGTATGATGATGATGGTACTACATGTAAATTGTATGAGGCCAGCTGTGAAGGCTCCTGAGATAAAATGTAGTTGAGAATTATCAGAAGGCCTTTCTTGCTACCACTACGACCTCACACTTAATTTTTTTTTTTCTTAATGAATGTGGCTACGTAAAGTGTCTAGGGTAATGATGTGTAATGTGGTGTGTTAGTTATAAATACACCCACAGACATTTAAGAAGACTAATAAGATTAACAAGTGTTAAAATACACTGAACTAACTCACGTGTATAAAGTTTTTGATATAATTATATTACATTTATTTGTTCTGGATCAAGTTTTATTTTGACCAGAACTTGTTTTAAAAGAAGGATTGAAAATTTATGAAAAAAAATGCATGGAATGTTACATAATAAATGCAAAAGTGTACATATTTAAGTACTAGAATAGTTAGTTTTATTAAAAAAAAAAGTTCGAGTAGTCATCTCTTTGGGAGGATAGTTACTGTTTGTGCTGTTGGGGTGGCCTCATCACACCTGTCTATATTGACTACACATTGTCCAGAAAATGGTGGGAATTTTTATGGGGATATTAGTCACTACCAATAGTTGGTGAATGTCCAGCAGACCAGAGGCTCACTCATCTTTTTGTAGCTCTGGTGCTGAAAACTTGCGGTCCCACCTCTCCGTGCTGGCGGGCAATAATGGTGGTCTCTGTCACAAGAACTGCACAGATACACTCGAGTACAGTCACCCACCGAATAGACTCTGCTTTGTTGTCGATAGAAAACTCACAGCTCTGCAATCAAAGTATGGGCTATGTGTCAAAATCTATTCTATACCCACGTCTGGACACCACACTGACACAACAACCACATCATACAGACAGGTCAGATCTCTCTGACCAAACAGCACAGTTACCATGGTGGGTTTACATCCGATAGATCCTCCCAGACTATAGATTCTGAAAAATAATTATTAGTTGTCGGCCCTAAAAGAAGATAGGTAATCTGTTTCAACGCTTGATATATCTTGCATAATCCTTGCTGTAGTTTATGTACACTGTTAGTCCCTAGACCCTGACTTGGGCGGGGGGTCTAGAGCAAAATCCCTACTTGTTTGTAAGGCTAGATTTTGATATGGCAGTATCAAATCACTCGAACATGAAACAATATTCAAAATATATAAAGAAATAATTTCAATCTTACCAGATTATGAATACATAACACAGAATTGCTAGCAAAACTCAGCTGAGCTGCTGGCTATAGTATGGCGTCCCTAAATTTATTCACTGTCTTTCATATGGGAAAACTCCACACTTTAAAATCTGTGTCTAACACTGAACAATTATTGAAGAATGACCCCACTTTCGCGTCTGAGCGCTAATGATATGATTGTCTGTGGCCAATCACTGCCTAGTTGTACTTTAAATTTCAAATTTCTACACTAAAGTCATTTCAGTCATGCTTCAGTCAAGTATGGATGGTTATCTGTTAGTCTGTCCGTCTCTACTTGTGTTTCTAAAAAAATGTGCTTGATTTTTGAAGCAACCTTTCTCTCCCCTTAAAATTTTGTCGTAAAAAGTTATATTTAGACACAGCTACCGCTCAAAAACCCTCTCCTCCATAATAAGTAACTTTGAACACCTGTTCCCAAGGTCGTGTTTTTGTGTGCAAACTGTGACACTTTTAGATTCAATATAGTCTAGCGATGATGTGAACTACACTGTCTTTTGTCATTATCTTCAATATTATCTATCCGTTTGTAAAATTAAGATCATATTATTTCATTGCTCAGAATAGGCCATCCGGCCAGCTAATTTTTATATTCCTAACATTAATATTAAGAAAAATTACTTTTTAAATTTTTGTAATTTTCCTAACATCTGCGTTTTTCCGCTCAAATTCAAATCAAGCGCTTGGTATCGCAAAACGTCCAATTCCGTACCTCGTGTCAATTTGGGGGACTTGAATTTTTTTACTTTCATCCATTTCCCCCCCAATTGCGTCTCTTTAGCCTTTCCAGTCATATTTTTTTTTTCCTTTTGATACTCCGTTCCCCTCCGGTCTAGCAAGTCAATTTTATGGGGATGATGACCCGCGGTCTAGGCGATCATGTACATCAGCAGCCTACGCATTATGTTTTTATCCTCAAATGTTATCCTTGGAGGAATTTTACCGTTGTATCTCGGTCAATTTCACTACAATCTCTGTACTTAAAGCTGGCAAAGTTTGGGTTAACCCCAGTTTTCTTCACTAAATAGAGGAAAAAAACCACATATAAAATAATTATACATACTATGTACTCGTTCTAACTTACATTTTAAACTGCAAGCGTACAGCTTGACTTATAATTTAAAACGTCCGGTGAAATAAGTTATATTAAAAAAATCAATCAGCATGAATTAGGAATACATACGTATTCCGTCAATACTCACTGATGTAGCATTTCAGTTCTAAATTAATTTTAAAATATATTCTCGTCTGATTATTTATCAGCAAAATCAAATTCATTTATAGCTGCATGATTTTAAGCTAGAAATATAATTTATTCTGCTTTCCACTGAAACACGTCACTAGAGAATATAACTGACTTATAAATTAAGCACTCTGCACAAATCTAACTAGCAAAATGAAATAAGCGATTTAACACTTTGAACACTTCACAAAATACTAGATATAATACATTTACCTCAACACAGAACTACTTACTGTAGAACTAAAACCACTTCGACCAACTAATTCCCTCTATCATCATCAGAGATACTTAGGAATCGAATATTCAATTCGACCAACTAATTGCTTCTATTAGCAGAGATTCTTAGGGCTCGAACGTAGGTTGTTCTAGTCTAACTGCGAAGTTACTGAGTGCGTGAAGTCAGGTTTCCAACTCTAGTTATATCTATGAAACGAACAAAGATGTGCGCTATTTCCAAAACCACGCAAAAGCCCGATCTTTCTCCTTTTCCGTCATAACACCTCCCGTAGCTAGGAGCCTGGTCAATAACATGTCAACCGTGTCTTCACATCTCCGTCTTACTATCTGACCGTGAGCGCGCGTGTCAGATGAGAAATACTAGACACTCTGTCTGCTCTGAGCGAGCATGTCTTGCGCGATTCACACCTCACCGAGCAACTCAGCCAAGGAAACTCGCGTGACAGGTGCAAATGTAGACAATTTGTCTGCTCTCATGTCTGATAGACTGAATTCCCACCTAAAATCATCTCGTGCAAGGGACTGACACGTTAGGTAATCTACTGCGTTTCTAAATGAGAAAACGAAAACGGCAAAGTCAGAATGGGAAAGAAAATATTTTTCGCAAACGAACGAATGCTAAAAATACAGGAAAAGGATAAAGAGTGATAATAAAATAGAGCACACGGGTGGAAGAAAGAAAGAATATATAGAAAACTTATTGATCATAAAACTCTATGCGACAACGGGATGGGGTAACCAGCCCCATGCCCAACTCTTCTTAGTCGCTTTTTACGACATGCATGATAGGGTTCAGTGATACTGTTCTTTGCACCCATATCGGGCCCCGTTTACACATGAGTGCTGGTGCACATTAGTAATAGTTAAAATCTGTATATGCAAAATCTCTCGTTTTTTGTTTTTTTTGTTTTTGTGTGTGTGTGTTGTAGCTGACGTATACGTTTGTTTGTTCCACAGGTCGACATGATGAACGACGAAAGATATGTTAACATTAAGAGAAACGTCAATGGCGTAGATGTCGCTGAGCTTCCCTTCGTTGGTGGACGTTTTTCTTTGTACATTGCTCTCCCACAGGAAGTCGACGGAGTAACTGATCTTGGTATCTGATATTTACCTTCCCCCTTTTTTTCTGCATTGTGAATTACAGTGGATGGGTGTGAAAAAAAAAATCGAAAAAAGGATATTCGTCTTACGGGGACAAAAGAATGAGAAAATAGCCAACGTTACGGCCACAAGGCCTTCGTCAGGGAAAGGAAAGAAAGTGAAGGTTAGATAGGACACATGAGAACCTAAAATGATATATAAAAGAATATATAAAAATATATAAAAATAAAAAATAGGTACTTCCCTGAAGGCGGCAAAGTCCTAACGCTTATGGGTGCGTGCCAGGAAAGGGAAATGACTGCCACCACCGGATGTACACAATAACATACTGAGAAACTAAAAAACGAAACTAAGCAATAAACTACCCAAACTTAATAGAAGTGGGGACTGGAAATAGAAGGGAACAGAATGAGTGGAAGATAAATAAATAAAAAATAGAATAAAAAATCTAGACATATTAAAAACAGTGTATTAAATATTCATGCGTATAATTAGAGGGCGGCAGAAAATAGAAAAATGGGATAAGAGTGGAAAGAGTCAAAGTAGAACAGGCGAGGAAAGGGTGACCTCAGACAAAGGTGTGTAGAGTGTTGAGCCCAGCTGGTTTTAGACACCCCATGCGGTGGATAAGACGGTTCTCAAGCTGTTCTCGGCTAGCAGTGTCAGAGGAGCAGGATCTGATCGCCGTGACCTGGATGTCGATGGGACCCTGGTGGTCAGGGCCATTGAAGTGTATGGCAACTGGTGTGGATTTGTGCTGAGAGATGTTATTCAAATTCTGGCTGAACCTGTCCCCAAGTCGTTTGCCTGTTTGGCCAATATAGGTTTTGCAGCAACGTTTACATATGATCGTATAAATGACGTTATGCGACTCACATGTGAAGCTACTAGTGATGGTGTACGTAGCCTCAGGAAAAGACACCTTGTGGGTTGAGATGACATACTTGCACGTGTTGCATCGTGTCCGACCACAGGGTAATGTGCCAAAGTGAGTGGCATTCTCCTTTGGGAGACGGCTGTGAACAAGAAAGTCCTTCAGGTTCTTGTCGCGTCTATATGCCACCAAAGGTGCTTCACCGAATACTTCTTGGGTCACAGACTCTGCTTGAAGGATAGGTAGGTGGCGGAAAAGGATCTGTTTGACTGCAGTACTGTGTGGGTGATAGGTCAAGATTAATTTGACTCTATCCGAAGTGGATTTATAGTGAGGTTTGAGGGCCTCCTGACGAGAGATGGGGAGAACACGTTGGAAGGCAGAGATAAGAACATGTTCGGGATAAAGTCTGCTCCGGAAGAAATCCAACATCTCATTGGCTCGGAAGTGGAAGTCATCATCGTCTTGGCACAAACGACGGAGGCGGAGAAGTTGTGAAAATGGAAAGGAGTCACGACATGCCCGAGGATGAGAAGAGGTATACAGAAGGTAGCTATGGGCATCTGTCGGCTTGTAGTATACTGAGGTATTGAGGCCGGAGAGTGTGATAGTAATAGTAATGTCAAGAAAGTTGACAGATACTGTGGAGATGAGGGAGGTGAACTTGATAGTGGGGTGGAAGTGGTTGACAAAGTCGATGAAATGGGATAAATCAGTCTCGGACATATCTGTGAGACCTATGCCATCATCGATATATCAGCGGTAAAACCCGGGGAAAGGACCGGAGTATTGTTGTGAATTACAGACAGCTCAAAAATAAGAATCTTCCATTCAAATGTAAATTCAGTTCTATTGTATGGCTATCAAACATGGAGAATAATAACAAACAACAACCACAAAGTCACAGACTTTCATAAATGGGTGCTTGTATAGAATAGATGGATTGAAGTGGTATGATTAGATCACTTATTGGGAACTGGTGACAAGAACTAGACACTTACCAGTGGAACAAGAGATGACAAAAACCAGACACTTACCAGTGGAACAAGAGATGACAAGAACCAGACACTTACTAGTGGAACAAGAGGTGACAAGAAGGAGCTGGACCTAGATAGGATATATATTAAAGAAAACTGTTGATAGCTTTAGCAGACAGTACTTCTTCTAGATTCCACAGGGTAAGGGGAACAGAGGTAGAAAGAAAAATTCTCGGAGAAGGGAACTGGAGAGAAATGAAAATGATGAGGAAGACATGGAAAAACTTTGATGTCACGTGACAAGAAGACTTAGCATGTGTTTGTTGAAGGTCTATGTCACGTGACATGAAGACTTGGCATGTGTTTGTTGAAGGTCTATGTCACGTGACAGGAATGCTTGGCATGTGTTTGTTGAAGGTCAATGTCACGTGACAGGAAGACTTGGCATGTGTTTGTTGAATCTCAATGTCACGTGACAGGAAGACTTGGCATGTGTTTGTTGAAGGTCTATGTCACGTGACAGGAAGACTTGGCATGTGTTTGTTGAAGGTCTATGTCACGTGACAGGAAGACTTGACATGTGTTTGTTGAAGGTCTATGTCACGTGACACGAAGATTTGGCATGTGTTTGTTGAAGGTCTATGTCACGTGACAGGAAGACTTGGCATGTGTTTGTTGAAGGTCTATGTCACGTGACAGAAGGACTTCTCACGTGTTTGTTGAAGGCTTATGTTTCATGGGGAGATGAAGTCTAGTCAATGACTGATTGACTGAATGACTGATTGATTGAAGAGTTCCTGAAGAATCCTGTCGATCTTGTATTATTGAATTGTTTCCTGTTCCATGTCCTTGTTATTCTGTTTTTTCCAAGGTTATCAATCTTCCTGCATCCTATTTCGCAATCTTGCTGTTATCACAACAGAATCCTTGTCATTACTTATATTTACGTGGCCATGTGTAATCCTGCTGATAGTTTTATTATTTTATACTTTTCTTTGTGTTTTAAGCTCTACTTCTTTGTGACAGTCTGGATCTAATGATCTTTTTTATTCAGTTTTTCGTTAACTTTTTCTTCTGCTGAGCAACACTTCTTCCAAAACTCCGAGTCGTTCGTTTATATTTTATATCAGTTGTGGAACAAATATAAGAATCTAATGGAACGCTTTTTTCTCAAATTTTTGGAAGCGAAGATTCCTTGAGCCACGCCACTCATTCAGTCAACTCTCTCTCCCCCTCCCTCCACCCTCCCTCTTTTTCTCGTTTTACCTTACACCTCCCCTGTGGGGTACATCACCATCATTAATATCACCTTTAGCTCCCCAATGAGCATCGGCCTTCAACAAACTTCTGCCAAGTCTTTCCGTCCATGCCATCAGCTCAAGGACTTTCTACGTCTTTGTCGTAAATTTCCGAAAGGTGATTAAGAACAATGTTAGGTCCCGTCTGAATAGAACTGACAAAGGTGATGACTCAGTGCGAGATAAGTTAAACAGATAGATTTTCACTAGTGAGTTGGTGAAAAAGGTAGAGACTGTCCCTGGATTTGAGAAGCTACTCTAGTCCAGCCTATCGGTTACGACTAAAATTTGTTGTTCAGACAGTTCCCTTTCTACATTAATATGTATAAAGGGGCCGCTAGAAGCCATACTTCGGTCCCTGATAGACCAAAAAGCTGATGAGACAGTCGTCTCAGCCAGCAAATATGTATCGGAATTAAATCAAAGGTTGCAACTGGGATGGGATCTAGCAACGACCAACCTTAACAACGTCTGGAACATAGTTTCATTAATTAGGCCAGGTAAATCTTAACAGTGCTCACAGTGTATGTAGCTTGAGATTCCAATACATAAAGGAATGTCTAGTATGCAACTTCTCAGTATAAAATTTCCTTGTCACACCACAAATGGTCGATAGTCGGGAAATGTCAATGTTTGATTATGTCGCCACAATAGGCTGAATGTGTATGAAAATTGAGAACAAGAAATCTGGAGAGCTATTGGTCCAGTTAAAATTTACTCTTAAAATTCTTTGGGTTGGTACTCTGTCTCTTTCTGGGTGTAAACAAAAGGCCAGACAGGTTCACATTGAAAAACCGGTAGTTATATAAGAATGTTCTTTTTTGTATTGTTGGACTTAGGTCCTTTATTCTCAGATTAGATGGAAGCCGCTGGTAGGTTTTGGGTTTGACCCAGTACTAGATATAGGAAGAAAAATACAAAATACTTAACCACAATATAGTATTCTCAAACCTATCCTAACCCGCATAAAATACAATATTATTATCCACTTCGGTTATTTAACTTTAATTAGAACTACAAGCTTAGAGCTTATCTTATCGTTTAAAAATCCCGTGAAATAAATTCTAGTCATTTACAAAATTAATCATCGTGAATTAAAAATACATATATATTTCGTCAGTACTCATAATGAATAGTGCATTTACTAGTCGATTAACATATCTCTTACTGGTTAATATCAGTTACTTAAATTAACACTACAGTCGGAACAATTTTGCTATAGATTGTTTTAATTCTGCTAGTCAATTAACACACAACAAAATCCTAGTGAAATATAATTGACGGACCTTAACCAGTAAATCACTCTACACAGAAAATCTTAGTGAAATAAAATGATGGACTTAACAATTAAATCACTCTAATTTCTAGTATAATATTTACCGCAAACACAGAAATTAAAACAATCTCCCATGAAAACTAAGTAACTCCATTAATACAAATGGTTCTAG